>CAWUFW010001182.1:1200000-2400000 GCA_963921515.1 Calotriton arnoldi | reverse complement strand
ATAGGGAAAGGCGTATTGAAGAATGAGTGGGTGTATAAGTGTCTGAATGGATGATTTAGTACGTGAGTGACTGACTCTACAAGTGAGTGATTAAATGTATCTTACTGAATGCATGTTAGTGACTAAACTGTGTGAATGTCTGTATCCATCTGTCTGTTGGTTTGTAAGCGGCTGCATGGCTTTCTGAATAGCTACATGAGTGTCTACATGGGTTATTGATTGATTGTCTGAGTATCTGTATGGGTGCCTGAGTGTTTGTGTGGGTGGGGTGTGTGCGACTCTGTACACAGATGTGTGAGTGGGTGATTCTGTAAAGTTTAAATATGTTTAATATATATAGGGAAAGGCGTATTGAAGAGTGAGAGGGTGTATAAGTGTCTGAATGGATGATTTAGTAGGTGCGTGACTAACTGTATAAGTGAGTGATTAAACGTATCTTACTGAATGCATGGGTTAGTGACTAAACTGGGTGAATGTCTGTATCCGTCTGTCTGTTGCTGTGTAAGTGGCTGCATGGGTTTGTGAATAGCTACATGAGTGTCTATATGAGTTATTGATTGGTTGTCTGAGTATCTGTATGGGTGCCTGAGTGTTTGTGTGGGTGGGGTGTGTGCGACTCTGTACATAGATGTGTGAGTGGGTGATTTACTGGGTGCATGATTTGAAGAGTGCGTCTGTGATGGACTGCTTGGGTGGGTGAGTGTGTGTATGGGTGTGTTAGTGAGTGAATGTATATCTCAGTGGTACATGTGCGAGTAACTACATATGTAAAAGGAAGTATATATGTGTGTTAGAGTATTTAAAAGGCTATACGTGAGAGTGTGTGATTGTGAGAGTGGCTGTATGGATGCGTGTGTGCTTGTATCAGTTATTGTATAAGAGCGTAAGAATGTGCTAGTATTTGTATGAGTTATTGAGCTGGTGTGTGTATAACTCTATAGGTGAGTAAATGGGAGTGTGATTAATTTTTTGCATGACTGACTAGGTGTTTGAGTACCTCTATGGATGAGTGGCGGTGTGTCAGTGTTTATATAGGTGTATGAGTGCATATGATAGTCCTGTACTGAGTGACTGTAAGTATGAGTGACTGTACGGGTGAGTGAGTGGATGTGTGTGTAGACCTAAGAATCAGTGAGTTGGTATGTAGTTATTGGTATTGGAGTGTCTATGGTTTGAGAATGGCAGTCTGTAATTTAGAGTGGGTGTATCAAAAGTTATATTAGGGTGTGAGAAGATGCATGAAATTATCACATGGATGATGTCATCAGTGATGTCATTTGAGATGTCATCAGTGATGTCATCAGTGATGTCACTGACCATGTCATGAGTGATGTAATATGTGACGTCATCAGCAGTGCATTGCGGGGGCGCGAGTTATAGTTAACTGAACTAACTATAACGGGGGAATTTCACGGGTTTTGTACGAGTGCAATGTCCAAGTAACTATAACTGTCCCTAAAACATATGGTTTTTTCAGTGAATTTGTAAGGTTTTTTAAATGCTAATTTCTAACTATAACGTGCCTGAAACCTATGGTTTTTTCAGTGAATTTCAAAGGTTTTTTAAATGCTAATTTCTAACTATAACATGTCTGAAACCTATGGTTTTTTCAGTGAATTTCAAAGGTTTTTTAAATGCTAATTCCTAACTATAACATGTCTGAAACCTATGGTTTTTTTCAGTGAATTTCAAAGGTTTTGTAAATGCCAATTTTTAAATGTATTAATTGTTATTTTTATTTTTTCATACTGATTTACTACATTTTTTTAAACTATTTATTTTTAGATATTTTATTTTTTAAATTACATTGTAATTACATTATACATTACATTACAAAATATACTTTCTCAGAATGAATTAATTTACTTTAAATACTTTGCAAATAGGCAATAGACTTTTAAGTACAGTAGTTACAGTTGTTGCAATGGGCAACACAATTTCAAACACAATGCAACATTGAGCTCAATGTGAATTTCTAGCTAAATGCAATTAGTTACTTTATGGATTACTTTTCTAACCACAGGACTGAATCCTAGATTCAGTCCTGGGACATCTCCTGTAAACAGTTGAGTAAAAGCGTTTTGGTTACAGTAGTGATTTTTAAGGAATATTATTGTATTTTAAAAGTTGACACTTAGAAACTTTTTCACATAGAATCACCAATGTTATCCTATGGGAGGAAATTCACTTAGCAGGTAAGTAGTGTTATCGTGACTTTTTCTCACTCAGTGGTGGATCCTGGATCCAGCACTGGTGCATCTCCTGTAAACAGTTGAAAGAATGCGTTTAAGTCATACAGGCGATTTTTAAGGAATATTTGTAGTTTGTGAAAATCGACACTTTGAAACTTTTCTGCTGAAAACCAAACAATGGATTCCTATGGAAGGAAATACAAGTTACTGGTAAGTACGGTTAAAATTACTTTTCAGGGTCAGTGCTGGGCTAAAAGATGCAGCACTGGGTTCTCTCCTGATAACAGGTGAGTAAATCGGAATTCGTATTTCGGCTGATTTTAGAGGAATATTTGTATGTTTCAAAAATCGACAAACTTTTTCAGCAAAAAGCAGGCAATGATATCCTATGGAAGGAAATTCAAGTTACTGGTAAGTACGGTTAAAATTACTTTTCAGGATCAGTACTGGGCTGAAAGATGCAGCACTGAGGTCTCTCCTGATAACAGGTGAGTAAATCGGAATTCGTATTTCGGCTGATTTTAGAGGAATATTTGTATGTTTCAAAAATCGACACTTAGAAACTTTTTCAGCAAAAAGCAGGCAATGATATCCTATGGAAGGAAATTCAAGTTACTGGTAAGTACGGTTAAAATTACTTTTCAGGATCAGTACTGGACTGAAAAATGCAGCACTGAGGTCTCTCCTGATAACAGGTGAGTAAATCGGAATTCGTATTTCGGCTGATTTTAGAGGAATATTTGCACAATGGTGAAGGGAGGGGCGGGGCCTGAGGTGACATCTGTGCAAATGCGCCCCATGGCGCGTTTTAAGTTGGGGATTAAGTCCCCTTTAATCATGAGGGTCCCTGGGGCCAACTAGCCCACCAGGAACCTCCAGTATGTGCCAGGGGGCTGCGTTGCAGAGACGTGTACAGAGGCCACACCCCTTTTACACCTCTCTGCAAGGCAGCTCTGTGGCGCTTTTGGAAGTACATGGTGGGCTAGTTGGACTCCAGGGACCCTCAGGATTCAAGAGGACTTAATCCCCCATCTTAAAACACGCCACGGGGCATGTTTGCACACATGTCACCTGAAGCCCCGCCCCTCCCTTCACCACTGTGCAAACGCGCCCCGTGGCGCGTTTTAAGTCGGGGGATTAACTCCCCTTGAATCCTGAGGGTCCCTGGGGGCCAACTAGCCCAACAGGTATATCCAAAAAGCGCCACAGAGCTGTGTTGCAGAGAGGTGTAAAAAGGGGCGTGGCCTCTGTACACCTCTCTGCAACGCAGCCCCCTGGCGCATACTGGAGGTTCCTGGTGGGCTAGTTGGCCCCCAGGACCCCCAGTATTGAAGGGGAATTACTTCCCCATCTGCAAACGCGCCAGGGCGCGTTTGCAGAGTGGTGAAGGAAGGGGCGGGGCCTGCGGCCCGATCGTTTTTTTTGTTTTTTTCCCTGAAGGGGGCTGTGTGGCCCCCCTTCCTTTTTCCTATTTTTGGGCCCTGGGGACCCCATCCCCCAGGGCCTTATCCCCTTTTTTTTTTTTTTTTAAATTAAACGGGAAGGGGGCCGCGTGGCCCCCCTCCCCTGGCCGAATCCTACCCCGGGGACCCCATCCCCCGGGGCATGGCCACACTTTTACATTAATTTTTAAGGAGGGGGGCTGCGTGGCCCCCCTCCTCAGGCCTCCTTTTGCCCCGGGGACCCCATCCCCCGGGGCAGGCCTTTTTTTTTTTTTAAAAAAAAAAAAATTATTTCTGGGGAGGGGGGCCGCGTGGCCCCCCTCCCGGGCCACTACTTGCCCCGGGGACCCCATCCCCCGGGGCCTGGCCTCTGGTTGGGGACTGTGGGGGGGTCCCCAAACCCCCCACAGTCCCGCCGGCTCCCCGTGTCCTACGGGAGCCGGCATTGCTTTCGACATGGGGAGCAGCTAACATGCTGCTCCCCGTGTGGAAAAGCAATTGTCTTTGGATATTGAAGCGAGAGCAGGTTTCCCTGCTCTCTCTTCCAATATCCAAAGCAGTTTGCAATGACAGGACGGGAGCCGCGAGGCTCCCGTCCTGTCATTGCAAACAGCAGTGTCCCGGGGGTAGGCACCCCGGGACACTGCAGGAGCCGGCCCTGGGGGTGGCGGTCCCCAGGGCCACCACAGGCTCCAGGAGGGGGCCGCGTGGCCTCCCTCCCATCCAAATGCACAGCCCCGGGGAGGTGGTGGTCCTCGGGGCTCGGGGGTCCTTAACGGACCCCCATTTTCAATTCTGTTAGTGCCCCGGGAGGTGGTGGTCCCCGGGCGTGTGGGGGCTGGAGCCCCCACACATGTTAATTTAAAAATAAAGAAGCCCCGGGAGGTGGTGGTCCCCGGGGCTGCAGGAGGGCTCAGAGCCCTCCCGCTACTTTTCAAATAAAGCCCCGGGGTGGCGGTCCCCGGGGCTTGGGGGCCCTAGAGGCCCCCATACATAAAATAAACCCCCCCAGCATGCCCCCGGGACTTGGCCCACCCGGGGGCAAATTAACATCGAGCGCGGGAGACCGCGCTTCAATTTTTTATCGGCAGGATCCGCGCACCCTGAGCGCATCCTGCCGATTTAAAAAAAAAAATCCTTTTTTGCCCAGGGGTCCTTGTGGGACCCCCTGAGCAGACCTAGGGGTCAGGGTGTTTCTACCCTGCCCCCTTTGTGCGTTTTGCGCACTTTTTTTACTGCTTTCTTGTTCCTCGGTTCTACCGAGGAACAAGATGGCTGCCAACACTTCCTGGTTTGGAGTGTTGACAGCCAATTAGCAGACAGCTCGTGATCGGGAGGGTGCGCGGATCCTCCGTGCCCATAGATATATATGTACTTTTACTTTTGATTTTCTCAGCAACTACTGAACGGATTTACACCATTTAACAAAAGGGTTCTTTCTGAACCAAGAACTACCTCTTTGCCAAATTTGGTGTAATTCCGTTCAGCAGTTCGGGCTGTAGCCGTGTCTAAAGTTTGCTATGGAAAAATGAATGGGGAAAACGCGTTTTGGGACCCCCCTTTTTCTCGGCCACCGCTTAACGAATCACCCCGAGACTTTCAGGGTAGGAGCGGACCGGAGCGCCCCACAAAGTTTGAAAATTTCGCGAAGATACGTCAACCGGCAAGAGAGTTATTTCAAATAGAATGTCGCGGATTTCCTATGGAAAATAGGTCCTAACTATAACTATCTACTGGCGACTGCCAGTAGATAATATATATATATATATATAATACTATATATATATATATATACATATATAAATATATATATATATATAAATAAAATATTTATATAAAATTCCATGTATATACACAGAAAAACAAGATTCAGGTGTCTGTAATTATCCAACTTTATTGGGCTAGGGACCTGGAATTTCTTTAGTATTTACAGGCTTTCCCATACCTGACGTCCGAGCTATCTCGATTGGACTGGCAACATGCGCTAGATGGGAGTTGGTGGAGAAATGCATATCTTTATATACACGCACACTAGATGTGTGTAAAGGGAGTTTCAAACACTGAAAACCATTCTAAGTCTCTAGTTCTTCAGAACTCTTCACTTACAAGGCTACATGTACAGAAGATTAGGTATGGCTGGAGCTCCAGCCTGTGCCCTCCTCCCTCACTCCACTCTGTAGTATCTTCATGTTATGTTTATAGTGTTCCCCTTTACCTTGTAACTAGCTGCTCAGCCAGTGTGTGTGTTCTGTGTGGAATGTTGACATGAGTGGAATGCTTGGGTGCCTGGTGTGAGTGGATACAGTTGGAAGATGGGCTGAGCAGCTAGCAGGCTGCTCCTGGTGGGGCTGCTATCTCTGATGTTAAGAACTTAATACATTTCATAAAGACATCTCTCAGCTACGTCTGCTGTGTCACCTCTATGCAAGGAATTAACTTATTACATTTTGGCGACGATTTGGAGACTTATTCACGCCCTACAAGTGGTCTCATCGAAGTTAAAGATGACAAGCAAAGGATGCCTTCAAGTTGGAAGGATGTCTCTCTCCCCTTTGCTGGGAGCTTGCAGCAGACCTCCACCTGTGCTGTCTTATAGAAGAAGATAAATTACTTACGTTGTTTCAGACTTTAAAATTGCCAGTGGAAAGGAAAGCATACATTTCAGTTCTGTTTTACGGGATGGGTTGTCCTTTGTTCAAAAACCGGGACATGCATTTCAAATTGAGAAAAGTGTTTGAATGCCAGGATAGTCCTCTGAAAACCAGAATGATATGGGGAAATCTGGCACATCTAGTCACCCTATACAACAGGTACCTCTATATTTGAGTATAGAAACTGCTCCCACAAATTCAAAATTGGCTTTAAGTACTGTGGATTTAGATGCCTTATAGATTAACGTAGCTTAACTTCACTTCCCTGTTCTGTCAGTAGCCTGTGACTATCATGTAAACTTCTCTTCTACGTGGAGCTATACCGAAAGCCTCTGAACTCTCTCATCTCTGCACATAATAGGCTCAGCAGATGTTTTCGACTGTGCCACATGGCTCGTCCGCTTGTACACTATGCAGTACAACGATTACCTTTGAGGCGTTCTCTACATCCTGTTATTACAAAGGTGTTCCGTTAGCAGACGTTCACTTTTCCCAGTCCTGTCCTGTCTGACTGCTGTTTTGCTCCCTGACCCAAGACTGTCGTGGTTCGCTCTACTAAGAAAATATCCAGCTCCATAGAATGCTTTAGAACAGCACCACCATCAGACTGGTTGATTGTCAAATACGTCTAAACAGTGTGTATGTTCCTGCAAAATGGATGATGACCTGTAGATGTTGCTGTACCTTATAAATCCCTCCTTAAAACGTGGTAACATTGGCTCATTCCTAATTGACATATTTAATTTACTTCAAGTCCCTAGTAAAATGGTACTACCTGTGCCCAGGGCCTGTAAATTAAATGCTACTAGTGTAGTGTGCCTGCAGCACTGATTTTGCCACCCACTTAAGTAGTCCTCTAAACATGTCTCCGGCCTGCCACTACTGTGCCAAGAGGTCTGGGCCCTGATACTAGCAAGTCAGATCTATTTCAGGGGATATCACCACTTACATCTGAATAGGCTGTGTCCTGCCTCCACACAAAGGGCTGCGTACCCCCCCCTGTAGTTAGTCTGGAGCCAGGACAGGGAAGGCAGGATGACTGGGGACTTCAAAGGGAAACCTCTAGAAGCTTCTTCCCCCTTCAAAGGCACTACTAGGTATAAATACTGGACCTCAGACACCGCCACTTCAGTACACTTCTGGACCTGTGGATACTCTACCAAGAAGAAGGACTGCTGAGCTGTTGAAGGACTGCTACTCTGCCAGACTGCTGCCCTGCTGTGCTGACCTGCTGCCCTCCTGCCTGTGTAAGAAGGTCTGGACCTGCATCTCTTGGGCACCAGATCCCCAGAGTGACTCCATGGGCTAGTTGGCTGGCCCCCTGACTTGAGTCTCAGGGACAGAAGGCTCCAACATACTTGCTCCTGCATTTGGACTCTGCCATCTGTGAATCTACACTGTCAAGAGGTGTCAACCCAGTCCTGGACCCTTGGAAGTGGGCCTAAGGTGTTCTGCCAACCTCTGTGGATCAAGTGGAACCGGCACATCTCCTCTGCTGAGCACGCAACCCCGAGCAGAATTGATGCATCGCTGCTGCTGCAGGGTTCAAAACTGCTGCAAAGACCCACATCCCATCGCAGAACGTCGCCACATCGGAACCACAGTGGCGCGATGCATCCTTGGTGAAGGCCCTTGCATCTCTCATTGACATTAGCCTTTTTTTTTTTCTTTTTTTTTTATTAAGCGGAGCAGTAGGTATATAAACAAACATCATTCTTAAATATCATATCAACAACAGCCCAATTTTACATATAAAAAAAATAAATATAAAAAACATCTTCAGTGCAATAATCTCAAACAACAGTACATATTGAATGATACCGAGGAAAAAAAGTGCTAGTGCTTACACAGTGCAAGAAGATAAAAAGTGCAAATGCAATATAAATATAAATATATTTGACTGGTACATATCCAATATTTATCAAATATTCATATCCTTCAATTTTTCTAAATCACTAAAAAACTTCCAATTCTTTCTAAATTTCTTTATCGCTCCTAGTCGTTTTGCATAGGCTTCCTCAAAGTTACAGGTTCTCTGCATTTTCTTGAAGCATTTTAGAAGGGAAGGTATTTCATTCGAGTTCCAGTTCTGGAGAATTAACGAGCGAGCTACCGTGCAGGAAATACACAAAAACACTTTCTCAGCCTCAGTTAGTAACAATTTATCTTTGCAAAATCCAAATAGTGCAGCATCGGCCTCTATCGGCACTTTCTTTCCCAAAGCCTGTCCAATATCAGCGAAAATTGATTCCCAGAGGAACTCAGGCGGGGACATGTAAAAAAAATATGATGCCATCCACCTTCCCCATCTCTCTGACATGTAAAACATTTATTTGGGACTTCCGGAAACCTTTTTTTAAGTGTCGCCGGAGTATAATAAGAGAGCCAGCGAGATAAAAAAGACATTCTCTTAAAATTCGCTGCTCGAAGTGTTTTATTTCCTAAAAGGCTAATATCCTCCCAATCTTTAAGAGTAAAAAAACACTGGGTTTCAATGGCAATCCTCACTAAATGGATGTATGACGATACCACGCATGCATTACATCGCATGCCATTAGATCACGGTTTTAACAACGCAAGTCGTTACAACGACTTGCGTTGGAGGGCGCTGGACTTAGGAGTAGTTTAATTTACTATTCCAACTCCAGCCTACGTACAGTAGGGAAGGTGTTGGATAGTAATTTAAACTACTCCTTGTCCTATAGCGCCCTCCAGTGCAAGTCGTTGTAACGACTTTCGTTGTAAAAACCGCGATCTAATGGCATGCGATGTAATGCATGCGTCCTAAAGGTTGTTTCCCCACTAAATGATTCTCTAGTAAGGGTTTTTGGCTATGCTGTTGTAGCAGCCGATACCAATTCCCCACACCATGTAGTTTAATGGCATAAAGGGTTGATATTAAATAATTTGGAACATCAAAAATTTCTTTTATATCTGTTAAAAAATGGACAATTTGAAGATATTCAAAGAAAGCAGGTTTATTATAACCCTCAGCCCTAGCCATTATTTCTTGCCACGAGATCACCCTATTCAAAACAGAAAATTGTCTTAGCTCGGATAGTCCACAATTCTCCCATACTTTTATGCTTTTGGATCGAACCTGGAGACCCAGATTACTAGATTCTCCCAATTTTACAAAGTGTAAGCCTGATGAACTCGTCTTTTTAAAAAAAGCTAAAAGTCTAGAAGAGTAATCTTTTAATGTTTTGTACCTTGTCTTCTTAGAAAACTTGGAAGTTTTTAAAAATACTGAAGTTTGTGAACCCATTTCTTGAGTCATTCTATCCATAAAAAACCATCTCTCGTACCATTTGATCTTAACAGTCCAGAAACTAAATCTAAAAATGCGGCTTCATAATAGGTTTTCAAATGTGGCAAAGCCAGGCCCCCTTGTTTTATAGGTAATTGTACCGTAAGCAGCTTAACCCTAGATGCTTTTTTCGCCCAGATAAATTTTCTAAATAAAGTTTCCATTTCTTTAAAAAAAGAGGCATATACTTTGATGGGAACATTTATAAAAAGAAACAGAAGTAGCGGGAGTATAGACATTTTAATTAAAGACACCCTACCAATCAATGAAAGGGGAAGAAGAAGCCATTGTTCCAACAATTTTTTAATTTTATCTTTCATTCTTATGTAGTTTAGTCTGAAAAGCTGCTGATGTTGATTAGACACAAACACCCCAAGATATCTAATTGGATCCGTCTTAGATGCTTGAGCTTCTAAACATAGCGGAAAAAAAATCGAATCCACATTAAGGGCGAGCACTTCGGTTTTATTAGAATTTATCTTGTATCCCCCAATTAAATCATAGTTCTTAAATTCTTTTAAAACTGTCTCAAGATTCATTTTATCAGGTTTTAAATATAAAATAATATCGTCTGCGAATAATTTTAACTTTGCCATTCCAGGAATTGGAGGCAAAATATCAGGGTTATTACGCATCTTAATAGCCAACGGATCTATAAAAAAGGTAAAGAGCAGCGGTGATAACGGACAACCTTGTCTTGTCCCACGGCATATTTTAATATTGCCTACTTTTGTAGCATTTATAACTACCGTGGCTGATGCTTCCTGATAAATGTTCTGTAACATCTTAACAATTTGGATTGGGAAGCCGAAAGAACCGAGAGTAAAAATAACGTTTTCCAATTAACCAAATCCAAAGCTTTCTCGGCATCCATCATAATAATGCATGCCGGGGTAAGATTAGTATTAAAATAATCCAAAGCCTGAATTAAAAATTCTGTATTTGCCGCCATCCATCTGCCCTTAATAAAACCAGTTTGATCACTATGAATAGTCTCTTGGGCAGCCAACGAAAAATGCTCCGCCCAGATTTTCATTAGTATCTTATAGTCTGAATTTAAAAGACTAATGGGCCTGTAAGAATTAACATCGGCGGGATTCTTATCTTTTTTCACAAAGGACACAATTATGGATTCCTTAAAATTCGCAGGTATCACGCCTCCATCTTTAATATAATTAAATAGCTTTTTAAGAGGGGTCAATAGCTCCCCCGAAAAAGCTTTATAAAATTCAATAGGGAAGCCATCTTGTCCGCAAGCTTTAGCCCCAGCGGTCGTTTTAATAGCGGTCAAAATCTCGGCAGTTTCCACATCCAAACTTAATTGACTAACTCTTTTTGTCGAAAGTTTTGGAATATTTAGATTTTAAAAATAGTTCTGAATCCATTCATCCTCTACCTGATGTTTTGTTGAATAAAGTTGTTGAAAATGATTCAAAAAAATCTGACTGATCTCATTACTTTTAGTTGTTTCGCCCCCTGTCTGAGGATCAAGCACTTTCTGTATTGTAGCTGCCTCTTGTTTCTTTTTCGTTAAGTTCGCTAGTAATTTACCTACTAGCTGACTTTCCTCATAGGTTTTTTGTTGATAATTTTGAGAGCTACAAATTTCCTCCAAGACAAAAAACTCCTTTAAAACTGATCTTACTTGAGCATATCGGTTCGGGAGTGACTGGAGCAACAGTGCATACTCTTTTTCAGCCTCCAGCTGTAGCTTGGCTATTTTTAACTTCCGCGTTTTGTGCTGGGTGGCTGAAAAAGTAATTATTTGTCCACGAGCCGATGCTTTAAAACCTCCCCATACCGCAAAAGGCTCAGCAGTATTATTGTTAATTTGAAAATATTCAGTAATCCATTTTCTAAAACTGGCCATCCATTCCTGATCTTGAAGAAGGAGGCGATCCAGTTGCCATCTGGGGGGCGGTCTCATACCCCCCTTTAAAATTAGCTCAAGACTAATATATGCATGGTCAGAGAAAGGATTACACCCTATTCCTACCTTAAAAGTCTGAAGAGATCTAGATATGAGGAAAAAATCAATTCGGGAGGATGTTCCAAACCGATGCGAGTGGCAAGTATAGAAATCCATGTCTGGGTTCTCAATCCGCCAGGGGTCTACCAATTGATATTCTTGTTTAAGAACATCAATTAGTTTTTTAGTATTTGGTTTCAATTGATTTTTATTTTTATTCGAAGTGTCCTTTCTTAAATCTTGTATATAGTTAAAGTCTCCGCCGAGAATAACCTGTCCAGGCACACCCAGCAGGTATTCATTTATTTTCGTCAGAGCAGAAACATCATCAGTCACAGGTCCATAATAGTTTAAAAAATTCAGAATTTTCCCCTGCAGCCTTGTGGTAACCCAAATCCACTTCCCTTGAGGATCTCTAACTATTTTTACAAATTCCCAAAGAACTTTATTGGAAAAGTAGATAGCTACCCCCGCATAGCAAGACCTGCTGATGCGAAAAAGCATGAGGAAAAGCCCTGGGTATAAATATTTTAGGAAAATGTGTTTTTAGATGGGTTTCCTGTAAATAAATAACGTGAGGGCTAAGTGACATTAGCCATTTAATTTGAGCGCCGCACTTTTTTTTATTCAGCATGCCATTAGCATTTGCTGATATAACTTTGCAATTAATATTTTCCATTATAAAGTCAGAAAATAGGCTATTAATTTAACCAAGAACCAATTCACACTTTGCTTATTAAACATACCTTCTGCTCCTTTTTCCTCTATGTGCCCCCCTTCCCCCCCATGCACCCCCAAATGCGGGTAAACCCCTACTACCCACGCTTGCCGCATTTCACCCCTCCCTTTTAACTTCCTGGGTGTCCTGTAATTACACCCTGGGTGACCCGACTGCCCCCCGGAACCCCTGCAATAACAACCTAATATATTAAAGAGACACCATCCCAAAAAAAAAAAAAAAAAAACCCCATCAAAATAGGAAACCCTACATACTCAGAGCACTTTCTTCAATCTCGAGATACATGGGAAGTTTCTTTCAATGGGGCCTGGGCCTTAAAGACCTTCCGTCTCCAAGCATACTGCACCCATCAATTTATATAGAAACCCATTTATTCATAGTATTTCAAAGGATTTCTCTCAAGCTCGAGATCCCTGGGAGATTTCCGTTAATAAAGCCTGAGCTTCCTCCAAGTCAGAAAACATAAAAAATTTCCCTTTTACCAATACTTTCAATTTAGATTGCTGAGCAATCGAGGCTTGGGCGCCGTGAGCTTTAAACAGATGAAGGATTTTTACAAACTCTTTCCTTCTGCGTGCAGCAGAGGCAGTCATATCTGAAAATATTCGGCATTTTGCGGTGTCGGTTTCAGAAAACTGTCTGTTGAATTGCCTGTGTCAAAAGTTTTTCTTTTATTCGAAAGTCCGCAAAGTTGAGTAGCATTGTTCGTGGCATCGTCGAATTAGGGAAAGGATGAGCTGGAACTCGGTGTGCTCTAGTGATGGTGAGGTCTCCGTCAAACTCTGGGAGGACTTTTTGCTTAATGAAGGAATTAACCCACTGTAGTGGCTGAGAACCTTCAATTCCTTCCGGAATCCCGACTATCCGGAGGTTTGACCTCCGAGAATGGTTCTCCAGCTGTTCCAACTTACTTTCCAGATTACTCTTATTTTTTATTACCCCTCGCACCTCACCAATCACTGATGTCATCTGATCTTCGAGAACTGAAATCCTTCCTTCAGCTTCCTGAAGTTTAATTGGAAAACATGCCATTACTTCTTCTATTTTCCCCAATCGTGAATGTAAAGAAGCAATCTCTAATTTCTGAGTTTCTTTAATTTCGCGTATTTCTTCTAATATTAGATTTAACATATCCTTAATATCCAGTTGACAAACCCCGGATGCCTGCGTGCTTTGGCTGGGATCTTTTTGTGATTCAGTAGGATCAGAGATCGTGCTTCCGTCCGTTATTGCCGTATTAATCATAGCATCAACTTGAAATAGTTGGCCCTCTGCCGAGCCTTGACCCTGAAGTGGAGGTAGAGGTAGAGGTAAAAGCAGAGGTAAAGGTGGAGATTGTAGCTGAGGCTTATATTGGAGTGGCATCTGGTTTAAGGTCTGATTTGAGGTGATTTCTATTACAATGCAGAGTTGGCGGGGGATCATGGCTACGGAGAACCACGCCTCCGAGTAGCCAAAGGTGACGAAGCTGCCCCGCCTCTTCCCCCTGTAATGGCGGATTGTACCTGGCTGTTGGTGTGGAGAGGTCTACGGACGGAGATGTGGCGCTCGAGGTAGCCACCGGCTTTTCCGAGTTTTGAGTTGTGTGAACCGGGCGTCGGCTGGGCTTAGCGAAACGGAGACCGAGCTCCCGCGGAGGAGCGGTGGGGCAGCCTCGGATGAGAGGCGCTTGTCTCACCTGGCCCGAGGGACGATCAGCTGTCTAGATAGCCGCTTGCTTTTTCTCTGGAACACGGACTGGCTTTTCTCGCCTGCGCCAATTCAGGAAGGAACTGGCGCGACGAGTTTCTGGCAGTGACTGGAGAGCACTGGGATTCGCGAGACAGCTGAGGAGGAGCAGGTGATTGAGCAAGGCACAGGCTGGTAAGAATTCCGCCGGAGGAGCTGGAGAGACTGCAAGATTGCAAGGTGGGCTGTAGACAGCTTGAAATTAGGTTTTAAGCATAGGCTTTGGAAAAGGAAGGAGGAGGGATAGAGGGAAGAGAGAAAGCCGAGAGAAGAAGAGAGGGGAGACAAAAAGGGGAGACAAAAAAGAAAAAAAAAAAAAGGGGGACCACGAGGCGGGCTGTTTACATCTGCTAACAGAAGAGAAATGGGCAAAACACTGAAACACGCTAATACTGCCAAATTCGATTCTGCAGCCCGGCTGAAAGCCAAAACACATTTAGCTCAAGCCAGGGAAGCTAAGGAAGTCGCCCGTTCAGCAAACAAGGGAGGGGCCTCGTATGGCCTTGACTCTACCCCTGAAAGTTCAGAAGGTGAGCTGCCCTCTACTGTCTCTCTGGAGCAGGTAGAATCGGCGATGGATCAGATAAATGCGGTACCAAACTTGAGCAATATTGCAGCAGCCTGGGCAAAGTCTCCGCAAGGCGAACCAATATGTGAAACATTAGAAAATAGCTCCAAGGAGATAAAGAAATTTTCATTATTTGTAAAGAAAGCCACTCTGTTGTTTCCCTCTTCAAATTTAAGTCCAACTTTAAAAGTAAAAGAAGGAGTACTAAAGGTATCGGGGCTACCAAGCACATTGATGGACATGACTTCTAAAGATAAGTCTGTACCTCCGGAGATATGTTATGATCAAGATCAAGCCCAAGTTCAAGATCCAACTCATGACAGGCCCTCTCCATTAGAAACATCTATGCAATTATCAGCCACTAGTAAAATTCCTCCTCAGTCACAAGGAAAAGGAGATGAAAGCAATAACATCGTAATAGACAGTAGCCTTGAGGACGATGCCAGACTCCGCATTTCAGCCTTGCAGCTCCTCGAAATCAACGCATCGCCCCGACTGCGCCACACATCCCCAACTCCAGAATTCGCAACGCAAGCCCTCGTTGACAGGATCTTCAACAATGATGCAGCAGGACCACGCACTGCAGCTCTGCCGCATGTCGGAACCGACTCATTGCTTCGGCTGTGCAACGCATCTTCGACGCGGATCCTCGCAACCCTCCACAAACCAGGATTTAGGGTACTTTGTTCAGGGGGCCTAATTGGGTCCCTGTAGCCATCGCAGTTGGCCTGAACCTGGACTTTGTCCTGTTCTGGTGCGACCAGATATCCAAAGTTGGTGCTTTACGCCTCTTGGTGCTACATTTACTAAAATCTTTAAACTGAATATCTCTGGTTCTACCAATTGGATTTTTGTCATTTTGGTCTTGTTGTATTTATTTAAAATCACTCTAGTCTTCCAATTCTGTTGTGGGCTCCTTTTGTGGTGTGTTTTCACTGTGTTACCGTTAGAAGAGTTGCACAAATACTTTACACATTGCCTCTGAGTTAAACCTCATTGCTCTGTGCCCAGCTACCCAAGGTTTGAGCACAGGTTAATTTAGGGTTTACTTGTGACTTCACCCTGAGAAGAATTGTGGTTGCTGCTTGAGAAGGCTTTCACCTCCCTCAATTATTAATCCAGTTTCTTACACCATCCTCTTTTCTCTGCTTCTAGGCATGAGAAAGAAGACTTGTGTGTCAATGCAGGTAACTCAATGAGCTATGTGATTTTGTCACCATGTCTCCATTTCAGTATAATGTCCACACAAGGAAATAGCTCAGGAGTTAGGAAATATACTCATAGGTAATGATATAGGAAGTGTATATGAATTGCTAGACAAAAGATTGTACTTTGAGAAATGGATTCTCCTGTTGGCCAAGAGGTGTGGACCCTGATACTAGCAAGTCAGATCTATTTCAGAGGATGGAGTCAAAAACCTTGTGGGTCCCAAATGTCTTGAGCAGCTGTTCATAAGTTAAAAAAGCCCCCGGAAAAGGCAAAAAAATACAACAGCTCCAGGACCATTTTGGGGTTATAGCCTTTAGCCTCCTTACCATTAATGAACAAGCTTGCTTTGAAATCTTTTAATAGATTTTATTGCATGAGTGCAGGGGCTTAAAAAACACGGGGCCTGGAAAATAATACCAATTCCACACACCCCCAGTTTGTGATGGCTCTATGCAAGCCAGTTAAAGACACTGGGTATAAGAGTCAGACTATTAAAATGTACAGAAACTGGGAAAAATTGCAGAATGCTGATACTATAGGGGTAGAATATAATGAGTTATGGCAGGGACATTTTTAAAATTAACTTTCTTTTTGCAGTTGTTTTTTATATAGCACAAACTTGACCCTAAGGTATTGGGGCACTTTACATGAGACCCAGTTACATTAGCTCAGAATCACATTATGTTGAGCCAACGATAACACTAAAATCTGGTACCCAGCTCAAAAGTCGGCAGCTCTGTCGTCACTCCACTTCCTCTTCCCTAACTTTTGAATGGCGTAGGTTGCTGTGAAAATGGTTTATGTAGGAAACAACACAAAGCACCACTACATGCATCATGACAGTAACTACAAGTAACAGTAACTGCCACCTTTTCCAATTGAGTGCTATTACAACATTCAGAGTGATGTAGTACATTTCTAACAGTGATGTAGCACAGGCCATCCTCAACATTATAAATAAGGCCCCCAGTTTTCCGTTTTTACTGATTTTAACAGATAAATACAGACAGAAAACCATTTATTTTCCTGTCTGGATTTATTTTTAAATGTGGATAAAAATGGAAATATAGGTTGTTTTTGAGTGATTCTAAATGCTGTCAATCATGACTGCCACGCCAATAGCTGTGTGGATTGACAAGCAAGGGGATAAAAAAATAGGGATTTTAGTAAAGAGCCTTAAACAGCAGTAGATTTGCACAACCTTGATACTAAAATGTACATATTTTCTTACAAGTGCATATTTTACCATCTGACTGTGTATTTATCATTGAAACCTGTCAGGCGTTGAGGCACGAGTGCACATTAACTGGTTAAATAAATGCAGAAATATACACATTGCAGCTTAATTTTTTTCACAAAACCTAAAATAAATATGGATAAATACAGGTAAAATTAGCCAAAAATAAATATGGATAAATACAGACGGAATTGACAAAAATATAAATACCATAAAACCGGGAGCCCTAATTATAAACAAATCATAACAGAAGTTAGGTGTGTTTGCAATAGTGGCAAACACAATGAACGCTAAAGACACAGGGACTGTGACTGAGTGCACCTATGACTTTTGCACAATCATACTAAGAGACGAAATGAAGTTGAAAAAACTGGGAGTAACTAACGGGTATTGGTTTCGAGGATAACAAGGATAGTGGTCGCACCACTAGGAGATGATGATACTGATATGGAAATCGTTAAGACATGAGAATTAGTACTGCAACAAACAGTGTGACATGATAGTCAAGAAACTGGGGAACATAATGACACTCAAGGTAATGCTACTAGAAATCAAAATAAAGTACTAATGTCACTTTTAGGCGCTAAGGCTGGGCGTCAGCTTGGCTCCGAATCCAAGGGTTCACAATGGTGTACTGATACTGGGGCCCCTATGATGCCCCCCTTTGATGTTGAGTCACTCCATGATACGGACACTGCTGGGAACTGAAATGAGGCAATGATGTGGATACTGCAATTCACAATGGAACTGGTACTGCTTAGGGTTGCTTTAAGGTTTTGATAGTGATGGCGGTTCTGGGGCAGTATAGTTTTCTGTCAAAAAAATACGCATCATTTTATTGATTGCCATATTGAACAGTACTGGCACTAACCATGCCGCGTTAAGCATCTAAACTGTCTTTTTATGAAAAGTAAGGAATAGGGCACAAATCACGGAAACCAAGGGCCCGAGGTACTAAAGCATTTTGCTGTCGTAGAAGCCTACAATTTGCAAAATCAGGAAGTCTGAAAGCAAAATGTAATTTTGTTATGTAGTAAGCGCTCTTTGCGATTCGGATGAGTCTTTCTGAATTGCAAAAGGGTTTTGCAACTCACTACAAATTACAATTAAGAGAGGGCGTGAAATGGCCGTCCTCTTCTTCCTCTGATATGCAATGAGATTTAACAATTTTTTGTCATGGTAATTATAGTTGCAAACCACTGGAAAGTTACTGATTCCTCAAAGAAGGCAGTAACTGATTTGCGAAAGGGAACCTGTCCATGTTGGAAAGCTTCCTTTTTGGGAATCATGTCTGGCAGTGTTGGTGGAACAAAGCAAACACAAGGAGATGATGGAAGGAGCGCCGAAACTTTTCAGACACTCACCCCCAGTCACAGATCTGGGTTGAATCCATCATCATTCTTTAGCTCACTTTGCCACCTCAGATCAGTGTTGCTGGAACCCCTGCCTACGCCCTTATGTCTTCCCAAAAATGTTTTCTAAAGCAGCACTGGTTCCTTTGAAGAACACGGGCTCTTTTAATAAAATCTTTCCTCTTTGGGGATGCAAATGCAGGGATGGAAGTCTACTGTCCCTTGCAGGTCACCATCTATTTTTTCGTAGCCAATCAAAATGGTTTGCAAATAGTAACCTCAATAAATAATATTAATTAGACAGATTGATCTGCAACATCCTGCAAATGGTAATTTTGCAATGTTAGATTTTAGTACGTATCTCACATCGCAAAGTTACAGACCAGTGGCAAGAAGCCAGTGCCCAATTTGCACCCACTAGCTGCGACCTCTCTGTTAGTACATCGGGTCCAAAATGGATTAAAGATTCTGTTGATCCTCTTGACCTTGTCATACAAGAGGTTAAAAAGGTTGGTTGCACGGAGCAGCTCTGTGTCTAACATAGAAACAGCAGATGCAAGCTCTTCTTGTACCTGACCAGTTGAAAGTGGATGTTATGTGTTCCTCACAGATTAAAGACTAGAAATGCAAAAAACCAAAATAATCAATTAACCCTTTCATCTTGATCGGGGAGCAATAGGGGAGTGACTGTATCGTCATTTGTTCAATAATGTCTTTTTTTCATGACTCATTCATCGACAACAAAGATTTAAAGAGAGAACTGTACAATCCGATCTTTATGATACCATTCCTAAGGAAAACAAAATAACAGAGAGGCTAAATTCAGCTCTGCTTCCTTCCCACATCACTGGGGAGCTTTCTACAAAGACACAGAAAGCGAGCAATGCATTTATTTCATGCCATCTGTCTCCATAATTTTGCAATCAATGCTATAAGAATCAAGTCAGTCTGCTTAATTTGTACACTTTATCATTATAGATTTGAGAAACTGTGCATGACAGAAATAACAGAAGAATTTTTGAGAAGAGGCATTGGGTATCTGATGGAGATTTCTTATCAATAATCGTGCGTAGCATAAGATAGCAACACCTACTCTTATGCTAAGACAAAAATATATATTTACTCTGATATGTGGTCACCATGGAAACTTTTGTTTCACTTAGGCAACCAAAAAAATCATACGATAAAAATAATAGACATTTTTTTTCTGTTGTCATAAAAGAAGGGGTGAATGGAAGAAGCTTGCATTTGGAGCAGCGTAATTTTAGCCCCATTCTTATACATCGCAAATACACAATATACATGTGCAATTAGCACAACATACATGTGTGTCCTAATGTTATTAATGTAAAGTGTTGCACTTGACATCACCATGGAAGTACATTCACTGTAGGATTAAAAACTCATACATACAATTTGTGCTTAAACTGTAGTAAAAAACCTTTATTGTTAAGGTGATGGAGTAAAAACATCCTTACACTATTGAAATGTATTTACTTTAGAAAGTAAAAGACTTATGTAATGTGTGCACTAATATTTTATATTTGCATTTAAATATAGTTCTTAGTCACATTTAGAGATGTCTTCTCAAAGTTATTTTCCCTTTATAAACCCTTTACCTGAATCTAATGTTTTCCTTCATTTGTGTTTGAATGTGCACATACATATTAAATGTGCACCACTGATTTAATATGTTAACTCATATTTCTTTCTGCATAAAATGCTGTTTTCTACTTTCTGCTTGCGTGTCTTTTCCTTGCAGGAACATTCTCATGGTTTGTTAGTCTGAGAATTGATGTAACACTGTACTGGTGATAAAAAGAGCCTGAGACGAAGACCTTGACAAGGAACATGGAGAGCCAGAGCGTTAACTGAAGGTTTCCATTCAGTACTGTTGCAAAGGCTCATGCGCCAACACCATCACCTCATCAGATCCGCCAAAAGGACCTCCTTCAAGGACCGCCTCGACAACAACGCAGACAACAGCAAAGAGCTCTTCAACATCGTGAAGGGACTCTCCAACCCCAGCTCCAACACCAACGACATCCCACCTTCGCAAGACCTGTGCAACTCCCTGGCCACCTTCTTCCATCGCAAGATCACAGACATCCACGACAGCTTCGACAACCAGACCACCACGACAGCCAACGACACCTCAGACCCCACGACCACCACCCACAACGACCCCCTGCTCACCTGGACTCACATCAACGACGACGACACCATCAAAATCATGAACACCATCCACTCCGGCTCCCCGTCAGACCCGTGCCCACACCACATCTTCAACAAAGCCAGCGCCACCATCGCACCCCATCTCCGCAAGGCCATCAACATCTCCTTCGAGACCGCGACCTTCCCGGAGAGCTGGAAGCACGCCGAGATCAACGCCTTGCTCAAGAAACCCAAGGCAGATCCGAGGGACCTCAAGAACTTCCAGCCCATCTCCCTGCTCCCGTTCCCGGCGAAGGTCATCGAGAAAACCGTCAACAAACAGCTGACCCGCTACCTCGAGGAGAACAACATCCTGGACCCGTCCCAGTCCAGGTTCCGCAGCAACCACAGCACCGAAACTGCCCTCATCACTGCCACCGATGACATCAGGGCCCTGCTGGACAATGGCGAAACCACGGCCCTCATCCTCCTGGACCTATCAGCCGCCTTCGAGATGGTCTGCCACCGCACCCTACGCACACGCCTCCACAACGCAGGGATCCGAGACAAGGCTCTGGAATGGACCACCTCCTTCCTCTCCGGCAGAACCCAGAGCGTCCGCCTCCCCCCTTTCCGTTCCGAAGCCTCCAAGATCATCTGCGGCGTACCCCAAGGATCATCCCTCAGCCCGACATTGTTCAACATCTACATGGCCCCGCTCGCCCACGTCGCCAGACTACACAACCTCAACATCATCTCCTACGCCGACGACACACAGCTGATCCTCTCCCTCACCAAGGACCCCCTCACCGCCAAAACCAACCTCCACGAAGGAATGAAAGCCGTCGCAGAATGGATGAAGAACAGCCGTCTGAAGCTGAACTCGGACAAGACGGAGGTCCTCATCCTCGGCTCCACCCCCTCAGCCTGGGACGACTCCTGGTGGCCGACCGCCCTGGGAGCAGCACCAATGCCCACCGACCACGCACGCAACCTGGGGTTCGTCCTCGACTCAACGCTCTCCATGACCAAGCAAGTCAACGCCGTCTCATCCTCCTGCTTCAACACCCTCCGCATGCTACGCAAGATCTACAGGTGGATCCCCACTGACACAAGAAGAACGGTCACCCAGGCCCTCGTCAGCAGCAGGCTGGACTACGGAAATGCCCTCTACGCGGGAGCCCCGGCCAAACTGCTGAAACGACTGCAACGCATACAGAACGCCTCTGCCTGCCTGATCTTTGACATCCCTCGACACAGCCACATCACACCCCACCTGAGAGACCTGCACTGGCTGCCCGTCAACAAGAGGATCACCTTCAAGCTCCTCACCCACGCACACAAGGCACTCCACGACACCGGACCAGCATACCTCAACAGACGACTCACCTTCTACACCCCGAACCGCCAGCTCCGCTCCGCCGACCGCGCCCTCGCTACCATCCCCCGCATCCGATGAGCGACCTCCGGCGCCAGATCGTTCTCCTACCTCGCCGCCAAGACCTGGAACACCCTCCCCATCCTCCTACGGCAGACCCAAGACCTACTAACCTTCAGGAGGCTACTCAAGACCTGGCTATTCGAGCAGTAGCAGCACCCCTCCCCCCTAGCGCCTTGAGACCCTCACGGGTGAGTAGTGCGCTCTACAAATTTCCTGATTGATTGATTGATTAGGTGACCAAGGACAATACCATTCCAATCGTTAATGTTTCAGCTCATAACGTGATAATTGAAAGATCAATGGAGCCCCTGATGAAGCGAACAGAGGGGTATTACTTCGGTAATTCTGGTGGAAATAACTGGAGTTCACACTGTCTGAGGTTAAGCCACTTTCCCTTGGACTTTGAGAGGTTTAGACCGCTATGCTTATTCCCTTCGACTCTTTCTGAGTGTGGCTTAGGCTAACACTCATTTCCCTGTCTCAAGAAGACTCTTGACCGAGCTTCTGAAATGCTGACACTTTCCCGTACCTTCCCGCACTTCCCCGTATTTTCCTATTTTTCTGCATTACCCTGATTTTTTAGATTCTTTTAGGGTTTTAAAGCATCCTCTTTAGTTTGTACTTAATCTAGATGATTTTAGACTTCACCCATTCATAGAAGAGAGAACCAGAAACTCTTCTCTGAGCATCAAGGTATGTTATTGATCTTTTGTATTGCTGTGACTGAACTTTTTTATTCTGGTACGCCTGAACTTCTTTAGGAGGTTGGCTTACCCAGTTGTTATTCTGTTATTTTACAGCATGGTATTGAGATTTATCTATCTTAACCTGACTGCTAACTTGTAATAAACCTTCTTAACTATAGTTAATGATTCCTGGCCCTTATTGTGTAGCCAAATGGGTTCCACTGTTAATGAGATTGTTTGATTTAATGCTAACTCCCCTTACCTCTCACTCAGTGAAAAAGGTCCATCAAATAATAATGGTAAGAGGGCTGACCCAGCGCTGCATCACATTTGATGGGTGTCCTTCGGATAGGGCTGAACAGATCCTGTGTGTTATCAGAATTTCTTTGATTACAGTCAATTTCTCCAATGAAATATTGAGTCCTTGACTGAAGGCAGCATACAATGAGCCTTTAACGGACAAAGGCCCTTATTATGAATATTGTACCTCATATTCTGCATGTCAACCTGTAATGACACTACTGGGGGCAATGTCATCCAGATTTTACCAGGAGGATGTGTCCTGGTTAAACAATAAAGAATGCAGCATGCCCCCCATAATACCAGTAGTGAAAATAACTCATCTTTTGAGATTCTCGATGGGGGCATAGCTGGAGATATCAACCCAATTGGGAATCACATGCCACTTTTAATGAGAGTCCAGTTTTGATGTAGCTTGGACTTTACCTTTTAAAGTGAATACCTATGATTTTTAACCACACAGAGATGAATTGATGTGCCCTGTACCAACTATGATTCTTTGCTTGCTTACCAACACTGTATTGGAATATTCTACATGCTGATTTATATGCCTCCATCCACATCTTCACCAAATTGCCCTCAAAAACGACTTCTTCAGATGGAAAACCACCCCGGTCCACTAGCTACCCCTCCCTGCCATTGGAACTTAAACTCAAATGAAGTCAGGTCACAATTCCTAGACGTACTTCTGGATTTGTGCCACTAGCCACCGTTCCACTGTCTCTTTTAGTAGTTTTACTGATGCAGTTGTATTCTGATGTACCATGCCTTGGTGCCCATGTACAACACTTTTACAGAAAATGCACAAATAAACAAATAAAAGTAAAATATGCCCAGGCTGAGTTCACTGACCTGTGGTGTCAAAACCAATGGGGCATATGCATCCAAAGAGCTTTTGACACATCCACAGAGACTCTGTCTTTTGATATATGATAAGAGAGGTGACCTGACTTACCTTCTGAGTGATGTGATTGATCCATGGGGAAGAACAGTTACTGAGGTCAGGCCCTTGAGGATCCCATATTCCATCTGGTGCTATGCACAAGTAGGTTGCCACTCCTGAAACAAAACCCAGACGTTATTCAACATTGATAGTAAATGTTTTGTAGGTTTTACTGCACTGCCAAATTAGAACTCAGTCACTCAAACTCCAAGATGCTCTTTTTAAATTCCAGGCATCGTAATATAGGTGATTCAGATTTGCCCAAAACACAAAGAGTTCTCAGACGATATTGCACACAAGCTACACAGAACCAATTGCTTAAGCATTTGTAGAGGCTCTTTTAGTGCTTCATTTATATTTCTACCAAGAGGTTAAGCCTGCTTGTCTTTCCCATAGTAGTGTTTTTACATCTTATTAAAGCAGCATATTATCAGGCTGTGGATTGATCTGTGCCTAGGGACCTGAATCTGTTGAGTGGAAATTCCAATTCAGAACATAGAAGAAAGAAGTGATGCCTCCAACGTATCATATGATGTTGAGAACATTCAACATATTTCACCACAAAACCAAAGTCAAACACTGACCCAAGGCTATGTAGCGGGAGTAATCCAAAGCAGCAAACGTTCTGACCAGATCCATTGCTTCAAACTTACTGAATGAGAAACTATCAGCAACCCTCCGAGCGTATTTTTGCTACCTCTGATGCATTTGTTATTTTATACTGCCACTATTTTTTCTCCACTGGCTGTCAGTCCTGCCTCTTCAACAATGAATTCTATCCACCATGTTTGTAAATGGATTGTATTTGCCTGTGATGATTATTCTCTCTCGAGCAGGATCTCGAGATCCGTGGAAACGTAGCCCTTGGAATGTTTCTACATTAAGGTAGATGAAGAGCCAAAATGATGAGGGTGACTGGCAATCCTGAGGCATCTGACTAAAGATGGGAGTGTCCACAGCATCATGTGGGCTGATGGTAACCTACAGATCAAAAAAGTATCCCTTCCGGAGCACGACTGGCTCCTTGGAGTCTAGAGTAGGACCAATGGTACGCCGTGTGATGGCCCACCCACTGTTAGTGGTGGGAAGGGAAAATTACCCTTTTCTTTATATAGCCCTCACCCACTCTCGTAGTGGCATGCTTCATCATCGGGATCACCGCGACTCCTAAATGTCAGGGTGGGCTCAACCATATTCCAGGGAGCACTTGTGAAGATAGGGTGTAAGGGGGCGTAACTTTAAAGATAAAAGTCCTTACCCACTCTTAAAGTATCCTTTATTAGTAGAGTGGGAGGGAAGGATAAAATATATTATAAGGGTGTGAGGATATGATGGTCCTATGACCCTAAATCACCAACGTTTCATCCCTAGTTCTACTGGGCTATATGAGGTCCTGGGCTTTCGTCAAGGTGGGTAGCGAAGAGGTCACCCCCCCCAATGACGTGACTAACATGTGGTTATTACTGAGAGCATCACAATTGGAATGCATAAGATTTGTAAAATGTGTACTTGCCACAATTGGGAATTACCCGAATCGAGTGGGACATATGTTCCCACGGGGTGTGAGAGGGAGACCTTGTAGTCACACTTTCGTCAAATTTCCCATCCCGTCTGCATACTTAACTTAGGCTCAACTCCCCCGCTTGCGGCTGATGGTAACCTTCTGAATTTGTTTCATTAGACAGAACCATCAGCAAGACAATACATCATAATTATCATCATCCTCATCCTCATCATCATCATTATCATCATATGTTATTTTAAATACTGCACCAGAGACTGTTCAAAATAAAAATCAATGTATTCTCATACAATATAAGTATAAGAAAATGTTTGATTTAAATTTGATGAAATAGCAATAATTAGCCGTAGGATAAGAGCAAATATTAGACTATGCATTTGCTTGGTAAACATGACACAGCCGGTTCTTTTTTGGACCTGGATGGCAAACAGTTCCAAAGCCCTGAATATTATTCGAAGAATCAAGACCACTCGATCCTAGCTCACAAATTCCATGTAAAGGCAATGCACTAATTTTGTGGACCACAAGACAGAATTCATCAAAAGACTGCAGGGTTAAATCCAGGCCTGTGCAACATTTTTGTCCTAATCTTGCATAATTCCCTTATTTTAGGTTAAGGAAAATGTGCAAAGGTTTTATGCACACCACAAACGTTCGGTGATTTTTGATCACAGGACTCTAGTTTGAGTGGAAAATATCTCATCAAGAGACAGTTTCTTCTCAAATGAGGCATTTCTCCTAGAAGCAGTCTCCTGCCAGTGTCTTTCATGTCTTTTTTTGGGTGGTAAACACGCACATAAACGTCACTCAAGATAGACTAAATGTATTTTACATAATACGAGTAATTATGCATACTGTAGGTTGATTGGAGGTTGAAGAAAGAAACGCCCTAATCTTGACAATGCTTTATAGAACATTAAGTTGAGAAACCTCACATGTAGCTAGTGCAGGTTGCTTGGCATCAGTGTTACCGGTTTCATGCTTTTAATACAGCTAACCATTTGAGCTAGCAAACAAACTAGTTCCATTATCTTCAGCACCACAAGTGGATGCTGTGCTTGCAGGGCATTCAAGTAGACTAGATGCATCAAACCTGATTGAAATAGTAATTTTAGGGAAAAGGATAGTGGAAATAGATGTGCTCTTTGTAATGATGTTAAGTAGTGAAATGCCACTTTCTTTGAAGCATCTACCTGTGCTCAAATGATAAGGCTCTTATACCATGCATGTACAGCCCAAGGACATAGTGAATTCCTCATATAATGAGGGATCAAGTAACCTTAACCCGGGCCCCGGGGTCAGTACATACTCAGCTACAACAAACATCTTCATTGTCAATTCCAGTAGACCAAGCCAGGCCTCAATTTATTAAATATTAAACTTCAGCCAGTCCCAGCGCCTGCCCATGAGCCACCCCAATGGGAAGTTGGGCACAATTAGATAATGGGGTTGTCAAAAAAGACATTGTATTGCTTATCGAATACTGTTGGCTACAGAGGTCTTGGCAGTGGTGACAGCCCTTAAAAAGGACTCATTTTTGTGCTGAATAATACAAGGAAGACAACATTTTGCAACAGCCTGGGAGCAGGAATAGTGAAGCCCATGGGCATATGCCTTCCCCTTTCCCATATGAAATAGAACATCCACTCAAGAGATATTCTCCCGTCTCCTACCAGATACCACATATGGGGCTGCACCCAGTTATCAATCAAATTAGTGGTAGCTAAAAGATAAAGCATGGCAATGATCAACAAATAACCTGTGTCCAGTGCTAGGAGCACATAATCAGCATTGCTACTCAGGGCCATTCATTTCCCATGATGAGTACAGTACAAATACTGGGAAAACTGGAGGAAGTTGGCAGCTTTGAAAATTATCTGAGCTAGAACTCATTAAAAGACTCAGAAATAATTTGTGGTCCACAGTAGGAAAAGCAGCAAAACGATCTAGCATATCAAGATATGTCCAAATCATGTATGTGCATGCTTCCTTGCCTATCATTCACGAGATAAAGGAGTGATAATGCTGTCTGCCAGGCAGCAGAAATCAGATATCCACCATCAATACCATACTGATATTTTCCATGGAAGAAAGCTGAATGTCACAAACCTTTCTGAAGTAGTTGGAGAAGAAGTACAACTTGGATAGGTGCCTGCAGCCACAAGCAAGCATATGTGGTCAATAAGTGTTTTTCCAGACTGGAGTGACAAGACAGTTGAAAGAGTCACTATTGAGAAATGCAAGCAGCTGATTGCATGAAGGTGCAATGCTTTAATGAATGGTCAGTTGGACATTCAGTCAGGGGGTTTCTCAATGAAAAGTCAGGCTTACTAAACTGGTATTAATATGCAAGTGCAACTCACAGTTGAAACTACCATAACATGGAAGCGTCAAGAACATGCAAACAGCTGACCATTTTGTGTCAAGTAATACAGATGTGTATGGTTTCTGAATGAATTGATGAAAATTAAATTTTCTGCAGCTGATGTGAGGCCAGTAAATGTTCAAAGAAATGTCTCCATACCTTTTACAGACATTCTCCATTACCCTTTCGAACAATGTCTTTGTATTTATTTCAGTGGATGTTCACATACACCGTGTATTCTAGGAAATCATACAAACACTTTTGCCACACTCCTAGCAAACACAATCCCTTTCCTGCACCACTGTATATACCACCAATTGTATCGTTCTGCAGACAGGGTTGAGCAGGAGATGATATCCCATCCTGTTAGCAGTAAGACAAAACATCTCTTCAAAGTGATCAATAACAATACAAAACAAAAAGGGGTGCCACTCGGAAGAGATTGTGGGATGCTCATGTACTACAGGTTGCTCTTGAAGAAGTTCACCAAGACACCCAAGGCAAGGGAGCATCAGTGAAGTGTAAGGAGACGGCAACATCAGCTATCAATATTATAAGGTTCTCTTGAGTGCAAGTATAGTCTTCAAATAGATTATGACTCTCTGGCTGACCAGGACATGTTTCCTACACACACATGGTTTACCATTTATGTAGAGTTGATTCTTAGTCTTACGATTCGGGCGCCGTTTCCAAAGTCATTGCAACCTAGTATCTGCAACATCTGGTGCCTAGATTCACACCTAATGAAACCTGAGGCATCGCCAGCTGGAAATCCCTAAATTAATTCATACCCATCATACCTCCACTAGAAATAAACTAATTTCCTGTTTGATCAAAACACCTCATTAACTAAGAACACACTGTCTGGCTGCTCACAGACTAGCTTTATTTCTTAACGCTCTACGCCTGTTTTCCTAAAGCCTATCTGCATATATTCCAGCCTACCATATGTGAAGTATATATGTGCAAGTACAGGCAGGCGTGTGAGAATATCCTTGCACCCCTCATCAGCATGCACAGTATTACCATTGCAAGGGAGTTCAGATCCTTGCTCCCCAGCTTTCCCTTACTGCTAATAGCAATACCTATTCACGGTGGACAGACTATTAGTAAATACTGCACTGTTAATCTTTCCCGTTCATACATTCTATTAGTTTATAGCTCACTACTGATCTGAAAACTAGTTATGAGGACAGTTATGCATGTGTCAGAAAAATTCACAAATATTAGGCAGATATTATGTCAATGATTTTTGTGACTTGAGACCCTTACGGGTGAGTAGTCGTGCTTTACAAGTCTCTTGATTGATTGTTTGTTGACATGTAGGCATTGTTACTTTATATCAGTTTCAATGATATCAGTATCAACAGTGGGTAGCGTAATTGATTATAGTTACTGCTTTGCCTAGAGTTAAGGCTACCCTTTCACCCTCTTAGAAGATGCATTTCGTAGCAGAGGACAACAAATTACTTTCAAGTAGTCACTAAACAAATATATTTCTTTCAGGTCAATCAATCAGCATTAGCAGATGTCCACTAATTAACGTTGCAGGTCATTCCAACTGGCTTACCTACAGTCCCCACAGGACACGGCTGTTTTGCCATCTGTCCTTGCCGCGTCTTGAACCACACAATTTCCCGTGCCTCTGCAGCTTCACAGCTCTCCGCCCCAATGGCTGGAAGCTGAGAGGAAGCTGGTGCTGGTGTAGCCACTTCTTCTGGCACAAATACTGCTGGGGATGGGGTGCTGGTGCTCTTGTTCCTTTTAACAGGTGCTGCGGTGGTGGTAGTGGTGGTAGTGGTTGTGGTCCTGCCCACATTGGTGTTGGTGATTCGATGTGTGGAACTGGTTGTCGTGCTGCCAATGGAGTTGGGTCCAGAGATGGATAAATCTGAATTTGTAGGAAAACAAAAGAGAGATGTATTTAAACATTTTTTTGCGGAAATCAAGCAATCGCATAGGAATGAACACAAATTGCTCTTTTAAGTCTAAATATGTTATAATGCACTATATTGGTTGACCCTAAGACCATTAATTCATCCAGGAGACTGCCTCAGATCAGCTGGTGCTTACAGAAAGCTGGAAAGGAGAGACATGAAAAAGAAAAGTAGGGCTTAGGAGTTAGGGAATAAGGAAGGATTAGTGTGAATCTAGTGCTGTCACCCAAAATGCTTGTACTAAACTGGTGAAGTGTGGTAGTGCATTATGGGAGCCTGGTTGCCTGGACAGGAAAGAGGGAGCAGAATATGCAAAGCTGGGGCATTATGGGCCAGGAGAAATCAGAAAGTGAAAAAGTAGGGAGTGGGAGAGATTCACAGTTTTCTTTGAAAAGGTGTGAATTATACATTTCCAGAGATAAGTCAAAAAGTGCACATGGAAAAAAGATTTGCAAGTCAAGCCTGTCATTTTTTTGCGAAAAATAAAATGTATGAACAAATGCTCCATTAATAGTCTGTATAAGGAATATTATTTACCAGAGCTCTAGGTAGGGTTTCACTTGGTCTGCTTGACAGCGCAGCTGTCTGCCAGATAGTTTGTTACAAAAGTTTAAAAATGTACATAGAGTGGACTGTTGCTCCACCAAGAAGAGTATCACTCTCACCTATTGGCTTTTTAGTGTATCATTTCGCCTTCCAGAAAGTGCTTCTTTTGGAATGCATGAGGGACTATTTTACATTTTACATATGAAAAGTCACTCAATCCTCACTTTTCGTCACATTCAATTATTTTTACACCCATATTCACACTATACAGAAATCAATTCTTTGAGCAACATTTTCTTATCAGTGGCAATGCCAAGAGGACATGCATGGATGTGATAAACAGCATTTGTTTCGGCAGGAAATGTAAGTAAGCAGCATTAGTGAATACTTCTGTTTACATGTGTTTGCACATTAAAGCCAGACTTATTGGCTTTGCCATTGCTTGTTATGTTTCAGATTTTTCAGGTAGCGAGTTTGCAGTCACGTGTTAATATGATCAGTCACTGTGAACGACTACACTATTCTCTGATGGGTAGTTTCTAACGCCAAGCCTTATCAATGCTAAATAACCACTACAATAAGTAGGCAAGTGTAAGGCAAGGGTCGCCACCCCCTTCTTTAACGAGAGCTACTTATGTTAAAAAAAAATCATCCCGAGCTAATAACAAATATTATCAGTATTGTAAAGGTGACCAGATCACAGAAGATAACATTAGTGCCGCTTTGTACAAGATTACCTGAGGTGACCTCGGTGCATCAGCACTAATGCCAAAATAAATGCTTTATCAATTTGAAATTTCTCAATTTGGTTAACACAACAGCCATAACTGCAAAGCCCATGGCATTAAGGTAATAATATTAATAATAAGTCCCCCCCAATGCAGCATGTTTATCATTGAAATACCGGCTTTAAATATATTTCGGAAATTCAACCATTTATCTCCTAACATCAGCTTATGAATTCTGAAAAAAACTTAATTATTTTCAGATTTTGTGTACATTTATTAATTAAACGAAGAAAAATCTCCTAACAATAAACTGGGTTGCGTAGAGGGGAGCTACTCATGATTGTAATTGTAATTGTATTTATATAACGCTTACTACTCCTGACGAGGCGTCAAAGTGCTTTTCGGCGAGTAGCATGCTTTTCTGGAACCCAAAAAGGATTAGTGGTGAATTAGTATAGGGAAATATGAGTTAATTTGAGCGGTGGGCATGTGAGTCTGTTAGTTGGATTGAAAAGGATAATGGAGAGAAAGAAGAGAGAAGAGTCTAGTGTTTATTGGGAGATCATAGTAGTTGTAGGAGTTTGGGATGAGTAAAGGAGAGATGAAGGAGGTAACTGTCTCTAGAAATGGATTAGGGAGTAAAATGAGTTTTGGATGAGTCTAAGGAAGGATACATGAGGGGAGAATTTAGAAAGGGTTGTTCGGGAGATCATAGTGGTAAAATGAGGTTTGAAAGAGGAGGACTAGAGGAGGGAAGAGTCTAGAAAGGGTTATTTTGAAGATCATAATAGTAGAATGAGGTTTGGGATGAGTCAGAGAGTGGAGGTAGAGGATATATTGAGAGAGGCATAGGGTGAAACATAGGGTACTGCATTGGAGATACTCAAAATTATTATTATTAATATTTTTATTTTGCAGTAGGAGTAAAGTAATAAATATATAGGTACATAAGTACAAGGGGGTATACAAGAATAAGGAAGGTAACATATCAAGATTTAAGTTTATTTAATAAACTCAGATTTTCAAAATGTTGCTGTACTTAAAACTCATTTATTTGTGGATTTTTTTAAATTAAATATTTTTTCAATATTTCAACTGCAGTGGACAATAGCCACCATTATGTTCTCCAAGCTAAGACAGAGGTGCTAGTAGGACTGTTTGAAGAGGCCAACATTGCTAAAATAGTCTTATTAGCAAATCACCAAGGCCCACTGGCACAGCACCCACGGAACCAACTGGTTAGTCACAACCGGCGCATGCAAGTAGCATGGTGAGAAATCGCTCAAAACACAATGACTGCTTTGGCAGGTATAAAGGAAATCCACGGTAATTACTTTCCCACCCTGTGAATAGAAGAGAAAAGATAAATGCTAATGCCAGAACGGCGGCATTTCAATTAATGTCAATGATAAGGCAATACATCACAGAAATTATGATAAGAAAGGAACTTCTGAATACTCAAGCAGTTATTACCAAATTATCACTCTGCAGGCTTGTGTGGGCTAATGTAAAACACGCGTTTCCATGCAGCCCAAGCCAACAATGGCAATGGAAAAAATCGGCTCTCAGCGTGACGCAGGAGCATGCATTCAGCTCCGTAAACGAGTGAGTGAAGAGAGGGGAGTGGCGGGGCTTTCAGTCTTCTGAGTTTTGTAGTGTTACAAGCTGCAGTACAGAAATGGACCCAAAAAGTGATTGAAAACGCCTTGCTGGAGGAGCGGTCAAAGGGCCAGCTCCCACAGTGGGCTGAAAATCTCAAAAATAGTGGCGGCCACCATGGTGGACTGAACTCAAGGGCAGAGACGGAAGCTGATCTCAAGAGAGCGACCAAACATACCAATAACATGAGCACTTTTTGAAAGGTCCTCGTGCGATAAATGGCATTTATTCTATGGCATGATACTGAAGGGTTAATATCAGATAAGAAGCTCTACAATTCATGTACAGAAGAGATTTAAAGTATAAACTATAGAATAGATGCATTATTATTATTGATGGTGATAATAGTATTCTATATTAATGATAACAATAATAATGATAACAATGATATTAATAATAATAACAATAATATTAACAAAAACAACAATAATAATGATAATAATAATAATAATAGTGATAATGATGATGCTGATAATAATAACAATGATAATAATAATAATAATGATGATGATGATAATAATAACAATGATAATAATAATAATAATAATAATAATAATAATAATAATAATAATAATAATAATGATGATGATGATGATAACAATGATAATAATAATAACTGAGTAAACTATGTGTGCATATGCCCTTTGCAGAGCCGCAAGGCTTGCCACTATCCACATCCATGTATCCAATGCCTGCACAGCACTGACATGCCTACCAATCTTGACCAACAAGGGGTTTTGCTAGACAGGCACTGCAGTAGTTATCAGTTATCACATTGTAAAGATTTTCAGTAAACATCACTGAAACGTTATATATATATCTATATTGTTATGTTATGTCGCATAGATTCAGGTGGAAACAAAAATATTAATATATGTTGCAATTCTTTCAAGCCAAAATTCAAGTTTCTTAACAATAGCCCTCAAATTCATAGGACATCGCACTCAAAAATGAAAGAGTCGAATTTTGGAGGTACTCCTCAATGTTGAGTTATCGTCTATCGTCTAGTAAATGCAAGGACCAAAGGGGCCATCTTACATCAAAGTTAAGACACTTCTCTAACCAAACAAGTGAGTTGAAATGACCTCAGCAAAAGTCACAGTGCAGCTGGAAGATTGCAAAGTGGCCTACACACCCTAACCCAAAAATCTCAATGACAGGCTTTTAACAAGGAGAGTTCCATGTGGCAATGCTGGTCATCAACACAGAACAAACAGGGGCAAACTTAACGCGCCTTCAAACTACACCAAATGTACTCTGCTTGGGGCTAGTTAAAGCCAGGATCAAATTCCAAGATTTATACAACGGTCATACGGCACTGACTGCTATATTACAGCATAAGTTAGTCTGTCACTGCAAAGCAATGAGGGCACCTGACACCACATAGTCTGAATGTTATGCACGGAGGCGAAACCCAAGGCTGTCCAAGATGTGACTTGAGAGATGTAGGTTTGGCCCATATGACCTGGGAGTGTATGGGAGTGTGGGCATCTACGAACATTTTGGGAGAAAGTCCTACACATGATCGGGAAAACACTAGCACGCAACCAGCCTAATACAATAGAGGTCTGCTTATTAGGCCTATTCCCCAGACCGAAGGCCAAGAAAGTGGGTAATAGATTCGAAGACCTTGCACTAGTTCTGGCAAGGAGACAGATTGCATTGCAGTGGAAGTCACAGACTGGCCCTGTGATAACAACATGGGAAAGTTATGTAGATACCTGGGCCCGAGCAGAACAGAGAGTGCTCCAATGAGAGGATGCACGAGGTATGTGCCGAAGACCCATAGCAGACCTTTGGAGAGAAATATTAAGAACCTGGGAGGCCAGACACGAACTAGAAATGGAAGGGGAGGAGGAAATGTAGGGGGGCCAAATAAGTAGTAGACACGCGCCCAGAGAACTATAAGAGAGAACCTAAGTGACAAAAAAGATGAGAAAGAATTTAAAGGACATACCTAGATACAGACACCCCACTCACCCAACTGAAGATGGCTACAGATCCCCTTCCAGCTGAACCAACAGTAAAATAATTCTTATCGAAAGAAGCAATATAACGCAGACTTTGGGGGGGCCACTGGGAGACACACCACTAACATGTTTAGTTAAAAGTTGTACTGGCTGAGTTTAAATATATATTCTTACTTGGGGCTAGGGATAACTCCCTTAAGAACACATAGATCAAGGGTACATGTAAATCACTCGAGAGTAGCATTATTTACAGTAAAGATTACTATCCACAAAGGTAAAGTGAAAATAAATGTGAACTGTGTTGACTGTAATACAAACGCCAATTGCTCTGCAGATGGCGCAAGACCGAATGTATAAGATGTTTTACCAGATTGTAATAAAGGAAAAACAACCAATAAAGATATATTTAAAAAAAATAGCCAACAAGGTCTATATACAAACAGCATTGGACTCCATACACAATGCACTACAGCTAGGTGTTCCCGTTTTACATGTGACACCTATTGCTTGTGTTGACTTTTCAGTGACTATCACTTCGTATGTGTAAATATGTACTCATATACCTAGAAAAGATCAGTCCAAATTCGCACGCGTAAATCAGGCCATTTACACACTTCTGTTAAGCTGGCACCTACAGAGACATGTATTGGATAAGTGGAAGGGTGACGGGAGACAGAGTACTGAAAACAACATGTCCTTCTGAGGATTGACACCGTAGGCACAACTTGTCGAGACATAGTACAACAAGAAAATGTAGAAGTTTTAAGTAAAAAAAAAAAGCCTTCAATAGATCAATGACTAGTAAGATATCCTTTCTGGTTGAGCTTTACATATTCAGAAGACAGTTTCAAAAATAGCGAAGCCGGCTAATCTCTCCTCCATCTCCCTGCTGTCCTCTGCACACACACACAGGCGCCCGCACATCCTAACAGATTTAGATGGATGTGCTATTACTGAATTAGGTTCAAAGGTCCAGTTATTCACCAAGACAATCATATGATGAGATCCAATGAATATAACCTCCATTTTATGAGCACAGACTTTTACAGAACATAAGAGCATCCCTTTTTTGATTTCCCTCTCACATCTCTATGCTTTCATCCAAACTTAATTGGTTAGCGGGAAAGCACAGGCGATCTGGAGCATTTGCATATAAATGAATCCTAAATCCAAGTAAAACCGCCAATAGTCTGCAACCTGTGAAACATTATTTTAAGATTAACGGTATGGAATACAGATGAGATTTCCAGATTAATCCATACAGTCAATACATTTATCATTGGACATAATAGAAAAGCGTTCAAATGCATAAGGACATTTTAGATGGACGAGCCGATTAAAAAATGCTTCCTTTTTTGAGTCTGGGCAAGAGCTCTTCTCTTTTTCCAGGCATGCATACAAAATCTCTGTTCGTAGGTGCGGGGAAGGCAGATGAGAGTGTTGTGACAAACAGAATTTAAGAATTTGGCATTGTACTCTCAGAGACACAGAATGCAGCTAAGACATCAACGCAACCATAAAACGACTGTAAAACAACTGCTATGTCAAGGACCTTTGATCAATGTTTCGTAGGATGAAATATAGATGAGTAGATAAGGTGCCTTCGTTTTACTATAGTAAGGGTTATGTTTGTGTCTTACGCTCTATGGTTCCCAAACTTTTTTGACCCACGGCTCCCTTAACCCATTGGCTGTTGGCCGCGGCTCCCCATTATGTTACTTTTTTATTCGGGTGGGGGATGTAAGCCCAGCCTCGGCTCAGTACCTTAGGATCTCTTGGAGTGGATCTTTCAGTTACCCTAGTAATGAGCCAAATGCAGTTCCTTTTTTTGAAGGAGCCAAGGGAGGAGATTTTCCAGATGTTTCTGGGTAAGAAATTGTAGGAGAGCAGACCTTTTGCCTTTTGAATTGAGTTCCATCCAGGGTGGGTTAGGCCAGGGAGTTTACATTTGCTCCTTCTATACTGTCTGAGTTATACAGCACGAGGAAAGCGTGTGAATCCATTTGAAGACATGGCAGACTATTCTGATGAATTTATGATCTCTGGCTGTACCAATGTAGAGCCCCTTGCCCTCCATAACATGGTCTCTTCCTCCTGAGAGCAAATGGACAACAGCATTTTGAGGTCTTTGGAGATTATGGACTAGTAATGCAAGAAGACTAGCAAAGACTAAATTACAGTAGTAGTAGGTGAATGCTCTAGAAGCAGTTAGCAACGATGCTGGCTTCAAGCAGGAGTATAAAACACTGGCACAAAGAAGTGAGTTATGTGCACCTGGCAGTTATTAGCCTTCCTGTAGCAATGCTTAGAGACAGACAAAAGGACAAGCCCCGTCTAGAAATGTCTTCACCTTGAACAACATAAACTGCAGTCCCACCTTCGCCCCTACCATCCACTGAACAGCAGTGTTCCAGAAGAACTTATCAGCATCACTTTACTAACAGGGCTTTCATTCAATTTCTAAAAGGGTGCCCTGTCTACATTCTCCTTCACATCAATGTCGGGGTCTCTGCATTCCAGCCACAGGACGGCAATCAATACATCCAACTGTCCGGAAAAGCTTTATCAACCCTCCATCTTGTTCTGTGTTGAACAAGATGCCATCCAACATAGATCTCACTGGTTCCAGTACACAATTCTCACCATACACACACTAACAAACATGCACCAAGCAGTTGTTGCATATACACACGCTGTATGCAAGCATGTGGTATCAGAACAAGAATCTAGGGTTCACATAAAAGCAGAAATTTGCATGAGGTGTTGGTAGACTACATACCCTCTCCCTGGCACAGATAAAAATGTCTGGTCACTCAACCAATTTACAAAAGCCAGGGACGCTGCCACCACCTCTCTGTGTAACTTACCCAGAACATGGAAAGTTGTTCTACGCCTACTATGAGGGCAATCATTGTGCACCCCTCAAAGTCACAACATAGGTTCTGCACCCTGAATTACCATAAACACGTTAGGCACACCCTAGGTTAGTATGATGCCAGAGATAAACAAAATCACGATATTAGTTTCACATGCAGCCGGGCATACAGAGTAGGCCAGGGGTACACACATGTTTTCTATGTGGGCAACATTCCCATTCCAACAATCCCCATGCTAATAATTTCAAGCCGCTGAACACCAAGTTGAGAGGTGTTGGAGGTCTCTGTGTTTAGAGAAGGACAGTGCCAAAATGTGGCACTGAAAATGGGTTGTAGGGCACAAGGCACTGAAATCTAAGACTACCCTCGAATATCATGGAGAATAATTAAAATTAGAAGAGATGCAGATGGAAAGGTAAGGTTGAAATTTGTGGTGACAGAAGACCGTGCTAAGCACGAAGGCCTGTGCTGGGCACAGCTGGGATATGATGGAGTGTTGTGAAAGGAAAGAGACCAGTAAGGTAAGGGTGGTGTGTGGGGGCAAGGCTTGGTACAGAGGAGCCCTGGGGTAGGAGTTTTTATTTATTTATGTAGTTTTCTATACCTCAAACGTGGCCAAAATATTAAAAGTGCTTTACACAAGCAATTGAAAAGTTAGAAGATAAAATAAGTAAATCACTTTTCTTAACCCCAGAAAGATGTGTATATAACTTAATTGGGGACATAAACTAAGAATTGGGTTACATACAAGAAATAATATATATTAACAGAAGAACCTGGAGGGAAAGATCTGGAATTAAAAGCATTTTATGAGAAAAGGAACTAAACCCTCTTACCCTGTCCAGATGTGCGTGAAAGGGGTGAACACGGGTCAGAGCGTTTCTCCCTCATAGCACAGGTCGGGTGCAATCACAAGTCGAGGGAGGCTTTGGGGCCGTCAGACATAGAGTTGTGGTTGGCGCAGGGTTATTCATCTGTAGAAGGGCGCCTCTTGGATGTTCACACCTGAGGGGTGTCTTTCTCTCACGTCCTCGCTAGCTCTGGAGTACTTACACTCCTGGAGTGCCTCTCGGGTCTTCCTCACATGTCTAGGGTGCTCTCACCTAGTCGGTAGGTCGCTGGCTCGAGGGGGGTTCACACTTCAGGGGTGCCTCATCCGTGCTCGGTCCCGCGTTGCAGCCTTCTTTGCTCCTGCACATGCCCCTCGCACAGCCTACACAGAGGCACTTAGGGGCCTTAGGAGTTCTCTGCGGCCAATCCTAAGTCCTCAAAAAGCTAAGGCTGATGAACCTCCGCCAATCAGCGCCGGCACAGTTTTGAAGTCCATCATAGAAACCCAATCCGAGCTCGTTCTCGCCGCAGCGCTTAAAGAAAGCTGTGGTCCCGCCTGAGTGTGAGTGAATTCAACCAATGGGAGAAGGGAGGAGGGTTCCGCACATATGTTGTACTGGTTCTCGGGGCTGCAGAGAGTTAATTTACACACTTGGCACATTAAATCTTCTTCAGAGCATACTACCTTTTCCACGTTCCCAAGACGTGCGCGGCGCCCCTGGCAAGTTCTAACGGCGCACCGGGGTGCAGCGGCGCACAGTTTGGGAACCACTGCTCTATGCTGTTCCCAGCTTCACCTCTGGCTTGGGTTTTCTCTCCTATCTCATACGCTCTACTCCATGAATACCTTTCCCCTTCCTATCTCATTTTCTACTTCCTACTGTTTAGTCCCCTTTTCAGTGCCTTTCTAGTGTGGACTCCTCTTTGTTTTTGCCAATGTGCCAACAACCGCTGTGGTACCCATCCTTTGGAGCCCGCACAGAAATTTGTGGTTTCCTGAGCTAATTGGTTAACATTTGATAAGACATCCATGGACCTGACCTGACCTGACCCCAGTGTGCCATGTCACTGGTCACATGTCTACACCCTTCTGCAAGACAAAAGCATATAAAGAAGGAAGTAACATTATATCCTCTCTGAACACAGATGCAGTTTATTGCAGAGCCAGAGAGTGGATTGCTAACACTTCAGTAAACCAGATTTAAAGACTGACTCATCTGAAGATGGAAGGAACACGCCTGTAAATCATTCCCTGAAGACCCTGCTAGAGGAATGTTTAAACTCATTTCACAGACAGGGGTATCAGGTTTACATTATCTATCTCTTAAAGCCATGACTTGATCTGTCCAAAACATTACAAAAGAGCAGAGGGACATAGTGGCAAGGAGAAGGAGGGAACAAAACAAGAGGATTTGAGAAATAAGTGTGTTCAAGAAGGCCGGAGACGGACGAAAGACAGGGATAAAGTGTGAGATAGGAAAACAAGAGCCGACCATTGGAAAAAGAATAACATAAACATCACTTACAGAGAGACACTTAAGGGATTATGCGATGAACAATAATATCACAGTAAGAGCCATGCCCACAGCACCGAAAAAAACATCATGAAAAATGCTGTATCAGATTCATTGGATACATTTGGGCCCCAATTCTTAACAAAACTCCGACTTTGACGTCTGGTCATGGAACAATATTTCTAGGTACTAGCTGTACTCAAAAAAGGATAAATTCCTCAATTTCAAACTAATTGGTGTATCACTTTCATGTCATGCACATTCAGAAACATGCCCCCACATGCCTCTGTCGAAGAATGACATTCAGAAACATGACCCAACTTGACTCTGTCAAAGGATGCGTCCACCACAATTTCCATAGACCAAACTTCCTTCCACTGCTTGGGATGATGGACTAGAATAATGCTACACTGCTAAAATCTTTGGATTGTATGCGGCATTAGACACCCTAGAAGATCACTAATTTCGATCGTGCAGAAGGAATGTTGGCAGTCAATCAATCAATCAATCAAAACGAGCTTTATTCGATTTTAAACATTAAAATCATAAAAGCAGGCAATAAAACATATCATCACACATCATGAAAATTTCATTTAAGACACATTTGCTAAATAAAATTTCGTTAAAAAATAATTCATTTAACAGTAACTATTTTTTAGCGTCCAGGGATTAAAATGTATTATACTATACATCATCACATAACTATGTTTCTATCATAAATTTTACATCTGGCATTCAAATATTTAGAGATTTTCTAGCTCTATGTACACTTTTCAGAAAATCGACCATAGATCCTATACAATAATAATTTCCCAACATCTGTAGATACAAAAAAGCAGGGCGACATTGTCTCCATCCCCCTGTTTTAATAACGGTAATACCCATCTTCGCCTTTCATCCTTGTAAAATTTGCAAAATAAGATAGCGTGAATAGTCGTTTGTGATGAAATATTATCACAAGGACATCGACAGAGTTCCCTTGACCAATTATTAATATCTGGATGGCTAATCAAACGGTGGAAAGTCCCAAATCTAAAACGCGTTAGTATATACCTGTCGTATCCCCCCAATGTACAGGTCAAATATGGTTGAATATTATATATTGTAATAATTAGTTGATGTTCAACCACCGTAGGTTTATTCATTTCCAAAGTTAACCTATTTTCTTCCAGATGGGTCATACAAATTTTCTTAAAATCCTTCCGATTAATACAATTCATGTTTTCGGGTAGGAAAAATACTCTGGACGCCCGATGTCCTGCATAAAATTACTTACATACTTCAACCAGGGAATCTTGCTGGCGTTATCTAGTTTCATTACATCAGTTATTATTTCCCTATTTAAACCAGTGCTAGCAGAGGTCCAGATTCTGTGCCAGAGCAGCACCGGTTGCGCCTTAATAAGGTCAGAGATATATGTTACTCCTAATTCGCTATGGCAATTAAAAACTGGAGCACTGGCCGGGACTGCCAAAATAAATCTTAAAAAGGCGTTTTCCACATATTGGATTGATGTGCAATCATAAAAGCCCCAAATACCTGCCCCAAAAGTTGCTATGCTCACGCATTTAGCTTGATAGATTTTTAAAAGAATTTCTGGTGGCCTTTTCCCCAATTGTTTTGTAAATTTAATTAAGGCCGCAGTAGACTTCATAAACAGAAGGCTCCTAGTCTTTATCGCTAGTGCCCAAGACCCTGTGCGATCAAAAAGAACACCCAGGTAACAGAAGGAGTTAATAGATTCCACCCTGCTTCCCCCAGCTTGAAAACTGCGGTCCTTATGTTTCCCTCGCCCACAAGTCATAATAAAACTTTTCTTTACATTCATTTTTAATCCAAGGTTGTCCATAAAACTTGTATAAAAAGTAAGAGCCTTCTGAAGACCAATCTGGGTACGTGCCATAAGTACGGCATCGTCGGCATAGAGGAGGGAGACTATCGGGCGTTTATTTACATATGGCGGATCCCCAGCATTTGCCACCAACTCCTGTTCCAAAGCGTTTGTATACAGAGTGAACAGCAGTGGTGCCAAAACGCAGCCTTGCCTCACTCCCTTCTCAACTTTAAACGGCACAGTACACTCTCCCTTAAGTCCATACCGGACTTTTGCTGTAGCGCCAGAGTATAGCTCTCTTAAAAACTGTATTAAAATAGGATCAACCTTTAAATCTCTAAGAACGCCCCACAGCTTATTATGAATTACACAATCAAATGCAGCTGTGAGGTCAACAAATGCCAAATAAAATTTCCCCTTTTTTGCCTGCGTGTACTTTCCAATTAAAATATTAAGATTAAGAACCTGCTCGTTAATACCTAGACCTGATCTAAAACCGTACTGTACATCACTCAAAATACTATTTTCTTCCGCCCATAATTGCAACCGGTCTAAAACAATCCTGCCCGCTACCTTCATGAGTGAATCTAACAAAGATATCGGACGGTAGCATGCAGGATTTTCCCGATCCCCTTTTTAAAAATGGGGACGATGATTGATTCAGACCAAGTACCTATGAATCCCCTTGCGCAACATGCTTGTAAAACCCGTGTTAAAATTGGTCCCCACATTTCAAAATTAGACTTAAAAAGATCAATTGGTACCCCATCAGGACCGGGGGCCTTACCACTCTTACTTGCCTTTATAGCCGAGGTAACGTCCTGTAAAGTTATATGGAAATTAATGGGTGTAAAATTCTGGTGTTCCCCCTCCGTATTTTGCCCACAAACTACTTCCCGCTCACTGATCTTCTGTAGGGAATAGACGCTTGAGAAGAAATCCACCCAAATTTTTTCCTCTATTGCTACCTCGATTGATGGTGCATCCAGTCTATTGTTAAGGAATGGGGCGTTCACAGCTGACCAAAATTGCGAACTATCCCTGCTCAAGGCTGCATCACTTAAATTCTTCCAAGCCTTTTCTTTTAGTTCGTTCATCCTGTTTTTTCTGGCTATGGTATACAACTTTCTACAGATCCTAATTTCCTCATTATCTCTTACTGATCTATGTAGAGCATTCTTTAAATTCGTATAACTTTTTGTACAATTGTTATCGAACCATCCCTTACTGGTGTTACAAGTACCTTTACTTTGCACTCGTAACGTACTTCTCACAGTCTCAGTTATACAGGAGAAGGCTTTTAAAATATTTTCGTGCGTCGGGCTTTCACTTAAACAGATAGAAATTGGTACATATGCATTTGTAATTATTTCTTTACTTAGCTCCGCAGGGTCCTGGCTTGACCATCGGATTGTATAACCATTTTGTCTTCCCATTTCTATATTTTGTACCCATGCTATTTTATTACAGTTTCTCCTTACTTTATTTGTGGGAGTTGCAATATCTACACTTATTGCCAAGTGATCACTCATTACGTTTTGATGAATGTTATACCCTATAACATAACTTGCATAACAATTTGGCATAATGATAAAATCTATTGTCGAATCGGCTCCTCTGCCAATAAATGTGTGACCAAACTCCACCTTCGGGGTACATAGACAATTTGTGAAACCAAAATCATGTTTGAACAAAATCTCATTATACAAATCTCCTTTATCAGAATGAGAGAAATGAATGGGTGGGTCATCTTCCTCCAATGTTAATCCACATCTTCCTATTTCAGCCAAAGGACACAAGCCAACGTTAAAATCCCCACCCCAAATAGGAATGATTTCAGACTCTGTATCAGATTTTAAGCTAGAAACATCCTCACTGAGCTTCTTCAAAATGGCGCCCAGTTGCCCTTTTTCTACATTATTATAAAAGTTAATCACAGCTAAAATACAGTTCACATCCAAGTGTATTAAAACAATTTGATAATAAATTTCAGAGCTAATCATATTAATGTTTTGAGCCCCCAGCAAATTTGAAACATATACACAAACTCCACCCTTAGATCTTCCACTAGATGATTGAATTGCTGGAGTATGAAAAGTCCTAAAACCATTAATAGTTATTTCCTCGATGGCCCAGGTCTCTTGTAAACATATTATGTCAAAATTATTGATAAAATCCAGCCAAACTGTGTCATTCGCTTTGTTCTTTAGTCCCGCGATGTTCCAAAAAAGAACTCTACAGGCTTTTACGTCCAGGGCCACTGTTTCAAGCACATTTACAGGCTGATTGCTAGGTTCACCCTCGGATTGTGAGTTAGGATCAAAATCTCCCATACCACCCATCAATATGGAGGATCTACTCATGTAATCTGTTTCGTTTAACTCCTCACATATAGAATTACTTTCCTCCTCGTCGAGTAACTTAGCCTCTATTGGACTAAACCAAACTAATGCATCTGGGGTTTCTATACTATGTTTAATTTCATTCCCCGAGGAATTCAGCCCATTTATTAGTCAATCATTTTCATCTAAAGTTGTCAGTGGCCCAAATCTATTTGATGTTGCTAAGTTAAAAAGTGGGCCATCTGTGAGCTGTTTACATGGGCCATAATTTTCTGGCTTTGCGGAACACGAAGGTTGATAAAAAAAGCCCAAAGGGAGAACTTGTATATTTGAATAGATATGGCTAGGCTCTTGTGATCTCATTAGGATTTCTCTTACCAAGATAGGTGATCCCAATGAGAGGGCGATACAATCACCTTCACAGAGTTTATTATTATTTCCCACCCAGTCAATTCTCCTCACCATCTTAAATTCCCTAAAGAGGGCACTAGTCAAGCCCGTTCTGTTTCCCAACCAATGTAAGGTTTTATTTCTTAAGGCAGGCCAAGTTTCAGTATCGGCCAATGGCAAGGGCGGGACGTTTGCTAAAATGATTGTGTAGGGTGTAGATGCCGGCGGCAAATTTAAAGTTTGCAAACTGTGCATTACCGCTGGTGCATAACTGTCTAATGTAGTCATTCTTGTATTTTCCCCTCCCAGCCGACTTTCAACTAGTTTGTGTTGTGTCCTTCCCATCTCATTTAATGTATGCACCACTCCTTTTTGAGAAGAATTACTTTTCGTAGTTGCCGATATATTGGGGTTTAATACTTGTCTCTCGCCCTGATCTCTCACCCTATGCGATGTCTTTAATGTCAGAGGGGCTACATTTTGGGCTACCTTCTCAGAGTATGTGCTCAAACCCAATAGTTTTTGAGGTTCTTGAGTGGCCTTAATCTGTGCAGTTAAAATTTTCTCAATTCCTAATTCTATTTTATCCAATCTGCCCGTAAGAATATTAATGGCTTGTGTAACGGACTCAGTTAGTTCTTTAATTGCCACAGACAGACTTGCCGATTCACATGAGGTTGCATCACATTTATTATTTACCTGTAAAGTGTTAGTAGTACCTCTTTCTTTATACAATTTATTTTTAGGGCCCTGAGATTTTCCCTGTGGCTTACTTAGATGAGTCCTAATTGGTTTTGGAATAAGTTGTGCTATGTGTAAACCTTTAACTGCAACATCCAATTTTCTTGAATTAGGTGATTTACACGATTTTTTAGGCGGAGGGAAATGTTCGTTTTCTGCTTCTTCTAAAGAAATATCCTCAGTAATTACCTGAATACACCCATTATTTTGATGCTCAAGAGGAGTATCGCCCAGGATAGCGTACTCAGTAGCCTCTACACCATTTGGGATAGTATTTTTATCTTTAAACTGAATGGGTAGCAATAGGGGATCCACTGTATCGATATTTAATGTTTCTTCTACGGAGATTATCTGTCTTTCGATATCTCCAACTGCACCAGTTAAATAGTTAAGCAGGGTCATATTAGCTTTCTTATTTTTACCTGGTGTTTTCGGTGTATGGCTCACTGTCTGCTTTCTTTTTCCCATGGTACTAATAGTCTAATAGTCTAAATGACTACTACGACTGCGACTGGGGCTCAGTATCCTCAGTGGGCACAACCCGTTCGCTAACTCTCCCACACTAAATATAAAGTGCAAAGTGCTTATTCTAAAATGATATCGGGCCCCAGAAGAGAGAGAGTACAAATACAAATGTAATTTTTATACCTCGAATTTCAATAGGCCTCAGATTAAGAATAAAAATAAGTTAACACTTTTAAATGGCGGTACAATATTAAAAATACAATATTAAAAGTACAGTTAAAGTGCAATGTGCAAAGTGCTAGGTATAGGTTTAAAAAAGTTTGAAATGCAAGAACAAAAACTGTTCAAAAATCAAAAATTAATGTCAAAGGAAAAATGGCTATGGACCTTGCCTCTTTAGATGCAATACAGCTGAAAACGGCTAGTAGAGCACTCACACTTAAGAAAAGCCGCGATACCTCTCAGTCAACTCCTGTTGAGGGACAATGTCCAAAATGTTAGGAGGGTAGCCCTGCCCTGCCTCTTCCTGTCAATGACGGGCAAGGACGGGCCCGCCCTTGGCCCGGGCTTCGCCCGGGCACAGCCCGCGCGCGTCCCGCGCTGCGGGAGGTGCAGGGCCCTCTTATTGCGCCTCCGGGCGCAAGTGCGGCGTCAGGGGGGCGTCGAGACTGCTGTGGCTGCTGGGGGATGTAGTTTTGGCAAGCCGTTCCCCTCACGGCACGTTGGTAAGTGTAGTGGCCGTTCCCCTCACGGCGCCAGAAGAAATGAAAGAGAAGCCGTTCCCTTCACGGCTATTTGCTGGTCCCGCGCTGCGGGAGGTGCAGGGCCCTCTTATTGCGCCTCCGGGCGCAAGTGCGGCGTCAGGGGGGCGTCGAGACTGCTGTGGCTGCTGGGGGATGTAGTTTTGGCAAGCCGTTCCCCTCACGGCACGTTGGTAAGTGTAGTGGCTGTTCCCCTCACGGCGCCAGAAGAAATGAAAGAGAAGCTGTTCCCTTCACGGCTATTTGCTGGTCCCGCGCTGCGGGAGGTGCAGGGCCCTCTTATTGCGCCTCCGGGCGCAAGTGCGGCGTCAGGGGGGCGTCGAGACTGCTGTGGCTGCTGGGGGATGTAGTTTTGGCAAGCCGTTCCCCTCACGGCACGTTGGTAAGTGTAGTGGCCGTTCCCCTCACGGCGCCAGAAGAAATGAAAGAGAAGCCGTTCCCTTCACGGCTATTTGTTGGCAGTCAGTGACACTGTTTTTTTTGCTAACAGGGAGCAATGCATGAACCTTTACTCCTGCTTTCAGAGGTATCACATAATGGGCTCCTCTTGCCCCAGACTTCTTTTCACTTAAGTTGTACATGTGGGGGCAGTGTGTTGTTGTTATGTGGAAAACACAGCATTAAAGCTTAGTATGCTGTCAAATAGGTTGTATCGCCTGAATATGGAATCCACAATTTCGATTGGATACAATATGGAGGACAGAATAGCGAAAATAAAATAATGACAGGTAAGGAAGTCTAGATTTTTTTGACCGAATTCCACATATTTTTTTTAATTTGTTTTATATAGTGCAAACTCCACCCAAAGGTATGAAAGCGCTTTACATGAGCACCAGTTGCATTACAGATGGACACATTGATTTTGTTAGGCACTGGGAGATTAAGTGATTTGCCCAGAATCACAGGATGTGGAGCGCCCCTGCCGAGACTTGAACCAGGTTCTCCAGCTTTGAGGTCGACCGCTCTAGCCGTTAGGCCACATCCTCTGGTGGTACATATATCTTCAAGGTACATAGATGTGGAGTTAGGAAAAGTAAATACATGCTTTCCCATATGCACTTCCCTTTCAATATTTCGCCCCTCGAAATTCATGTGCCAAGATAATGTTGGTGTCGATATTCAGTAGTACAAGTCAATTAAAAAAGCAAGGCTGTTTTAGCGCAACATTGGACATACAATGTATACCGGCTGATCAAAGACTTAAGAAAACCTAGACTTTGACCAAAGGATCATATAGCCTGCATCAGTAAGGAATACTAAGCTTTAATAGTCTTATGTGTTTTCTCTCAAGCCTTTACGGTGCTGGTACATTATGTGCTCTGCTAACACTGCCTTTCCCGAAATACCCAAAGAAAGACTTTCTACCATGACCCATCTTGAGATCCTCTTTCAAGAGATGCATAAACAACTGAACAACAGGGGTCAGATCATCTGGCACATAATAGACTAAATGACAGTGTCCGAGCTGCCCTCTCATCCCAGCTGAATCTTTGCAGCAGAAGTCACCTGTAGCAAAAAGCTTCTTTGTTGACAATTGCTGAGAGTCAGTGAGACTATTGTCAAGTCATGCTTCAGCCCATTTGCAGACTAGATTGATGACACGTCATCTTCAGTCACTCCATGCCTATCTTCTCGCCGCTGCTGGATAACTTCTTCTGTCAAGCGGCAACAAAATGTTTTCATCGCTCCAGTCCACTGAATCTCCAGAAAGTTCCATTTGTATGAGGACAGTGTTTGATGCTGACCCCATAACCAACTGCATGCCAGTGAGTTTCTGTAGATGCGTCTTACTGTTTGACCGTTGCATGAGCACGCTGCCGCTTTGAGATCTTACAAGCAGCATACGCATAATGCACAATATAAACAAATTAAATCAAACATATTCCTACATCTATATTTAAAACCATTTCTGCTTCTTCTAGAAATTAGTTACTAGTGATAAAAATTCCTGTTTTTGCGTCCTAGAAACCACACTCAGCAACAGGGCGACTGACGCCTACTTCTGCTACGAGGACAATGCTAAAGAAACAATTAAGCGCACTCGGAGGCTTTGACTACGAACTTAATTCTGGTCAATAAACTGAAAAGGCTTGCCAAACCTATTGGTTTTGACAATGCTGGTCTATAGTACATGGAAAAACACACTTCATTGTTGCCACTGGGTGAAAACCATTTTTCACTAATTATAAATATATACTCCTGGTTTATCAGCAATAATTCAAATATAAAATCAGGCTTGGAAATTGCTTGCTTTGAATCCATTGCTGTTTGCAATAGCAAACTGCAGTTATTGAAACCAATACTGCTGTGCAATAGTGATACTCAGACTTATACTACACACATACGCTGGACACTAACGCATGCGCGCGCACACACACACACACACGTACATAAAGCAAGCACATTGCTTTCCTCCATAACGAAAGGCGACTACTGCATAAACATCTCTTATGTCTACAGAGGAGCTTCAAAAGTAAATCAACTTCAAAAGGAATATTCTCCTTCGCTAAAAATTGCACTCGTAAAATAAATCACAATTTCCTCAATATTCTTGGGTTAGGATTTATTAATACACATTTCTAATTGAACTAATTCTTCTGGACAATATAATTCAATACTTGAATGAGGAGGAACTGATTTTTTTCTTTATGCATTTCGACAAATGCCCCCTTCCTCAGGAGGTCATAACCTTCTCCGTTCATTAAATTCTGGGTAAACAAGTTTGTAAAGTTGCTGCTCCTTTTTTCAATTCTCTAACTGAATAGTGGTACCAAAGCCACTGGATGCTCTGAAACTAGGCCTAGTACCAGCAGTGAGAAAGGTGTGCACCTGCCAAAAAGGATCCTCTTTTTACAACGATGCCATTGCAAGTTAGCAATAAGCCAGCAATGTGCCGGGCTCAAAAACAAGCCACCTAAAGAAATGATGAAAAGCTAGATAGAAAATCCTAACACGCTGTACCTAGTACACCGAGATAAAATAAGTCTGTACATTTGCATACCTGCAGCATTCCCTGAAAAATCTCCCAGAGAGAAGAGAAGTACACATTTTTCTGGATGTATGACGATACCACGCATGCATTACATCGCATGCCATTAGATCGCGGTTTTAACAACGCAAGTCGTTACAACGACTTGCGTTGGAGGGCGCTGGACTTAGGAGTAGTTTAATTTACTATTCCAACTCCAGCCTACGTACAGTAGGGAAGGTGTTGGATAGTAATTTAAACTACTCCTTGTCCTATAGCGCCCTCCAGTGCAAGTCGTTGTAACGACTTTCGTTGTAAAAACCGCAATCTAATGGCATGCAATGTAATGCATGCGTTCTAAAGGTTGTTTCCCCATTTTTCTGCCTTCCCTCCAAGCCTCAAACTCGTATCCCACAGCTGGAGGCAACCCAATGCCTCTGGTGTCCTCTGTAATCTCTCATGAAGCCCTGCCCAGTCTGAAAATTGCAAGACCTACAGTGAGGAAATTATAGGAGTATTCTCTGCATAGTGTGTATTCTCGTTTGTTTAACTATGGCCCTGATTTAGAGTTCGGCCGATGGGTCACTTTGTCACAAACGAGACGGATATTCCGTCCACTGTATTACAATTGCATTATATCCAATGTCACTTGTAATACGGCGGACGGGATATCCGCCACATTTTTGAAGGCGTAACCCATCCGCCGAACTCTAAATCAGGCCCTAAATTTCAGTTTCATGATGTTCATTGGAAGTATTGAGCTATGATCTGGCTGTGCTGGCCTTGTCATGACAAAACCAGCCCTGGATATTGTTGTGATGATCGGGGTCACCTGATGCACCCAACGCCTGATGGCACTCCGTGCAAGGTACGTCCCACTCCCGCATCCCCAGAACATACAACTCAGACACACCGTGTGACAGTGTCAGAGTGAGACCCGAGTGGTCCAGTCCCATTTATTTAAAGCCTCTGGCTACACCTGGCCAGAGGATGTAGTGAATATACATCCGGGTGGCTCCTGGGGAGCAGGACCACTAACCTGCTACATCTGTAACCCTAAGCCATTTTCGAGCAACCAGTCTAAAGCTTTTCTAGGGAGTACGTCACCTTCTCCTTCATTTACGATTAACAAGAGATGCTCTGTGGTTTTCTTTCCTGTTTTGGAGTATGTTTCCTTGTCAGGACTACTGGTCACAGATGTTATTGGCAGGAACCTACTGAAGGAGTTACCCTTATTCTGGCAGCAGTGACCTTGATGTCCAGGATAAGTGCAATCTTTCTTTTTCCCTTGCTTATCTACTTAGGTAGCATTCTGTTTCTGGCAGATTTCCTCTTAGTTCAGTTTTAGGCTCCCAGTAATACTACTACTGTGCTTGGCGCTGCTGCAGTTATGATACTTCACTCTTCAATTCTCTCACCGTGACTTTGCTCAATTGCAGATGTCCTTGCAATGGGTACATGTTGAAAAGGATGTTGTAGCCAGCTGTCATGTGAACTGTCAAACAAGTAACTTGATTTTGACTTAATGTTAAAGCCATGGAGTTGTTTGTATGTGTTTGGGCCTTGGTCTGCCAGCAGCACAGGGAAAATGACACTAGCCCCTTCAAGGGCACGCTGGATGCTAGAAGTGACTGAATTTGAGAAACCTTTCTACACTAGAGTATTGTGTTATATGACGTCAGATCATATGCTCTTAAATCATGTACTGACATTTTTTCCCTTTTTCTACTGACGCTTTCTGATGTTTTCTAGTGGTGAAGTCGAGGAATATTGTTGATTGATGTTCGACTCCTAGAACTAGATTTACTTTTTTAACACAACACACCAACCAAAATTTCGACAATGTGCATGGGGAAAAACACAGCCCAGAGCCATATACACTAACATTGGACTTCTGCGGCTGTCATTTCCTCCACTGGTGCACAAGAAGGCTGCCTTGTGTGACACAGACTGCCACCATGATGCGAAGTTCGGTATGTACTGTTTAGCCTTGGATTTGTACTGGTAGCATACCCTCCCAGCCAGTGGTTAGTTTGTAAAAAGATAAGTGCCAGAGCTCTCGTCAGGAGGCAGCTTCCACCAGTCCATGTCTCCTGTTAGAGCTGCCTAAATAAGAACCATGAAACCCTACAAGTGGGGAGAGGGTGTGGCATAATGGCCAGAGCTGCTGACTTCAGAGCTGGCAAACCAGGTTGGAGTCTCAGCGTTGGCTCAACAGACTGTGATTCTGGGCAAATCACTTTAATCTCCCTGTGCCTACCAAAAATGAATGTGTCCTTAACTGGTGCTCGAGTGCCAGTGCTGAGCACAGGAAACCACCGGCTAAAATGAAGCACTGCTTCTAGCTCAATTTTCTATTCCAAGACAAACTCAGAACAATCACACACATTAAATGTGTGCTGTGCACTACAACACAAATGCAATGCTTATGTTTTTGGAGATGTAAACACATTTCCCCTTGTTCACACCTGCCTAAAGAAGGAGTTAATCTTTGATGTGAAGCCTGGTTGGCTCCCTTAATAGACTGGGATTTACATCAAAACTGAAGGGTATTTGAGCTGATCCAGAGTTGTGCCTCAAGAATGTGCTGTTGACGCAAAGCAGTGCAAATGTGTATCTGCACTGAAAAAAAGAGTATTTTTCCTTTGTACAGCATAGTAAATATTGTTGCAAGACTTTACACCACTATGCGCCAGCAAAAAGCCTTAGTAAACCTGGGCTCACTTAGATGCCTTCATTTTCCCACTGGCTTGCAGAAATGTGAGTGGCATAACTGGTATTATTGCCTGGAAGCAGTGAGAAACAGTCTCTCTCCCACTTCTCTATGTACTTTGATAAGATGGGAATGGAGTTATTCCTTCTCACGTCAGATGTATTGAGGGCATTCCTGCATTCGGTGATTTTTGTTTTATACCTGAGGTTCTTGTTACCTATTTAAAAAACGATATTTTCATGCTGAGATGGGTGATGTTGCAGGTCGACTGTCTGGATTTTTAGCAGTTGATCTGTGACTCAGATGTCCCTGTTTCTTCTTGCAGTTGTTCTCTGCTCATAATGGAGTACTTTAAGACCTCTTTCAATATGGGCTATGGTAGGATCATGATTTTAGAATGTCTGCAGTTGGCTGACAGTCGAAGACTTGTTACAGCTTGGTATATCCTCATAGTGTAAGGAATGCGATGGGGAAGTGGGGTGATGCATTGATATGCTAATCTTTTATCAGTGATGTGTTTTATTGGGTCTGTCACCTTCATAGCACAGATTTCAATTCGCTCCCTCCTGCATTGACTGTGTTTTGAATCACTGCAGTAGGGCTTGGGTACAAAAAATAGGACTTCTGGGACAGCATTCAGGAATTTATCCTCAGGGCAAGGAGAGGAGCTACATATTTGTCATTAAATTTAAGAAGCCCACGAGGATGGATATTTCTCTAACATGGCTCGCTCTCAAAGTGCAAGAAGCACTGTGGTGAGCTATAGTGGGATTCTGTTTGACAGATTTCCAGTGAGAAATCAGAACATTCCACATAAATCAATCACAAATATAATTACAAACAAATGTATATAAATCAACTGTAAATGCCAATTGAAAAGAAATCTAAAGTTAGCATTTATTGGAAATTATTTTGGCCTGATTTAAGTTTGGTGGATTAGTTACTCCATCACAAACGTGAAGGATAGCCCGCCCACCTTATGACATGTGCATTATATCCTAGCCACTTGTAATAACGCAGACAGTATATCCATTACTTTGTGACAGAGAACCCTTTCCCCCAAGCTCTAAATCAGGTCAATAAGTTCTACAAAGTCATCAAACGCGCAATTTAAGATATTGAAAACAATTGTGCACAATATCTATTCTTCCTTAAGTCGTGTGAAGCAATGGAGTTTAAGCAAGCAGTGTTATCTACAACTTTGCCAAGGTTGATTTGCAAAAGACAAGACGGTGAAGCAGCGGACACAAATCCTGTTACGGTAATGGGATTCTTAACACAAGGTCCCTTGCCGGCTTCGCTGTGAATGTAGCATTAAAAGTCTCACCGTGTACAAATGTAATCCAGATAGGATGAATCTAATCAATAGTGCTGAAGTTAAAGGGCACTTCAAGCAACTTACAAAACAGATTTATAGTTGCGCTTAAACCTCACGCATATACACTTCATATATCTGCCAAGATACGGAGCCATATAAACGGCTGGAAACTGGCTTTACAAAGTCAAGAAAATTTGTTATCTGCAATTTACCAACATCAAATCACAGAGAGAGAGGGAGAGAGAGATTGAGCGTGTGTGTGTGTGTTGTCATGCGTGTGTGCATGCATGTGTGTATGTGTGTATCTGAGTGAGCAAGAGAGAACTCACAGTGCTGTGCAGACTGAATGTAGAATTCCACTTCCAAACACTCAAAACACTCCTTGTCTGAGTATCCTTATCTAGGTACATATGCTAGTGATCCACTGACAGTAGAGCAAAGTAGATCTGCAGTAAGTCACTCACACATAATTTGATTACAACGACCATCAGTAGCACAGGCCCTATTATATTTGAAACGCAAAAGAAAAAAATCAATTTGTCTAAAATTTAATAGCCAACAAGTATTCCATATTGTGATAGGTACCATCGCAAAATGCTAAGCCTACAGGTCGTCTACAAAAAATCCATCCTGAACTCATTCAGGCAATGTGACAGTCCCTCCTTTCAAATGATCCTCCCAAGGTGGTAGACATTTGGTGTTAAAACCTCAGTCAAAATCTGCAAACTTTCATCGCTGTCAAAATCGGATTAAAGTGTTTTTGACCCTTCAAGTAGATGCATACGACTAATATCAAGAGAACCAAGCAGTGTGCACTTTAGAAGTGAGCTTAGTCCGTCTTGCCCTCCAATCATTTTTAACATGCCAATACTTGCAGAACATTTTATTGGAAACTAGTGTTTAGGAGCACTTGGGCAATTGTTGTCTACGCCGACAGCTTTTGCTTTTTGTTGGCAGCTATTGGTGTCATACAGCACACATGGATATAGTTCCATTTGCATGAGGTGAAATACATGATGGTAGTTTGATGTTGGTTGCACCTTCAGATCACATCCTCGTACTTCACACTAAATCTAATGGCTGGCCTACCACTAAAGTTGGAGCTCTAAGCACACCTTCTCACTATCTTCACTGCGTAGAAACATAAGAATAGTGATTGAGCACAGTGCCTTCAACAGCATGCATTGTACCATGGAATGTCAGAGTCATGTGGACAGTGTTATGGCTTGGAATGTCAGTGTCATGTGGACAGTGTTATGGCTTGGAATGTCAGTGTCATGTGGACAGTGTTATGGCTTGGTGATGAGTGGTGGTAACGTGATGACTGTCGAAGGCTGTTTCATAAATCTGAAATGAAGTACTGTGAGTACAATAGCTTGTAGGTGAAGTACATAAAACTAATACATTTCGCAGGGACAACGTCTCGTTTCAGCTTTCACGCTTCTGTTCTCTGCACCAAAATTGCAAGCTAATGAAGATCAGTGCAAATTTTTAGACCATGTAACTGAATTGTTGCACAAAAGCTGCACCTCACACGCTCTATCACAGGTTTCATTGCTACCAATAATATGTGTTCTGTCCCCGCAAAGAATTATATGTCAGTCTTTGCACACCCCAAACTCACCTTACTGAAATCACAAAATACACTAGCATCTGTAAGGCTGTTCATGAAAGGTACCATGATAACATCACACAATTGCTCTAAAACTCTCCTAAATTATGAAAAATATAATTAACCTCCAATTAACTTCTCTAGTCAAATCCTACTTTAAGAGTAGAGGGATACCCAATTGAGGTGTGTACTGCAGTCATTCAGAAACAGTTCTAGCTAACTTAAGGTCATGAATAATGTATTTACAGCTATTTTTTTATGTGAATGATTATTATATAAAGAAGAGAAAATGTCAAAGATCCTATATCCTGTACAAACCAGGGATCATACTGAACTGTCCCATCAGAAGGAGCGAAAAGGCAAATGAGAGGGATTCGACAAGTAGAATATTTCATCTGGTTTGCAAATATGTATCACGGGTGTGATTCATAATCAAGTAGAAGTCTGGATTCTGGTACCCTAGAAGAACCTATGCACTGCAGATGCTGCCACTTTTGAGTTCCCAGGTGGCTGAATGCACTTTGGTTGTGATAAATGTGCTCCAGAGCCAGTCGAGCTATGCAGCGCTATGCCATTTAATGACCTTACAGGGAAACAAGCTAATAACCATGGACTCCAAGCTGTTGATGAATGCCCAAGTGGACAAACTAGCAAAATCAAGCTTTGTCACTATAAAAACGCTGCGACGAATTTTCCCTCATTTGGGATTTCCACACAAGGTCCAAGCTACCATCTCCCTTGTTCTGTCCAAACTCGATTACACCAATAGCCTCTACCACGGATCACCTTAACGACCATGAAAAGACTACAAGGGATTCAGAACTCAGCTGCCAGACTACTCTTGCATATCAAACCGCAAGACCACATCTCACCTGCCTTGAAAGCCCTGCATTGGTTACCGGTTGCCAGAAGATCCACGTTCAAGCTACTTTGTATCACCCACAAAGCAATACATGGGATGGGACCGCTCTTCATCAGGAATAAAATCACCAAACACATTCAACAAAGGAACCTACGCTCTAAAGGGGCATCTCGCCTCAAAATACCAAGATACAAGAAAAAAACCATGGGTGGCACATCCTTCTCTGTTCAAGCAGCCAAACTATGGAACTCATTACCCCCCAACATAAGATCCACCGACAACCACCTTATCTTCAGAAAACTACTCAAGAATTGGCTCGTCCCCACATAAGCACCATACGCAAACAGAAATTTACAGCATATTCCTCTGTATATAAGCATTTATTTTCACTATAGATATGTACCTATCTTTGTGTATTGCTTTGTATAAACATGTAGAATAATTATGTTGTTGTAAATAAATAAATAAATAACATCTTTGGTCTACATGTACTTACTTCCATTGTGCATCTATGTACCTTCCATGTACTTGGATCTGTGTGTCTGTTACCTTTCTCCTGAAAAAGCATATCCAATGCACTACCCTATTTCTCATCCTGTACCTCTATCAATATCTTTAATCTATATATACTTACCTCCTTTATGCACCTATATACTTTCAATGTACTTATGGATCTATATATTTATCACTTTCTTCTAATTTAGCATTTCAAATGCACTACCCTATTTCTAAGCCTATACTTCTCTCAATATATCCTCTGGCCCAACCTTCTGACTCATCTCAAACTTCTCTCTACTACTCTTTCCAATGCACTACCCTATCTCTCACCCTATACATCTATCAATATATCCTCTACATCCACTCTCTCATTTATCCCATACCACTACTATGATCCCAAAATAACCCTTTCTAGACTCTCTCCTACTCTACCATCCTTACATCATCTGACACCTCTTTTTACTATACCGATCCCCCAAAACAAACCTTTATAAACTCTCCCCTCTGACTCTTCCCCTCAAAAACCCCTTTTTACTCATCCAAAAGCCTCCTCCTACTGCTATGACCTCAAAAAAAAAAACCAATCTCACTCTTCTGTCCCTCCACTATCCTTTTCAATCAAAATAACAGACTAACACGTTCACTTCTCAATTTCCATATTCCACTATACTAATTCACCACTAATCCTTTATGGGTTCCAAAGTAGCGTGCTACTCGCCAATGAAGCGTTTCAAAACCCCATCAGGGTTACCAGCGCTATATAAACGCAAACCTTATTCCCTTTTCTACCCCTCCCCAACCCTTCTCAATCCAAATAACTGAATAACATATCCACCACTCAAATTACTTTCATGTTTCGCCATACTAATTCAACAGTAATCCTTATGGGTTCCAGAGTAGCGTGCTACTCGCCAATAAAGCGGTTCAAAACCCCATCAAGGGGTAGCAAGCGCTATATAAATACAAACCTCTTTCCCTCTTCTATCCCGCAACCTACCCTTCTCTATCCAAATAACTGAATAACATATCCACCACTCAAATTACTTCATACTTCACTATACTAATTTTCAACACTAATCCTTTATGGGTTCAGGAGTAGCGTCCTACTCGCCAGAAAAGCACTTCAACACCCATCAGGGGTAACAGGTGCTACATGAATGCAAACCTTTCTTCCCTTTTATCCCTCCGCTACCCTTCTCACTCCAAATAACTGACTAATACCCACCACCTCAAATTACTTTCATATTTCACCATACTAATTCAGCACTAATCCTTTATGGGTTTCCAGAGTAGCGTGCTTCAACACCCCATCAGGGGTAACAAGCGCTATATAAATACAAAGCTTTTTTCCCTCTTCTATCCTTCTGCTACCCTTCCAAATCCAAATAACTGACTAACCTATCCACCACTTAAAATTTACTTGCATGTTTCACTATACTAATTCAACACTAATCCTCTATGGGTCCCGGAGTAGCGTGCTACTCGCCGAAAAAGCGCTTTGACGCCTCGTGTGGGGTAGTAAGCGCTATATAAATGCAATTACAATACAATACAATATGACACTAAGTCCATGTAGCATTACACCACACACACTGCTCACATGTGATCTGAGACTTCTTGATTTAAAAAAATGGAAGAACACGTCCCTCACTGCATTCTCCTATGAGGGGTCCTAATAATCCCACAGAAAAAGAGGCAAACAAAAGAGTCTCGTAAGGTCCTCTAGCAACAGCAGGGGACAGGCACATACTAAAGGCCGGAGTTTCACCAAGGACACAAAGCACTAATGAGAGTTAAATGCCCTGTGTAATAGTAGACCCCGGGATGCTTCATTCCATCTGCCAGATTCTAGGGCCACCAAACATTGGGCAATACGGCCCCAAATGACTGAAAATATTGTTTTGCTAAAGGGCAAATAAATATAGAGCTGGTAAATGTGCTTTATCTTAATGTTATTAATATAGCACCTAAAACGAATGTTTTGACATGTTTATAAATACATCACATTAATCTAGAGAATATATGGAGGTCATTAGATAAAGGAATGTTTGTATCAGATTTATAGCTCTCCTGTGACAGGGCTGATACACTATTCTCTTTAACTGAGCAGCTAAAACTGGTTGGGTCTGAACATTTCAGATGGATGCCTTGTGATTCACTTGATTACTGCTCACGGAGCCCACTCCTGAGCATCAGTTGTTTATTACAAAGTTATTTATCTGCCATCAAATATTTTCGAATTCTCAGCTGGATTCCGAGGAGAAATGTAAGTCCTGGCTTCATTCCTCCGTCTGTTATCGCAATCACACATCGTAATCAGCAGCGTGCGGTTTGAACGTAAACATGCCTCTTCTTGGGGAGAAGGGATAAAGAGAGGAGGCCATTTTATTTCAACTGTTTACATCTCTGCACCCTTCTATTTTTATCCTGCAAGTCTGCCACTCTTCATCAGCATGCAGAGCAGACGCACATTTAGTGCGTTTTCCACAAAGGCCTGGAAGCGGGGTGGAGATTGGTGCTCACAGAGGTCTGATGCCCCCGTGCAGTTCCGCTGAAATTTCGCAATGAATGACCACCCGCTAACGCTGCCTGTCAGCCGAGGCATGCGTGCCAAGGCAAGGGTCGCCTGCGCAAGAAGCGTAAGGAACGGAAGGGAATATTGCTTTTTGCACTTCATTCCAAGGACGGGCGCTCTTGTGCCAGGGAGCTGCCAGTGTGCCAGCCAAGATGAAACTGAAGGGTTCTCGAGGCAGCTCTCCACGCAGAGGGCTCTTCCCCGGAGGGCGCTGGAGTCTGTCGTGGCGTCACTTTGATGCTGTTTTATTTTCATTGCATGCTACTGAGGGACTCGCAGGCATTTGGCTCCTTTAATGTGCAGTATTTAATGTGCTCATTTATTCCTGACACGCACAGCGTGACTGTACCAAAGCGCAGCACAGTAGATTAAAGGCGGCGCGCGCCAGTGCGGATCAGACAAGCAGAGTCCTGGGAAGGGAAAAGCAGGTGAAAAGGGACGCGCACCTTAAGGAAGCCAGATAGAAGAACAGCAAAAGATGAAGCAAAAGGCAGGGAGCTGGCCCTACCAATAGACTGGGTAGTGATAAAAATATAAAACCAGTCTATGGGAAGATAAAAAGAGGGCATATACCGAGAGCAGTAACAAATGTGGCGATTAAGGGTAACATTCAGATAGAGAAACATTTCCAACAAGGAAGGATTTGAAGGGTTTTAGTAGTTGAGACGCCACCATAAGCCTACAAGTTGACAAACGATGGCAAAATACTGAGATATGCCAACTCGTACTTGGGCCAGAAATATAGCTGAGCAAACAGTGAGAGAATGTATGATTTCCAGACATAAAAATACTTTTGCTTTGCTATTAAATTCCAAGACAGTTCACAACCAGCACCTACAGAGGAAAAATAACCTAAATCCACCAATAGATAATTAATGGAACATGTCTCTCTGAAGAAACCATGAGCTTTTTTCCATTTTTCAGATCCAAGTTCTAATTGTTGTCTACATCCAAAGAGCCCTTCTTGGTTCTAGTCTAGACTCTTTATTGGTCTAGATTCATGGTGCGTCCAATGGACTATGGTTGAGCTTTCTTATGCTTTTCAGTGAGTTTAAATCAGGAGTTGGAGCAATAATTGTGCACCCGCATATACATATCCTACGTGACTGGATGAGACCAACTGCACATGAATTCGGTACATGCAACACAACACACTTGTTACTTTCGATGTCCTAGCATAACAGTGATTTCATAAAAATCACATCACAAGTGATAAAAGTCACAGGCATGCGCAAAACATATGCTCCCGTTTTGAAGTTGAGACTGACTTCTAGTAAAATTACACTCACTAGATCATCCCATATTTGGTCATTTTCTTTGGGGAGCAATGCCCTTACATGCATAGATATTGAAATTGTGTTAAATAAGTGCAATTCAAAACTGTGCGCATCGCTTTGTTGACAGCTGCCTTCCAGCTCCTTAACTGCAAGCTCCCTAAATGGTCAAAAAGACCCAAAACCTAGGATATCTCCCAATATCTTAATAACATTACACTCACAATAAGTCTGAGTTTGCCCAGCCATACACTCAGGAAGCAGGGATTTTTCTGAAACATGCATAATCATTCATCCTCAGATGTGTAAATTTATTGACACCCCCGCCACCCCGCCCCAAACCTTTCCTGTATCCTGCAATTCTGTGAAACTAATGAACAAGAATTAAATTAAACGCTGAAATTCAAACACAGATCCTAACATCAGGCTTGGGGCTAACCCTCAAACTAAGAAGCCTATATTCATTTTTTTTTTTTTTAAACATCAAGCTAGAAACCTAGAAGTCTACGTATCCTAAATATGTAAGCATCATACTAGTATAGGTTGTAATCAGTCAAAATCTCTACCCAAGAGGAAATGACAAAATGCACATATACTGTTGCCTCATTTAACCATTTAACCATATAGCTGTAGCCTAGTGGCTCAAGCTGCCACAACTGCAACCTAGGTTACCAGTTTTGGATCCCAGCTCCAGCGCTAGACTCAACATTGTGTGATTCTGAGCAAATCACTGAATCGCCCTGTTCCTTAAATGTGTGAAAAATGCATTTGTGTAATCCGCACTTGATGTACATGATCTTATAGATCCTCTCCCGTCTCCTTGTGTAGAGCGCTCTGTTGGCTCACCCTATATAAATATCAATACTTAACTACTTCCAGGTTAATTAACATTTTGATTTTTTTTTTTAAATCAACACTTGGAATAAATGAATCATTCATGAACAAAAATGAGTTTATTTGAGGTAGAAAGCTACAAATCTTTTCACATAGAATGTTCAAAGGGCCAAAATATGCCTTTTTCACTGTCAGTATTCCAGGTTATCAGATCCAATACAGTGATCTAACACCACTGGCTATATCATGCACAGGTGATCTGCCTCCAGTCACTCAGGATGAAGGGACCACTACATCACACCATTAATCCAATTGCCTGCTTGCCTTGACCCATTCAATATGGGGCGTGTATCATGTGTACAGTGGCGTAGCTATCCCTTTGGCCACCCGTGGCGGTCCCTCCGTTTGCCGCCCCGCGGCAAATGCATTGAGGAGCTGGGGGTGGGGCGGAGGGGGGTGCTTGCTTTTTCCCGGAGACTGCAAGTAAGAGCAGGGGGAGGCCGCCGCCCCCAAAACTCATGCCGCCCGGGGCGGGCTTCCCCCCGCTAGCTACGCCACTGCATGTATATATTTATTTGACATAAATGCAGAGATACTCAAAATTGTGATCAGGTATCCACGGTAGGGGACATTAATGATTTGAAAGTGGATTTACCTAAATCATGGTAATGTTGAGGTGAAGTACAGGAGGGTCAGGAGAGGGTAAATACATGAATATGACAAATTTTCAACAGAACTGAATTCTAAGTGATAACATGACAAGAGAAATACATTCTACGTAACAATTGTGTTTATAGCTATAGGTGCATACATGTACACAATTGGTAAAGAGATGATAACCTCCAGAGTCATGGTATGCAATAAACCCAAATTCAAGAAAAACGGTTTTCAGTGAAGTTTTGAATTCAGGATTAAACTTTATAGGCATGAAATCAAGTGCAAAGTCATTGCACTGATGAAGCTCAAGAGAACCGAAACTCGATGATGTAGGGGAGAATTTACGATCTAGAAAAAGGGGAAAATTAGCAAAATGCGGTGCCTTAGTGGGTTTGATTTTCAGTATGATCTCTCTGAAAAAAGGGTGGGATTAGCCATGATGGCACCATTGCAAGGAATGGAATTTGAGCACTGGTTCTAGCTGTTACCCATCTGGCGTGTCCGTGATAAACTGAGGTGGCATACTGTGGAAAGAGACAGAAAGGCTTATGTGGGCAGTCTGGGGATGCAAAGCATATTTTGGGAGCCCTACTAGCATAGTGTTGCATTAAACCTGTATACTAGTGACTAGAGAAAGAATGATGGCATTTCACTAGTACAAGGGAGTTCAGCACAGACATTAGAAGTGATGGTGCTTAAGAAGTTGAGTTACTTGTGAGAGTCAAACACTATACCGAGGCTTCTGACAGTGTCAAGGGACAAAGTGGTGTCTGGAGTTACAACTGATTGGTTGGATAAGGAAGGGATGTAAATCATTTCTATTTCAGAAAAGTTAACCATGAGTGTAAAGTTATATGAATGTAACGGGCAAGTGAATCTCAGTCTATGCTTCACCACCTCAGAGATGTGGCAAGGTAGAACAATTTTTTGCCATTTAATTTATTGATTTATTGTATATGTTGATTTCTTATAATAGTCATGTTAACAGGTATCTGATTCAGAGCACATTTGTGGAATAGGAACTGAAGGAGGTTTTAGTGGCGCAAGTTAGAGATGATCAGGAGCAGGTCAGAGAGGCAGCATTCAATTTGCACATAAGCCCAAACAGGCATAGAGACATCAATGCAGTGTGGTGGCATGACCTGTTCTTTTCAGTCCATGGATGTGTCACACTCATTACAGCTTTGCTTCCCACTTATGTGGAAGAGTTCCATAAATGCCATTACTGTGGTCCATGCAAGAGATAGTTACTAGTAAAATGTGTATTTGTAAAGCGCACGTTCACCGGAGACATCTTGGCACTGAATAACAGATGTTTATTGTTTCCCAACACAATGGTACTCATTTTATCGACCTCAGATGGATGAGTGGACCCGCCCGGATTTGAACCTCTAACCATGAGGTTGAACAGAGGCCCCTGCAGTGGACACGTTATTCCACTGAGCCACCAGACCCGGCAGTTACTGAAAGAACCATGGTACTCTGTTGAGGTAGGATAGCCTCCCACCACTAAAACCCTCTTTTAGTTTTATCACTGCATAGCCTGCATGTCTTCTGAAAAAGAGGCAGGGTGTAGGAATAGATTTGCATGTGTAATTAGCACATACAAGGTAAGGTAATAAGACAACCGCTATACTAAAGCCTACAAACGTGGGTGAACAGGACTACAATACAGTGCTTAATTGGTTAAAAAAAACAAGTGTAGAGGCCCAGAGTTGTTGTTAGGAGTCCACTGCCAGCACTGTGGAGGGATGGGGTCGTGGAATACAAGGCTGTCTAGTTTTGATTTACCTCATGCCTCTTTATTCCACCACACTACACTTCATCTCTCTTTGTCTCACTCTTGCAGGTTCTTTTTCCCTTTTCACTGTTTCTCTATTTCTCTTCCTCTTTCTTTCTCCCTTTTATGTTTTCTCTCTCTTGATCTTGGTTAAAGTCAGAGGATGATAAATGAGTCCCATTGCCCAATAATGAGCTTTTGTGTACACCACCTGTGCAAATTAAGCACTGTACCATGGTAAAAACATAAAAGGATCTCATGATGCACAGTGCATAGCTGTCATTTGATTCGTCTAATTCCAAGGAATTGAACACAGAATAAAAGAGCACAGAGCTGGCAATGGACACCCTCAAACAAAAAGCGTAGGTAGAGTCCTTTAAACACATATATGGGCATATTGAAACAAATACCCATTGACTGGAAAGGGAATCTAGTACTAATTCTTTGAAACACAAAACAACATGGATTGTGAATTCTGAAGAATTCAAATGCTCACTCTTGCTGAATGAAAGACTAAATGGAGGCTTCCAGCATTTTTCTTCCTAGTACATGGCTGTAACGCCTTCCTTGGTACTCCTGTAGGGGAAATATCTATAAACTTGCCCTAAACACACAAAAAAGTACACCATTCACATAGGAAACAAGATATTCTAAATTCGGAGGTTAATGTCTGAGAAAAAAGCAGACTGTGGACTCTGATTCTGAATATGTTTCTCAAACCTGATGAACCTAGGGAAACTCCGACTGTTTCTGATGTACAAAGCAAAGTAGGTCAAGCCGGTGGTTCGCAAAATCATGGGGTACTGTGTCCGCAAACTGGCTATTTGTTAAGTACTAAACCTATTTTGTGATTCAGTAACGGGTTAAAAAATTATAAAATGGGTTTAGAAACCCATAACAAATTGGTATTTGGAAGGAGTGTGTTTAGAAGGTCCATTCTAAATGTCGATTCCTTAAGGGATGTAGCAATATTTTGTGACTGTAATCCTGTTGCAAAACATTGAAAAGCTATTGACTCTCAAGTTAGGATTGTAACACATTCATAAAAGGGATAGCGGTCCCAAAAAATGTAAAAAAAAACATTTAGTGGGGAGTAGACAGTGGTGCAGGATCCACTGACAATTCTCAAACAAACTTTAAAAAAAAGAAAAAAAACTTTTATTTTAAATGCAGCTCGCTTCCCATAAGAAAAAATGGCTACATCTAATAAACGTTGGGGCTTATTTACAAGGCCCTTGCGCCACTTTTGCGTCATTTTTAACATGGGGAAAGTGACGCAAAAGTGGCACAAGGGGCTTGTAAATCTGCCCGTTTTCTTTATTAAAATGCAATTACAGACATGGTGTTCTGCTGACCCCAGCATTCAACCATCCCTGTGATGGCATTCAATCATAGAGAGTCTCAATTCAAGAGCGACCTCATGAATATTGATGAGGTAGGTGGTATTGAGATCCACTACAATTCGGAATTTAGTGAACTGACCTATTTGTACATAAGTGTATTCAGAAAATACAATCCATTCCCAAAAAAGAGCATTGAATACAGCTTTTTATTTATTGGCACATTACAAATGCATTTATGTTTGTTTCGATGTATATGGGTTTCCAAGGGTTTGTAGTAGCTTGTACAAAACAGTGAACATATTCAAGTGCTGTGTGTGGTTGTTAGCTCAATTGGTGTAGGAGTGTGGTTGTCTGATGCCCAAAATTCACTCGATAAATTGGAGGTTGAAGTTTGTTGCTTCTTAATCTAGGTCCGACCTAAAGACTGAGTTATTTAGCTATTGCCATTAGTTGATAAGCAGCATTCACCCAGTTTCATAGATTTAATATTTCAAATGTGTGCTTGTGGTATTGATAATGATGAGCCACAACAGTAGAGCAGTGTATACCATTTTAATGGCTCAAGTACAGATGCTTGTTGCAAGCAGACACACGTTTCACCCCTTTTGTGAATCCCTTGGAGGCCTTCCTCAAGGGTGGAATATTTACTTGTCAACGTCAATGGTATCTATTTATTCTTTGTTCATAGGACATGATTTTATGCAGTCTTGTGGTGTTTTGTTGTGGTCTGTGGTAGCCTGTCTGACAGATGCTGTTTACTGATAAATGGCAGTCATATATGCTGAAATCAAAACAGAGGGTTAGTTTTAATAGCAGCTGTTGACTCACACAGAACAGTTCCAGACTAATGCAAAAACCCTCATTGCAAATGCTCTACATACCGTTAAGAACTTTAAATCCCTATGAAATTAAATGTAGTTGCTTTGTGTTCTCTAAAACAATTCAACACTTTTGTTGTTTGGTGCACACGAAAAAGTAAAACATGGCTTCTTGCAACCACATTAAAAAACACATTCTTATATTCCCTGCACAAAAAACAACTAAATAAATCTATCACCTTGATAAATGCACGCGTAATTCAACAATTGTAATTAACGATGGAAGCTAAAAGCGTATGAGGAAAATGGCAGGGAAGGAATACAGCAATTTGGACCTGCTTCAAAAAGCACATCAGAAGCTCTTTGAACAGAACTCAGCTGTGCAACCAGAGCAGGATAAGTGCTCAGGCTCAGTACACTGGTAGAGGCGGGACTCAAACGTAGGTCATCGCTGAGAAGCTGCATGTGGAATATACGGCCAATGCATCCTTCTCAGATGATCCAAGTCTAAAAACTGGCATTCGTTAAGGCTAGTGCGCCCCGTTCTATTTAAACCACGATTTTCTGAGTCAATTGTAAAACCAACTCTCCCAAACTCTTCTATTTCATGGTGTTTGCTGTGTGGGTGTGGATATTCTTATCAGTCATCAAGTACACACCTGAGTAAATCATAAAGAGACACTTCTCAGTCTAACTGTTCCAATTTTACCCTGCTCTACTACCCTTGTTTATGCCACGTCACTTCCTCATTTGATGTCATTTGTTATACTGATCTCAAATCCAGAATGCTGCTAGTGTCCTCTTTTGCCACAAACTTGACTTTTTCTAGAGGACAACATTTTCAATCCCTTGAATATCCTGCTGTTTCAGAACTGCTGCCGGGTGTAAAATAACTTTACTCTGTACTTGTAAGACACATCCGGGGATCTTTAGGCCTTGCATGAGTTATATTTTTATTGGCTCCCTAGTACCCAAGTCAAAAGTAACAAACTCTTGGAGGTCGGAGGACAGGCTGGAGAATAGATTGCGAAAATTAAATGTATCATAGTTCCTGAGAAGTAACAAAGTAGGGAGTTGTATGAGAAATCCAAGAAGTGCCCACCGCCAATCCATTGTCTTCAATGGAGCTTTACAGATTCAAATGTTTACACTTTTATTAGTATATTCGAATTTTGGAAGCTGCGCTGAAACCAATGGAGTGACATAGAGCCAGTAACAGCCAGTATAGGCCTTCGCCTCCTACATCCTAATAATTGTCTTTGTTTCTCCTTGTTTAATTTAGAATTTTTTACCCTAAGTAGATTGAATGTTTTAATAGCATTATAGACCCCAGCTATCCAGTCATTAAAAAGGCCCTCTCCCTCATTATAGTGTCTGAACTGTGGTTCGGCCTATTACTGGAATGAAGGGCATATAACACCCCGTATATATCCTTTAGAAGCTGGCTGAAAATACCATATTTAATCTTCATCACCACCATTCAGTGTCACTTGATTTAGCTATAGTACAGTGCTTTAATGGATCTTTGTTAATTAACTCACAACATAAATATAGCATGCAGTCGATATCAGGCAGGTCAGATAATATTGAGAGATGAAGGGTATTTTATAAGATGAAGATAGCACACACACATTGATCTGTACCATTGACTGTTTCAACTTTTGAAGCACATCTTGAACAATAAGATGGAAAGTAAAAGAAAAAGAAAACAACTTTGTGGTTTGCACCCTTTCTCCTCTTACAGTCGACCTAATGGCTTTTCTGCATATTTTGAGCAGGAACATATAACAGAGGACAGGCAGTGTCTTCAGTACTGACGCTGAGAAGAAAAGGTTGCAGACAAGTAACTAGAAATTATCAGTGATGTAACATAATAAAAGACAACCATATTTGAATCTAGTTGAGGGCTTATCCTGTGGGAAAACTATTCGGACGCCTGAGTTCTATCAGGATGCACCCTAAAAGCTTGGAAGCCTCTCTACCAGCTAGTATCTAGTGTTTCTGATGCCTCAGACTAAATATACGTAGCAAGCACTGGCTACTGCTGCTACGGATGGTTTTGCAATTCCAATAACTAGTCCTGGACATTTTTTTGTTTCACCAAATACAAAATGCTTCAGGACCACTTTTGCTCGCTGTTTTCCTCCATAAAACAGTGCATTTTCTCTGCTTCATTGTGTTTTGCCAGTGGACTTTGGGATGGGAATGGCCAAAATTCCACAAACACTACAGAATTACAAAACAATTCTGCATAGCAGAACACGTGTGAAAAAGTGGCTAATTCGTACCACAAGCGAAATTATTCCACATGCAGATTTCCCATTTTGGTTACATGTTCCACTCATCCCTACCAATGACATCCAATACACTCCAATTGGGGCACTAAACATTTGGACCATTTCATCACAGTATGTCGTAGTGAACAATCTAATCTTGCATTGTTCCCTGTAGGGATTTTATGCTCACATCTGTTCCACAAGACCCTGTCTTTGCTTGAATAAAGAATACAAAGAAAAGGCAGAACCATTTATGCTCATGGCAGTCTATAAAATGGAACATATGTTTTGTTTAGAAGCAACACCTTGGGCCTGACTCCTAAAAACAAATGCTACACTGTGGGCGGAGAGTTATGTCTCTGCCTAAAAGTACATTTACATTTTTTGTGCAATTCGCACATAATCCCAAACGTATGCCTATAAGGCTTCGAAGTGAAAATCTGGGAATGTTATGTAACACATTTCCCAAGCTCCTATTCCCGCTGTACATAGCAAAGAATCAAGGGAGTAGCCAGAAAATTAAAATCCCCCCCACTTTAAACCAAAGCTCTTATGTCACCAAGTAAGTGAAGCAAGTCATCACAACCCTTCCCACAAGAGCTTGCTTGTGTCTTCCATTCAAGCATCTATCCATTAATCTTTTCATCCTTCCTTCCGCACGCTGATATCCACTATTTTACCTTTACATTATGTCATCCATTAAGTCTTTCATCCAACATTCAGTCCGTCACCATTCCATCCATCCGTCCACCCATCCATATCCAAACATATGCATCTATCTTCAAACCTATCTATCAAACATATCCATCCTTTCACTTATCCATCAGCCTTTCATCCATTCAGCCACCCATCCTTTCAGTCATCCCTCCACCCATCCATTCACTCATCCATCCACCCTTTCACTCATCCATCCATACTTTCACTCCATACATCCATCCATCCTCCATTTCCCTCATCCACCCATCCACCCTTTCACTCAGCCATTTATCCTTTCACTCATTCATCCCCCTTCAACCCATCTATCCACTCATCCACCCATTTACCCTTTCACTCCTCCAGCCATCTCTTCACTCACTTATTCATCCATCCATCCATCCACCCTTTCACTCATTCGTCCATCCATTCACCCTTTCACTCATCCACCCATCCACCCTTTCATCCAGGCATCCCTCTGCACTTCCTTTCACTCATTCATCCATTCTTTCACTCATCCATCCTTACATTCATCGTTTCACTTATCCATCTGTTCACTCATCCCTCCTTTCACTCAGTCCATCCATCTATCTACTCATTGAGTCCATGCATTTACCCTTTCAATCATCGATTCATCCTTTCACTCACTCACCCATCCATCCTTTCTCTCATCATCCATCCATCTATTCACCATTTTACTCATCCATGCAACCATTCACCCTTTTACTCACTCACTCATCCATTCATCTATCCTTCCTCTCTTTAACTCATCCATCCTTTCATTCATTCAGCCATGAATCTATCATCCACCTTTTCACTCACCCATATATCCATCCATCCATTTACCCTTTCACTCATCTATTCATCCTTTCACTTACTCATCCATCCCCATCCATCCATTTACTCCTTCACTCATCTGTCCATCCTTTCACTTACTCATCCATCCATTCATCCTTTCCCTCATCCATCCATTCACCCTTCTATCCAGTCATCCATCTATCCTCCCTTTCACTCATTCATCCATTCTTTCACTCATCCGTCCTTAAATCCCTCCTTTCACTCATCCAATGTTCCACCCTTTTAACCTGTCCATCCATCCATCCACCCAGCCTTTCACTCCATCCATCTATCCATCCACCCATTTACCCTTTCATTCCATCCATTCTTTCACTCATTCATCCATCCACCCTTTCACACATCCATCCTTCCTCCCTTTTACTCATCCATTCTTACATCCATCCTTTCACTTCTTCATACATGCATTTATCCATCCACCTCTTCACTAACCCACCCATCACCATTTCACTCATCCATCCAGCCATCTATCCATCCATCCTTTCACTTACTGACCTTCCCACCCTTTCGCATTAATTATGAGTGCTGTCTGCTGAGTTGCAAACAGAAGATGCCCATCACAAACCTCACCCGGCCACTGGTTGTACCGCCCCCGACAGACCCAGCCTTTCTATTAGACAGTTACCAAATGGGTCGTGCGGGCTACTTGGGGGCCCTCTACTCGAAGGCCGGGAAGGGCCGTTATCTGGGCCCTACGGCCCTCAAGGTGGATGTCTGGCGTCGGGCATATCGGAGACTTGGCTGGCTTGTTGTGTTGACTAGGGCTACCCCACTATGGTCGGCCCAAAGGCTGGGCACCCTCTGCAACCAACCCGGCTTTGACAGATGGGACACTATTGGCATCTCAACAATAGGTCACCTATGGAAAAAGGGTAAAATACTGAAATTCACAGAACTAGAAAAGGAATATCAACTCGCACAGGGAGAGGTTTTTCGCTATCTCCAGATCCGGCATGCTCTCACGACAGCCCTCCATGGGGCCGAGGAACTACCGGAATCGTCTCCCCTCGAGGACCGTCTCCTCTCTGAACCTCTGCCAAAAAAAGCAGTGTTGCTTACATACGGAAAGCTCTGTAATAACTTGCCAGACCAGTTTCAATCCCTCAGAGATAAATGGCAAAAGGATCTGGGGCAGCTCGAGGATGATGACTGGCAGTCAGCGTTGATGTCCCCTAGGGAAGTGGCTATCCCTCTCAGACTCCGCCTTGTACAATTGAAGGTCCTACATAGAGCTTACATTACAGGTATCACCCTTGCAAAGATCGGGAGGCGCCAAGACTCCCTATGTCTCCGTTGCTGCAATGGGGAGGCAACTTTCTATCACATCATATGAGACTGGCCACATATTCAGGCCCTATGGAAAAGGGTCACACAGCTCATGCAACAAGCACTGCACAAGGACATCACTTTGACACCACAACTGGGGCTCCTCAACATTTGGGAGGCTACTGACCTCACCGAGACTGAGCAGCAGTGGGTTGCCCTGGGCTACACATTGGTAAAATGGAACATAGCTGCCAAATGGGGAGCAGCGGACACTTCAACCTCCGGAACATGGGCGAGAGACCTAGATAAATGCATGATTGCAGAAAAAGAGTTTTTTAAGTCTAGGGGTTGCCCTCGGAAGTGGGATAAGAAATGGGGAAAGTGGAATGTTTATAGGGGGGACCTGTGTGTATCGCCAACTACAGAAATGGAAATGTCAGAACACCGACGAGACAGAAGGGATACCGACGGCTGAGTGACGCCGATATTTTAATAGATAACGTTTGTAAAACATCTGTACTTGTCAATGTCTTGATGGTGACTATATATGTGATTGATGCTGCCTTACTTTCAATAAAAACATTTGTTAAAAAAAAAAACCTCACCCGGGATGGAGCCCATTGAGTAAATGCACACTTTTTAAACAGGAATACATTTTTCCTTGTGGAAACAAAAACCTTTACCTACATCCCCTGGATATTTGGGGGTGGTGCGTTCCCTTTCAGCTCCTGGAAGGGGAGTTATTCCATGCTTTGCCTTGAATGACTTTACAACCATGTACGACTACTTCCAGAGTCTAAAATAAGTTTGTGAATAGACAACTTTAAACAAAGAGCCACGAACATAAGTCTCTTGTATTTGGAAATCCTTTGAGAAAATGCTAAGAACAACCTTAATATTCCCAAATACACCAGCAACCATGAGGAAAAGCACAGTTTATTTTGTCTTTAATTGTAGGTGAATTTAAATCTATTTCAAGAAATTCTGGGAACAAGAGGAATCTACCCAGTACCCTTATATTGCTTGCCAATCATTGCATACTTTTCCTGTCGAAAAGGAACATATCTGCTTTCATGAACATTTTGACAGCTTTCCAAAGAAATGTAATATTATGAAAACAATGACTTGAGCTGAATTGGTATAATATACCACTGGATTTATGTGATATAATGTCAGGAAATAATATTACACAGTGCTAAAATGCTCAAATGATGAAACTGTAAGGACGGAAGCTCAATTCAGCTGGGATTCACATACCACTGAAAGATGGGCATATCCCTTCTGAGTGTTCTCTCTAGCTTGGTCTGCACAAATCCAGACTGAAAGGTAAAACATCTGCTATACACCCAGGGCCAGATTTACAAAGAGGTCTTGCAATACAGCACAGCAAGTAATGTACCTGTGCTGTGTTGCGTGAATGGGAGAGAGCAGGATTTCACCATATCTACTAAGAATTGGCACAGTTCTGCTCGCACACTTTTAGCAGCCATGTGCCAATGCAGGCACCCTTGCGCAATAGGGCAAGGGTGCCTGTGCTGTGGTTAGCATAATATTTGTGCAGGAAGGAGTCCCTTCCTGTACAAAAACAATGCTTTAAAGACATTTTCTTGTTTGTATGGGTGTGGTAGAATGCAGCACGCATGCAAAGATGGAAAACGAGGAGAATTAAAACATTTCTCCTTGTTATGCCTGTTTCGGGGGTCAAATTATGCTACCTGCCTCTATTTCTGCATCACATGCATTAACTCACCGGACTTTCGCCAGATTCAGATTAGCCATGGAAAAGAAACCTGTAAATATTTTGCACTTGTTTGAGATACACGCCTTTGAGATGCCTTAGACATCTGTGTCTTAGCCTCATATTGAAATAAAATACAGATGTCAAGAACTCAAGTAAAAATCGTCAAACATTTTTGACTTTTTTTTGTATTCTTTGTGTCTCTAAAGCAGAACCAAGAGTGTTGCAGCTGTATCCCAAAGGAACAATGTAAACTTGTAGAAGGACTGCCAGCTGCTTTAAAAGCTTGAAGGATTCTGTGGTTGTGTTGTTGACTTCTAGAACAGAAGACACCAGTTCCAGTAGCTCTATCAGGGACCTATCTATGGAAAGCACAGACATACATGGGTGCCTCTCTGTTCTTGTCGCATTGATACAGAACACTCCAGTCAATCTGTTGGAGGCATTCCCTTGACGACTACAAATCTATAGTCCTATGCGGCAAATCTCTTGAAGAAGATATATATGTTTAATTAAAGTAACTGAAAGTTGTGTCATGATTTCTATGTGTCACACTAGGCACTTGTCCAGCACAAAACAGTTATTTGCTCATGAACAGTGAGGGTGCATTATTTAATTTGTTTGGAAGAGAAACCTAAATTATTATATTATTTGGACGACTATTTTGATTTGATGACTTCTAAATGTATTCTTTAAGAAGGTGATTACGTATGCGGACCTTGTTTCCAGGGTTTGAACTGCACAGCATGAGTAACAATTTACCCCTTCTACTAAATTGATCTCTACATGCACAACGCACTGGGTTTATTGGACAACAGTAAAGAGTATCTCTGCAGGTGTTTACAACTGGTGTATTTTAAAGTATATGCTAAAAGCAAAAGACAAGGGAGCAATCAAGAAACAGGCAGCAGGAGGCATCTGCACCCTCTGCACGCCTGACAAAATATTAGCCTTTAACAAGATTTACAGTTTGCATCATTCAAGTGGTTCATAAATATTCAGGCACACCTAAGAAAAGGAGATCAAATTCAGATTTTGTTCATAAGACCAGGATCACATGCTTGCCCTAAAATGCATCTTAGGTTATGGTTTATTTGTTATCATTTGCCTCTCTTCATAAGGCCCACTAGCATCTATGTGATAGGTTATTGGCACTGTCTTGTCTTCAGTCCATGATATTATGACTATTCAAAATGGCAACTGAAGACCTGTGGTTTGGCCAGAGTGCTGTGAGCCCTACCAAAAGCAAGGAAAGGGGCTCCAGTAGCCCTCATTCGCTATCAAATGCAGGCATAATTGAGATACAGTGGGTACCTAATGGCCCTAGGAGCTTTAAGCAATACACATTTTGTACTAATGATAACTAGGCACCTGGATGGGACATCGGTCTGCTGTTCTGTAGGAAACTGTACGCAAGTACTTAAAAGCTGGACAACTTGGTGGGAAGAAGCACAATCCTTCTTTCTGGCAAATTGGAACTGCACACAGGTAAACAGTTTCAGTTATACAACCCATAAAGACGACGTAAGTAGCAATATGTATATGGTAGCTAAGCAATTACCTCTACTACTTAATGGAAGAGGAAGTGAATCTTTAAAAAAATAAAAACACAAGTTTTGATTTTTTTTTTCCTGACGTTGAGGTGGTTGGTTTGTTCAGACTGGTGTAGAGACCTTGTTCTCTGGACATGGCACAGCAATATATATATGCCTATTTTCAAACTACTACCCCATGAAGGGAGGATCTGGAGTAGGCCCCAACAGCACTTAAAGTTTCATGGGGTACTATGTCGTATCTTGTTAATCTCTAGTGGAGCTTTTGAGTGGGTCCATTCATAGACAGGAAAGAGAGCCATGAAGGTGATTAAGGTACTATAAGAAGCATCTGCAGTGATTTCACTGGCAAGGCGATGGAATCCCAAAATACAGTTCCGGCTATTATCATAAAGCTGGACAAATTGTAACAAGTCCACTGCCATTAGATACATTGGACACTTTGCATGCATATTCCTAAATCATTTACAGTAAAAAGCGAAAACTGACAAAAAATTTATAAAATTAATTGCATAATGCAATGCTTAAGATCACATATATTTCTGAAATATATCTGCCCTGAATCTTCTTGAAGACCTCAGTGGTGGATTCACTGACTACTATTCACCTCCTGCTAATTGAGTCCTTGGTGAACCACTGCTTTTTGTATAGTGTATACCCAGGTAACAATTGACAAACAGGCTGCTCTTGTATGTTTTAAGACATGTATGTTTTAAGACAAAAGTAAATATGTCAATAAATATATGCTATATAAATACATATGATCTGAGAAAAGCCAATTGGAAGGTATATACACACATAATCAAATGTCTGAATACTTACATACCTCTTAATTTAAGGGACTAATACAAATTATACATTATTAATGAAATCATGTTCTTCACTAGTGCAAAACTTTAAGAGGTATAACACAATCATTGGGGAAAAGATGTAGCCTTACGGCTAGAGCGGTCGACCTCAAAGCTGGGGAACCGGGTTCGAGTCTGGGCAACAACGCTCAACATCCTGTGATTCTGGGCAAATCACTTAATCTCCCCGTGCCTAACAAAAAAATTAATGTGTCCATCTGTAACAAAACTGGTGCTCATGTAAAGCGCTCTGATACCCGATGTCTCGGGTCTAGTTCGCGCTATATAAAACGGAAAAAAAATCATAGTATTTAAAATGTACTAGACTGAAATGCATTTTCTGACAAAGGAAATAAAGAGCTTTTTTATTTGCATTTTCTTTAGTAGTACAAGGAGTTCATGGATCCACGTGGGTGCCAAGACAGCAATAATTGTGCTATTTGTGTATCTTGGAAGTGTTGTAAGGGATGAGAATGGAAGGCAATAAAAGGAGAACAGATATGAAGAGGCATAAAGAAAACATAAACCCTTACTGTTGTGCAAACAAGGGAGGTTCAGGCCACATCACCCCAATGATAGCCCACACCAATTTCCACAAGAGTATGTAGGTCTTTTTTCATCTCATTTAAATGTAAACAAATTATAGAAGGGTTGATCCTATATCATCACCTTAATGTGGCCAAACAATGTGAACACTCATTTAGTCAAAGGGGTAACAAACAGAAACAAGAAAAAAGATTTACCACTTTGCATATCATCTTAGAGCCCCACTTGTAGTGGTGAATCCATTCCTCCGTAGGAAATATGGACTGCTCGCAGAAGGGATACTAAATGGCAAATGCAGGCAGAAACCTAGCACTCTATAGATAAAATAACTTATATTTTCATATAATTGAATCAGTTACTTAAGACCATAGCATATATTTATATCTTTATTTTGATGAACTGCCGACAAGTGTTTCGCTCGGGCTTTGAAAGCCATTGAGCTTTATCAAAGCTGTAAAAAAATAAATGAAAACGTCATCTTGCTGGTGGTATGGCATGCAATTTATTAACATATAGTATACAACCAGTGAAAACTTCTAATACCAAATGTGTTTTCTGTGAACCATCTGGATCAAAGCTATATCTTAAAGATTGGGTGTGTTACACACAGGACCATGTGAACACTTCATTGGGCACAGGTGTAGTTCTGGGTCCACAACTTCATAAAGAAGAGAGGAACCTCACAGAACTAAACAAGAAAGATTCTCAATTCTAACCACAGTGCCTAATGATTAAAAACAGATTGCCTCATCCATTGACATTTAGCCTGATACTGACAACAGATAAGAAATCGCAGACCCATTTATTTAGACTCAATGCCAGTCTGTTGTGACACCTAATCCACATGTGTGTCTGCCCCATGTTTCTTCCTAGTCAGTGTCACTAATAATAATTACCCAGGGAAACAATAATAGTTGACTCTTGCACTGATCTTTTAAAGCCATGGCATAGTCTTAGCACCATATATTGAACCATTCGCAACATGCAAACTGTTGCATGGCATGCTACAGTGATGTGGTTTTTATTTGATGCTGCATAGGCACTGGATAGCATGTTAAGGCGTTCGTTTTTTCTCAACACAACAGAGAAGCAACTTAAATAATGGCATATTAGTCAGCAGACGTTTAGCAACAACACCACAATATGCAGTTGGCAGCTCCAATCGAATGCCATATGTTTGCCCATGCAGTCAGACTGTGTTTATTCTACCACAAACCCAGAGCAATGGAGAATGGGTAGATTAAAGGTGGTTTGGGGAAAGTACACCACGTGAGGTAAGGTTGAAGCCATAATGGATGGAGACATACATGGCTTAAGATCTGAAATCTTAGGAGCAGACCCCAGTTTTTGGGATGACTGCCACCATGCGAAACCAGATACAACACTCACTTTAGGACCATGCTTTGACAGGGTTTAATTACTCTCACAGCACAGATGAGTTTTTGAGACACAAATAGCAATTATTTATTATTGGCCTGTCTTTTATGTGGGAAACCATGAATTGAATGTTCCACTAATAACCAGAACATTTGGAGTAATTTTTGACCCTGGCAAGCAGTCAGCTCTGGGTTATGGCCTCCGCTTCCTGGCAGAGGACTGCCAGTGCAGCGGCTCCACTAAAGGTAAGGAACTTTGTAGTACAGGCACCATATTTGCTGTACCCACTTAGCAAGTTCTTTTCTTTTCAGGAAACAAATTCCAAAGTGTGAGTTTCTTTCTTGAAAACAAACATGGGAAACGAGTGATATATAGGGGGGCTTTGACAGTCACCTGATGACCCTGAGGTGGACAAAGCATACACAAAGAGATGATGGACGAAGCGCTGAAACTTTTCAGACACTCACCCCCAGTCACAGATCTGGGTTGAATCCATCATCGTTCTTTAGCTCACTTTGCCAACCCAGTTCACACCCAGCCATATGCAAATCAGTCTTGACCCTGTGCCTCATGGGAACAGTCCAGCCCGAACTGCCAAGCCAGGTCTTCCCTGGACCGGAAACAAGCATTCTGGGACCAGTTTCGGGCTAACAGCCCTCATCAGCCAGGCTAGCTTGAATCCAGTGGCAAAGTGAGCAAGGGACCCACGTCTGGGCATACCCTGCCAACTTAGGGCGAACAAAGCAAACACAAGGAGATGATGGACGGAGCGCTGAAACTTTTCAGACACTCACCCCCAGCCACAGGTCTGGGTTGAATCCACCATCGTTCTTTAGCTCACTTTGCCACCCCAGTTCAGACCCAGCCATATGCAAATCTGTCTTGACCCTGTGGTGGACAAGCCATCAGACCAAAGGTTTATGCCGGCAAAGCCACTTGGAGTAAGCCAGGGGAAACAAAGCACTTCCCCCAACTTCAACTATAGCAGGGTACAGCTACACCAATTTACAGTGGTGCTCCCGCTGCGCCAAACTCTAAGTGACCCGATTTATGTTTTGGAGCATTTTCTAATATCAAACACAATTTAATTTTTTCAGTAAAATAACAACCTTAACTATTAAAAACATAACAGTCCTAATAGCTGCATGAGCGAAAGCAGCCAGTACAAAAGGCATCAATGATTTTTGCACCTGGCAAGGTAGCAAGAACACTCTCCGGATTGGGTTTGATGTATGGGAGATACAAGAGCATAGACACGAGTGTGTCCATGCAGAAACATATCTGTCCACGAGAACATCATTGAAAATGATAGGAAACACAATATCATCACATCCGTCAACAATGCTCTGGTTTTCAGAAATATGTTCATTTTAGCCTAAATCACATAGAAAATTAATCTACATTGAATAAACTACAGGTGCCCATATTGCGCGCTTGCTCTTAAATTAATGAAATCGGATAACACTGTCCCACATATTTCCCGATTATCCGATCCGTGACGAATTTGCATGATTGCATGCGCCATTATAGGCAGTCAATAGTTAAGATACCAATGTCAAAGAGCACAGCGATGGATAATGTAATGTTTAGGATCATGGTTACTACACGGTTAAAGCAGAAGATTGAATACACTGCTAATCAAATTCAATTAATCTAATCAGCAATGAATGCATTCCCAGCTTGAGAACTGATGACATTGTACAAAAGGAAGGCGAAAGGACAACATGATTTTTTTTCAAAGTATTCAGTTTAAAATGCTGGCTCTTTTAAATGGGAGCTCCCTCCATCATAAAACATTTAATACATGCATAATTAATTATAATGATATCTTTTTGTTTTGTCACAGTTTTAAAGTTGTAAACGTTTGTCACAATTGTTAAGTCACATACAGCACCTGACCACGAATGTGAAACTATAAATACAAATAACATTTACATGATTTAGAAAAATTCATTTTTAAGGATATCTAATTTTCCCAGTTTAGGTCTAATGTAATTCCACACAAATTCATCCCCTGCCATCATCAAAGCAAAACGCCGCCCACCTTCCTTTGGAAATTTGTGGGTCTCTTCCCACAACTGTGGAGAGTGCCACTGCACAGTAAAAGGTTCTAACTGGAGGGCACCATTGAAACATAGGGCCATGTCACAAAAAGGGAGCGCTACGTTAAAGCCCAGTCTGGTGTCTTAAGTAGTTTAGTTGGAGCAGCGCTATTTTACACATTAGTCAGTGGTAAATGGTTGCTTGTGAAAGGTACTTTCAAGGCATGTGCTGCTTTAGGCTGGAACTATAGCAGCATTTCTTGACATTTCTAAAGTAAGCAACTGAATATAATGCAATAGCTACAAAATCCACCATCAACACATAACAGAGCGTCACAAAAAGCAGTCAAAACAGAATGCAACATAAGAATAGCAGAACACAACAAAAAACATTGCACTATTGCAGTACAAAAACACAGCAGCACAAAAAAACAACAGAACACATCACAACCACAATAAAATGCCACAAGGCAAATGTGCTCAAGTGTTCTTGTCACACATTACCACCAGAATTACCAGAATCCTACTTTCGTAATACGGTGGTAAAAGGTGTTTAGGGCAAGCACTGCCTTATCTTACCACCAAAGACAAGAAACAGATTAAAATGTTTTGGGATCCAGGCCAGAACTAGTGTTTCTTACTACACTGTTCTACAACTTACAAGGAACAGCCTCGGAATGAGATTACTTATTATTTTGTTAGAATAAATAATACATTTTCTTTGGCCCAATAAACATTTTCATTTTTGCGGAAGGCAAACAACTTGAAGTAGATGCATGACTCGAAATTATAGGGTTTCATTTGCTTTACAATCCACGCACAGCCAAAAGCAGCAGCGTTAAGTAAACTATCAAAGTATATACTTTTTTTGCTCTTTGCCAGCGTGTGAATTCGTTTGATTCAACATCACAAAATATTTACCACACAGTTTAGAGTTATGAGAAAGATAACATAAGTCGCCCATAGTAATGTGCTGATGTGCCAAATGGAGGGAAGGCCATACTTCCACTCCCATTCCTCATTCATTTTATCTGAGCTGCAGTTAAAAAGTGTTTAAGTGCAGGTGCATGAGCATACTGACTCAGAATTTCCAAAGCAAACAATGAAAGTATGCAATGGTTAGTTCACCCTTTCTTGACCATGCTAGAAAAATTAGGAGCATCATATACTTTTTATGGTCAAAATAAATGATTTAAGAATAAGACACTTCCCGCATCCTCCCCTTGGGACTTTCTTTGACACAGATCACCCCATGAACATTTGACACTTATTTCTTGGAGACACCATCTACGTTGCAAAAAGCTACCCAATAAACGTAGGCGTTTCACTTTGTTCTTTAACTACAACTTTTCCTGCTCCCACTACTTGCATGCCGACTACCACTACCTCATCTTCTCTTCGAGCAGCATACGGTTCGCCTCACTGGCACTAGAGACCTTTCATTGCTAAAATCCTAGCAGTTTCTCACGTTAATAAACCTTGCCCTATCTTATCCTTGTTTATGATATATTCTCTGATTTCCCACACCTTCTACCGTACTCTTTGCTCACTCCTTCAGCCCCTACTGTGATGCTCCATGCTCAACTCCAAATGTGTTTTTTCCGTCCATCCTTGTCCTTCAGCGATATCTGACCAAGGCACGTATCTTTTGAAAACTAACATTTCTGAACATTTAGGCAAACGTTTTCAAGGTCACACCCAAGAACTCCTAACCTAGTAAAATCCATCCTTGAATGCCCTCAACCAAGACAAATCGATTCCCAAACCAACCTCCGTCTCTTTAAATGTTCAAATCATCCAAATTTCACATGCCTTTCTCTTTGCCCTGCTCAAATCTTCCCACACTTTCTTCCTTTAACCCATTCTAGCCTTACAGCATTCCTTCCAAATCTCCCATCAATTAGGCCCACCAAGGCTAAAGGATATCTGGAGCTATCTGTGTCGCTATTCAGAGGAGATGTGGTCTAACCACTCAGGATGACCTGCCCCTTTTGGGGTGCGACCAGTAATGATTTCCCAATCGTACGTCCCCATCTGTAATGGCGCGACAAGCTCAAAACAATGAAAAATAGAGTGGTACTCGGGGAGTTTTCAATAGTTAACATTAATTCAATCATCTCCATTAATCGCTTTTGCCGTTAAAGATCAACCTTTTAGGCTACTCCTATGTTTCACACACGTCCTTACCTTTGCCACTAGAAATTTGTTCAACAAATACACATCACCTTTCATCTCACTCTCCAAATGGCAGCATGGCTTGCTGTGAGGACTCATTAAGCTTCATGCAAATTCCTCAGTTATTATCAAATCTGTTAAGTAAGTTTTTAGACCCAACACAAGTATTAAAAGGACAGACCGCTGCACTCGCAGGGTTTAGCGGCCTGCATACAAATTCAACACCCTTTTTTTCAAATCAATCCATAGGCTAGCCCAATCCTTTCTGCCCTACCAATCTCCCTCTACACACCCAATATCACTTCTGCTGCCAGAATCAACACAGATTCCTACCTGGAATGATCCGTTGCTCCATCTACAGAATGACCCCTTGCTCCACCTCAGCAGTCCTGCCCTAGATCCTCGCTGTTATTACCCTCTCTCTTGGCCTGTGGTCATCAAACTCTTCCGGCTGCCTACAAAGTGGCTCCTAAAATTACTCACCTCTGCTTGATTACTCCCAAAGTTACATAGCACAACACCATAAACCATTCCGTTTTGTCTTCACTTTGGTGAGTAAATATCCGCTGGTCTCTTTCCTCTGTATTTTCCTACTTGCCTCCCCTTATTCCTGGAATTGTGTGTCCTGTCTCCACCCTCTATGTTAGTGCTAATCTACCATATGCCATGCCCCAATTACAACACTTGTAGACCAAATTATCAAGAATCCAACAAGTGCAAATGGAATTGCAAAACAATTCACTTCTTGCTGCTGAGAACTACTGTTTTAATTTTTTGACACAGTGACACTCATTCCCTTGTCCTCCTAAGGATGATAGGTAGAGCAATGCAGCCAGTATTATTGACCTTTTTGGACATAGAGGGCACAGGAAAATCCATTTCGCATGTGCAATAGGTGTATTAACTTTCTCTACCCCCAAAAAAATCACAGAAAAACAAAATAAAATAGCCAGACATTGGAATCAACAGGAATGTGTCAAAACACAGTTATTCTATGTGGCTTTCGAGCAGCATGCCCGCTGCCATGTGATGAAACTGCACCTTCAAAATTCATCTTTATTAACAAACGTCAGGCCACGATCAATATGTTTTCTCTCGGGCAGTTCAGCCTGTGCACTGAGCTCCTGCAGTGACTTGCTGATTTTCCTCTTCAGCTAATAGTGTTTCTCATCTCTGCAATGTAAAGCGTCACAAACTTGGCTAGGGTAGCCTCTGACAACTATTCAACAAGACAGTTACAATAAGTCTTAATCAGCCTCTGACCCTCATGTGCACCAGTAAAATTCAGTATAATTCAGCACCACAAATACCCTTGAGTAAAGATGGCTGTTTAGGGTACCTCAAACTCACATTCCAAAAACATCCGGTCAAATGCTTCAAAGGGTAATCGGGATTTTAACTTCAATTGGCTCTGCGTTATGTTTGAGTCTGTTTTCATCCTTGTGCTAGTCTCAGGATTGTTCTACAGCTCTGATGACAAATTTTTAGCAAAAGTAAGTACTTCAACAATTCTGTCCGTAGAGCTTTCATGTGGTGAATACGTGAGGTAAATATTTTGTGATTTTCAATCAAAGTCATCCACACACTGGCAAATTGCAAAAAGGTATATCCTTTTGTTAGTTCACTTAATGGCAGTGGTGGTTGGACTTGACAAGGGTGGCGGGGCGGGGGGTGGGGGGAGGGGTTAAATGAAGGAAAAAAACAGTTACCTGCAGGCTGGCTGCTGCCTCTCGGTCTCCTTGGCTCTTCAGTGGACTCCAGGAGCAGGAACCAGGAAGCACACAGACTTCCAGACTCCCCTAGCCAATCATAATGCTGCGTTACAGCAGCGTTGAGATTGGCCTGGGCGCCGTGGTTTGACACTCAGAGAGGGACTAGGAGGCTTTGCATGTTCTCCACCCAGACTGTGCAATACAGCCCCTGGAGAACATAGCCAAACTATCATGCGCACTCCTCCCCTGTTCCTGTGTGACAGCCCAGCCCTGCCCCTAACCAGTAGAGTCATGACAGATAAATAAAATTATAGCATTGCGTTATCATTTTATTTTTCCTTTGTGAACTGCTCACAGAGCATTGGGGTATGCTCCTCCGCCTTAGCGGAGGAGCCGCCGCTGCTTAATGCTGTTGCTTTTGGCTGTGTGTGGATTGCAAAGCAAATTAAACCCTACCATTTCGAGTTAGGCATCTACTCCAAGTTGTTTGCCTTTTGCAAAAAGGAAAATGTTTATTGGGCCAAAGATAATTTATTATTCATTCTAGTAAAGTAATAAGTAATCTAATTCCTAGGCTGTTCCTTGTAAGTTGTAGAACTGATCTGTATTGCAGTCCGCATTGCTACTGGCTCATACAGTTATCCAGCACCCTAAACTCAACAGAACTTAAACAAGAACCAAGTCAATCATGCTACTAGCCGAACTGAAGTAAATTACATCCCGAATCAGGATAATGATGATGATGGAAAGCACAGAACAGAGTAATTGGGTGCTTTGTCACAGTGCACGCTTTGTGCAGCAACCCCGGGGTCACAGCATTTGGTTAGGCATGTGGAATTAATGTAGCACTTCTTGTTATCCTTAGCCTCCAATCAAATCACTTCTTCCTTATCTGCACCAGTAAGACAGGTGAAGGATGACGCATACATACCTGTTGCAAGGCAGCCATTTTTAATTTACTAAGCATTTTGGATTGGAGGAGTTTTGTACACACATTGCAAGTGAAAAAGCACTAATATTTGAAATAGTCTGAGGCCAGTTTGCTCGCTGAAGCTTCAGAGCAAATTCACCAAAGTGGTTTTGCATTGATCTCGCGCCCGCTAATAGGCTGACAGGCTGCTTGCTGAGCCGGCAGTCTAGATCCTTGAAAATGAGAATGTTTGAAAAAAAGCCACTGAGTAGCTGCAGCTAGGCACAGTAACTCAAAGGAAAGCTATCACAGTAATACAGAAAACACAACGAGAATTTACTAAGAAATGTAAACCTTACTCCTATGCTTTCAGGTTGCTACATGGAACGACCGCAACACCAATCAAAGACGAGCAACAAAACCACAGGGATGAAATAAATCACCCATTAATGTATCTTGCAGGTTAATGAATAGATTTCCGAGTCACTGTTTTGGCAAAACAAAGTGCATTCATCTGGCTAGGTAGCTGACGTGTTTGGCCCAGAGAATATAACCTCTTTGGATTTTTCTAGCAATAGTTGTCTCTTTGAGTTGCAAGTGTGAGTAAACAAAGGTACACGTTTTCTAATGCGGGTGTTATGCTCTATGCAGTTTGCTTCTATTTAATCGGAAGAGAATAGAGATATGTATAAGATCACAAGGGGCTAGGTTACTGGGAGTAGGCCCTGTGCTGCGTCTATTTTTGTGGCTCATATGGTGTCTCACTGCACATTTCATGTAAATATTTTTTTAAATAATGGCTTTTTTTTTTACCAATGAAAGAGTTTGTTATGCACATTTAAATTACATCTATTAAAATGGCATTATACTTTGTAAATATGAATGCATCCTTTGATTGAAATGTCGAGACTAGGGGTGAAATAGATCATATTTGAATAATAAAATAATATTATCGCCCACTGACATGACACACTTTCTATTTCTACAAATATGTTTGCTAAATGTTCGCCTTCCTGGGCCAAGTACCATGGTTGACTGGAACACAAAAGAAAAACGGTGCTGTATTTGCTACAAATGTGCACCCAGAACAGTACAAGAGACAACATTTGGGTATAAGTTAAGGAGAAGCACCAAGTCCTGGTGAGATACCCTCAACAAGAATTAGAGGCATGACAATCTGTTGAGGATTCTGCTAGACCGTCAGAAATACTTTTACCCCAGTAGCTAGGGTTCCGGTGCCTAGATATGTTTGTGAAACGCTTGTTGCTATTGGGTAACATGGTTGGTATAGGTACAATGGCCTGTTTATAGCTGCTCTGATGTGTTATGCACCTTGACATGTTTTTGAATTTTGACTCTTTATCAAGGACAGACCCTGCCATTCCCCGTACAATTTGACCGATGTTGATAAATTCTATACAAAAGGGCTCCGATTGGCCTATGGGTTGGCCCATTGTGATGCACATCTAAAATACCATGCAGCTTCAAGACTGGGTTCATGTTCTGAAAACAGTCTACAAGAGCGTTATAAGTAGCTTTGAAGATGGCCAGACAAAACAGAAAAAACATTCCTTGGAGAGAGATCGCTTAATAAAGAATTGTACATTATTTTTAATATCCTAGTTCACTGAGACCATAAAGAGCACAGGGGTCCAACACGTAATTAGGGGGGAAGGGGTGGGGCAAGATTTATGTCAGATTTTCAGCATAACCAGTGACCATATAAGTGAGTGCCAACCCAAATCACTCTACCTAAATATTTATCATGTGGATATTTATCAAAATCTGGAATGGGTCTGCTGCTTCTGGGCCTATGTGGTACAACCCTTGACCTCAAGCCTAGTGCCTTCTGTCACTCCCTCACTCGACTGCGCTATGCTTTCAGTCACATTTTGAAAATAGAAAACATCAGTTTTCCCAGAATACGACAGACCAGGCTTAACAAATATCCTCTCACTGTCGAGGAAGTGGTAGTGTTGAAATGGAAAAATGGAAAAATCACAAGAGGGTTTCCAGTATCTACCACAAGCACAAACTGTTTCCTTTTTAAAGATGAGTTACAAAACTCAACTCTTAACACATTTCCATGGTCCAGCTCGCAGTCGTGATAGCAAAAGAGAATCCAGACTTTTATATTTCTTTAAATAAACTTTGCTTTTTCCAGATATCAAAATGGCGTCTCTCTGCTTTTCAAACGAAATGTCAATGCAAAGTACAAAACATGACCAACTCAACGAAATTGATTTGTCTTGAAATATTGTGTTTTGTCTTAACTTTGCCATATTTAAATTTAGGAACAAAAAAACCCAACATTTTTTGTTTCACCACGTTATTATATTTTAATTGCGTGAATTTCCTTCAGTTTGCAACTTCTGGCTTGTAAGGACTGATACGAATCCTTACCTTCTTCGCTAGTTTACTGACTTTCTTAGCTAATTTCTTGCCTACTCAGCCACAAGGACGCACAAACCGCAGGCTGCTTTGACACACATACTCGGGCGCAATTTATCAAAAGGCCTCAACAAGAGACATTGAAAACAAAAATGAATAAGCCCTTGAAGTGTACAGTAAAATCCAGGCTACCTTGCAACAGCATGAACATAATGAACAGGAACCTGAATGCGTAGCGAGAGGTGAGGGTTCTGTGAGAGAAAAGCTGATTACTGCCTATGCGGAACCTTGACTTATTCCGTGTGCTGCACGCTTATGAACAGCAAAACGTCTATTCAAGACTGCCGTAAAAAAGAGTCAACTCAGACTCCAGCATTTACTGAAATACTTTCAGTCCACTTTATCACTATTTTTACTACCCTGAGGACTTTCTTTATTCCGCACTGTAAATGTATGATCAATTTAGAGAGAAGAAATATATATATATATATATATATAGAGAGAGAGAGAGAGAGGTATTTAGCTGAACCCTTTTAGGGTAGTCAAGAGCAAGTATTACGACACCAATGGGGACTAGCATACTACTCAGTCCAAGTTGATGTGTCCGGCCATTTTACATTGGTTTATCATCAATTTCTGCTTCAACATGGTTACTAGACTTTAGATGTTGGATATTTTTTCGAGGACAGCAGGAGACAATATATAAGGGTGCCCTTTCATTTCTCCATAGGTAAACAAATATGTGTCTCAAACAGATTATTTTGGAACCATAATTTCTTTAAGCTCTATCTGTCTTGGCTAACCACTTTCTTGAAGAATTATAGAGTTTATTGTTAAATATATAGAGACATCTCTGAAATATTCTTTTGACACACCTTGTAATGTAATGTAAATAAACAGGTGGATGCAACGGATCCGGTTCAAGAAAGCATACATAAAATGAAAGACAATAGATACAAAAAGACCCTCAAATTTGTACAGAAAGCCTATAGTGTACACATCTTTCACATACAAAGTTATCCGGCTGATTTCTGATGTGGAAAGCCAAAATTGTTATAAAAACTATGTGTATGCTAACATCATTTAGGAAAATATTCTAAATCGAAGCCATAGGTCCTTTCTAGAGGCTATTTTTGTATAATAGGGTCATATCACTGGTGGAGTAGGTAATATTCTCTCCTATAAGAAATCGTACCAGAATGTTATATAAGAATATCCTGTAAGATTCTGAGCATAACCTTTTCATGTGCTTCACCTATAGGTTTTCTGGGTTTTTAGGCAGATCCCTCTGTGCCATATGAGCCTGTACTTTAGTATTAAAATCAACTTCAGTTTTGCAAAGCATTCAAAATACTGCATTCCAATAGCACCTCCTTACATCTCAGCAACACTATCTGGTGGCCTTGTTAGTGTTTTAAGTTGTGAAATCAAAATATAAACTTTTCAACATAGGTTAGCACAATGTTAGTAATGTTACTCATTCAGCTGATGGCCACAAAATTTAACAAAATGGATCTCTAAATTAAAACCTGTCATTCTGATCAATCCCACAAGCATGTTCATGTATGTTGCTGGTTGCATATGAAGTAATGCAAAGGTTGCATTGCTGTTATTTTGATAAGGAGTGGCCAATTCATATCCAGTAATTTCTACTGCTCCTATGGAAGAGAGCCTTCAGAGCAGTATGAGAAAAATTTACCATCCTCAAAGGTTTGAAGATTTGAAATGAGATGATCTTACTTGAAAACATGCCAATCACAATTCGAGTTTCAAGCCATACATTTTGCAGGTTGTTTATGGAAGAATGTAAGGTTCAGAATGGTTTTGTTCGAAATGGAATGGCCATTTTAAATCCTGTCAAATATACTGCTCCTACGCAAGAAGGCATCCAATGCTATCAGATACATTAGAACCATAACGTGTCAACAAATGAAAATGACATGATGCTAGTTGGAAAAATGCCAATCCCAGTTCAAGTTTGAAACTCAGTCACTTCCTAGCAAGAAAGTCACTAAAATTGTAGTCACTAAATTTACAACTATCATCGAAAACACACTTGTTCATCAATTATAAAAGGATATTACAAACCCAGTAACTGTAAAGCATAATGTTTAGCTGGAAGTTACAACTATCACAGACCAGACACAAAAGTTTGAAATCACAGCACCAAAGAATTAGATGAAAATAAGTGTTTTATCTAAAACTTTGCTGAAAAGATCTTTTCTTTTCTACATCAACCCTTTGACAGGTGGTCCCAATGAAATATGTATAATAACTGTCAAACTATGAAAACTTGCAACTCAAGGAGAAAATTTAATAGAAGTTTTAGGTGGTATCTAAATCAGGTGGGTGCAACAGAGGTCTGCGGTGTGCTGAATCCATTCCACAGTTTTAGGATATGTAAATAAGATAAATGTGCAGGTATTTACATACATGTACTTAGAATTTGGCTCACTCATTTATGTATTCAGTCATTATGCTTAAATTGATGCACAGATCTTGACCTCCTGAACCTACTTTGGTCACCGCTGCTCTAAATCAACTAACCTTTGCAGCAACCGATGTGTTATTTAGGAGCTAGAATTTTGCAGCTCAGATGAAAATGCCACAATCTTTTTTGACATTTAAATTAAAGGAAAGCTGTTGGTGAGCACAAGAATGGTACTCCCATGGTTACATTCACAAAGCAGCAGTAGCGGCAAAAGGGTTGCTAGGTCAGTCCTGTTCCAACTACATTAGAGCAGCCAATGGAAGTTGTTAAATTCAGAACTAGACAAAGGTTTTCCTTTTCAGTCAGTTCTATTATGTGAGGAAACTGAATGGATCTTTCCACCTTTTTCTTATGTGCATTAGTTCTTAAAATACAGTTTTGGAATCTCTGGTTACCTTTGTTTGGGAGTGTCTGTGGCAGAAATAATGACTATAATTTAATAAAATGAGTTGCACAATACGCTGATTGAAATAGGTCTGTGCATACTTTTTATAATGCGCTGTAGTCTCGCATAGATCCTGATTACTGCGCCACCCTTAGCTCATATAATTGATATGTGCTGCATGCACTGCGTTACCAATGTTTAAAGCACAACGTACACAAACTTGACAGTGGGCAGTTGAGAAGGAAGGTGTGCGATACCGCCTATGCTCACAGCAAATGGTGGAAATGGGGATCTCTTGATGAAAAGCAAGGACAAACTTTGACAAAAGAGCACTAAGAAGCACAAAACACGTATGGAAATAGAGGTTTAAATATAGGGTAATGACAAAGTTTCTCACACCAAAGCTCAACACATGGGAATCCACTGGGTGCACTAGTCTGAAAAACAAGCATGGCTTCTAAAGCCTTGTCCTCCTCTGAATCCAATACACTCTCCCATCTCTCCCTCAGAAAGACACACGGTGAACCGATGTTGCACCCTTTGCCTTTACAAGATCATCTGCAATGACTGGCTATCCAACACTAGTAGGAAAAGATCACTAGGGAAAGTGACAATCTGTTTTGAAATGAGGATAATAAGAGATTAACTTAAACCAGGATAACCAAAAGAGTGACCTTCATCCGTTCTTGCCGCTCAGATATCATAATTTAACTGCAAGCTTGTTCTCCACGGTCAACATTTTGAAGTGAGAAGTACTAACCTCTGTGCCTAAAAGCTGTTGAAAGAGTCATGCCATCGATTAGTTTCTTTCTCTAAACAATACTCTGCCAGACCAGTTATTGGTTAGTCCATGTATCTTGTAAAACCTTGTAAACTGAGTTTTTCAGAGGCTGTCTGTCTTGAAGGCCTACTTTGAGTAAGTGAAATCCCCCACTAAACCTCAAACCGCACATTCTCTTCTCAAATATGCATAGCTTGGGACCTTGATAGACATATTTATAAAATTGTGACCATCACAAAAAGTTTGTTGTTGTTTTTTTTACTTTCCAAATAAATAATAAGCAGAATCAAAGCTAATTGTTTACTTGAGGTTTATTCGTTTGTAAAGCAGCTGCGTATGACTGTTATTTTCATGGGAAAAATGCACGCGAAAGAGCAGTGCCAACTTGCCAACGAGGCGGACCACAACACAAGAATGCAAAAGAAGCATTATTAATGCACTCCATACTTCACTGCTTTTTACTGTCGGGGAATTGTTCAATTCCAACTAAACAGATGCCGTAACAAAAGACAAATCGAAATAATGGCTCAATGTAAAACAATCAGAACAACTCATAAGGAATGAAAAAAGAAAGTCACATCTTGAAACTCCCAAAGGGAAGGTGCTCCATAACTTCGAAGCCGGAGGTCCAGGTATAATGCAAGTATTATAAAAAAAAAAGATGTCACCATATTCCTTCAAATGACTAGGTTCTGTATCATTCGCTCTTCGCCAACCTCCAAATCTTGTGATTTAGATTAACTTCCAAAAATATAATTTTTGTTTTAACTTCTGAAATGTAAATGCTCAATTACATTTTCTCAATTATTTCATCTGAAATCACACCAAATCACCCCCAACTCATTTTGTTTGCTGATCCCACAGGAGTTTCAGCTAATAATATCACTCAAACAGAGACATATAAGCGGGGTATTTCACTTACATACAACATGTTCAAGGGAGTCAGCTACTCATCGCTGCGTGGTCATTACCACACCAGATCTTCTGAGCTGAAGAAAACAACAAGAAGACAAGCTTCTCCAAAGACACAAATCACTCCTTCCAGTACACTGCCTTACAGATAATGTAATTCTCTTCCTGGAGCAAGAAAGTTTATTCCACCATTACCTCTTTGAGATGGCATTCTGGGCGTGTATGCTGGATTCCCATCAGAAAGAGGGCCTATAGCAATGTCACATCTAAGGAAACAGCAAGAACATAGTGCCGATATCGGCAACCCTTTATGGGTGGATATAATGCCTATAGCACTGAGAGTCCCACCGCCCCACCATCTTGATGCAATCAGGGGGAAGGCCCACCTTGAAAGCTGCGGTGGCTGCTCCAATTTGGAAGGAATTGCTAGAGCGTCGCCTGCCAGCCCCTGAATTGCCTGACAGTTCTAAACAAGACCTCATCACTTGTTCAAACTGGTATCTTGTGAGGGGCATGTGATCTGCGTGTAGTAGCAGGTAACCCCTGTGTTGGGACGTAGCGCCATGTAGTCTGAGACCAGCCCGACCTGGACAGCATGTCCAACGGGGAACAAAGAGGACGGCCAGTGGGTGGGGGCAGGTATAAGTACCTAGCCCAGCCCCATGCGTGCCGGAAATGATGCAGCGGAAGCATCTGACTTTGGGGGATTCCCGTGGGGGGGGTCCCAGCGAAATGTGCGCGGAGATGTGCCTGAATGCGGCACTAAGGTGGCCGCCCTCTTACGGGGGCACACTGCGTGCGCCGCAGGCAGCCGAATTTTACCATGCAGCATAGCAACCCAGTGGTGCCTTTCTAAGGAAGTTAATAATGTCCCCACACTTAATGTCTCCTCAAAAATGACAGGTGTATGTAAAGGCACACACAAAAAATATTCTTATGATTTGGAGGCAACAAATCAAGCGAGGTGGATGTTATAGCGGGATAGGTGGCATTCATGCAAAGCCGTTAAAATGGGCTTTTCTTAAGAATTCTCTAGTCGTGCTATGCTCTGATGTTACATGGAAAAAGGGCTCACTAGGGCCTGGAAAAACGCAGAGTATTGGTATGCCTAATATGGCAAACCTGTCTATGATCTTATGAATATGGGTCTTCATCGAGGAAATACAGCTCAACCAATCTGGAGACAATAAAACAATAGTAAGTAAAAAAAAAAAACGATGCTAAATAATGAATATCAAACATATTTGTCCCACTCCAAAAAAATCAGCTTCCCTCAGAAATTGCCAGGTGAAACAATGGAGTATTTACAAGTAGCGTTGCTTTAACCAAATTGCTGAAAGTATAGACCAGGGACCGTATCACAGATACACCACGTTTCCTTGTTTGCACCGGGTGCACCTTTTGAAAGGTGCACCTGGCGCAAACAAGGAGAATGTGCTGTATTAGGATGAATGTGCTGCCCCCAGGGTAGCCGCGAACTCATGCTGCCCTGGGGACAGCGCATGCATGTGAAAAAACAGAGCGGCTGGTTTGAACGTGCTCCATGTTTCACAGTGCAGACAGGAACCTGCCTGCACTTTGAAGGGGGATTAGAGATCTCCTTGCAGGCGGGTGCAGTGAGTGACTGCACCCGCCTGCAAAGGGATGTCTAGGGGTCCACGGGACCCCCTTTTCCTCCTCTAGAGGGTTGCCATCAGGGAGCAAACTGACAGTGCGCGCACTGCTAGTGCGCCTCCTGACAGCTTCTTTGCCTCTGCGCCCCTTCTATAATGCGGCGCAGGTGCAGAGGCAAAGGGATTCCTCATTTGCATGAGGCCATGCCACCATGCAAATCAGGGTGCGCTCTTTGATGATGGCGCTGGCGCTTTATGTGCATCAGTGCTATCGGTATTACAGAAGGGGACGCACAAACGTCTGTGGCCCCTTCTATAATCCCAAAGTGCCCTGGTGATGCGCAAAGTGGGCGCAAACACCCTTCCGTAATGGAGCCCCAGTTGTGACTGTAAATTGTAGTAGCAGCTAGTTATGGATTTCAGTCTCAGAACAATGAATAAAAAACCATTTCTATCACTGTAGTGCATCAGCACAGTAGCAAGGCCCCACCTGCGCACACACACCAATGGACTAGCTCTGAAGCAACATTAGGGACAAGGGGAAGGCTGTCGCATAACATATTCGGCTGGAATCACGACACTAATGCAGCCAGCTTCCTAAGTGATCCTTCAGACGAAACACAAATCATATAACCGGATTTATGTTAACCGTGAGTAACGCAAACAGGCACACCTGGGAAGCTGCGTCGCTCTTGGCAGCCAGACTCCCTCCCTCGGGAGAGGCGGCACTGTCAGGCAGCTGTCCCCGCTCTGCACGAAGCCACGAGGAGATTCGGTCTGAGGTCGCCCGTTACAGGGGGAAAAAAACAGTTTACCTCGCCATCTGATCCTCGACCCCTTCGCAAGCAGAAAATAAAGTATACGACCGTCGTTGTGTGAGCACGCAAGTCTCATCGCAACAGCTCACTGCGACATAGGAAAGAAACTAGAAAAAAGTAGACTTGACATGTTTAATACATAGGGAGAGAAGCATGGATATTTAAAAAAAAAACAACAAGAACTCTAGCCACCGAAAAAAGCAGGGAGCCTGCAATTGCTTGTTCCGAAATAGTGTATTTCATGACTAACATTTAGATCAGAATACTTTTAATCAAGGTAGAACTTCAGGGCATCTTCCCTAAAAACATTAGCTTTTAATTTTGCTAAAATGCCATTTTAAATGTGCACTGCTGTGAGCCTCTGTGACATGAAAGCAATAACGAAAACAGAGAAAAAAGACTGAAATGAGGCTTTCAGCGTGTGTGGTTATATAAGCTTCTCCCGGAGGAGCGCCAGCTAATTAAACCAGTGTTGGAAAATGCCCACAGTGACAATCCGGCCGGCCTGCGCGAGAGGCATCTAAAATCTAATTTCATTTATCGGAGCAAACAAAACGCGCAATGGCCATATGTTTTGTAGATAAGAGTAAATCTGAAGAAGGTACGACAAAACAGCTTTTTTTTTCTCATACCAAGGTGCTAAGAATACCAAAGCATATACATTAGTTGTTTATCACCCTGGTTCCATTAGTAGCAGGTGGCTTACCTTAGACTTGACCTCTACCTTGCAACTTTCCTCCTCCAAAACAAACCAAAAACACAGCTCCGGAATAGCATGATTAGTAAAGCCGTCCCCTTGTTTCCCTCCAGACCTCTTAATTCGAAAAACCTTATGTCAATACTTTCGTAAACAAATCAGCAACCTAAACCAGTCATCACCTCCCCTCCCTAAAGAAAGAATACAGGGCATTAATATTCATCGAATATCAGCTAAAGCTCGCTTGACACATCTCAGACAACGCAAGGGTGACCTCCATCCGGGGACATTGTGTTTTTAACTCTGTTCTTGCATAAACAACATCCTTCGAGCATAAAAATCCAGGTTTTGCTTTTGCCGGTTTGATATGTTGTTAAATGCGCCAAAAACCTATTGCCTGTCTTAAAGTCGGTTATGACCTGTGCTATATTAATACAACAGCGTCCCAAGGCATCACCAGCAAGGCTATGCCAGACTCCCCCTGGCTGCATTTAGTATGATCCATTTGTGTCGGGGGAGGGGGGCAGCAAAATGTAATTTTGCTTAGGACGCCATTCTTTCACTGAATACATAATCTATGTTTGCAACCTGCTGTGGTAAAATGATCATATAGACCACGTAAATGATAAGTATGCACCTTTTTACATCGTGGTTGCTATTTACTGTAGTTGTTTTTGTATTCAACTCCTGACCAATAATAAAAATAAAGGGTCTTATTTACAAGCCCCTTGCGCCACAGGTGCGTCACCCACCGCTGGCGCAACCTCCTACCCCATATTTACAAGGACACGTAAAGCCACCCTGCATGGCTTTTCGTGTCCTTGTAAATATGCCATCTTCTCACGCAACACTGTGCGTGAAAGGGGCGTGACATGGGTGTTGCTGTGGGTATTCCCACGCAACACCCATGTATTCTGCCGCATTTCCAGATTTACGAGAATTTGTAAACCTGGAAATGTGTCAGAATGCTATGCCACCGTATGGGTGGCGCAGTGAGGTGCAACGAGGAGAAATGCTTACAATTCTCCTTGTTTTTTCCTCTTTCTAGGGGTGCTGCATTCTGCAGCACACATAGGAAGAGGAAATCACGTCTTTTTATTTTTTTTGTTATTGTTTTTGTGCAGAAAGGTACCCCCCCTTCCTGCACAGAAACAATCTCCCCGCAACGCAGGCACCCTTGCACCATGGCGCAAGGGTGCCTGCATGGCGCATGGCAGCCGATTGTGCACCAGCACAGGGGAACCCACAGGGATGCGACATATTGTTGTTAACATGACGTATCCCTGTGTTTTTAAAGTACTGCAGCGTGGCGGTGCCAAACGGCTTGCGGTACCGCACTGCGGCACTTTCTTGTAAATAAGCCCCAAAATATGTAAATTAGGAGAGGGCAAAACTCACAATATGGCTGGGACTGTAACAATGAGAGGTAGCTCCTTCTCATCTGCCCTGTTAGCTCTTCATTTGCCCCGCATCCACGTTCAGTGACATTACAAAAACATTAGCAGCAGGGCTCGGAGGAGCCCCTGAGTATCTCTGTCTACAACTCTCCCACACTGTGTGTCAGGGCTTCGTTAGAAAAGGGTGAGTTTGTGTATTCCATCCTGCATGTGTCTGTCTTGTCATGTCTTTGGGTTCATGACTACAGAAGGGTTTATTCGAATGCAAATATGCATTCCTTTATGCGTGTAAGTGGTCTGTGTTGTGAATGGGTATATGTGAATTTCTGCATAGTGCATGCTTAGTACCAGGAAGCAGTTTATGCTGCTTTAAGACACGTACATTTACACCCATAACCTACAGCTTAAGGATTTAAGTTATCCGCCCTCATCTTGTTCTTTGCTGATTGAGAAATATGTAGCTCTCATCACAGATTTATCTATCTCTTGATACAGCTTAGCTCTCATGTGCATCGTTTTTTTCTCAGAATACTAATACTAATACACAGGTTGATAATCAGAAGTGATGTGAACAAAGGAATCCTCTTTGTAAAAACTACTTCTACCGTGTGAGCATGTGTTCTTGACATACCTGGACCAGTTCCTGGGTAGAGACAATGTGGTCCAACAAGAACCAGAACATCATACCCTAAAGATTCTGGTAAAGAGACAATTTGGTGGGAAACGGATTGACACTCTACATTTATGTAGCACACAAGGTCAAGGTTCCCATATGAGGCAAGGATACAGCTGAAAATTGCTTGCTTGACACATAAAGCCCTACACTTCGGAGCTGCCTGGAGGCTGCAGATCTTCTAGGAACACCTTAATGTTAAAACCTCAGACATTTCGGAAGAAGAAAACCTACAACCGAGCCTTCTCCGGAAGGGCCCCTGGAATTTGGAACTCCCTACCCACTGAACCCGTCAATCACATCATTCAAAAAAGAAGTCAAACTGTTTTTGATGAACAAAACTGTACCCTAGAACTCTCTGACTCACTATAAGTATAATTAGCGAACACAGTGTCTCAACCTGGGCTCTAACTCGCCGTCGACGTCCGGGTGTATAACTCACTGATCTTCTCCGGATTTGCAACAGGTATTGACAGCATTTGTGTTTCGTGGTTGTCATGTTTTTTTCTTGCCTAACCAATTGTAAAGCGCTCTGATACCATACTAGGGTCAAATTTGTGCTATATAAAACTTTATAAATAAAAATAAATAAGGTTGTTTTAGTTCAGCACTCACTTAAAACTTGTTCATGTTACAGTAAAATAAAGGCTGCAAATGTATTCAGTCAAGTGTTTTAATTATATGAATTGACAAAAGCATTTATTCTTAATTAGTAAATACATTTAGGCAGGGCTCTTTGATATACATGTTGTGGCTCATCTCTGTGGGATGACAAAAACCAACACACACATAGGGCCACACATACACCAAGAAGAAATAGGAATAGGGTAACTCTTCCTGGAGCCACTGTGACAATAAGGTAATTGGCTCCAGTACATGTCTACTTCATGGGACATAAAATTGTGAAATTGATCCCAGGAAGGAAGTGCTGTGGGAGGCAGGAACTAGACCGTCTTTAAAGAGAAAGTATTTAAGAAGTTGCCTTGCCTTGAAAGATTACTCTTGGAATGGTCTGCTGTTTGCCTATGATGATTCTGTTCATCTTCAAGTTGTCACTTTTTATATATATATATATACACACATCAGATGACATTCTAATATTTCTGGATTTCTGGTACAACTATTGATGAGAACTTATCTTTGTTTATTACTTGGACATATAAAGCAAGCAGCACAAATTCACTTGTCTCTGGGTGCCTCTCGTGGAGAGGAGGGAAAGCGGATCAGCAGAATACGAGGAGAGGGTAGCAGACTGGTGAGGGAGTTGTACACTTTCAGTAAGACATTAGCAAATAGATGTGTTTTTCGAGTCTTCATCAAAACAAGTAGACGGTCCAATTTGGTTTAATCAGTGAACTAACTGAAATATTGAGAAAGCTGCAAGAGATTAAAGTAAGGAGATTTTCGACTTGGAGAAGGTTGAGGGCACTGTTTCTGTTGACTGGCTAAACAAAAAATCTAACTCATATCAATATCAAGGAAAACATCGCAGTTCTTGGCAGACTAGTGAATGCGCTGGATAAATCAAAGAAGATTGGAAAAGAAGGGCATAGGGATTGAGGATTCACATAGGTGTTTGGAGTCTGGGAATCTTCATATTTCAGGTTTACATATGCCCATCCAGAATTTCAGAGCCAAAATCCCTTTGAAATCACGGACAGCAGGTTTGAGTGTTGTCTGCACAAGTATGGATTGAACATTTTTAATTCTTAGCAAAATCATGAGTGGTAACATCTAATCTTTAAAGAGAAAAGCAGACAACGTTGAGTCTTAGGGAATGTCTCAGGTAACAGAAGTGGTATCATAAAGAAATGGCTTGATCACGGCCACAGAGGAAGCTATTAATGGAGTAAATTAATGACATCTCCAATCCAGAAGGATACTGTGCACAAACATGCTAAAGGGGGCAGGAGATGAGGAGAAAAATATGAGGAGAAAGACAGAGCCCTCAACAGTAGAAAAAGGATATTATCTCAACCTTCGACTTTTATCATGGCGAGGGGGAAACTACTGCGGGTGCTTCTAGTTATTTATGAAGGCTGAACAGCCCCACTCTTCCAAGGAGTTTGAATAATCGATAGAGGTAAACAGCATAATAGTAATTGGAGAGAACCATAGTCCAGAAGTTCATTTTTGAATAACAGATTGAGTTTTTGAAGGGTTTAGTCTCAAAGCAGGTAAGGAGAAAGAAATTGATAGCTATGGCCAGAGCTGTTGTCAGTCGGTGCATTGTTTGGTCAGTGAATCCAGAATAGAGTATTTAGCTATTTGTATAGAGCATACGTTTTAGAGAATGCTTTTGTCATGGTCCTCCGTAATGAGAATAAAAGAGAAATGTGAAAGGTTATGGACGGAAGTGTCCGAGAAAGAATTCTGCACAATTAAGCGCAGACACCTGGGTATGTCAATGCCATCTAAAAAGTTGCATCATATTCATAAGAAATATGTAGAAATAGTAAGAAAGAATGTCTGTTTTTTGTTGAAACAGTTAGAAGTTAATGAGATCCCATGCAGAAGCAGAACATCTCCTGCATGTTTCAGTACAATGATCACTTGCCTTAGGAGGAATGGCTCTGGGTTAAACTAGCTTTAATTGTAGGTGTGGGCTGTGAATACACAAAGAACAATGATATCTGCTGATTCCACAACAAAGTAATCTAACAGCAGCAGGAGGCACTGCATGAGACACTGCAAAGGTGGTCATGAAGCTTGCACATTTGCCTGTGAGTAAGTTATTCTAGGAGAGATGCCCGTAATGTTAAAAAAATGGAGTTTCAAAGGCACCGTGAAAATTGGCCAGTATTGAGGTAGATGTGGCGTCAAGTCGTGGTCTGTTGACATTTCTTTAGAGAACAAGTCTGAAGCAATGGCCTCATTTATACTACTCCTACTCTTACTTGTGTTCTCCAATGAAGATACAATTGAGGTATTTGTGATTCCATCAGGTTCTGTATGTATTACCAGAAGCAGATTCAACTTTTTCAAAAGAAAGTAATCTTGAAGCTATAAATGGTATTTAGTCACCTTTTTAAAATTAAAGTAATCTTGAAGATATAAATGGTATCAATTCAACTTTTTCAAAATAAAGTAATCTTGAAGCTATAAATGGTATTTCTATAATAGCATTAGGATAAAAACTCTGACAACCTTAAGTACTGATATAACCTTGATATGTACTCCTCTAATGCCTATGTAATCTTCCTTACGTCACCAGCATATGTAATGCCAAGTTCTACATTGCACACTCTGCTCCATCTATCTGGGCTTTTGATGTCTAGAGAAACACACCCCAAAGCATGTGTTGTGATGCCTTTTTACACTCTATTTTCTTCTCGCACTAAATTTTGATTGTAAAAGCAACCTAGCTCAGGTTCTTAAGAACCTTTCGATTTTTTGACTCGTTGACTCTGGTCTTTTTCATTTTCAAAAGCATACATGCTTCGACTTTTTAGTCACTGCGCTGTGATGAGCTATATTCTTCTATTGTGTGTAAATGTCAACAGTAAAGACCTGGTACAATTCAAATTCAAATTCAAAAATAGCTTTATTCGATTTAGTACATAAATCATAAAAGCACAACAATAAAAAATCTCATAATAAGAAGAAACATTTTTGCACAATATTAAATACACAGTAAAAGGGAATTCATACATCGACCATAATCATAAACATTTCCTATAATTCACAACACATTTTAAGAATGAGGATACCCCATGAATAATTAAATCACCATCTAAAGTTTGTAACACTAATAAGGCAGGTCGGCATTGTCTAAGCCCCAATTTTTTTAAATCATTTTTAAAAATCTATTTCTTGAATACATATAAAATTTGCAGAAGAAAATCACATGTAATGTTGATTGGTTAGAGGTGCCATCACATGGACATGCAGCTAGATTTCTTGACCAATCATTAATGTTTGGGAAAGTTACCAATCTATGGAAGATCCCCAAACGAAATCGTGTCAAAAGCATCCTTTCATAAGATCCGGGTACACGTGTTAAATACGGTTGAATAGCATAGCATGATAGCATCGTTTGATTCTCCATAACTGATTTTTTTGTAATCTCTGACGCGAGCCTGATGGCTTGAAGGTGTGCTAGACAGGTTACTTTAAGGGACTTTCTACTCAATTTGATAAGGCTATCTGGTTGCTCAAAATATTCTAAATGGCCAATATCAAACATAAACTTTTTAATGTAGTTTAGCCATGGGATGCTCAACATCCTAGTCAAACCCAAACAATCCTTGATAACCTCCACGATTAAAAGTAGTCTCCTCTGTTACCCACACCTTATGCCATAATAAAATTGGCTCTATTTTAATCAGGTCTGCTACATATTGCAACCCAGGTACACTTAAATTTGGCCTAACACATTTTAAGATAATAAGGCATGTCATGAAATAAAATAACAATGTGTCTTGACATAACAACTTAGCATAACATGACATGGCACATAACATTAGATAGCATGATGTAATATATCATGTCATAATATAGCATAAAATAACAGAATATAACAGAAAAGAAAAAAAGAACACAAGAAAACCTATGCTCATATAAAACGGTAAATAAAACACTGACTTGTTTTAAAGTCGCTTGTACCTAGAGCTTGGATAATAATTGCATTCAGTGATGCATTACTTAAATGTCATTTTATAAGTGCACACAGCCCTTAAATTGGACAGGAAATGAAGGTATTACCAGCTTGGATGTTGTTTGCTTCCTAAACAAGCCAACTTGGTTGGAATCCCTATTCACAGTCAAATTATTTACTCGGCGAGATGTGACTGAGAGCTTTCTATTTACTCTTGTCCATGTGGTGAATGTGTCCTTTGATATCCTGTGTCTGGTATCCCACGTTAAACAATGCACAGAAAGAATAAAAACCAAATGCTTCAATAAGCTCTTGTTGGACTAAACTGCGCCAGAACTGACTAGAGTAAGTCACTAGACGTTAATTGAGAAACACCGCACAGGCACTGATGGAATTAGAGGCGGTGGGGGATAATGAGAAATGTAATTCTGCTCATAATACACATAATTCTTAGGAGCATTACACTGCATTAAACAGCATGGACCGCCATGTTCATGATGAATGAGAAGTATGCCCTTGCGCACAAAAGAATTGCAAGATACCAGCTCAATGTATTGTCCTAAGTCAGACTGTGAACATTGTACCGCAGCAAATACAGTCACTGTTCAGAATGAGCTTAACGTGTCCCGGGAGATCTGTGCTTGAAGCAAGTCTCTCGTAAGTGATAGTTACACCAAAAGGTGAGAAATCTCGAAATTATTTATGACACCACAAAACCATGCCAATGGCAGAATGTGCGCTATAAACAGTCTGTTTCATAAAATAAATCAAAGGAACATAGCGTAAACTAACATAACATACTGTACACATACAACACTGCTGGAAATGGCCCTTTTTGCGGGATTGCCCTGAACGTTTTGCCTTCTTCCTCCTCTGTTTTTGAGTTTGTTTTGCTGGTTTTAATACTCTGGGCACTTTTTCACTGCTGGCCCGTGCTAAAGTGCATGTGCTCTGTGTCTAAAATGAAATGGCATTTGGTTTCTTAATGATTGGCATATTCAATTTATTAATAAGTCCCAAGTACAGTGCACCACATGTGCCCAGGGACTGCAAATCAAATGTTACTTATGGGCCTCCAGCACTGATTGTGCCTCCCACACGAGTAGCCTTTCAAACCTGTCTCAGGCCTGCCAATGCAGAGACCATGTGTGCAGTTTTAAACTGCCATGTAAACCTGGCAAGCTCACCAACTTGCAAAGTCCAATCCTTCCCTTGTATTACATGTAAGTCACCCCTAAGGTAGGCCCTAGGTAGCCCCATTGTCAGGGTGCAGTGCATTTAAAAGGTAGGTAGGACATGTGCTGTTGAGTTTTACATGTCCTGGTAGTGAAAAACTGCATAATTTCGTTTTTCACTACAGCAAGGCCTATCTCTCCCATAGGTTAGCATTGGAACTGCCTTGTAACACTTTACAAATGTAACTTCCAATTGGAAAAATATAGGAAGAGTAAGTTTGGTGTCTCTCGAATCGCAATTTAAAAACACATCTTTTAGTAAAGTTGTTTTTAAATTGCAAGTCTGAAACGCCACTTTTAGTAAATTGGCATGGTCTCACTTAAACCATTTTGTGCCTCTTTCAGTCCCTAGAATACAATCCTGGGTTGGATGACAGCTGGGCTTTGTGCATGCCCTCTAGACAGTCACACACAAAGGGAGCTGAGGTGTGCCCTGCATATCCTGATAGCCCATCACCAGGCTGATTGGTCTTCCTGAGCTAGAGTGAGAGGGAGGAGCTGACACTAGAACCTGAATAGGGCTGTGCCTGTCCCCACACAAAGAGCTGCATACCCCCTGTAGTGTGTCTGGTGTTAGGGCCGGGAAGGGCAGGGTGTTGTGTACTACAAATATCTTTGTTTGAAGTCTCCCTACTTCAAAGGCTAAAATGGGTATAAGTACTGGACCTCTGACACCATAAACTCAAAACATTTCAGGATTGAAGACATTCTGCCAGATAGAAGAGCTGTTTTGCTGCCAGGAGGGACTGCAACTTTGATGCTTGCTTTGCTGTGTTGGCCTGCTGCTTCTTGCTTGGAAGTGAGAGGACTGGATTTTACTCTCTACATCATACATCTAAATGTTCTCCAAGGGCTTGTTTGGGCTTGCCTCCTGTTTCTGAAGTCTCAGGGTTATCAAAGACTTCACCTGCATCTTGCTACCAGCATCTGGGCTCCTCTGCTGTGAGTCCTGTTCTGCCAAGTGGTGCCAGATCCAGTCCTGCGCCCCTGGAAGTGAGTGGTGCTGCAACCCAAGAATCCAACGCATCGACCCCAAAGCGTTGTTCAGAACCAGCGCATTCCCTGCGAAATTGACGTATCATCACTGCCTGCATTAAAGCCGTGGACACGGCTCGCCAAGTGCGCGACTAAACGACCTCGACTCTTAATGCAGATCGACTTTGCCTACGCAGCACCTCAAAATCACTGCTGTTGCGTGAGTCTCGGACAACGCATCACCGATGTTCACGACGACCCGTCCCCGACTCCGATTCATCCCCGGTCCGGTGTGGCTTCTACCCGGTGCATTGCCTTCAGCCCAGAGGTTCGACATCGATGCTTCAGAACTGAAGCACAGCACTCTTGACAACAATGCATCACCGACTTTGCCCGACTTCGGAATCGACGCATTGCCTATGACAGCGATGTATCACCTCCGGATTTCAACACATCGTCACCAAGCATCAACGCATCCAAGGTACTGTCAGCGAGTCTGCATGACTCCTGTATCCGGCTCGCAGTCAGACCAAACTTTTGGATTTGCCCCAGTCAAGGGCGAACAGATAGCCCCAGTTGGAGCTATTGAATTCTAAGCACTGCATTTTGATTTAGTATTACAAAGTTAATAACTTGACTTGTCCACTTGATTTTTGTTGTTTTGGTCTTGGTTTACTCAGATGAATATTTTCACTGTGTTAGTGTGTGTATGTGTGTTGTACAAATACTTTATACATTGCCTCTTTAGATTAGCCTGATTGCTCTGTGCCAAGCTACCAGAGGGTGAGCACAGGCAAACTTTTAGTGTGTACTGCACTTACCCTGACTAGGAGTGTGATTTCCTGCTTGGACAGGGTGCATACTTCTGTGAACAAGAAACCCAATTTCTAACAAACACAAAGAGGCACACACTACCTATATACATGTACAACAGCATAACTGGCAAGTGGCCAGTAGTCATGTGTTATATCTCTAACCAATCCTGGTGTTTTGGCCGCCCTAGAGTATTTTGAATGTTAGAATTTTTAGGGCCATACACATAATTATAAACAGAGAACCACCACACATTCTGAAAGGAATCTGAGAGTAAATCCAAGGGTTTGTAAACGCTAAAACACTTTTTAGAAAGTACAAAACCCAAGTAACAATTTATAAAAGGTTTTCTGAATCATTAATTATTAAATGGGTTATGCAAACAATAAGGAATCAGTATTTGAAAGGGGTGTGTTAGGGCATCCCTTTCAAATACCAATTCCTATGGTATGGAGTAGTGTTTTGCAACTGACATCAGGTCACAAAACATTAATATTTTACCACCAAATTAAAGAAGGTAGCACATCATTTGCAAATAGAAAATGGTACTGTTGGCACTTATTTCCATTTGTCAATGTTGACTCACATATTAATTAAGTTGAATTGTGACACACTATGATTCTGTAATTTGAGAACAGACCTATTAGTACATAGGTCAGTTCGCAAAACATCAATGTAATTAGTAGAAGTCAGTGGGAAAATTGCAACCACTTTTACAGATTTCAATTCAGTACATTCCAAATAAGAAATCGAAATTGTTAATTATTATAGCGATTTACAATTTATTTTGCATTTTTATACATGAGGTCCTATATTCTTTAGGCCTGTTGATTCTTTCAATACACAAAAGTGTGCTCGCACATACACTCACAGAGAGCATGTGACATGGACGCTCCACTCTTAGCTGTCATAGATTTGAAAATAGACTTGTCAGTGATGATTCTCAAAGCTGCAATCAAGGCCGGACTGGTCATACTGGGCATCGAGTGGGAAGCAGGTTTTTGTAGCAGTACAGAAGTTTTAAAAGCCCCCTGCAGAGTTCCTTGTATATCCAGTAGTTTTCAGGCAGCAATAAAACTGTCAAGCTAACTCTGGTGATTAATGTACCTGCTGGAGAGAGACGAGTGGCAGTTTTGACTCATCTAAGGTAGTGCAGAGGATTAATGTGCCTGCTGCAAAGGACATGCAGCATGCAGAGCACAGAACAGTATTTTATGTGAACAGTTTAGTGGGTTACTGCATTTGTCACAGAGACCATTTTGTTACTGTGCAGTTCATAACTTACAATCATAATCTAGCATAGTGAGCTTTGAAATGTCATCAAAGAGCTACATGCAAACTACATGGTACAGGTTAGAAAGTTATATATTTTTTGTCTTTTGTTATCCTAATGTTTCAACAAAAGGGTTTGTTTGGATAGAAACAAATTCTTATTAGTAAAGCCAACCCCAACCTAGTGTTACATTCTGTTTCTTGGGTTTGTGCTTCTCCACCCGAAGCACTCTTAAAAAATGCCTACCAGTATGGATGACATGTGAATCCTACACCTTGTAGTCCCCTTTGTCTTTGTAATATTTTCTATACACTGATTTACACATGTATTATTCATTGTCTCTGTATTTGTGTGTGACGTGAAGTGCTCCGACACTCTACACTGGTATGAGAGGCGCTATAAAACAAATGAAATACATGTGGAAGAGGGCTATGGAGAGATGAGAGGCACTGCTGGATGGTGATAGTTAGGGAATCATTGAAGAGCCTCTTCAAAGATTGTTGAATCCTGGTGCACTGTAAGGTCATCATTTACTATGCTTTAAAAGCGAATACAATTGAATATATAATGAAAAATGTGTTGTAAAATGCGCCATTTTTGCACAAATGTTCTTGAGGAGAGTACCCGCCCCCCCCAAACGCTTCCTGTAGTGGTCAGGCTCACTCGCTGCACTCACTATGCACCATACACATACATGACAACATTTTAGAAAAAGAAAAGTGGGAGATTTTAAAGAAATAATCGGGAGATTATTGACTTCTAAGAAGGCCTGAATCAGGTTTATTGTCATGTATGGGACTTGAAAGTGTACTGCTGCAGGTTCGGATATCAGACACATTTTTTTTAACCCCTTACCTGCCAGGAGCACGGAGAAAGTTCTATAGCAGGCAGAGTGCATGACAAAAATGTTGTGCACTGGCCTGCAGGAGCAGGTAACTGGCAGTGAATACTACGAGTCCACTAGAACAGTCCCGGCTGAAGCCCACAGAGGAATCAGGTTTTTGCCTGCAAGATTTGGGAGGCGGGAGACTAGCCTTGAAATCCGTAGTCTACCGCCTGAATCGGGAGGGTTGGCATGTATGCGTACATGGGCTGGTCTGACAAAATTTGCCAGGGCTGCTTTGGGTTCCTAGTCCGTCCCTGGCTGCAAATGCAGCAATTCCGTTCCTATCAACTGTGTAGCACTTTGGTCCCATCAAATCGTATACAAAGGAGATATTCCCATGCACGTGAGTCACAGAAACACGGGGGCTTATTTATGAGCCCTTGTGTCACATTTACACTGCAGTTGGTCACTTTTTGTGACGCTGTGGTGGCGTAAATAATACGCTACGTTGCGCCATACTTACGAAGTGACGCATTTAGGCAGATGCGTCACTTTGTAAACCCCTGCGCTAGCTTATACCTGCATCAGGTATAATGTATGCAGAGTGGACGTTCCCCCACATCAAAGCCTCGTAGAAGTGGCGCATTGAAATCTATAAGATTTCAGTGCGCCACTTCTAGGACGCCATTGCGTCAAAACGTTATGCCTGCCTCATGGCAGGCGTAAGGGTGACGCAGGCCCTTTCACATGGGGTTTGCCTCATGTGAAAGGACACATTGCTGGAATTGCGTCTGTTTTCAGACACACCCCAGCAATGCGCCACTTTTGCGTATAACTCCTTGCGACATGATGGTTCATACAGTAAATATGGCCCATCGATGGTGTCGCAAGGGGGGCACCCTGAGAAGTGTTGCATCGCTGCTTTGTTGTAGCGATGCAACACTTCTCATAAATAAGCCCCACACTTTTTTGCTGGTCTCACCGATGGGAAATATAAGATTTCCTCATCTTGAAATGAAATTACTTTCAACTTGTACGATTCCAGCTCTTCTAGAACAGATGCAGGCCTGTTGCAACTATGACATACTCTTTATAATGGAGACGCCATCTCCTCTGGTACCACAAATATCGACATGATGGTGTTTCCAGAAGTATAGAGCAGATGACACAATGGGGAAAAAATTGGACACCATCTGACAGAACGCTTCTTGATATTAATGGACTCTACATTTGCACGGCCCCAGTCCCGCCGGGCCGGTGGACATCAATTATGTATTTGACGTCCAGTATTAGCCGATTACATCTGACATGATAAAGCTCTAATGGACGGGGCTTGCACATTGTTTGGTTATTAAGTGCCCATTTATCGTCCCTGCAGCAGGTGTGATGGGCGAGAGGCTGCACAAATCATCCGGAAGTCATGCCAAACTAAGGTTTTTTTTCTTTTTTTTCTCTGATAAAGTGCCATAGGTGTTTATTAATTTAACAGCTTCCCATGGTCCTCGCCTGTCTGAGGAATTCAAATACTTATTTGCCCTATAAATATTTCAAAAGGAAAAGGGCTATAAATTAGTAAAGGCGACTCCCCCTGCGCCCGCCTCCCCCCAGCAAAACATATGTGGACACACAAAGGGTCTGGCCTGGTTAGCCTAGTTAACTATGCACAATAACATCTGCGTGCTCGTTTTATTAAGCAGCCTTTGTCTCAGGAGCGAGGGAGACAAACAAAATGGCCGTCACTTCACATTAGTATTGGTCCATCCTACTGAGTGCCATCAGCGGGGGGCCCCAGTTTCTGGCAGCTGCCACCACCCGCTGTGGGAATGGAAAAGTCCATCAATGTTGTCAGAAAACAGAGCTCGATAAATGTAACCTGAAGGCCTCTAATAAGAAAATGATCAAGGCAGACACTAAAGTCATGGTTAGGTTGGCCATGATTACACTTTAAGTGGGCATTAAATCAAGGCCAGTTCCGGCCTCTGAAGGCACCCAGCAATTATGCACTGACGTAATGTCTACTGCAAATTCTTTCTGGAAGGGGGTGGGGAGTAAATGGTCTGCACCAGTAAAAACGTGCAAATACTCTTTAACAGGTGCAGTGCAAACAAGGTTGTCATCTCAAGAGTTGCACTGGTGTGTTGTCACTCCGGTTGGAACATGTTTGCTGCTGCTCTAATAGTAGTAATATGTACCTCAAAAGCAGATAAATTGTAAATTATAAACACTACAGCAAATCATCGTGGCCCACTGGCCGTTCCCTGCCTCTCTTGTTGTGGGTAAACTGTTCTAGCCAGTATTCAACTCGGAGATTTCTGGATATGCCACTCCATCACCCACATGCATCCATATAACCCAACAGAATGGCAAAACATAAGTGAGAATAGAGGGATTTAAGACATCTGATTAAGAAACAACACCATACATACTGATGCTGGTAGTCTCACCAATCAATTACCTTTTGTCACGATTCACGTTCCTAAATATTTGTTTTTTTCATGGGGGACTTATACTGCTTTTTCCTTTTATTTCTAGGTGTATCTGGGTCATGTGTTTGTCCTTGGGAAATGATAGTTAATATTTGATGATAGAAACAGCCCATTATCTAGCTCTTTGAGATTACGATTGGCGGGGGCAGCAGGAAAACGTTGTCACTAGTGCACCTCGCCTGGATCAGATGGATACGCTACATTTTTCTTTTTTAGGGACTAGAAGCTGCAGGGAGAGGAGAAGATGCTATGTTTGCAATTTCAGAGTGATCCTAGTGCAATCTATCACAGTTCTGAGGACCAAAGTCACTGTGAAGAACAACAATCTGGTGTGCTTTACTGGAAATGATGTTGTGCTATCTTTGAAGGAAATGGCTCCAGTGGCTGTTAAAACCTATATGAAAATGAGGAAGCCGCAGCTTTGCACTTTTCACACACATTTGTGCTATATACGCATAATTAGTTGTGCATCTTAAGTTGGCGTCTTACCTTTAGATGGCCGCTCCGGTTCAGGATCGAGGTGATTCGGGGGAGGTTTATAGGGAAGTTGTCCTGTAAACAAACACAATGCCACATTTAAAAAAAATTAATAATAAGTTTACTCTCCTGAATGCAATATGCAAATGTTGTATTCCAAACAAGTTACATTCAACAACAAAGAGTCTTACTGAAGAATGAAAGAAAAAGTCCTTCTTGGAGGCAAGGGTCAGATACAAAATACAGCATGGCCGGTTGATACTGAGTGTTTAACACTGTGTTGCAAACACTCTCCTCCATTTTAGATGGCATTCTATGTGTCATGATGCCTATATCCTTCCTGTCACCTGAGAATATCTTTTTGATTGATACACTCTTCTGAGTCAGTGCTGGATGACAATAATTGCTTAGTCTCATTAATGTTTAGTCAAGTCGACAAAGCGCGGGCTTGAGGAAAAGATACACAGCCCACTTTGACACCAAGACACATCACAAGGCTATACCTGCGCCTTGTCCCGCTCCACGATGCCCAACAGCTTCCCATTTGCTGTGAGGGGCCAAAGAAGGACCAAGAAGGGGAAAATGCGGGACTTAAATGGGGATCCTAAAGTCCTAGTTATGTTGAGGACATAACACTGCCATCACGCATCTGGAGAGCACCAGCAGCAAGGGTAGTGCCAGGGGTTGTAAAAGGCAACCAGAGGTAGTAGGTGGTTCCCTGACAGCCTCTTCCCAAAACTCATCCTCGACCCAGGATTTCATTAATTCTAATTGATAAAGCTGCACCTTTTATAGCTAACTTGGCTGATCACATGGTCCCTACATGAAAATGTTTATAGAGCTTCTGGCAGTAGAGTGTGATCTATTCCCTTTGGACTTATTTTCGCTTAACCGACACAGAATTTAAGAATAAATTACAGCAACTATTGACAAATCACTCTTGGGACCGCCCACTCGAGTTATGACTCAAATGTAAATGAACAGGTCTTGGAATTTAGTCCTCCCTTTATCATGCATTTTAAGGAATGCCTTATGATTGACAGAACTGACTAAAGACTGCAGCTAGGGACTATATTTATTCACTATTAGAAAAGTCACCCCTCCATTCTAAACATTCTAAAGGTAAGCCTTGCTTAAGGATCCTTGGGACATATTCTAAATCTGGTCTTTATGTAAGGAATCAACTGCAGTTACTCTCACTTATCCACTATTATGTGTTCAGGCCAGTGCTTAATTTGAGCAGGTGCTTTCTGGAGCTCAGCACCGGCACTTAATTGGTTTCCGGTGCTCAGCACCGGCACGTAATTGATAACACCATACTTACAACAGTCTACCACATGGTGGCGCTGCTCATCTAATTTAGAGATGAGCAGAACAAGGGTTGTTAAGGAATAGAATATACATTAAAATTGCAAATACCTACCTCCCCAGCCATTTATTTAGCTTTGGGGACCTGGAATAATCTGAACTGTCGCATTAACATGCGAGAGAGATGGTTAGTAGTTGTTTTGGCAGCGATGACAAGGGCGATGGGTGGTGCAAGCTGCAGTGGCCTCCTTGTCAGAGCCCTGGCACTTAATATTTTACAAATTTAACACTGGTTCAGGCATTATGATTCTGTTCTACAGCACTGTCTGTTTGTACTGCATAAACTTGCATCAGTCACCAGTCTGCTTTTTCGGGTTGGAGACTTATAAAAGTTTATCGTCAGCCCTACATTAACTCCATCTCATTTCAATGTATTCAATCTCTTCTGATCGAGGGCCCATTTTATACAACTTTTTCCCTGTGAGTAGATGTGTGTCGTACGCCTGATTTAGGTGTGAAGTACTCTTGAATTTCCAGGTCTTATTACCAAACAAATAAAATAACAAATTTAATTAATCGGTATTGGTAATAGAAAATATTTTTCGTCTGAAGATATGTGCATGTCTTCTGAACCTCAATTTTCTTCTTTAAAACAGCAAACCAATATTGAATTAGTTTGATATTGTGCACTCACTGCCAGTAAGTGCCAGATCACAGAAAATATACTCTTTTAAAAAACCTTTTGCTGATGAACTTCTTTGCAAGTGGCAGTTCACAAATGAGCTTGGAATCAGCCAAAGGCTGGTGTGGTCATTGAGGATATTTTTTGTTTGTCCACAGTGATGTCATCAATGTCATTTCATATGTCATCAGTGATGTTATCAAAGATGTCAGAACATGTCATGCGTGACTTAACATGTGAGATCATATGTTGAGCATGGCGAGGGTAACAGTTATAGTTATTTCAGTTAACTGTAACTGGTTAATTTCATAGTTTTTTTTTGTTCAAAATATTACGTTTAAACCAACATTTTCATTTAACTGTAACATAACCGTAAACTTTGTTCCTTTCAGAGAATTTCCAAGGTTTCTTTAAATGTAAAGTAAGATATTATAACTATACCTAACTATAATGTGACTTTAAAAACATATTTTATTATTTTAAACAAAAAATAATTGTCATAAAACCAACAGCCATCTTTAACCATGTCACAGATAAGGTAGGTTCATCCAGTAGGACCAATCCTTCATTGTAGTAAAAATATGCCCATATTGCACAGTTGCATATACATCATAGATAATATCTGCTTAGTCCCCCGGAACCTTCAATATGGATCGCCACATCTGACCAAGTAAGTCCTCATCAGTGGCAAGAGACCCTACCTGATCCGTTGAGGAGCATGATTGAGCACCCTCAAGGTTCATGAATCCAGCCAGGAGTCTCGCCCACACCCCATGTTCTCCTCAGCCTTACCATCATGTCTGCACCACTTCAGACGTATCTCCTCAGCCACCACTCACTCTGCCACATCCGCCACCCAACGCTCCACACTCGGATCCCACTGTACTTGGCGAGTAGTAAAACCAAGTGTAAGAATTTAAACGCCATTTTCGGACATTTCAGCCTACAGATGTCACCCAACAGTCAGACAGCAGGGTCCATGTCCACAGGAATCCACACCACAGTCCTCACTCAGGCCAGCACTCTCAGCCAATACTCATTCACTACAGGGCAATCCCAAGACAAATGCAAAAATGAAGAACTATAATGTGATTTTAACCTTCTTTTTTTCAGTGAGCTTCTAGGGTTTTTTAATGTAAAGTAATATTTTATTACTATGCGTTACTATGCCAACCCTCTGCCGGGCCTGGCCTTCAGCTGTGCACAGCGCGAGTTGGCTGAAGGTCCGGTGTCCAAACAACCGCGAACAGCCACCACCAGCTGCACATGGACGACGCCCTGCAGCCAGGCCATGCACCCCAAGTATCTATAAGTGGTCAACCCATGACAGACATCCAAGCCCTTTTTTAAAAACAAAATGGGCTTCCAATCCCGCTGGACTCTTGAGGGAGCAAGCACGGCGCAATGAGTTCCATCGAGACACAGTCAGGAATACAGGGGGCCACGCTGTCTTCAGCAAGTGTTTTTTAATGCCAGGCACAACATTTCTCTTCATATTGCGGCCTGCCATTCAGAGTGTTTACTCCTGCTGGACTCGCAGGAGCCTCTCACTCCTGCAGCACTCATGGGAGCGAGGCAGCCGATGGGAGAAAAGTCCCTTCATCCAATCAGATCACTCTATTATTTGAAGTTGAGCGCTCACGGGACTCCCACAAACCCACTCCTCCAGAATTCTATACATTTTGACCCATAATTCGCAAAAACTACTGAACAAATCTACACCAAATGACAAAATGTACACTTTCTGAGTAAAGATATAGCTTTCTGCCAAATTTGGTGTTATTCCATTTAGTCATTTTGGCTATAGTGGTGTCTACAATTCCCTAATGAAATTGCTGGGGGGATTTGGGATCCCCCTTCTATTGGCCCTGCTTCACAGATCACCAAGAAACTTTCAAAAAAGTTGAGATAGGTGAAAATTTTGGGAAAATGTTGTGAAGACTCGTCAAACGGCACTAAAGGTATTAGCAAACCAAAAATCCATCTCCTATGGTAACTAGGCCCTAACTACAACAGCAGAGTGGCTGTGTAATACATATCTATATATCTATATATATATATATATATATATATATTTAGTCACAGTAAAAATATGTGGAGTATAAATAAATCTATACTTACCTATTATACTTATTTTCACAATATATCGATAGTCAGTAGTCTGGCTATGATATTTTTGTGTTATCAAGCAACTCATAAACCCTTGGTGGAACTTTGATACATATTATCACAAAGTAACAATGTCCACAGAGGGTATCAATTAAAAATTATGCGTTTAAACATGGGGGTGTTACATGGAATATAAACATACACTCTGTCGCTACTGATGAAATTGGCTTTCTTATTACAGGCATGTGGCAATCTTGTATGTCAGTTTCCTTACTACGATTTAAAAGCTGTGGAGTGCTCCTCTTTTCATCTGTAATTTCATGTCCTGCTTCTCCATACAGTACCCTGTCTGCAGTCACCTTGCTCCTTCATCAGATACATGAGTTTGGCAATTTGACCACCCTGGCCCTGTTCTCGTCGTAGACTGTTGTCTCTTTTGTAACACGTATTGGACTACCCAATCTTTTTTTAACCAAGAGACAAGTTAGAGAGTGCATTTTTTCTACTAGCCATGCTATTTACCAATTTGCTTTTTCTTCTTTCATGGACACCACTCTTGTGCTCAGCTCATTGATCTGACCATCTCATTCATACGTTGCCGAAAACACTATCAACATATACAGCGTTAAAGATATTTCTCCATATTGCTCCAAACAGAGTGTGATTGGGATACATCATAGACTCATCTAATAAATATATCTGTGACTTCTTCAGTGTTGCATATCAAATTTTTCATTTTTTCTATCACATTTTGGGCAAGACCTGTCACCACTAGCACTGTGTGTTAACTCTTTTACTGAGCACTTTCATAAACATGATTAATTTTAGTGTTATCCTTCGTTTCTATAACATTTTTGGTACAATATACAAACTTATTTTCGACTTTGATGCGGTGTATCGCCATTAATAATTGCAGTTTTCTCCTCCCTATCTTCATTGATGTATGTATGTGTTTACATTCCATATAATACCCCAATATATAAAAATGCATATTTTTTTAATTGATAACTTCTGTGGGCATTGCTTCTTTGTTATAATATGATATTTCGATAGGATACATTCAGTTGCCATCTGCACCCGAGATTGTGTGACCATCACAAAGAGTCTCTGATACCTGGTGCTTGCCTCCCTGAGGAGAGACATTGGCTCTAAATCTGAATCTCCCTTAATGTAATAGATTTCAAAAGCCCCTCTGTTTAACCTTCCTTTATGTTCAGAGCTGGCCTCAACCCTTCTTCAATAGGTCTTGCTGACAGAGGACAGTATCTACTGCCCCTTCAGGCCCAGCGCTTCCATACTTCAGTAATATTGCACTCTATAAACAATCACAGCCCAGCAGGAATGCACAATTCTCTGGCCCTGTGGCTTTTTGCATTTCATTTCGCTCACAGAGATTTATAGTTGTGCACAACGAAGCACATTATGCTGAATACCTGCTGACTTTATCCCTCTCTAGTAGCTGCTCAGGTTACTGTTGACAGTGAAACTTTCCTATTATGCATGCTGTTATGTTTCATGTATTTACTGTAACAATTTACAAGGCTGTTAATCTCTTTTTCTAAACAAGGCGAGTTAATGACACATAGATTACGATATCAGCCAGAGTAACCTTCCAGTTTCAAGTTATATTAGCGCTGTAATAAAGCAGTTGATTCCCCTTGTGGGGCATATTCCAAATAATTAATATATCTCCCCGCCGCCATTTGCTGTTGTTGCTCGCAGCCCTTTTTGAAACCAGTTTCATGGAGAGCGGAGAATTGCTGCTCCCTTCAGGGCTGTTCGTAATGACATGGTAGTGTACTGCAAGCACACCATGCCGGCGCACGCGACGCACTCACAACATCTCTTTGGGGTGCAGGGCACGAAACGAAGAGGGAAAAAAGATCTGGACCAGCTTGAACATATTGAATATCAGAGGAGAGCCCGAAGAGCCTGATGAAATGCTTTCACTCTAATACTAGACAATTTCCTTCAAATATAGTTCCAGACACTTCATTGTTTAGACGGGCAACAGTTTACGACGCACTTCATCACCTGATGTCACTAACGCATTGGACCAACCAATCACCATCATCAATTCTCATTATTATTCATATCCTAGCTGATGAACTTGTACTAGGGCTAGAAAAGATTCCAACATCTGAGTGATAGAAGATGTTGTTCATGGGTGGTATCAACCTACCCTAAATGCCCAAATTCTTACGACCCACACAGCAGTGCCCAAAGCTTACCTTGCCTCCAAAGCACAGCATTGCCTAGTCGGTTTTCCTCTTCATTGAGTCATACCTTAAATAAGTTCAATTCTGTGAGAACCTAAAAAGGTGCCTGATGACAGTGCTTAATTTGTAAAAGAAAATAAGTGCCAGGACCCTCGTTAGGAGGCCACTTCATCTCGCACTACTCATACCACCTCCCAGCACTGCCAACAACAATGCAAACACAACTACTAACCATCACACTACTACAAGTGTGACAATTCAGACTATTCCAGACCCCCAAAGCTATTTGAATTGCTTGGGCGGTGGGTATTAGTAATTTTTAATGTATATTGAATTTATAAACAACTGTTGTTGTGCTCATCTCTAACTAAGATAGACAGCACCACCATGTGGCAGACTGTCATAGGTGCTGGTATTGACAATTAAGTGCTGGTGCCGAGCACTGGAAACCACCAGCTCAAATTAAGTACTGCCTGATGACCATCATAGATTAAAGCAACTCCCTTCTCCTTGTGAATAGTCTTACATGGGCCACCTGGGTGTGGTTCAACTCACAATATTTACAACAAAAACATACACTTTGCTTAACCAACACAGTAAAGGTTAGTCTATTTTCAGATGCTTGATACACTATAGCAACACACCTAAAAAGAACCCACATTTCTGATATTAAAGAATACAAGCACAACAAAGTGAAATGGAGAATACACATTGCAAGAGAGGTTTTGATAGCACAAAAATAAACTCTGTTAAGTTGTGATCCTCCTTTTCAGTTGGCTTTTCAGCACTTCCCTGACAGTGCGCTTTTACTTTTTATTTTGTTTTGCAGTTTGACGCTGTAAATTTTGAACAAGCCTGAGAGCTGCCTCAACCACACAGTATAAAAGTACTACATAACGTGACCTAACAGGAATCATTTTAGAAAATGTCTGCATTTACTGTTTATTGAAACCCTTATATCATGTATGACGTGTTGTTATAGTCCTTGGAGCGAAAAAGTGCAAAACACGTTGCCAAACAGCTGCTGTATTGCATGTATAATTCACATAGTTACACATAAACGAAAAATTATAGTACTCAGCCTCAAATTACTCATTCAACAAACACTGTCTAAAATACAGCCAAACACAGTTTCTCCCAACCTATTACAAGCACTGCTGATATTTCACGTATGTGTGCTTGCTGTCTGTGTTTGGTGCCTGTAGCCCAATATTGATTGCCCACAACTCCTACTACAGTCAATAATGTATGTTCCAATTTTCCATGGATTCTATAACTCCTTCAATTCTCAACTGTTGGAAATTTGCCATTTGCAGGGTCACCCTGAATTTGTTTGCCTTTTTGCTGAACATTATTTTTGCTGGCTATAGAAATCTGTGCACTTTACCCCTGCTAACCAGAGTTAAAGTGCTTTTGCTCCTCCTTTCAACATGATGAAATTGTCATACACCTGATTGGCATATTTAACTTACCTAATGTACAGTACCAACGTGTATCAAAGGCCTGTAAATGAAAAGTTACAAGAGGACTGCAGCACCCACTGTGCCATCCACTACAGTGACATTGTAATTATGACTATTAGCCTGGCTTGTCAGGTTTTATCTATAAATTCGACCTCTCAGAATAACTCCTTTTGACAGGCCTAAACCTTCCTTTTAAATATTCATAAGTAGGCCTAATTGCCCAATAAGGCATGATGCGTGATATTTAAAAGTAGGATATGTAAATGTTTAATGTTAAACATTTCCTTACAGTGAAAATGCACTCAAAGCTATTTTCACAGTAAAAGGTTTGGCTGTTCCATATAAAACACTGGGATGCAATATTAAATACTTATCCTATATCTCAGGAATGAGACTAGTCAAACAATAATTAAACATCCCTTTTAATAGATGTTAAAAGCCCGATTCAATGATGAAGCTGGATTTGTCCTAAATATTACGGAAAGGTAACTTTATCAAAAAGTTACCTTTGCCTTGCCTGAAGCCCCTGGAAGCTAATTCTGCATTTTGTTCTCCTACTTCAGCCAGCCCATAATTAGCATTTAAATAGATACGAATGAGGTGTGAACCTGCTGCCAGGAGCAAAACAATAGGCTTACCTGAATGGGAAGAGATGAACCTTCTGAACCTGATAGAATTTGCAAAGGAGCTGAGTGGATCCTTTTTTACATTAAAGTGTCAGGTTCTGCTTGAATGGCACATCCTACTTGATAGGTCTGCTGGGGCTTTTCATATGACACTTGGGGAGCACGTCAAAGAGGCCTCACCTGTCACAGGCAAATGTTAGCTGGCACCTAAGCAGGGCCCTTATGTTTTCTTCCCAGTCAGTCAGGCTCCAATCACAATGGACCTCTTTTGACATTACAGTGTTGCAGCCTGTTTGGCATAAAATTCTGGGTGGACTTCAAAGGAGGCAAACAGAATGCCAAAATAATTTGTGTATACACTGTCTTGTTGCTGAAAGCTCGGTTTTATTGTACCAGACTTGTGTCTCTTAGGTTGGTCTGTATACAGGGACTGCATCAAACTGGATTTTGGTGTCAGATGTAGGAGAAAAGTGGGATCAGCATAGTACACTGCCCCCAAACAGCCCCAGCCGTCAGAGCCCGAGTTTAATGTGGCTGAAGACTTTAGCCATCTTGGAAATGCCCAAAGTGGGTAAGGTTACCTTAGGAACCTCTACCCCTATGGTTAGGGCATCCCCAGGCATCATTCCACCCACTAGCTTGTGCCAGGCATAAATATGGCACCTTCAAGAACCTACTTCAGAATACTCCTAGACCTGTGGAAGATCGGAAGAGGATTGAGCCTGCTATCTGAGACCTGAGAAGAACCAAGAAGACTGGTCCTGCTCTCCCTCATGTACCCAGGACAAAGAAGAGGGCTCCAAGCATCATAAGGCTGACGTCCTGTGAAAGTTACAGGGACACAACAAGCTACAAGAGGTCTTTTCCTACAACTAACCAGCTGGTCAGTGTCAACTGGAACTGGACTGGACCCTGTTGCGCCTCTGCATGACACCTGTGAATTTCTAAGTGCCTCTTCTGAGGTCCTGGGGGGCTTTACAAGTGTACTCCAGTGGTGGAATGGAACTTAAAGGACTAAAGTCAGATGGTAAAGTTTTTGACCAGGATGAACCTGGTTAGTGTAAATGACCTGTAATCTATCACAGTTGATGTTGAATTGTGCCTAGGTCATGTTCTATTGACTATCATTGAAACTTTGTGCTTCTTGGTGCTATTTCTACTTAAAACCTTAAAAGTTACTATCGCTGGTTCCCCATTGGATTTTTGTCATTTTGGTGTTATTTTGCTTATCAAATTTTATTCATTTTTTCAAATTCGATATGGGATTTTTATTGTTTTGCATTTTGGCTTCATTACTGTTTTAGTACTGCATAAATACTATATACATTGCCTCTTAGTTAAGCTTATTTTCTCTGTGCCATAGCTACCAGGGGGTTAAGCTCAGGTTTTAATAGTGACTTTAGTGGTTCAATTTGACAAGGATTGTGATTCTTACTTGAGGTAGGTATATACTCCCTCACCTAGTAACCCAATTTCTTACATCACAAAATTGGAAATGTGTAGTCATATGAAGCGCCTAGGCATTTCATAACATTTGGACTGAAATGGACAACATAGACTCCCCATCCCACTAAATAAAATCATAAAAACTCAAAATGCATCCACACGAACCACCTTTGGGCTACAAAAGTTGCTGTTCTCCAAATGTCTTTGATGTAATCAAGTCCCAAATCACCTACACAATGATCCAGTGCCTGAACGAAAAGATAAATACATATTTACATGCTGAAGAGCTGTTGAATTTCTTGACATATGATTCATTTCTGGTTTATGACTAGGAAAATAGTCATTGAATTTATTATAATACATTGAAAACAATCTTAATATGAAAACCTCATCTAAGAGATGTTGGTGTGGAAGAGATACCATGCTCTGCACTCCCTCCAGTTGGATTGTGTGTGCTATTCTTTGCTTGAACACATACGACAGTACATAAGTTTCACTCCTGCTGCCCCAACACATTTCACTCCTGGGCTGATGCATTGTCCTGCAGTGGAAGAGCAGTGCCACTACTTGCTCTGTGATTACAGTACGTCAAGGCTCCAAGAGACATTGCACATATATACTGCTATCTTTTGTATGCAATTAGCCACTCCTATGTTCAGATGTTTCTGTTCCTCAAGATTGACAACCAGAGCTATAACTGGCTGTGCTTGCCTGAACGCATCCATCAGTCTGAATAGTCTAGCCTGTCCTCAATGCTCTTCCACCATCTGTTCCACAGCCGCAGACATACAGCGCTGCTACAGGATACAGGAAGAGCAGCCCTTGCTGGACCTGGCACCTCTCTTCTTTGTCCTAATGCATTGATGTTATCCAATTTGCCTCTTTTCTCAGTGCTTTATGCAAATGTTGGCTGAATTAACGTCAAACATTTTTACCTGTTTGGATTTGATGGTGCTTGGTGAGGTTAGTTACTTTTTAAGCACATTTTAGCAAGGGCCTCTGAAACATGTTGAGTGGTGTGCCCCAATCCTCAGAGAGTCCCTGGTCAGAGCGAGACCCTACTATATTTAATGTGGCCAACATATGCCTCACTAATGAAAAGAATTCAAGATGCTTTTGGGATACAGGATTATCAATTGTTCACATTGTAATCAGACACTGTCCGTGTGTATGTGTTATGTGTAGTGCTTCTTGTGAAAGTAACTTTGAAATAAAGCACACAAATCATCTAACTAAATAGATGTGCTCCATTTGGTATGCCTGTATGCAGCAGTTATATGTATGCTAACAGTGCTACATGAGTTTCTCTATCAGAAGGTTTCCAAAATCCATAAACTGATTTGGAAAAAGAAAGGTTTGTGTTTTTCAAAGTACTTAGGAATACTGCAATAACAGCTGTTGAACCAAAGGGTCCAATATGTTGTTAAGGGCAGAGAAGGAATGACTTTTCACATCATATGAAGTGCCAGAAGTCAACATGTCTCTCTTTCCATCGGGCATAGGCAGCATCATAACAGCTTGCTATTACTCCGTCAAATCCCACATTGAATCTAGCCATCTGTGCTTCTGCAGTAGGCGCTCAGGTAAGAACGTAAACAGCAATAAAACATAATCATCAAATAACGAGTTGTGGAGTTGCCAATTGTGTATCTAATGACCTCGTCCTGAGCTCATTCCCGCCTCTCTTCGGCCAGCACTCGCGGCGATCAGGTTAGCGGATGGCGAACATGGAGGATCCAAAATAACTCCATGCACGACTTGTTCAGGAAATGAAGGCCATGACCAGAGCTCGGAGGTCACTGATGGTCTTCTCTGTAGCCAGTGATTACTTGGAAATGGAGATGGTGCTTTGAGAGGACAAGTGCCGCAAGGAAGGTGGGGCAATCCGTGCTCTACGTTCAGCTTGAATAAGGAACACACCATGTTTTCTTTTTAATGGCACTGTACAGGAAAATGAAGACGTACTCACATTTCAGAGACTGACATGTTAGAAGACACCTTGTGATACATGAGTCGGCTTACTCCCATGAAAAAGTCATAGAACCTACATCAGCACGCATGACAATAAATATGCCTTCCAGTTAGTGATATCCTCAATCAGTGAACAAGACAATATGCCTTCCAGTTAGTGAGAACATTAATCAGTGCACAAGAGAATATGCCTTCCAGTTAGTGATATCCTCACAGTGCACAAGACAATATGCCTTTCAGTTAGTGATATCCTCACTCAGTGCACAAGACAATATGCCTTCCAGTTAGTGAGACTGTCAATCAGTGCACAAGAGAATATGCCTTCCAGTTAGTGAGAACGTCAATCAGTGCACAAGAGAATATGCCTTGAAGTTAATGAGAACCTCAGTTATTGCACAAGACAATATGCCTCCCAGTTAGTGATATCCTCAATCAGTGCACAAGACAATATGCCTTCCAGTTAGTGAGAACGTCAGTCAGTGCACAAGAGAATATGCCTTCCAGTTAGTGAGATCCTCTCAATCGGTGCACAAGAGAATATTCCTTCCAGTTGAATGCCAATCAGTGCACAAGAGAATACGCCTTCCGGTTAATGAGAGCCTCAATCAGTGCACAAGAGAATATGCCTTCCAGTTAGTGAGATCTTCAATCAGTGCACAAGAGAATATGCTTTCCAGTTAGTAAGCAGGCGAGAAGAGTTGCGACTGATTTTATCACATCCAACAATGGTTGAAGGATATTGAAGAAAAATAGAAAAAAACAGCTCGATTAAAAATCCTCAGAAAAAGGGCTTTCCTCCTACCTCGGAATAATTGAATGGTAAGTTATGTAGCACACTGGATCATTACAGGGACAGGAGAGACTGAGTGAAGTGTAACATCACCTGTGCATCTCCATCACATTGTTACAGAACTATATGCATTAATCATACTGATGAGTCTTCTAGCGTTTTGGCGGGATTGATTATTTTCCATTAGGGAAAGCATTGTCAATGAGGTGTCTTTGAATGATCAGCAGAAATATCAAGGCAGATTTTAATATATAAAATCGTTTTCCCTCTGGAAATTAAAATATGCTGCCAATCTCAGCAACACGCAGTGGCTCAAATCTAATGCTTCAAGGCATTGATTTCGTCCATTATTTTAACAACACATAGATTTAAAAATAGATAATGCCTCAGAGTGAAGGGTGAGGGATGTAAGCCTCCATCCCCGCAGAGGATGTTGATGCTTTATACACAGACCTTCTAGAAGGCACCGAATGTGTAAAGAGTCCCAGTGGCGGTTCTCTGAACCTTTCGCGACATTTCTGAAAACGCTGCATGGCTGACTCTCGAAAGGCAACAAGCCCAAGAGCAGTGGGCTGAGAGAGGACACCTGCTTGAGGTCGAAGATCCTTCTCTAATGTTAGAGAAGGCGGAGGAAAACGAGGGCCTAGGCGGATGATAAATTGCGCCTGCCCTCCCGGAGACAAGTACGCGAAGAAGAGAAAGAAAAATAAGCAGGCAAGCGCACAGTAATGTTCCATTTGACACCACATGAAAAATCAACTGGGTGCCAAGAAGGACATTATTGACCCTGACGCGCCTCTGCAGGAATTCAAAGAGCACCAATGGGACATCAGCCAGGCAGAACTCTGGAGGGCGGTAAATGGGTGTTCAAGGGAGGCATGAGGCATGAGGGGGGAGAGTATGATTCCAACTTCAGCCACTTTCTGAGAGATTTGGAATGATAATGCATTTGTGAGGTCCGAGTTTCGGTGTGCACTGACTCTGTCCATTGACCTAGACCTTCCAAATAGGACCTTATATCATACATTGACTTAACTCAGGGGCGGCTCCTCCATTAGGGCAGAGGAGCATCACCCAACTAAAAACTTGCCCCCAGAGATGGAAAAAAAAAATGGTAATAAAGTTCATTTATTACCATTTTATTTTTCAAAACCCCATTCCAAGCCGAGCCTCAGGACGGAGGGGGCGGGGCTTTTCTGATTTCTGCTGCTGCCAGACAGGCAGCAGTAGAAAGCAGCGATGGGCAGGGCACTTTAAGTTTAAAGTGCGCATGTCTTTTTGGCCGGCTGTCTTGCGAAGGCCACCCAGACATGCGCATATTAAACCTCTCTAAGACAGCTGGGTTAGATACAGCACAGGGCTTCAGTGTCCTTGGGAACGCTGAAGGAGGCCGCTCCCTCCAATCCAGGCGCTTCTTCATGCTGCATGAGAGCTGCACCAGGATTGGTTACTGCACTTTCCTGGGTTCCACTTTGGAGCCTGCCTGGAGAAGACCCGAGTGAGGAGGACGTCGCGCTAGGAAGATCAGTGAAATTATTTATTTTTTACTTATCTTTTACTTTTATTTTTGTCCCCCCGCTCCACCACCCTCAGTACATGCCAGCCAACGGAAGCCACTACCCCTCCCACTCTTGGAAACAAATACTCATTCGACCACTCCACTCACACAGCAAGAGACACATTTTGAATTGTCAATTGGCACTTATAAGTCTTATTTTTCCCCTACTCTGTGGTACTGATTTCCTTGAGCTCAAAGGTTCAGAAGCTGGGTGATCTGCCCGAATCATGGCTCGTGACTTTCAGGTTTATGTACACATCCCTTCAATGCTCCCTTTACGTTAATGGGGTTTTGTACGTGGCAACGCCTACTGCTTCCAATGGTGCTGGTTGATTATATCTGCCTAGTGATGGGACTGCATCTGTGTCCCCCTAATTTGGCAGAGCTGTCTTGTACTGAGAGTGACGTTCTCTACTGGCTTTGTATGTTGATCAACCACACCACATTTTCCTGAGAATTCATAGTTGGGGTAATAATTCACATACTCATGAAAGCCTTTGTGAGTCAGCCCCTGTGTATATTTAGGGATCTGTATAGGATGGCATATAATAGAATACTCATTTTGTGGTAACATAGAACAGCTCTACTGATACTAAATTGTGCCCCGCAAGTTTGTGCAACGTTACCCTGCATTAGTTGTAATTGGCCAATATTTCTGCCGTGCAGCGCACAAGCGTTTTTTCCCTTCCACAATGAACCGTTGACCAGACATCTCAAAGCAGCAAGGCTTTCATTTCAAACAAGGAAATCAACAATAGTCGACAAATAAGCCATTGAAATGGGTGGCATTCATCCAAGTAGGAAACATAAGCCTGGCAGTGCCCTCAGGCCACCTGTTTGAGAGCCTGCTGCTGGAGATCAGGTGGCATTTGGAAGTGTTCCAGCACCTCGTCTGCCATCAGACAGATGCTTAACCATTTTATACTGAAAATGGTGCCACTGTACAGTGGAACTGTGCTACTTAGGCAGCAGGGGGCATTTACCAAGCACACTGCAGGACTAGAAGACTGCAGTTCTGTATCCTTTTTTTTTTTAAATGGACTGTTATGCACTGCTAAGAATACTGCTCCATCGGATTTAGACCGGGTTTCCATGACCGTCGTCTAGGAGCGAGGGTTAATTAGAATTGTTAGGGATTATGAACATTGTTGATTAAAATGTTTATTTCGGATACAATGATCCATAAAACACAGTACAGCAGGTAACAAAAAGTAGATGGATAAAATAAGCTGTAAATACCAGCAGTCTCATACAAGCGACAATCCCACAATCAATAAATACAAGATAAAAAAATATAAGAATGAGGAAACTCCAGCAGGGTTGGAGCAGCATTCAGCATAGATACAGAAAAGAGAAGAGTATATTTAAGGCATCATTGCTTCAGCGCTTTGACACTGCGCATACGATTAATCCAAGCAGCATGCAGAAATGTAGTCATCCCAACAACAATTACCTCTCTTGTGTCCCGAACGTAAAGTGAGTAGTGCCTGAATGTAGTGACGAAAACCCTAAAGTTTACATAATGGCCTTATCCAGAGTTTTTGTGATCTATTTTAAGTGGGACAAAAAAAGCAAAATGATGCAGAGTTTCCTCCACTAAATTGCAAGAGGGACACACGTCAGAGCTACAATACTGCACACCCCATTTTATACAGAAGCTGTTTAACAGCAGAACCCCATTTTAAAAAGAGTTTCAAAAGGATGGGACCTGGAAGGATATCAAAGAATAAGTCATAAGCGGGACTGAGCTTAATGTCTAGAAAATAGTCAGTTAGCTGTAGCGGCTCGTGGAGGGAGTGCTGAGGGGCGGTGGGGCGGGGCGGGGGAGGAGCAGGGTGTGGGGTAGTAAACTACGGCATACGGCCGAACAGAGGTGTTAGAAATGGGGGTCTCTAGTTGGCAAGGGCTTGCACCTTTGTCCAAGTAGGGACCCTTCTTCCTAATCAGGATAAGGGAGATACACTCCTAAAATAACCCCTGCTCACCCCCTTGGTAGCTTGGCACGAGCAGTCAGGCTTATTCTAGAGGCAGTATGTAAAGCATTTGCACAAAACCAACAGTAATACAATGTAAGCACTATAAACTGACACCACACCAGTTTAGAAAAATATCCAATATTTTTATATACTTAAAACAAGACCAAATACGATAAAAATCCACTATACAGTACTTCAAAAATAGATACTTCTCAAAATGTCTTTAAGTTGCAAAATACGTTGAAAAACACAGTTCGTACGAGTCGGTAGCTCGGTCCGAGCCTACCGCGATGCTGAAAACAACAGAGTCTCGCAGTTCCCGCTGACCGCGTCGGTACGGGCCAGCAACAGCGGGACAGATTCGTTCACAGTACCTTTCTTAGTGCGGCTCACACAGGCGTGCGAGTCGGTCTTGGCATCCGTCGCGGTCGCGATGCAAAATGGAAGCGGTGCAAGGTGCGGTGTCCCTCGATGCAGTGCGAGAAGCGGCTCGGTGACGATCGTGCAGACGGCGTCGGTGAGACCAAGGCTGGCGGTGCAGGGCGAGTCGGTGCTCGATGCGGTGCTGACAGGTTGCGGTGCGGGTGACAGAGCCGGTTGTGGCGTTCGTCACGGTCACGGTGCAAGGTGGAAGCGGTGCAAGGTGTGGTGTCCCTCGATGCGGTGCGAGCAGCGGCTCGGTGACGATCGTGCAGACGGCGTCGGTGAGACCAAGGCTTGCGGTGCAGGGCGAGTCGGTGCTCGATGCGGTGCTGGCAAGTTGCGATGCGAGCGACAGAGCCGGTTGGTGGGAATTGGCGCTGGCCAAGCCGGACAGCTGTGCGTGACGAGTCGGTCACGGGTGTCGAGCCAGCAGCGACTGTGTCGGTGAGCCCAGGCCAGCGAGGTGAAGCGAGGCGATGCAGGTCGCGGTGTCTCTCGATGCAGTGCAGGCAGCGGCTCGGTGACGGAGTCGGTGAGACCAAGGCTTACGGTGCAGGGCGAGTCGGTGCGGCTTGCGGTGCCTTCAGGACACAAGGCCAGCGACGGAGTCGGTTGACAGAGTCGGTCGCGGTTCCCTCTTCTCTGTGGCAACTGAAACAGCAGTTCCAGGAGCGGTACCCATAGGTTGGTGAAGTCTTTGCAGTCCCTGAGACTTCTTAACAGGAGGCCAGCTCGGTTCAGGCCCTTGGAGATACTCAGCACAAGTAGAGAAAGTTCAGTCCAGTCCTTTCACTGCCCAAGGCAGAAGCAGCAGCTGCAGGCCAACCCAACAAAGCAACAACACAGCAAAGGGGCAGTACTCCTCCTGGCAGCTCTTCCAGCTCTTCGTCTTGGCAGGTTCCTTGATTCCAGCGAGATCTAAAGTTCTGGGGTTTGGGTCCCCCTTTTAATCCTCAATTTCTCTTTGTTCTCTGAAGGCAGAGAGGCCTTTGCCTAGTCCAAACCAGTTCTGGTCAGTCCTGGAGCACTTTGTTGACAAGTCTCCTTCTTTCCTTTTGCAGTGTAGGCCAGGGACATCAGACACACCACAGGAGGTGGAGCCAGCATTGTGGAGGGAAGGCACAGCCCTATTCAGGTCCCAGGTGCAACTCCTCCCACCCATCTACATGTAGATCTTGCTATTCAGCCTTGTGCTGACTCACCCTGTCTCCTGGAATCCCCCAGCCCCTGTCACTCACACTCCAGACAAGGAATACCAACCTAGCAGAGGCGGCTTGGATGGTTAGACAAGAAAATACCTACTTTCTAAAAGTGGTATTTTCAAACACAGAATGTTAAAACCAACTTCACTAAAAGATGCATTTTATCATTCTGAGTTCAGGCATACTAAACTCGAATTTCTACCATGTTCCCTGGGTCAGTTAGGATTATAGGATGTAATAATCAAAACTGCCCATTCTGGCCTATGGGGAACAGGTAGCCTTGCAATAGTGAAAAACGAAGTAGGCTGTATTTCACTATCAGGACATGCCACACACACCAGGGCATGTCCTACCTTTCACATACAATGCACCCTGCCCACAGGGGTACCTTGGGCCTACCTTAGGGGTGACTAACATGTAGAAAAGGGAAGGTTTAGGGACTTGCAAGTGTGGGTACTTGCCAAGTCGGCATGGCAGCCCCAGGCTGCGCACAGGCTCTGCAATGGCAGGCCAGAGTCACACTTTACGGGCTGTTTGCGTGGGTGGCACAATCCAGTGCTGCAGCCCACCAACAGCATTTGATCTATAGGCCCTGGCACTCGCAGTGCACTTTACTAGGGACTGACACATAGACCAAATAGGCCAATCATGGAAATACCAATCCATACACATTTTATACAGGAGCACTTGCACTTTCCCACTGGACAGCAGTGAGGAAAGTGCGCAGAATCATTACACCAGCAAAAACAGAGTCAAAAACGGGAGGTCAGAAAGCAAAAAGTCAGGGGAAACACGCCAAAAGATGCCAAGTCTAACACATGTCCCCTCCAGCTGAAAGTAGGGAGAACTACCCAACCCCCTGGGAGTTCTCTTCACTAAGGCGGAAGAACCTGGACAGACCATCTGCGTTAGCGTGTTCTGTGCCAGGGCGGTGTTCCACCGTAAAGTCCATTCCCTGTAGGGAGATGGACCACCTCAGCAGTTTTGGATTCTCACCCCTCATTTGCATCAACCATCTGAGGGGCCTGTGGTCTGTCTGAACCCGGAAGTGAGTCCCAAACAGGTATGATCTCAGCTTCTTCAGTGCCCAGACCACAGCAAAAGCTTCCCTTTCTATGGAACTCCACCTCTGTTCCCTGGGGAGTAGTCTCCTGCTAAGGAAGACTACAGGCTGATCCAGGCCCTCTTCGTTCAGTTGTGAGAGCCCCGCTGCCACACCATGCTCTGAAGCGTCAGTCTGCACGACGAATTCCTTGGAGAAGTCAGGTGCCTTGAGCACGGGCCCCGTGCACCTGGCTGCCTTCAGGGCATCAAAAGCTTTCTGGCAGGACTCAGTACAGATCACCTTCCTGGGCTGCTTCTTCGAAGTCAGCTCTGTTAAGGGGGCAACGATGGTGCCGTAGCCCTTAACAAATCTCCTATAGTAGCCGGTGAGACCTAAGAAGGCTCTCACCTCTGTCTGGGTCTTGGGGGGCTCCCAAGCCAGGATGGTGTCAATCTTGGGTTGTAGGGGTGCCACCTGGCCGCTTCCTACCTGGTATCCCAAGTACACCACAGAACCCTGCCCGATCTGGCACTTACTGGCCTTGATCGTGAGGCCTGCACCTTGCAGAGCCCTCAACACTTTCTCAAGGTGCTGTAAATGTTCTTCCCAGCTGGAACTGAACACAGCAATGTCATCCAGGTAGGCGGCACTGAAATCCTCCAGTCCAGCCAACACCTGATTAACCAACCTCTGAAAGGTGGCAGGGGCATTCTTCAACCCAAAGGGTATCACCCGAAACTGGTAATGACCTTCTGGGGTTGAGAATGCTGATCTCTCCTTGGCCCCATCGGTTAAGTCAAACGTGCTGAGGAACCGGGCAGTCCCCAACCGATCAATGAGCTCATCAGCTCTGGGGATGGGGTGCGCGTCAGTCCTGGTGGCGGCATTGAGCCCACGGTAGTCCACACAAAACCGCAGTTCTGGAGTGGCACCGGGTGCAGCAGCCTTTGGGACCAAGATCACTGGGCTGGCCCAAGGACTGTTGGAGGGCTCAATCACCCCTAACGCCAACATCTTAGAGACCTCCTCCTTGATGCTGGCCCTGACTCGGTCAGTCAACCTGTAAATTTTGTGCTTTATAGGAGGGCTGTCACCAGTGTCCACGTCATGGGTACACCAGTGAGTAACACCGGGGGTCAGAGAGAACAGCGGGGCGAACTGTCCCAACAACTGGCGACAGTCCCCCTGCTGCTCTTGGGTCAGTGTAGGGGAGAGAATCACACCCTCTACTGACCCATCATGCTCCTTGGTAGACAGGAGGTCAGGGAGAGGCTCACTCTCCTCTTCCACCCCGTCATCTGTCGCCAAGAGCATACTCACTTCGGACCTCTCGAAGTGGGGCTTGAGGCGGTTCACGTGAAGGACCCTCAAAGGGTTCTTTGGAGTCTGCAAATCCACCAGGTAGGTGACGTTACTTTTGCGCTCCACCACCTCATATGGCCCAGTCCACTTGTCCTTCAAGGCACAAGGTTCCACTGGGGCCATGACCCATACTTTTCGCCCAGGTTGAAATTCGACCAGAGTGGCATTCTGGTCATACCACCTCTTCATTTCTTCCTGGCTTGCTTCTAGGTTCGCCTGAGCGAGTTTCCTGAAGCGGGCAGTCTGGTTTCTAAAGGCCAGCATGTAACTAAACACATCCTGGGGAGTTTTCCTGGGAGCTGCCTCCCAGCCTTCCTTTACCAAACTTAGAGGTCCTCTGACAGGGTGGCCATACAGGAGCTCAAAGGGGCTGTACCCAAGAGACTTCTGAGGCACCTCCCTGTATGCAAAGAGTAGGCATGGCAAGAGGACGTCCCACTTAAGCCTCATGGGTTCTGTTAGACCCTTGATCATGCCTTTCAAGGTCTGGTTGAATCTCTCCACCAGACCGTTTCCTTGTGGGTGGTAAGGCGTGGTGAACTTGTAGGTTACACCACACTCCTTCCACAGGGATGTCATATACTTGGATATGAAATTGGTCCCCTATCAGAAACCACCTCTCTGGGGAATCCCACACGGGAAAAGATCCCCATTAACGCCCGGCCCACCACTGGCGCCGTCGTTGTCCTGAGAGGGATTGCCTCCGGGTACCGGGTGGCATGGTCCACCAAGACCAGGATGTACCTGTTGCCCATGGCTGTCTTGGGATCCAGTGGCCCCACAATATCCATCCCTACCCTTTCAAAGGGTGTTCCAACAACAGGAAAAGGTTGGAGAGGAGCTTTGACCTTCCTCCCACTCTTACCACTTGCCTGGCAAGTTTGGCAAGACCTACAGTGTGCATCTGACTGCCTTCGCATTTGGGGCCAAAAGAAGTGGGTGACAAGCCTGTCAAAGGTCTTGTCCTGCCCCAAATGTCCTGCCAAAGGCACGTCATGAGCCAGACCCAGTAGGAAGGTCCTGAAGCGCTTGGGTACCACCAGCACACGGGCTGACCCAGGTTCAGCAACCTTAGGCTCACTGTATAGGAGACCATTCTTCCAGTAGATCAGATGTGACCCGGACTGATTACCAGCTGCCTGGTCTGCAGCCTGCCGCCGCAGACCCTCCAGAGTAGGGCACTCGTTCTGCTCCCTGCAGAACTCCTCCCTGGTGGGACCCCCTTCTTGCTGCCAATGGGTCAGCTCAGAGATGTCTCCCAGTTCGGCTACCTGTTCCCCTGTAGGCACCGGGCGTCCCCCTCGAGGTCCGCCTCCTCCCGGTCCGTGGGAACTTCGGGGCCGGTTTCCCGCGCCCCTGCCCTTCCTCTTGGCAGGGACTTGGGCCATTGTTCCAGGCTCCAAGTCCTCTTGATCACCCTTTCTGGCTGCCATTGACCGAGTAGACACGCATGCCCACTCTGGCAACCCAAGCATCTCCAAGTGAGACCTGAGCTCAACATCCTCCCATAAGGACTGCTCGAGGTCGTTACCTAGCAGACAATCTACAGGCATGGTGGGGCTCACAACCACCCTCAAGGGACCTGAGACCCCCCATTCAAAGGGAACCTGCGCCACCATACACTGGCGCTCAGAGTTGTCTACAGCAACTACTTGGTGGAATGCCCCTGGGACTACCTGCTTCTCAGAGACCAGGTGACACCGGACTGAGGTCACACTGGCTCCAGTATCTCTGAGAGCCTCTACCCTGTTCCCATTAATGGTCACCCAGGTGCTATATTTCTTTGTGTTAGGGGGCACCTGGTTTCCTGGGACCATCTCACTGTCCCCTAGTGAGACAAGGGTCATTTCTGCGGGATCCCCACCCTCCTGTGGGCACCCCTCCTCCCCGAGCGCTACACTAGCCAACACTTTGGACTGTCCACCGGTGGGCGGCTGTGTCCCCTTTGGGCACTTGGGGTCCCCCTTGAAGTGACCTATCTGGTCACATGCATAACACTTGCGGGGGCCGGTCTCAACAGGCTTTCCTGTAGAGACCCCCCTTTCTTCTTCTCACCTGGGGGATGGGAACCTTTACCCTGGGTACTAGTTTGGGGCCCTTAAGAGAGCTCCTGAGTTTTACCCTTGTCCCCCCCATTCTTCTGCTGGGGACCCTGCCCACCTTTGGCTGAGTCTCCCCCAAACGCTTTCTTGTGGACCCTGGTACTCACCCAGCGGTCCGCCTCCATAGCAAGCTTTCTGGGGTCTGTTAGCTTACTGTCAACTAGGTGCTGGCGCAGATCTGCAAAACATAGACTAGACAAGTGCTCCCATGCAATCAAATTGTAGAGCCCCTGAAAATCTGTTACATTACTGCCCTTCACCCAACCATCCAGCGACCTACAGAACATATCCACACATTCCAACCAAGTGTTGGCCTCAGACTTTTTACTGGACCTAAACTGATCCCTGTACTTTTCAGGTGTGAGCCCATATCTAGTGAGGAGAGCGTCTTTCATGTCAGCATAGGTGAGGTCCTGCCCCTTACCCAAAGCTATCAGAGTATCCCTAGCTTCCTCTGGAAAGAGAGGCCACAACCCCGCTCCCCAGTTCCTCTCAGGGACCCCATTCATATGAATAGACGACTCGTACCCTTGAAACCATCTTTGAATGTCATCACCCTTCTTGTACTCTTTACCTACATTCTTGGGGATGTGTACGATCCTGTCTGTGTGTGCTGAAGAATTGCTGCCACCATCTGAGCCGGTTCTACTTTTTAGTTCCAGCTCCTTGATCATTCTCTCATGATCTAGTATCATTTTCCTTTCCTCCATGGCTATTCTTTTTTCTTCCCTCTCACTTTCTATTCTGAGTTTCTCCAATTCAAACCTCCTTACTTCCCGCCTGTCCTCCAGCTTCTCTGGGGACAAGCTACTGCTGCCTGGCCTGGAGGGCTCCCCCCCTCCCAAAAGCACATCCACCCTAGGAACAGGCTCCTCCACCTCTCCAGTGAGATCACCAGATTGCCCACTGGCACCTCTGGCTGCCACCCAGGCCCTCAGCGCCTTTTGTAGCTCATCCTTCCTGGTGAGGCCTCTGACCTGGACTTTTAGGTTCTTGGAAATCGATTTTAACTCCTTGACATTGTAGGCTTCCAATCGATCCTCCTCAAAGGCAATTTCTACTGATGCAATTGATGATACTATAGATTCAGGCATGTTGAAGTAGCAAGTTCAAACTGGCAAGATCAAAAATGGGCCAAAAAGAAAAAGAACCTGTATGTGGTACGTAATGGTCTGCGATATGGTAGTAGTGCACACCAATCACTGTAAGTCAAGTGCAAACACAAGTCCTATCCTCACCGCTGACAACCAATGTTAGAAATGGGGGTCTCTAGTTGGCAAGGGCTTGCACCTTTGTCCAAGTAGGGACCCTTCTTCCTAGTCAGGATAAGGGAGTTACACTCCTAAAATAACCCCTGCTCACCCCCTTGGTAGCTTGGCACGAGCAGTCAGGCTTATTCTAGAGGCAGTGTGTAAAGCATTTGCACAAAACCAACAGTAATACAATGTAAGCACTACAAACTGACACCACACCAGTTTAGAAACATATCCAATATTTTTATATACTTAAAACAAAACCAAATACGATAAAAATCCACTATACAGTACTTCAAAAATAGTTACTTCTCAAAATGTCTTTAAGTTGCAAAATACGTTGAAAAACACAGTTCGTACGAGTCGGTAGCTCGGTCCGAGCCTACCGCGATGCTGAAAACAACAGAGTCTCGCAGTTCCCGCTGACCGCGTCGGTACGGGCCAGCAACAGCGGGACAGATTCGTTCACAGTACCTTTCTTAGTGCGGCTCACACAGGCGTGCGAGTCGGTCTTGGCATTCGTCGCGGTCGCGATGCAAAATGGAAGCGGTGCAAGGTGCGGTGTCCCTCGATGCGGTGCGAGCAGCGTGCTCGGTGACGATCGTGCAGACGGCGTCGGTGAGACCAAGGCTGGCGGTGCAGGGGCGAGTCGGTGCTCGATGCGGTGCTGGCAGGTTGCGGTGCGGGTGACAGAGCCGGTTGTGGCGTTCGTCGCGGTCACGGTGCAAGGTGGAAGCGGTGCAAGGTGCGGTGTCCCTCGATGCGGTGCAGAGCAGCGGCTCGGTGACGATCGTGCAGACGGCGTCGGTGAGACCAAGGCTTGCGGTGCAGGGCGAGTCGGTGCTCGATACGGTGCTGGCAAGTTGCGATGCGAGCGACAGAGCCGGTTGGCGGGAATTGGCGCTGGCCAAGCCGGACAGCTGTGCATGACGAGTCGGTCACGGGTGTCGAGCCAGCAGCGACCGTGTCGGTGAGCCCAGGCCAGCGAGGTGAAGCGAGGCGATGCAGGTCGCGGTGTCTCTCGATGCGGTGCAGGCAGCGGCTCGGTGACGGAGTCGGTGAGACCAAGGCTTACGGTGCAGGGCGAGTCGGTGCGGCTTGCGGTGCCTTCAGGACACAAGGCCAGCGACGGAGTCGGTTGACAGAGTCGGTCGCGGTTCCCTCTTCTCTGTGGCAACTGAAACAGCAGTTCCAGGAGCGGTACCCAGAGGTTGGTGAAGTCTTTGCAGTCCCTGAGACTTCTTAACAGGAGGCCAGCTCGGTTCAGGCCCTTGGAGATACTCAGCACAAGTAGAGAAAGTTCAGTCCAGTCCTTTCACTGCCCAAGGCAGAAGCAGCAGCTGCAGGCCAACCCAACAAAGCAACAACACAGCAAAGGGGCAGTACTCCTCCTGGCAGCTCTTCCAGTTCTTCGTCTTGGCAGGTTCCTTGATTCCAGCGAGATCTAAAGTTCTGGGGTTTAGGTCCCCCCTTTTTATCCTCAATTTCTCTTTGTTCTCTGAAGGCAGAGAGGCCTTTGCCTAGTCCAAACCAGTTCTGGTCAGTCCTGGAGCACTTTGTTGACAAGTCTCCTTCTTTCCTTTTGCAGTGTAGGCCAGGGACATCAGACACACCACAGGAGGTGGAGCCAGCATTGTGGAGGGAAGGCACAGCCCTATTCAGGTCCCAGGTGCAACTCCTCCCACCCATCTACATGTAGATCTTGCTATTCAGCCCTGTGCTGACTCACCCTGTCTCCTGGAATCCCCCAGCCCCTGTCACTCACACTCCAGACAAGGAATACACAACCTAGCAGAGGCGGCTTGGATGGTTAGACAAGAAAATACCTACTTTCTAAAAGGGGTATTTTCAAACACAGAATGTTAAAACCAACTTCACTAAAAGATGCATGTTATCATTCTGAGTTCAGGCATACTAAACTCGAATTTCTACCATGTTCCCTGGGTCAGTTAGGATTATAGGATGTAATAATCAAAACTGCCCATTCTGGCCTATGGGGAACAGGTAGCCTTGCAATAGTGAAAAACGAAGTAGGCTGTATTTCACTATCAGGACATGCCACACACACCAGGACATGTCCTACCTTTCACATACAATGCACCCTGCCCACAGGGGTACCTTGGGCCTACCTTAGGGGTGACTAACATGTAGAAAAGGGAAGGTTTAGGGACTTGCAAGTGTGGGTACTTGCCAAGTCGGCATGGCAGCCCCAGGCTGCGCACAGGCTCTGCAATGGCAGGCCAGAGTTACACTTTACGGGCTGTTTGCGTGGGTGGCACAATCCAGTGCTGCAGCCCACCAACAGCATTTGATCTATAGGCCCTGGCACTCGCAGTGCACTTTACTAGGGACTGACACATAGACCAAATAGGCCAATCATGGAAATACCAATCCATACACCTTTTATACAGGAGCACTTGCACTTTCCCACTGGACAGCAGTGAGGAAAGTGCGCAGAATCATTACACCAGCAAAAACAGAGTCAAAAACGGGAGGTCAGAAAGCAAAAAGTCAGGGGAAACACGCCAAAAGATGCCAAGTCTAACAAGAGGTAAGTAAACAAATAAATAAATACAACGAATTTCGTTGTGCGCGCTGCATCGCATTTGGCAATGCATCGCATTTGGCAATGCAGCGCGTGCAATGAAATTCGTATGCCGTAGTTTACTACCCCCACCCTGCTCCTCCCCCGCCCTACCGCCCCGCAGCACTCCCTCCACGAGCCGCTACTGTCAGTTAGACTACCCGCTTTGACATATTTCAGTTCCCTCATCCACAGATGCACCTTTAGTCGTTCTTTGACCAGAGTGAGGAACTTGTTTTGCTGTAGCAGTGATATCCCAGAGCAAAGGCAAGCCTATCTCATAAAGCAGAGCCCTGAGATAGGCAAACCAGGCAATTCTCTCGCAACCCGGAGATTTCAAAAGAGCCCTGGTCACACCTCTATATGATTCTAGTTCATCTATGGACCACAGTCTGTGGCAGTACATAATAGGGTGAGATATAATACGTTGATTTATAGGGACAATCCCCAAATCCAGGAGTTGGGAAACGTGTAGGGCACTCTGCGGGTGGTTTAGAATGCTCCTCACAAACCTATTTTCCGTTTTGCCAAGGTCGTCACTCTTGGCATTGCCCCACAATTCTACACCATTAACGGCTACACTTTTCGCTTTTATATGGTATATCTCCACCACTGCTTCTAGGGAGCATGCATGTGCCCGCTTACACAGTTTGGCTACATAACTAGCTTCTTGTTGGAGTTTTAGAGAGCATTTCCTGATATCCATGGACCAGGTCAATTTGTGATTCAGACAAAGCCCCAAATACACAAACTCCTGCACTTTTTCTAGAGCGTCACCCTGCAACGTAATAGTCGCTCTAGCAGATTTATAAGGGTTAAAAGCCAAGAATTTCGTTTTATTGATATTAAATTAAAGGCCATGATCGCTGCAGAAAATTAAAAAGTGATAGTGCCTGCAGACCACGCAGAGTTTTAGAAATTAAAAATGTATCATCTGTGGAAAGCAGCGTCACAATTTTATGAAGGCTGAGTTTGGGTGCATTGTTTCTGGGGAAGTCAAGTGCATGTATTAGATCATTAATATAAAGGGTAAACAGTGTCGAGGCCAGCACACAACCCTTCCGGACACCGGTTTCAATCTTAAAAGGGGTTGTGAGCTCGCCGCAATTGCCACACCTGACTCTAGCAGTATTGTATGCATGCAATCTAATGTGAACGGACAAAATGTTAGAGGGGACACCCATCTTTTCCAGAACTTCCCACAACTTAGCCCTAGGGATGGAGTCAAAGGCTGTCTTTAGGTCAACAAAGACCACATACAGGAGGCTCTTATCTAGCGTGACCGTTTTCCAATATAGGGTGCAGAAGCCGAGGATTTGATCCACCGTACTGACTTTATTCCTGAACCCCGCTTGGAGCTCTGAAAAAACAGAGTTGTACTTGGCCCAATCACGCAGTTGTCCTAGAACCAGATGGCAGAAACATTTCTGAGACACGTCTATAAGGCTGATGGGCCTGTAGTTCCCCGGATCTTCTTTGGACCCTTTTTTGTGAATCGGTACGATCTCTGCAGTCAGTCAGGAGCTGGGGATTGGGCCACCTGCAATAATGGAGTGGAACAGCAACTAGAAATATGTGGCCCAGATCGGAGGTTCTGATCTGAAGAGGTCCCCAGGGATGGAATCTGATCCAGGGGCGTTATGCGCCTGTAGTGCCTTAAGCGCTGCCATTGCATCTTTGAGCTAGAAGGATAGAGGGAGGCCTTCATCTGTGGGAAGACATAGGGCATTACCAGTGGCGTAATGAAACTTGAGGGGGCCCCCCTGCAAGGTACGTGGAGGGGCCCCCTCTGGACTCGATCAGGAGCTCTACAGCCAGAGACACATTTACAGAACATTTGAACACTTTCAGTTTTACATTTTGCTTCTTTATATTTATATACACTATATTAATCAGTTAATATTGTTTAATTTTCCAAGCAGTCGCAGACCACCTGAGTAGGCTTCACGGACCTCCAGGAGTCCCTGGACCACAGTTTGAGAACAACTGAGGTTGAGGATCAGTTAGGTAAGATATTTTTCAGGATTTTCAGGAGTACAAGCAAGCTGTGAAGAGGTCAGTAGTTCCTTGCTATGTGCCCTTGAGTCAGAGACGTGATCTGTGTTGATTGTGAATAGAGTGAAAGCCAAGTCTAGAGAAACCTGCATGAAGCAGTATTAATAAAGAGAAGTTAGCAAGAAACTGCACTTTAAAGCATCATCAGGTAGCGGAGGAGGAAGTCTATTTGGTGTGGTGATCTGGAGTGCCACAATTTATGGTATTAAAGAACCAATGAAGTTATGCACTGGTAGTCTGACAAAGCAGATACTCAGCTGTACTCAAGTCTGCAGTTAGAATATGGTTCTCCCCCCATCTCCTCCCCTTGATCAGGACTCATCAGTAGCAAATTATGTGGAGCTGTGAGGCTGATGGATAGCACACTATTGGGCAAAAAGTGAACTGAAGAACTGAGGCCCTATTCACTGGTGTGTTTTACAGTATGCAGGCATATCAAGCCTTCTCATAAACATGGTCTCCATGTTCAGGAACACATGCGGAAAGGCCATCAGCCGGATCAAACATCAACATAATATGTATTATTGTTGAAGTGCATGCTCACCCCTCTTGGCATCTTGGCACGTAATAACAGATGTTTGTTGTAACCCAACTCAATGAACATCTGAAGGATGAACGGCTGAGTGGGATTGCCAGGATTCGAAACCCTGATCATGAATTCATGCTCACAGGCAGAACATCATCCTCATAACAGTAAAAGCAGTGCTTCATTTGAGCCGGTGGTTTCCGGTGCTCGGCACCCACACTTAATTGACAACACCAGGACTTATTGTATTGTATTGTAATTGCATTTATATAGTGCTTACTACCCCTGACGAGGCGTCGAAGTGCTTTTTCGGCGAGTAGCACGCTACTCCGGGACCCATAGAGGATTAGTGTTGAATTAGTATAGTGAAACATGCAAGTACATTTTAAGTGGTGGATAGGTTAGTCAGTTATTTGGATTTGGAATGATAGCAGAAGGATAGAGGAGGAAAAAAAGGTTTGTATTTATATAGCATTTGTTACCCCTGATGGGGTGTTGAAGCACGCTACTCCGGAAGCCCATAAAGGATTAGTGGTGAATTAATATGGTGAAATATGAAAGTAGTTTCAGTGGTGGATATTAGTCAGTTATTTGGAGTGAGAAGGATAGCGGAGGGATAAAAAGGGAAGAAAGGTTTGCATTCATATAGCACTTGTTACCCCTGATGGGTGCTGAAGCGCTTTTCTGGCGAGTAGCACGCCACTCCGGAACCCATTAAGGATTAGTGTTGAAAATTAGTATAGTAAAAAATGAAGTCATTTGAGTAGTGGATATGTTATTCAGTTATTTGGGTAGAGAAGGGTAGGTGGCGGGATAGAAGAGGGAAAGAGGTTTGTATTTATATAGCGCTTGCTACCCCTGATGGGGTTTTGAAGCGCAAGTAGCACGCTACTCTGGAACCCATAAGTATTAGTGTTGAATTAGTATGGTGAAACATGAAAGTAATTTTAGTGGTGGCCACATGGTGGCGCTGTCTGTATAATATAGAGCGGACCACAACAACAGTTGTTTATTTGTTTATTAAGCAAATAGACATTAAAACAACTAATACCTAACTCCCAAGCCATTATTACAGCTTTTGGGGGCCTTGAACACTCTGAATTGTCACATTTGTAGCAATGTGATGGCTAGTAGTTTTGTAAGTACTGTCATTGGTAGCGGCGGCAGTGGCAATAGGTGGTGCATGCTGGGGTGACTTCCTGCGAGGGCCCTGGGACTTATGTTTTTTACAAATTAAGCACTGAAAAAAAAGTTCAGTGTGTCAGAGGACGAGAGAACAAACTACGGAACAGCGTCTTAGGAAAAGCACGTCCAAGGGAAGTAGCTGAGATTAAAATATGCACAGGGTGCTAAGGCTGTAGAAAAGTCCCCTTATTTCTGTAAGTATGGAGCAAAAAGAAAGGGGGCAGAAGTTGGAGGGTCTTGAACTAGGCAGTGAATTCCTGTTCTTCCCTCTCCAACTTCTGCCTCAGCCAACACCCTCAGCACACAATGTATGTATACTCCCAAGAAACCTGCAATTTCACTGTGAACAAAAGGACATCAGGGAAGGCAGGTAGATGCTGAATAGCATTTGCCACAGAGTTAACACGAAGGTCCTGCCCACTCACATTAAACCTGCCAGAATGGGAAGGCGGAGGTAAACAAACCCACACATGTGTGTAGCTGTGTTGTGTTGCTGAAATATTGCACTAAGAATGCTGGAGATCTGTCCAATGCGTGGGACCTCTTCCTCTGTTACCTCTACCATAAACCTTTCAGATGAACTCACTGCAGGCAGTGAAAAAAAGGAAAATAAATGATAAAATATGCAAGCACTGCGCAAGAATGCATTAATCCCTCCTCAGATGCATCACAATAAATAACGCGCATGAACTTTGACAGAAACAAAGGTAAACGGGGCATTAAAAAAAACGAATTGCTTTTTAATTGGCAGCCATAATAGCAAGGGCAGAGTGCATGTTATTTTCCACCAGTGATCCAGTTTAGCATTCAGCCGGCACAGCACAACTCCTGCTGGAATAAAAATATCTGTCAATTGTATAACCTCTTCATACATTCAACCTACTTCCATTTTAAAGCAGCTCAGGGATAATTGGTTGGGGTTCCTGCTGCTTCCTTGTGTTTCCATGCCTGGACAGTTGTGGGGCTGATGTGTTACGAATCTGCACTGTGAAGATGCATGAACTTTAGATCTATTTAGCACTTTGAAGAGTTAAACAAACTGACATATTATGCATCCATGCAAGAGAATGTGTTCTTGAATGTTTTTTCCTTCATTATATTTCAATATTTTAATTGCATTTGTTTATATTTTTAATATTTTCATAATTATTGTATTTATAGTTTAAGTAGTTCATTTGAAATTAAACATTGCAGGTTACAACCAATAATTTTAGAAATCATTAGATGCAAGGCATGGTTTGCTTTAGAATTAAGAGGCCGATTTAGAGCTTGGTTGGCGGCCCCTACCTTTCGCCAGGGTGGCAAATGTAATTTCCTCCGTCACCATGGTGAATTAGTGCCTCTCATAATTTGAGATCACTACTGGCCCAGAGGTGATCTCTGTGCCTTCATAAGAATAGCTGTCAAGGTGGTTCCTCTGAGAGCACTGCAACTTTGGTACGCAGACACCATCTTTCAGAAGGCTGCGCAACAAACTTTTTTGTTACTGAAAAACAAAAAAAATGAATTACCCTGGGAGTTTTTTCCAGTGAGTGGGGCTCATTTTTCACTCATTTTTTGTCTGGTATCGTCAGGTGTTTTCTGGTGGTGAAGGACAGAAAAAGAAATACACCAGACTCTCCTTCTTTCAATGGGTCTTCCGCCTCTGACCTGTTTAAGGAAGCTTTCTGACGGCAATGCAAGTGAGGATACCACCTTCGGCAAAATGACTGTCTGACTCATAATAAAGTGGGCAGACCAAGAATTTGACACTTAGGGAAGTTATCCATGTCTGTGGTAGAGTACCTTACACTATAAACTGCCCCCTAAATCTAACATTTGTAGTTCAACAGATGTCTTTATAATTTTACATTCACCACTGGGAGTTATTTAAAAAGTATTTTTCCTTTTAAACTTTATGGTATTTTCTTTCAAATCTCAATTGATACTAGAAGACCGAGAAGGATATTGCATTAATGCCATGTTTAACTTCAGTGCTCGTACATACTCGTATGTTTTGCTGCACCTTTAAACTGTTGTCTCAACAACTAGTTCTAAAAATAAGCATTGCAGAATTGAAACCCTCCTCCAATGTTGAACCTAAAGAAATTATGCTACTTCAGAGAACTATCCTGACAACTGAAAAACCATTTGATTGCTGCCATGCTAGATTTAATAATGATCAAGTTATTATGTGGCACCCCCTTTGTTACATCAACGTCGCAAACGCCCGCTAACATGGACTGAAATTGGTTAGGCATACTATACCTCACAGACAACCATGGAACATACGTCAGGATTTTGTTTCCTTGTGAATACGGGTGCAGGAAATAGGATCATTCTACTTAGGGATTCAAGAACTTCTTCAAATCATCAGTTTCAAGGCAGGGCATGATTTAATCACAGTCCTATGGTTAGAGCTCTGGAATGGATGAATGGTGATAAATTAACGAGGTACAGCATATAAAATAAATAGTTAAATAAATGAGTCCCTGTAGTAAACTGTTACAAATGAGCAGGTCACCAATATAGGAGTTAGTATTGGTAAAGTCGTTGACTGCAGAACCAAAACCTCAAATCCTAATCCGGCTTTCGCATCACTTGATCAATCGTTATGGTCCTGGAGAATTGACTGTATTTTGGGTAACCCAGTACACTGGTATGAAAACCTTTGAGTGTTTAGTTATAGTCATATCTCCAATATTAATATTACAGAGACAGCTCTGCAGATAAGCCAATCGATGAAAGACAAGGTAGATGCTTTCTCTCCAAATGCACTTAACACTTACATACCATTGAAATATGCCATCTAAACAATATTTACAACAGCCTGCGAATTGACACAGTACATTTGCAGAAACATCTCCTTATAATCAGAGAATTATGCTCCTTTTTACAGTCCTACTGAAGGCTCTAAAAGCATGTTGCAGGCCAAAATGGTTTGATAGTCTAAAAATCTTGTGTCCTGGGGTGAATCTTTAAATTGACAACATGAATGTGTATCCTGTAAGAAAGGATTTGTATCAAATCAGAAAATTCTTCTCTAGATTGAACACTATACGCTGCTAGGCATGGACTGAACTACTGGACATCGAAACGTGTTACAAATTATACAGTGTGCATAAAACAGATCAATGATAGCCTTTTCCGTTGTTGTGTTTATGATGATGTGTGACATATGAATTGATAAAACTAGTATGAAAACAATACTCACTAAACCACTAAAATTTAGATTAAATCCCAACTTAAAAAGTATGTAGTTTGCTTTTCAGGTGTGAACTACATTAAAAACTCCTCATCGGGATCCACACATAGGTATACCATTTGCAACTTTGTCTCCTGAAATGAACTAGGATCTTTGCACGATGGCATCATCCATCAGTTCACAGCGGGTGAAAGATCAGCTTCTAACATAAAAACAAACTGCAGACAATAGTTTGAGATCTAAGTGGTGGATGAGGGAGGAACTGATCCATGTTTTTGGTAGAACCTTCACGCACAGTAAACTGCTCTGTGAAAATTCTATGAACAAGACTCTCAGAATCTAGATCAGTTGCGTTTTCACCCAGCAGACTTGATTTAGCATTGTGCACAAACCACAACTTGTGAGAATCGTAAATTAGACTAACTCTCCAAGCAAAAGTGGAAAAAGAGTCATTCCTGATTGGTTGCCCAGAAAACGTTGATGAATATGTGCAAACTTGTGTTTTTTGTGTTCTTCACAAATGCTTCACACATCTTTCCCCACATTGTAAAGTTACTCCTTTTAGATTAAGGACAGCACAATCTAGAAGAGTTGGGAGACCCACCAAGATGCCCCAATACTACAGTAAAGACGTAAACGATTATTTAGAGTTTGGCAGATGGGATATTTGCCAGTTTTTGACAGCTATCCTGTAGCTGTCAAACTCCAAATACCCCACTTAGACCAGTCTAAATAGAGATGTCTCCCCCTCCCTTCCCCTATTGGAAATGACCAGCCAGTATACAGGAAAAAAAAGTCCTACATTTCTGCCAAAATTACCACCAATATACATTCTAGAATGTTGCATTGTTTGATGACGCCTGCTTAGGTTTTATGGTCTTTGAGACATTGTTTACTGGGTGGCTCTCAGTGCTTAATTTGAGCCGGTGCTAAGCACCGGCACTTAATTGGTTTCCGGTGCTCGGCACCGGCACCTAATTGTCAACACCATATATAGAACAGTCTACCACATGGTGGCGCTGCTCATCTAATTTAGAGATGAGCAGTACAACCGTTGTTTAGGAGTACAATATACATTAAAATTGCAAATTACCTGCCTCCTCAGCCATTCATTTGGCTTTGGGGACCTGGAATAATCTGAACTGTCGCACTTACATGAGAGAGAGATGGTTAGTAGTTGTTTTGGCAGCGATGACAAGGGCAATAGGTAGTGCAAGCTGCAGTGGCCTCCTGCTCAGAGCCCTGGCACTTAATATTTTACAAATTAAGCACTGGTGGCTCTATTAATGCATAACGATTTGTTGCACCCACTGATGCATGGGTGGTTAACTTTTTATTGGCAGCAAGTACAAACTTGTTTTATTGTGCTTGACTCTGCACTTCTTCTGGTTATATGGGCTGTAAACGAATGGCCTCAGTATTACCCAATTTTATGGTACTCTATTTACCAACCTTGAAGGATGGAAGGCTGACTCCCCTTATTGTAAATCAAACTTGTGACCAGATGCTATTTTTTAAAATAACTTAGAATAACTGGGTGTTGAAACTGATGGATTCAAAAATGAAAATTACTTTATAGTAAGTGAAGTATCACCACAACAAGCTTCTCCAACAGGCAGGGCCTGACATTTCATGAAGGTCTTTATGTATTAAACAATATGCCTGTTGGTGTGGACCGTTGGATGCAATAATTCCTCAACAGATGACTAGACAACACTAAACCAATGTTTATGCTTTGTAGTTTTCTCTTATAAATCATGAATCAGTGGAGGATAAAATAATGCTACTCAATCCTCAGAAGTAGTTTTAATTAAGGTGCAAGGACCATTCACTGTACAGCGCCAAATTCTGCTGCTATGGACCTCAGAATTTACTGCTATGGACCTGGTGGCTCGGTGGACGAAAGTATCCACTGCTGGGATCAGTGTGTGACTCCATAATCCCAGCACCGTCTCACATTTCATAGTAGCATGCTCCATAAAATATAACTGAGTTGGTAATAATGAAAACGTTTCTGTTATTCACTGAGAAGATGCCCACAGGTCAAAGTGCACTTCACAAAAAGGCATGATATGTTATCCTTTTAAATATTTAGTTCTGTATGTTCAAGAGTAAAGGAAGTGCAGAACCTAACCAGTGAAAAGCTCTACTTCTATGGTGAGTGTGACCACAATGTCCTCCATCTTGAAGGAAGGCTTTGTGAATACATTCATATTTATCTGGTTGGGAAAGTTTTGGGATTGTTCCGGAAATTACGTTATTTGGGTCAGCAGCTTAGGACACATATAGCACCTCACTGTAAAGAAGAACTTTCGTTAAGCCCATAACGCCTTTGCAAATTAGCACTTCCTGTTTAGGAGAAATATTACTACTTATGGCTAGATTCCAACAGATATCCAAGTGCTAAGTTACCGGCACGAATGACAGGCTGTTCGTTGCTATATATTGTATTATAATGCAAGGTTCTCTTCTACCTGGGGGCTTCCGAACATTTCTGCTCCTGATCCGAAGATCACACTGCAGGCTTTGGCAGGCTCATGATTGCCAGGCTCCCTGGAGTACTTCTAAACTGTGAAGCAGGCCTGCAGGCAAAATGTTTTCTAAGCAATGTTCAAAAGCTGTCTCAAAATGGTAAGGGGAGCACGACACTTTAAATTACCATTTATCCTGGAGATCTGCTAACTCAATAGGAAATATGTGCACTAGATTTGTTTTCACAAACTCAGTCTAACAACATCCAGTGTTGTCATGATTCTGCGCCTTGAGCAGTAGATGGCACAGTCTGGTGACTTGGGGGAATGAGCAGTGCCCTGATTGCACCAGAACCTCGTGGAATGCCCACTGCAGCAGTGTGAAGTCAGATGCCTCTAAGTTTCAGTAGAGGTCGAGTATTACCAGAGGTGTCCTTTATTAAGAAGTCTACACTTAAGCCTGAAACTGAAATCTAGGCCCAAAAACTGTGCACCAGTACCTTGCCAGTTTCAGTGACATGTTGATCATAACTACGTTATCCTATCTTCACAGCAGCAATCATCTTCTGCGCTTATTGTAGGTTCAGCACATCTGCTGCTGGGGGTAGTAGTGTAGCACATCACAATGAGGCTTGGTCTTTCACTAAAATTGCTGGTCAAGACTTACATATTCAAATCTAAGTAGCCCCATTACAGAAACGTTGCCCTGCTGCAAATAATTGCTAATCCATTTGCCCGATTTTTGTCTCTTGTGTTACATGCATGCAAGGAACATTTCTACCCTAAAACAGAATCCTAAACCACTGTTAGATGACGTCTCTCTATCAGTCGTCTCACATCTCAGGATAATGAAGGTCACATGATCCAGCACTGGACTTCTAGGCAGTCATAAGCAAGGGAAATTATTTTGCCTAAACCAGAAGCCAGTCAAGAGCAAGCAACATCTTCCTGCCCTCAAGTCAATCACAAACAAGGAACATTTTCCTATCTAAATCTTTACCCCATTACAAGCATGTACCCATTGTATGCCTCTAATGGAAACGTAAACCACTTCTCCACTTCTCAATCCACAGCTTAGAATAAACAGTTCATATGACCTAGAAATCACATACCAATAACAATCAACATTTTCCTACCTTGAACAGAATCCTAAACTTCAAATACCTCATCCTTGACCGACATGACTACAGCATCCCGCATATTGGGTAGCTGCAAGGTATAGGAGGGGGGGATCACATTGCTCCATTGGCCACCATGTCCAGACACACCTCAGCAATGGCTAACCTGCAAGTCCCTCAAGTTCCTGCCTTGCTAGGCTCCATGGGTCACAGACACCATCTTGTTCCATCTCAATTACACTCAACCCAGCACCAACACTGCCTTTAGTGCCACTGCATCCTCATCTAGCATCTTCACCATCTTCCTTGACAAGTTGAGTCTTTGCGTGGACCAAATTCCTGAAAAATGTCCTCTTTGACTTACAGGTCACTGTTGACATCTCTCACAACAAGGGGCACCCTGCACCTAGAAAGCGTCTCCAAAATCAACCTCACCTGCCACCTACTACAACCTATAGACTGGATTGATCAGTCTGCCTGAACCTGTTGAACCTGTTGCAGTCTTCCATTTATCTTTCACCCAAGTTGATCCATCCATCTTTAACCCAAGTTCATCCAAAGCCATAAAATATTAAGACCCTTCAAGAACTTCCCAATACAACTCTCCAGGGCAGTCTGATATTTCGGGCAGCATGTCTGACTCCAGCAATAACATTGAGACTTTACTACTTCAACCCCCCCTCCCCTCCAGAAGACTGCAGAAGTGTATGCCTCACTCCACCTCTGCTCCATGAAGGCACTATGGTACAGCCAAGAAAGAGTCAATACCAAACAAGCCTCCAGATGCCTGACAATCCTGAAGACCCTCTGGAACCTCACCGCAGAGACCAATGCCATCTATCAAAAGACCACCATCTGTGAAGTCTCACACATATGCAGGGTGCTCTTCTAGCACATCTAGCTGTATGTCAATCTTAATGCAAGATCTCTCACAGATCTCAAAGAAGACGTGTGCGGCAATCAATAACTTATTCAAAGACCATATTGATAAGATCCAACAGCACACCGATACTACATCCACATCCCAACACTGCCATGACAAATGGACCTTGTTGCATACCAAAGTAGCCCAGTTTCTTCCCCTCTCCAAGAACATCTGGATGCACTCTGTTGATTTGTAACTAGGTGCATAATAAGTCAGATACATGCATAATTAGAGAATGGTTCAAACCAGTGCTTAATTTGTAACACAATAAGTGCCAGGGCCCCTGACAGGAGGCCACTGCTGCTTGCACCACCCATTGCCCCTGCCAGTGCTGCCAATGATCATCATACTCTTACAGGTCTGACAATTCAGACTATTCCAGGGCCCCAAAGCTATAAGAATGGCTTCAGCGGCAGGTATTAGTCATTTTTAACATATATTGAATTAATAAACCATTGTTGTTGCACTTATCTTCAAATTAGCCAAACAGCGCCACCATGTGGCATACTGTCATAAGTGCCGGTGTTGAGAATTAAGTGCCGGTGCGGAGCACCAGAAACCACTGCTCAAATTAAGCACTGGTTCAAACAGATTTTGCTGCATTCCATATTACAGAAGGATTTTTGCACCAGGACAGATATGAAGGAAATGGATTATGCAACACCTGCATTGCTTTTGAAGCATTCATAGGGAATAGTGCAGATTTTAACAAAGAAATCCAATGAAAGCCTTTTTTAGCAGAGACCAAACTGGCATTGCACTATTTTTGCTACAAATGAATTAACACATGAAACAATCTGATTATTCCTGATAATTTCATATTTCACATTTGAAAAGTAAGTCACACAAGGTCCAATTCTTATTTTGTAGATAGAGTGTGAACATAGAACACAAATACCACAACATCAGTTTGTGTCATATGGGACACATACAGTTTGTGCAGTTCACTATTCCACTATTCCTATTATAAACTTCCTGACGACACCTTCCCCTTACCATCATTAAAGACGATAAAAAAGCAGCTTAAGTCGAAGATTCTTTTAGTGCAACCAATCCAGTGAGAGCTATCATGACACACGAAAATAAATAGTATCTACATTTCTCCCAACACAGAAATATGTTTTGCTTGAAGCATTCATTTATCAATCCTGACATTAAACGTTGCTAAAACCATCGACAGCGAGCTCAATAGACAAGAACGTCAAATGACTAACTGAAAAATAAGTAATGCAACCCTTATCCTGCTAGCAGAAGCCTGCCCCTTTCCAGGGGCTAGTCTTAGAAAATTGCCAGGGCTGCTTTGGGTTCCCAGTCCAGCCCTGGGCATAGGTGCTATTTATCGCACCTAATAAACAACGATACCACTGGGTAGGGTAGTTATTGGGTGCAATAATTAGCACCTATCACGTGTGTCAGGGAATAACATGCGGATATTCGTGTTTAACTCACCATAATTCGCATGGAACTGTAAATACTGTACACATTTCCCCTGTTAAATTTAGAAGGTTTGACCTGCCGACTTTACCAACGGGTGAGGTATTTAAAACATCTGATAATTATCGGACATGTTGAATAACTTCCAACTTGTAATTCCGATCCACTTGTAATCAGGCCCTTAGAATTCACCATTATACAAGGCAACCAACACACCCCTCTGCCACAAATACTTTTTTGTATTGTTTTGTAGTGAGAAACTGGGCAGAGGGATTTCAAGTGCTTTATAAGAGAACTAACCATTGCACATTTTCTTTCATTTAAGCACCATGCGATTAAGTGCCCATAATCGCAGGACTTTGAGGCGATGCCAGGAACAGAACTTCCTTCCAGTTTCCATTGTCCGCAGGTTCAGCCGCTAATCCATATCGCCTCCTATGAGTAAAAATCGGTTCTGGTTTCAGGAGTGTTTGTTATCACGTGTTCTTTGTTTTTTCGTTACTCTCTTATGCCATCACTAGGCTGAATTGGTTGCCAAGAAAACGTTCCTGTGAATTTTAGTAACCTTTCCAATGATTTGTTGGACTTTTGCCATTTTTCAGGGTAGCAAATTTACAACCATGTTCGAGCTACCCGACCTTATTGTGCTCTGGTAGGGGGACCAAAGGACAGCTTTACTGTCTCTTTCACTGCACGAAAACATGCATGACTATCTCAGACCTAGGGTTATAAGAATTCATGAGGATTCCAACTGTTGAGGTCTGGACAAAGGAAGTCGAGCTGCAGGGACAGACCTCGATAAAATGAGGCACCAAGCCAACATCTGACAGCCTGGGGACTAGGGCTGAGGAAGGCAATGCTTGGGGAGACATGAGGTCAAGGCCTAAAACACATAATGAAAGTTTGTCTCGCTGAGATAGAGAACTGAAGAGGTAGCTTGCTGTCAGGGCTGGACTGGGGAACTAAATACAGCCATGGCAAAAAAGCTCAAACCAATTCCGCTAGCTTCATCTCCTCACCAAAGCTCTCTCTTCCCACTCATCCATTCTCTATCCTCTTCTCTCTCTTCAACCTCGCTAATCACGTTCTCTCTAACTTCCCCCTACCTCCCTCTCTTTCTCTCTTAAAGGCTCTCTGTGCCTAGTGTAAGTAACCTCGGGGAACTGGGGAAAGTGATAAAGGCGTCAGGAGTTGCCTCCTGCCTTAAAAACGGCCTCCAGGGTTTCCAGCCCACCGGGGAAATACCCAGTGGAATGAAATTCCTTTCCGGCCCTGGTTAAATCAGATGCAATTGGAGTGGGAAAAATGACTGAAAATGGCCAACTGCGTTCATTATCAGTTAAGCTACACAAAGTTGGTGATGTGGCGAGTAAGATTTTATACTATTCCTGGAATTTTAAAAACTGTAGGTGCCATGTATAGAAAATGGCATTATTGACGATGGCTGGTAAATGTGCCCAAGTAACATCAGCATTGCTGAAACGGAAAAATATTACTCTGGAATGCCATAATTTGAGGGTCAGGGGATGACAGCAGAAAGGGGTGGAATCACAAGGGACAGAGTAATGAAAAGCAGAGCCTGACAGTCAACTTATACATTTCTGTTTGTAAAAATGTATGTTGCACAACAATTAACAGCATGGACAAATGTGACAGTAAATCTGTTCTGGCTTACTTAATTGGTCACAAACAGGCTGTATTTTAAAATACCCTACAGGCTTAAGGCACCTTTTGTGGAGATGTGTGTGTGCCCAGCAATATTTAGTGGATAATAATAACGAAAAGATTATGCTGGTGATTAATGCGCTTGGTGGGTGAATCTGTCTTTTGTCTAGACACAGTTTTGACTCATTATAAAGTAGCAAATAGATTAAATACGCCTGCTGCAAAGTGCAATGTGTAACAAGCAGATCACAGATTTTTATATTATGTAGATCACTCGGTCGTTTCCTGCTTTTGTCACAGAGCACCTTTTACTACTTGCAGTTCATAGGTTCCAGTCCTTCTAATATAGCAGAGTGAGCTATTAACTGACAACAAGTATCTTCATGCAAAATTCAAAGCTTAGGTTTAGTAACGTGTTTTTTTCTCAGTTTTTCATTACTATAAGGTTGCTAACAAGGGTTTCCTTGGGTAGCAATAAAGGGGCATATTCTCAAGGACTTATCGCTGATTTATCGGCACTTTAGCGCCGCAAAAGTGGCGATAGATTCATCGCCCTATTCTCAAGCTGGTGCAAACTGCCGATATCGCCAGTTTTCCAGCGATAGCTGGCGAAAATAACATTGCCACGGATGAGAGCGACAACTAACACTAATGATATGCAGAGTAGGCGTTCCCGTGCAAAAACACACGAAAACACCACTTCGCGATATTCTCAACGACCAGCCACATCTGCAATGCGACCCAAAAACAGGCGATAAGGCACGTTAGCAGCAGGGATTTAACACCTGCCTTTTACTGGTGTAAAGCAGGACGACAACCTGCAGCATGAAAGGGAGCCCAGCACAGAGCCACATCTGAAGACCAACACATGTGATGGAGCTACCAATCATGCAGCTTGGAGACCCAAGAGGGCCACAACACACACCGCCACCACCCCCAGGACCAAACCCACCCCCAGGACCACCCGCCCCCGGACCACCACTGAGGCAGCGCAGAACAAGACAGCGGACCTTCCGAAAATGCATCAGCCTCAGAGACTTAACGCCAGAGGATGTCATTGCCCACTACAGGCTCAAAAGGACAACCATCCTCCGCATCATGACCCACATTGCCCACAGGCTGACGGTACCAACACAGCGGACAACCAACATCCCTCCGCAGACAAAGCTGCTGGCTGTGCTGCACCTGTTGGCCTCTGGTACCTTCCAACCAACAACTGCCAGAGTCGGAGGAGTCTCACAGCCAGTCCTATCAAAGGCCATCACACCTGTCCTGGATGCCATCATCAGTTTCATACCCCAGCACCTTCACTTCCCCCACACTGCGCAGGAACAGCTGGAGTCCAAGCAAGGCTTCTACGCCATAGCTGGATTCCCGCACGTGTTGGGGGCAATCGACTGCACACATGTCCTACTTGTGCACCCTGCCGACACTGCACACAATTACCGCAACAGGAAGCACACGCATTCCATCAATGTGCAGGCAATAGTGGACCACCGGGGACTGTTCACCAATGTCGTCGCCAACTACCCAGGCAGTGTGCATGATTCCTACATCTTCCGACAGTCCATCATCAACCAGCGCTTTCAGGATGGCACCTATGGAAATGGACTGCTCGTTGGTAAGTACCAACGGAACACACCACATACCTCAATTCCACAATCACACAACGCACAACTGTGGGAATGGACACATAACAAAATCACATACAACATGCCAACCAACATGCACACCTGCCAGACACAACAACACAAGTAACCGTGGTAAGAGGGGCCAGAAATGTGGACAAACCATACACTAAGGCATAGCCCCTCTGCCACACATTTGCAGAATGTGGGGAGAGGTGGGAGCCACGATTGTGCGAAGGAGGCAATGGACCTATGAATAACAATGTACACAATGCCAAGTGTGGCGGTGATGTGCTGGACAGTCTTGAGTATGCAGAGCACAGACATGTCCATGTGGACACATACTGCTGTAGTCTGTACTGTCGTGGACAGTGCGCGCAACCATGCCATCACAGGCAGTGGGGAACACCTTGGACAAGTAGCCATGTCAGCCCCCCTGTAGGCGTAAGCGTAGTGGGCAGGGCTGGCGCACGCCAGTCCATCGTAGGGGAGTGACTAAATAGGCCGGGGCTCAGGGAGTGGTTCACTTCCGGGACGGCCACCGAAGTAACTACTGCGTGTGTCTCTGTGTCCGCCATATCCTGACCATAGGCCTACACACACGTGGCTGACCACCTACAACGGGCAAAGTCACACCGGCGACGAGGTGGCTACGTCCCACGCCACCCGGCGCACATCTCGTCATTGCCTGCAGTGGCGTGTCTGCCAGGGCGGCGTACCTCACCCTGCCATGAGGCCGCCGTCGTGACCGGTGGTGCCTGCGTGATCCTGTGCGCGTCCCACACCCCAGCCCGCTGATCCCCAGACCCGACCTGCGCCCAGCGGTGAATGCCCGCCCCTGCACACCCAGGCGTCACTGCTCACCTGCCGCCACCGGCGTCTCTCCAAGAGGGCCAACCACGCACCGGTGCAATCTCCAAGGCCGTGCTCCGTGAGCTTGGCAGCCTCCTCAGCCGATTGCTGGATTCTGCGCAACAGGCCCACAGCGCACCCAGCGGCACCGCACCGCGGAGTTGCGAGTTGGCTACTGCTGCCTTCTGACCACACAGTGGTACAGCAAGTAACAGACACATCCTTTCCAGTCCGCCCCTCCAGGCCTGCTGCATCATCGCAGGCTGCCCACCCGCTCAGCTCTTCCGGTGGGCCGAACTCAGTGCACCACAAGTCACCGTCCAGCCTCCAGAATTATAGCATGATGCACACCCGCTCAGCTCTTCCGGTGGGCCTACCTCAGTGCACCACAAGTCATCGCCACGTGGCGGTTGGCCCGTGTCGGACGCAGGGCCTCAGGTGCCACCAACTCAGTGCACCACAAGTCACCGTCCAGCCACCAGGCCTGCTGCATCATCACAGGCTGCACACCCGCTCAGCTCTCCCGGTGGGCCGAACTCAGTGCACCGCAAGTCATTGTCCCGAGGGGCTACCCCACAAGTCCGGCTCCAGTAGCCAACAGCATGTCCTCGGTAATGCCACTGGAGCTCTTCACAGTCACGGGGCCACCCCCGTCCCAGGCAGGCTGCCGGGAAGCCTGGGTAGATCGTCTGGAGACGTACTCCGAAGTGCACGACATCCCAGTGCCGCGGCGGCAGCGCACGCGTGTGAGGAGTGCGGAGAAATGGCCCGGGGCTCTGGCCGTGGTTCGGTTCTGGGTTCTGGGCGTGGTTCAGTTCTGGCATGGCCACAAAAGTGACTATGGCGTGTGTCTCCGTAGTAGTGACTGCGCCACCCGGCCTGTAATCGACAATGTTGCAATGTAGCATGCCCCAGGAGGGCGGCCTCGCCCGAATGGATTAATAAAGGAGCGCGAGACCGCTCGGGGTCTCGGCTCATACATGCCAACTGTTGTGTGTGTATCTACATTGCCGCAGCCTGAACTGAAGGCCTAGCCTCAATATCAGCGCGAGTTCAGCCAGGCCAGAACTCCACATCTGTGTCCGCCCTATCCTTACCATAGGCCTACACACACATGGCCGCCCACCTTCAACGGCCAACATCACAGTCTTGCTGTCAGTCCTGTGGACATGCGCAGACAGGCATGACAATGGTTTGCCGTAGGAGTGCAAGTGATGCAACCGCGCAGCACACACAAGTAAATAGGCTCGGTGGGAGGGAGGAGCAGCTGTGAGGCTACGTAATACACATTGTCCTACCACATTTGCCAGCAGCAATACATGGCTAACATGAATCCCAAGGTCGCACAAATCACACACCACGAAACTTGTATGTCTGCCAACACAGCATGCAGAACCACCAGTTCACACTAATCTCACTTACCTCTCACAGGTGATCAAGGATATACACTCTGCCCATGGATGATGACACCCCTCCGAGACCCGAACACCCCGGCCCAGAGGCAGTACAATGTGGCCCACAAACGCACCAGGGGCATTGTTGAACGCACATTTGGCGTGTTGAAATCATGTTTCAGGTGCCTGGACATCACCGGTGGAAGACTCTTGTACAGCCCAGAAATAGTGTGCAAGATGATCACTGCATTTTGTGTATTGCACAACATATGTGTACGCACCAATGCCCCATGGATCCAAGTCCCAGAAGCACCGGACGATGATGAGGAAGATGATGCAGGTGGACCACACCCCACTGCAGCGGCAGCAGGAATAGCCCGAAGGAACACAATCATCAACAATTTCTTCGCATGAGCACGTCACATTGTGACTGTCCACAGCAATCATGGCACAGTACAAGATGACCACATGACCAGCATGTGCAAATAAAATCTTAGCAACACACATTCCCTGTGTGCATGTCAGTCCTCTGCATTAGCACATTACTCTGACGGGTGTAAGTGCAACATTGAGTGCTAACATTCGCATATGTTGCAAGAAGAGATGGTGTGTATGTCACCTCTGTACCAAGAGGCTGTTTAGGGTGTCACGTATTCGATATGCCATATCAGGGTGTCACATGTAGTACGTCATGCCACTCATCAGCGCCCCACGTGTACATGAACATGACATGGAGGCCGTCATTGGTGTTCAGGAAAAGACAACAGGGTGCCATTGGTGGTCAGAGATGTACCTGCCTGATGCAAATATACACCCTGTGTGTCGAGTCCCACAACATAAACAACATGGCCGTAAGGGGGATGTGGGCACAGTGGACACCTCAGCAACATTGAGAGATGCACACCAGCCTAGAAGCCAGCAGGTCCACCTTGCGTGGAACACACCAAGGTGTCTCCTGCTGAAATGTGCCATGTACAGGTCACATGTGTACACAGAGGTCATCCATCAAGAGTAGTGATCAGTGCCAGTTAATAGGTGCAAGGTGAGTGGTCAACCACCTCCTCACAGCTACCTGCACCCATCACTGCCAGACTGCAGCAAAACAACACTGCTACATCAGTGCATGCAATACTGACCGTGAGGGCACGTACATGGCTGGTAAGGGTTCAACCATGCCAGAAGGCGAAGCAGTGACATCCCCCCCGAAATCCCCATCACATTTCCAGAATGCAAGCAGATGACAAACTAACATTGTGGATGACAGCCCCTTTGTCTGAACTAGAAGGCGGTAGCACATCTGCACCTCCGACCTTGGGAATGCATGCGCCCGACACCCCCTGAGCGATACCATAGCAGCTGCTGACGGCTCCCACACTACGCACAGCGCTAACCAGAGACCAACGTATACACACCCCACACACAGGAGTCCTTCCTCATAGTTCACTTGCATGGTATGACCTTCACACTTACGCACCGACCATCCCAGGAGTCCAAGCGCTCCACACTCAAACCAATCATTGCTCCGAGCTGTGGCTCCCACATAACTTTGACTCTGCCTTTGTGACACACAGCCCTATTTCATACATTGACGTGAGGCTAAGTTTGGAAATAGCGAGATTGTTGTTTTGGAGCAATGAGGCCACAGCTAGTTCACACATTCCCAGTCATCTCACTGCCTATCTGGGTCACGGACATACATGCGCATTGAAATCAGGGTGCACCGTTGTTTGGAATCACTGCCCCCACATACATCCATACTTTCATACTTGCTTGATCATGGACATGACTCATCTGTGTGAATTTGAATGTCTTAATCACATTCGGTGGAGTGGTGAAGGTGGACCGGTACCTGGCCATGCACACGCTACTTTACAATGTTGCCCCATGGAGGGCCAGCCAGGGTCCTTTGGGGAGGGAAAAGTACATCGTAGGAGAGGGAGTTCAGTCCACAGTCTGATTGCTGTGTCATTGGTTGTCTAAACAAATGTAGCAGTCCAAGTCGGGGGCCAAGGTGAGTGTCGCAGAGTGTTAAGGGGGACAGTGGAGGGTGTTATTCCTGGGCATGATGCAGAGGGCAGAACCAAGCAGAAAGAGGCCATATGGCGGAGATGAATGCTACCGCTTCCTACTTAGCCCAACGGCAGATTCATCCTCATCATCGTCCTCCTATGTGTGATGTGCCTCACATGTGGGTGGTGGTGTTTTGTCTGCGGCACTGTGTGGCAGTGACACATCAGGGGCCGGAGGTGGATTGTCAGCCGCAGTGTGAGGCACTGACACATCAGGGGGCGGTGATGTGGAGGGAGTAGTGGCAGCAGCATTCATCTGTGCCAGGCCTTGTGGCCGCACTGCCATGATGAGGATATGCAGGGCATGGTAGATCCCTGCTACATCTCGCTGGTGTGCAGCCGTGGCAGCCATTCTTCCCGCCTGCATCCGATCCATGTTCTCCATGTTCCTCCCCATGTTGGCCAACTCACGGCTGAGATCGCTGGAGCCACTCTGACTAGACAGTTGTTCTTGTCTACGAGTCATGACTCCGGCGATGTCAGCCATGGATTGTTGGAGACCATGGAGCGGACTGTGGGTGTCCATTGGGGCCTGTAGGTGGTCCCTGATGGGACTTGGACACCCACGTATGGCATCTAGTTTGGCTGCCATGAGGTCGATCCCCACCCGCACCTGCTCTGCCATCCCCTTCTGGCCCTGCGACACACGGCGTTGGAATGCCATGTGTTGCTCGTGGGGATCCTGGGAGACAGCCGTGGTGGTGGGTGCTTCCTGCTGTATGGTCTGTACAGGGGGTGGGATCTTCTCGATGCAGCTGGGCTACCCTGCTCCTGGGGCTGGTGTGCTGAGGGTGTCCATGAGCTGTTGGAGGGCGTCGAGGTCGATGGTGTGTAGGTCCTCTTCATCATCGGTGATGAGGAGTACGGTCTGCTCTGCAGGAGGTGATGATTCTCCTCTGCAATGTGAAGAGGAGATGCAGTTTGACATTGTGTTCACATGTATGTTGACGCATTGGCCAAGTTTACAAACAGACTGCATGTCAATGTACATTGTAGACTGTTTGTGTGGAGATGCCTATTTAATGCTGGACAGTTGACATTTCGCCACCATCACGGATGTGAGGTTGTATTTGTCCATTATCATCTCACAGTTTCCTGCTATGCCAAATGCGAATGGCCATTTTCTACACACAAGCGGCAGCAGTTGTGTCCTCTGTTCTGTTGTGTAAGTGTTGCAGTTTGGTCCACTTTGTTGTAAATGTTGAGGTGCTCTGAGTGTTATGTGTGTGTGCTGCATTGTGGGTGATTTGCCCCTTCAGCTCTGATTTGGCTGGCCCTTATCCCTTTCAGGCGGTGTGCCTTTCACTTCTGTGCTTATACAGTGCTGAGCTGTTGCAGACTTGGGTAAATTGGGCTCTTGGTCGGAGTTGTGACTCTTGGGCATGGTTTGTCCGCAGATGTGCTGTACTTACTTGTGCATGTGTGCCATTGTGCCCATCTCCCCCCGTTCCCCCAGTCCCTGGTGGTTGCTCACCCTGTTGCTGTTGTGTCAGGTCATGTTGGGCAGGGTCCGGTCCTCCGACTCCTGCCACCGTCTCCACACTGATGACTGTGGACACCATTTCCTCCATCTCATCCAGCTCCTCCTGTGGCGCAGGACTCCCACCCCCAGTCTGTATTGCTGCTTTGCGGTTGTTGGCGAGTTTCAGCTTGGTTTTGCGCTTCACATCATTCCAGCGCCTCTTGAGCTCTTCCATTGTCCTCCTCAGCACTCCGACTGCATTTCACCTTGTCCACGATGGACTGCCATATTCCATTTTTTGTTGCCAATGACACAGTGGAGGTGACGAACAGTTGTTGATGGTGTTCTGTCACCTCGGTAATCAGGATCCTGTTTTCCTGCGGACTGAACCGCGTCTTCTTCTTCTCCTTGCCCTTCCCTGACCCCGAGGTCCCAGGCTGGTCCTCTGTGGGGCTTGTGGGGTTCGGGTTGTCCTCTGTGCTTGCTCCGGCTACCTCCATGGTGCTTCGCAGTAGTTTGTGTTTTATTTGTATTTCATTTTTGCCGCTTTTATAGTGATTTTTCCCGCCTTACTTGTGGGACTTGCGGGCCTGGCGCTGCTTTTCGCTGGATTTTTATCGCAGTTGGGCCCATCGCAACTTTTTTCACGTTCGGGTTTCCTTTTTTATCGCCGTTGCGGTAGTTGTATCGCGGACATTTGACGCGTTATCGGGACACTATCGCATGTTACCGCCGTGTTGAGAATGAGACGTTAACACAGAGTTATTTTCCCACGATGGACGGCGATATGAGAAGTTGCGTTAACCTATTTTGGCGATGATTATCGCACGTTCTTGAGAATATCCCCCAAAGTCTTATTGGTACAGACAACCTCAACCACTGTGTTAAAGTTTAAATCTTGACTTTACTTTTCTCCAGACCAAGCACTCTTAATATTAAACGCATACTAGTATGGATGATATGTGACTTCTACACCATGTAACCCTAATTGTCTTATGTAACAGTTCCTGTACATTGATTTACACACTTGTATTTTTGTCTCTGTATAATATGTGTGTCTGATATGAAGGGCTTTAACACTCTACATTGGGATGAGTAGCGAATTAAAGAAAATAAATAAAAAAATTAATTAGTAAGTGTGATTATATTGTTATTGGTGTAATTACCCATACAGACGGATATATCTATCATTGTGACAGTGTGGGCATAGCTCTAACATACAGGGATTGGACAAAGCCAAATAATTGCCTCCAAGTCATAGCTTCTCTTAAACACTTGTGAAGTGATACAAGCTGAGTGTCTTTGTTTCTCACCATTGCATCGGCATCTAGATGTTGGGCTCCAGATAACTCCCAGCTGTGATGAGACTCCAATAAACGGAGAGATGATGCCCTTTAAATGAGGCTTTTGTGTTGGGCCCAAATGAAAGTGAAAACAGAAATCCCCTTAACCCCCTGAAGGTTGCTGAGCAGAAAGCGGACAAAGTGCAGGCACTTCAAATGTGTGCAACACCAGAAAATTACACAGGGACAAATTCAGCATATTTCACTGGGGCCGACCAGGATCCCAGATCTGGATCAATAATCTCTGCAGGATCTGGGATTCAGCAGAATACCCCTCATTTCCTGTACTGAACACCAGTCATTTACAGTGCTATAACGTGGTAAAACCTGTGCTATTACTCACTACATAACAAGGTATTATTATTATGATCATTATTATAATAATAATAATTATTATTATTATTTTTGTTGTTGTATTACAGTCCATGTACAAACATAATATATGATAAACACAGATTCATTCACAGGTGACGCCATTCATGTGCCAGGATATGGCTTCCTCTCCCTAATGAGGGCATGAGTAATGCAGAGATTCACTAAAGGAATTAGAGCCTTGAAATACAATTGCACTCCTGAACATCGATACCAACAATATTGTGACTTACTAATATCGAGGACAGACTATCCAGGGACAAAATATTGAAAGGTAAGTGCATATAGGGGAAAATAGATTTGCATACCTCCACATTTACATACCTTGAAGATATATGTATGACGTAAATAAATATAAGTGGTGTTAGGTATAGAAATCTACACTCACTCACCTATCGATATTTTATTTTAGATAATTTGTCATCAATATTCTGTCACATCAATATTGTTGATTCAGTATCAGAGGGTTCAGAAGACCATATCAACACCCATTGGTTCCAGCACTGATCATTTTTAAACACAAGGCTAGATGGCCTAAGCTGGAATGCCTTTTTAGTCACCTTCACTAGTAATGAAAATCAAAAGCCAATAAGCAGGTAATTATATGGACTTACTAATACACAGGGATCTACTAACACATTTTAATGGCATCTTTACCGCCATTACTCACGTGGGCTGCAGGTATTGGCCATCTCTGTAACCCAAGTGAATTGTGAAAGGTCATGGGCCTGACATTCAATCTAGAGCTGCCTTAAACGTCGTAGACGCCACTCAACATTTTAAGCTGCCCAAAATTAAAAGAGGGCAGAGACCACAGCTTGATTCCTCAGATGACCTTATAGACATTTCTTCCTTATATGTAGTCAAGAAAGCTGAAAGAAAGCATAAAGCGCATCTAGAAAAGGCACTCTACTCACAGGGAGAAGAGTCCTGCGTTCCCACAACGAAAATAGCTGTGGGCAAATGACCTCCTTTGAACATCTAACCACCTGGATAATGACCACGAATGGTCTGCAGCAGAGTACCCCCTCCACCAAACTTTAAAACAGATCCTAAATCTAGGGCTAATGACCACGAATGGTAACTTTGTTACTACACATTATTACCACTGGCTTTAAGGCCATGGTGCTAAAGATGGTAAACAGTTTACAGTAAAAAATGTATGATTGATTCATTCTGCAAATTTAAACTCTTCCTTCCCCAAGGTTGTAACAGGTATCATGAATAAAATAATTATTTTTAAGTGCCCAGACAATGTTTAAAGGTGCTATAATGGCAAAAAAATCAGCTATTCGATGAATTCACATTTTACTCTTCTTCGATTTATTGCTGATCTGTAAATGAGGGATTTTATGAGCAATGAGCTAACAAAGACAAAATACTTAAAATTACTGCCATCAACTTGAGACAGTATTCCACTGGTACAGACGCAAACATAGAGAGGAGAAACGATGGGCTTCCCATACAAGTAATTCACACTAGGGAAGAACCAGACAATACCAGGGCCAATTCTCTTAAAGATAGCTGCTTCAGGATGTGCAGCAACAGGAATTAAAAACCCTTACATTGAAAGAAGATTTTTTTTCAGATCTTTTGATAAATCGCATGTAAGGCAATAACAATAAAATGTAAACAAACATAAGCACCATTCATAATTTATAGATGTAAAGGACATTGAATGCCATAGTCATCCTCATATGGGCAACACCAGCTAAATCAAAACAAAGAAAGAAATTATCCCCAAAAAAATGCAGTTCACATATAGAAGCATACATAAAACTGTCCAGGCAAGACAGGTCTTTTAAAAGGCTCTTGAAAACGCTAAATAAATTCCAACTTCCGGCACTGCAGTAGAAGGCAGTCTCTTTTTGAGTGTGAAGTTGGAACCAATTAGTCTACGCCATTTCCCAGCACTTGCCCTTTCCTGAACCGAGGCCTGTCAGTCACTTCGGCTGTATGCGTTTCCTGTGTAACTCGGGCAAGGGCAGGATTTTTGAGGCGAATGTTTCCGAGTCGAGAAATGCATGCTTATTGAAACCTGTCACCTACTGCCCCAAGCTGGCTTATTCTCGCCACACCAACCAGGAACGACTCCCATAAAGGTTGTGTCAGGGTTGAAAGATACATGCGCACCCAATTGCAAAACATGGCGCCGGTAGAGGTGACTTCAAGGAGCTCAGAGCTCACCTCCTTCCTTCCCTGCGGTGCTCGTGCTTAAGTGCCTGCTAGCGCGCGCTCCGGAACTGCACACCTATGCTTTGAAGAGAGACAGTACTTTAACAAACGGAGAACATCATTACAATTAATTAGATATTTCTTGCAACGGCGAGGCTGCAACCCTAGGAGGCTGAGCTGCAATGTTTACTTATCGAAAAGCATTCAGAGAAAATAATGGACTGAAGCCATGAGGAGAAAATGCTGTGTCAGCCCCCTGTGAACTTTCTCTGTCTCCTTGAAGTGACTGTGACTAAACAACGCCGTGGAAGCTAGGAGATGCTTTTTTCTGCCCTTCTTCCATCAAAATAAAGAAATGAAACGGTTAAAGGTCCCTTTTCCTCCCTCTGAAGGCTTCCTCCCGCTCATCACAAAACAGTTACTGTGCACAGAGCAGTTTGTGATTAATGAGTCAGTGAGCAACTGTGTCGTGTGTGTTAAAAGCCCTTGTAGGCTTTGACTCCCCCACACCCCCCACGACTATTAATAAAGCCCAGCTGGGAGACACGATTAATTATTTGTGTTGCCTTCTGACATAAGCATTTGAATCAGTAAGCTGCAAACCAGCCCCTTCCTCCCCGTGGGAATCAAACATGTTCAGTCTTTTAACCTAGCAAGGTGGGCAGTGTGCAAGATAATTGACACTGATCAACTTTATGTGACCATCAAGTGGTAGACATTTTCAAATTTTAGAACCGATAATTGGAACAATGATGATATCACTAGAAATGACTTTACATGATGGTTAGTCTGATGACCCGGATCAGAGCACACAACCGTGCAGCTTCTGACCCAGATGATAAGAGAAATAAATGTGAAGATATGTCAGTGACCTTTCTGCACTATGTCTGCTTCGAGCATAGTTAGCACATCCTTTCAACAGCATGGAAACTTGTACAGTGCAGTGATGTCAGGTAGTAACTCAGTTAACAGCTGCATGCATGTATGCCTTTCAGAGCACTGCACCTCTCTGAGGCTTAGGGCCCGATTACAAGTTTGGTGGTGTGGGAGCAGACCGCCACACCACCGCCCCACTCCCACACCACCAAACAGAGCCGCCGGCCGCCCGTCACTTTATGAGTTTCCTCGTGGTCTGGCAGGCTGTCCTTTGCGTTACCATGGCGCTGCCTTTGAAAAAGACAGCATAATGGGAGCGCCAAAGCTCGTTCATGTACGGACCGAAAAGCACAATGTTGTGCATTTCGTTCCGTGCAGGAACTGGGGGTGCATACATACAGGGGGGCACAACATGTGCTCCCCTTCATGCACCCCCCTGCACAGAGGCACAAGGGGACCCTGTAACAAGGGCCCTCAGAGTTTCCTCACCGCCACCCTTTCTATGGTGGGCTCACCACAGTGGATAGGGTCACAGTGAGGAAACTCGTAATATGGTTGGTGGTGCAGCAGCTGCACCACCAAGCATATTGCGGCCTCACATCGCAGCGCCACTGCCAGGGATGGCAAAACCCTGGCGGTTGCAGCGGTCCCATCATAGTGCGACCGCAATATTCGTAATACGGCGGTCGGACCACTGGTGCAGGATTCCCAAACCACCACCATGGGTGAGGTGATGGACCACAAATCTCTTAATCGGGCCCTTAGTCTCCTCTACTTAGGGAGATATGTTTCATTCCTTAGCAGACTCAATGCCCTTCCTCCACTGAAAAAGTAAGATTACTTTGGAAAATCGTAAATTGTAATTTTTCACTTCCTGAATAAGGAGGATAAGCAAGCAGGATAGCATACAAAGTCCAGTGAACCCTCAGACCTGTTCCAGCTGTCACTGTGTGTAGAAGTATCAAATCTCTAAAATGAAGCAGCCAATCAAACCTCACTCTAACCCTCTAATGAAATGAAAGGGAGAAGACAAAGGCGACCCCACGCAGACTGGAACAGTAAGAGCAACTGGAGGTGGTCAACTGCCCGAGAGATATCAAACACGGCAACTGGGAAGAACCAATGGCACTCTTGACTGCCGACAGAGGGAGAACCCTTGTGCAGTGCAACTGCATAATTCCCTGGCTAAGAGAACACAAATCACAGAATATTGGAAAATGTCAACCTTTCATAAATATTCTTGCTATGCAAGATAATTCAACACGGCTGCAGCCTGGCTCTCACTTACAACAATTATGGCTACAGTGCAATATGGATAGTACCCCATGCAAACAAAGGCAGATTATAATATGGATTAAGTAGGAACCGAGTCACCTCAGCAAGCCCCCACAATCCATGTCCATTTCTAGGCTATGGAAAAAAACACCCTTGCTTGTATAATTAGACGTAAATAGATGATATTAAAGCTGGAGGTCTGTTGACCCTAACCACGCCATAAAATGAACCATAGGAAGAAAAACCCCACATTAGTCATATAAATAGAGTCACCATCAAGCTACTTTCAAGCCATTTTAGCTCCTCTATTTTGAAACAATGTGTAAAGAAATGAGGAATCATAAACAACATTTCGCAGCTTCCCTGTCTTGTTTACATCCTTTCTCTCCCTTTTTCTCAATTGCTTTAACATCCAAATAAATACCATCTCAACCGCGCTGAAAAACTCCAACTTTACCTCTCTGTGTCTCTTGTAGCATAGTGCCCTTGGCCTTCCTTGTTGCCGTGTTGGCCATTTCTGACTTGTATTATAGGTGTGCGGCGGTCAGCTTAGGTGTGTTAATTGTGTTTATGGATGTATTGGATTTGGTTCTCCCCTTTGAAATAGAATCAGTATGGCTTTGGGGCCAGCATGTATAAGAAGGTGAGTATTTACAGTGGTCACAGTTTAGAAAGGTCAGTCAGAGCTATATCCAGGGTTAGGGTAAGATATTGAGATTCTGCTCTGAAAGGGCCATAGTTGGTAGTGTTTATCAGCCATGTGTTCCAGCATGCAGGTTAGCTATTTGACTGTTAGTTTAACGTTTCTAAGCTGTTAGGACAGACAGTAGGTCCTAAGGAGAGGCATAAACCAAAATGATGATGCAATGCTGCAGAATGTGGTTATGGTCCCTCCTGCAGAATTGGGTGAGGGCCCCTTGTCCTCCCATATCTGCTATAAATGTATAGGCCTTGGGCTGAATGGGAGCCCCTGAATGGTGGCCCCCACCATTCAGGGGCTCCCCTGTGCCCAAGGGAAGCTGTGCCACAGGAGCTGCAGTGGCCTGCATTATACCCTTGGTCCTAAGAGGTAAGTTATGCTATGAGGTTGCTTATACTGGGTTCTGGGGGAGATGCGGATAAATAGAAAAGATGTGTTAATTCACATTTGCTGCTGTGACATTTTTAAGGCAGGTCAATCGATTACAATATTTGTTGTTAGTTCATGTCTGTCAACAAATAGAGACTTTTTTATGCCCCGCACTTGCCTCTATGTGCCTCAGTAGTATTTCTGAGCAATCTTCCCAAACAGGATAAGATAGAGGATATGCAGCCCAGAACAGAGGTAAGTCCTACAGAGGCTTTCAGTTGCATATGCTTCCTTTTACTTGATGGTCAGTCTGTCCTGACAAGCTTTCAAAGCCACTGAAATAGTTCTGTCCTAAAACATTTAAAAGCCAGCACAGACCCCTATGGGAAAGTTTATGTGGGCAGGTGAATTTACATTTATAGTTAAAGTCTCTACCCCAACTCAAGCACATGCCACTATTTTTACCTTTCTACGTCTGACATTAATTAAGTGTGTCTGGTGCCTGCACCGCAACAACCCACCTCTATTAGCAAATTAGCAAGTGCTAATCAAGAGAGATAATGTATGCCTGCTTGGCTCTGAGCACTGCAGTGTCAGCGAGCAGGCCTGCGATAGCATCTTTCAAATCGTAGAGTCATCGACAGTTTGAGCAGGCCTGCTCCCATTACAGTCACCTAAGACAAAAGTAGCCCTTGGTGACCGTAAACCGTGTTTTAAGGGTGGGGTGCCAGAGGTGTGACCCGTGAGCACAAAGAGGTCCACGCCAAGCACTTTGGCATGCTTCAGTTAGGCCTATGATTCCTAGAAAATGAGAAACATTAGACATAGAGGAGTCACTTCCAGTTGCATACATAGTAGAGGATGTGGCGCAGCAGCCAGAGCTGCCGACTTGGGCGCTGGGGATCCAGGTTCGAGTCTCGGCGTCGACTCAGCATCCTGTGATTCTGGGCAAATCACTTATTCTCCCGGTGCCCAGGGACAGCGCCTGGATAGCCTCACGGGTGATAAACCGTGCTTTATAAATCTACAAATCGCAATAACATTATGCTTTGGTTCGTGCTATACAAACACCATATACATGCATACATACAGACAATAGTCGCCTAAGTTAAGATAGCCCACACCTCAAGGCAGTTTTCATTTCATCTTATATTTCTCCTTCTTAGACCCTCGTTGAGACCTCACTGCTGTTATATTGGTTTCACGATGCACAGCACAAGTGCTCACTTGAGACCCTGTGTAATTGTCTTAATGCGCTAATTGATTTGACACTAACAGCACTCACTCACTCCCTCCCTCCAAAGCACCACAGACCCTGCGCAGTATATCCGACACGTGTGCCAACGGCCCGGCCCATTCCTGCCTGCATGTTCAACTGACCCTCAGCTGTCGCCGGTGTAAGATGGCGTCATCTGGCGCGCGCTGCTATTTATACCGCGTGCCCCTGAGCCGCCTCGTGCAGTCCGCCGTCCACGTCTTTAACCTTCCATTCGCTTCCTCCTGCAGACACGTTGGGAATGCGCCCCGCGGCTGCCTTCTGGTGAATGAGCATGTAGGGCAGGTGTTACACGACAATAATTGTATCTACTGCCACAATCGGGTGGGGACTGAAGGTTGCACTCCAGCAGGATGTATGTGATCACGGGAGCACTACGCACTGCCGGCCTCAGGTAGGGCTCGAGGCACTTTATTCTTTTGGCATCACATGAAACTCACTTGATCCCGCTCGCCTGTCTAACACATAAATTAAGCTGTGATATAAACAGCTTCTGCCACAGGAGGTTGATTTATATGTAGGCCAGGGCTATGTCTAACATAATGATGAAAATAATAACAAAAAAAGTCTGAAACATATCCTATTCTCAGTTTTAAAAAACTATTTATGTAATAAACTAGAACGTTTTTAGGATTTGTATTTGCGCAGTTCAAAATCTCTTGTCATGCAACTAACTACTGTTCCCTTCCCTCCAGGGCCGGACAGCAAAACACTCATTACATTTTTTTGTTCCAATGCGGGCATAACTTCACAAACTAGAGGTGGCCTGTGTCTAACAACTTCCCAACCGCTAGTAATGAATCAGACTTTATCACACGGGCAGGATCATTATGTATATGGCCAGGAATGGATAACTCTGTCTGCTCACAATTCAAACACGATTTGACTGCTGGGTTAACACAGTAAGATCCATACATGGGTACCTGACACTCTTCAGTCATTACACAGTGCCACCACACGTTAGTGTATGATTCTTAATATTACATGGCGAATGTGAGGGTGAAGGCTTAATCACTGGCATGTTTCAGGCATTTAAAGGCTGTTTTGATAAAGGTGCCTCTCCATCTGGGATTTCTGCTTGAAATGACTCAGTTCACAAGCATTATTCAACTTCGTAAATGAGCCACAAGTCTTATTTTTGGCCAGGTTGTGTAGAAAATTCCAAGTGCTCCAGTATTTTCTTCCACTTTATGTCTGGCATGAAGTCATCTTTAGGTGTGCTTATGGCCTCATGTTTCCTAACAAATTCAACACCTATATGTATACAAAGTTGAAAACCTCTCTCTCTCTCGATATATATATAGTAACGTTATAGTTAGGTGAAATGTTCAGTAACAACGTAATGTTTTAAACTCTAAAAAGCACAGAAATTCACCAGTTATAGTTATCTCAAGTAACTATAACTTGTGCCCTAAGGTAACAATAACTCGTGCCTCTGGGACCAGCAGGCCTAGGTAGTCAGGGTATTCCTACCCTGCCCCCTTATGTTTTTTTAATGTTTTTCTTAGTACTCAGGACTGAGTCCTAAAGTGGCAGTCACCACTTCCTGTTTGATGTGGTGGCAGCCACGGCCGGACTGGGAAGAGAAACCAGCCCTGGCAATTCCATTCGACCGGCCCCCACTAGAAGCTCTAGTGGCGAGCACAGCTGCCGCTTTTATTGTGTTACAGAGGACCGATATTGCAGCACTGCTGCAAAACCGGCCCCCACGGCTGTAAAACCGGTCCCCAGCCTTCCGTCCACTGGGGAAACGCCCAGTGCCCGCTACGGCCAGTCCGGCCCTGTTGGCAGCCAACGAGATCTCAGCATGAGATCTGTCGGCCCGAGGATCCTCTGCGGTGTGATATATACCCATTTTTTAACCTTAATTTCCCCAAAACCTCTGAACGGATTTACACCAAAACACAAATAAACACTCTTTCTTTACCAAGATCTAGCTTTCTGCCAAATTTGGTGTAAATCCGTTCAGCGGTTTGGGCTGCAGCTATGTCTAAGGATTCTATGGAAAAATTAATGGAAAAAACACGTTTTGGGACCACCCCCCCCTTTTGTCTCGGCCCCTACTTGACAGATAACCATGAAACTTTACATGTGCAAGGTAGTAAAAAAGCAGCACTTTTTTGGGAAAGTTACATGGAGATTCGTCAAAGTTATTAGCAACACAAAAAGGCATTTCCTATGGAAACACAATCCTAACTAAAACTACCTAGTGGCAATCGCCACTGGGAAATATATATATATATATATATATATATATTCAGCTCCAAACTTCACCCCCCAAAGAGAATGAAGGAACCGCACTCCATCAAGGTGACACTCGGTTATTTTATTTAACCGGGATAAAGCACAGGACGCGTTTCGGCTTCGCGCCTTTTTCTAACTGTACAGAGAGCCCTTCGTACAATCATGTTAAATCCTGTTTGTTTGTTTTGTTTCCGGTGCACCACTTCATCGACATAGAAAACAGACTTTGACATTACTGATTTGTCAGCGCCATCTTAACAGTGGTTTTTTAAGACAAAAGAGATCTATACATTTAACATATAATTCATCCCATTTCTATTTGCCTTAATTCATTCAATTAAATTTCATAATACATCATTTCTTGTATTCGTTCTGTGATTAATCTCACTCACGACTGTCGTTAATAGGATCACACAATTAATATATGAATATTGTCAATTCATTCACTATTCCACGTGTGAACTCATGATTAAATTAAATTAAGAATATAGACTTGCATTTTATCTTGGTATATCATAGAGCTCTCAATGAGCAAACAACCGTTTTTACAGCTGATGACGGCGCCCCATTAAATTCTGCAATAATTACTGCATAACCAACAAAAATTATGAAGCCATATATGGGGGCAGGTCCCAACATATAATCTCAATAAAAATTCACATTACTCCTGACAGTCTGACTCTCATAGGGTCCCCTTAATGAGATGACAGCATATTTCTAAGCAAGAAGCGGAATGAACTCATCCTAAGTGAATTGCAAGTTCTTCTTCAGTGTTTAAACCATAAGGCACTGTGGTTTGAAGATCAATTATAAACCTAGATTCTAACCTGCGTAGCCTCAGTTCCCGGTTCCCCCGCCCCGTTCACTTGGGGGAATATGGTCAAGACAATAAAATTTCAATAGATTCCTATCACTCTTATGAAATTAAAAAAAATGTCTAGACACAGGATAGGTAAAGTCTTTATTCTCTATTGCTCTGGCATGTTCAAGGATCCTACGTTTAGTTGGATGTATCGTACTTCCAATGTATTGCTTATTACAAGGACATACCAAGCAATACACACTGAATGGTGTATTACAGGTTATGAACTTATTAATCTTTTTGGGTTTCGCTACGCCGGGAATCTGATATGTCAAGGTCTTGGTGCTTGTTCTGCAGGCCTTGCATCTGGCGCAAGGAAAGAAGCCTGTAAGTGTACTTAGTCTTGGATTATATGGGATTGCTTCATAATGACTATGTACTAATGTGTCTTTCAGAGATCTACTGCGTCTGAATGTAACTTGAGGGTAGTCAGGCAAGCTTTTTCCTATTATCACATCTGATTGTAAAATATGCCAATTACGACACAGTATTTTTCTTAAGGTTCCTGCATCGTTGGAAAAAGTAGTAATGAATCTCAAGGTTTCGCCCTCTCGGTTATTAGGTTTCACTTTGTCCTTAAGGAGGCAATGCCTAGGAATTTTATCCACTTTGGACAGGGTTTTAACCAAGAGGTCTGGGGAATAACCTTGTATCCGAAATCTTTCAATTGTTGCGACTGCCTCAATTTTAAAATCATTATCATTTGTGCAATTTCTTTTGAGGCGCAATAGCTCTCCATACGGTATGCTATTTTTCAAAGATTTTGGGTGACTACTGTGGGCTTCTAATATAGAATTACCCGCAGTCTTTTTTCTGAATAGGGAAGTACATATTTTTCCATCTCTGATAAAGACCTTGAGATCTAAAAAGGCCACCTCTGTTGTACTGATATGCCCATTGAAATGTAAATTCACTAAATTGTTATTGAGTTCTGATATATACAAATCCGCTTCATCTTGAGAGCCCTTCCATAGTATGAATAAATCATCTATGTATCTGTACCATCCTGTAATACAAGACAACCAATGATTGTACTTTTCAGCCCAGGCCACCTGCTTCTCCCACCAGCCCACGAAAAGGTTCGCGTAGATGGGGGCGAAGCAGGTGCCCATATATATTTTAAACCAAAGATGCCCGAGCCTCTTTGTAGGAGCAGCAGATGGGCAGGAAATGATTTGAGACTGGTGGTGGCATGCAGAGGCCCACTGGAGGGCTAAGAACAATAAATTACACTTTGGGAGCAACAGCGCAGAACAGAGTAAGGCTTCAATATAAAGGGGAAATACTACATGTCCCACAATGCAATACTAATTGTAATCACCTGTGAGGCCCCACTGGGAGGTAACAAAAAGAAGCTAATCACGTGGCACTGCAAAGTTGAATCCCAGCCTGTGACCAAGGACCAGGAGGTCTGAAACGCCGTAAGGCTTGACAAATTAAGCTGTGGGACTATGCCGGTTTTGCCATTAAATTATGATCTGCTGCAGAGTGCGTCTTAATGCTTTGGGCATCTTTGGTTTAAAATATATATATATATTTTTTTTATCCAATGGTCCGAGCCTTGGGAGTCACTCGACAGCTTTCCCGTCTCCTCCATATTGCGAGAATCGTTTAGGTAGCCCTACGCGTTTCGAGGCCGATTAACCTCTCATCAGACCCAGCGCCTACTAAGGAATGCCTCCACATCGCGATCCTACCAAGGAACAATATGTTGTTAATTCTGGCGCTTGGAGCCCACTAATGGCGGAAAATAATTCTCTTAAGACTACATGTCCCAGCGTGCATCTACTCTTACAGCGCATTCAGCGCGGCACACCAGGGTGCAATTAATTATTATGCACGCCCATAAGAGACTTCCGTGCGCCAGAGAAAGCAACAGCCAGCCCCTGATGAGAGGTTAATCGGCCTCGAAACGCGTAGGGCTACCTAAACGATTCTCGCAATATGGAGGAGACGGGAAAGCTGTCGAGTGACTCCCAAGGCTCGGACCATTGGATAAAAATGTTGAACACGCCTGTCTCGGCGTGGGGAGAGCACCATTGCTAATCAAGGCAAGGCTGAAGGTTGGGACTACACCCAGCCCGAACAGCACAGCAGACCCAGCACCTACTAAGGAATGCCTCCACATCGCGATCCTACCAAGGAACAATATGTTGTTAATTCTGGCGCTTGGAGCCCACTAATGGCGGAAAATAATTCTCTTAAGACTACATGTCCCAGCGTGCATCTACTCTTACAGCGCATTCAGCGCGGCACACCAGGGTGCAATTAATTATTATGCACGCCCATAAGAGACTTCCGTGCGCCAGAGAAAGCAACAGCCAGCCCCTGATGAGAGGTTAATCGGCCTCGAAACGCGTAGGGCTACCTAAACGATTCTCGCAATATGGAGGAGACGGGAAAGCTGTCGAGTGACTCCCAAGGCTCGGACCATTGGATAAAAAATGTTGAACACGCCTGTCTCGGCGTGGGAGAGCACCATTGCTAATCAAGGCAAGGCTGAAGGTTGGGACTACACCCAGCCCGAACAGCACAGCAGACCCAGCACCTACTAAGGAATGCCTCCACATCGCGATCCTACCAAGGAACAATATGTTGTTAATTCTGGCGCTTGGAGCCCACTAATGGCGGAAAATAATTCTCTTAAGACTACATGTCCCAGCGTGCATCTACTCTTACAGCGCATTCAGCGCGGCACACCAGGGTGCAATTAATTATTATGCACGCCCATAAGAGACTTCCGTGCGCCAGAGAAAGCAACAGCCAGCCCCTGATGAGAGGTTAATCGGCCTCGAAACGCGTAGGGCTACCTAAACGATTCTCGCAATATGGAGGAGACGGGAAAGCTGTCGAGTGACTCCCAAGGCTCGGACCATTGGATAAAAATGTTGAACACGCCTGTCTCGGCGTGGGGAGAGCACCATTGCTAATCAAGGCAAGGCTGAAGGTTGGGACTACACCCAGCCCGAACAGCACAGCAGACCCAGCACCTACTAAGGAATGCCTCCACATCGCGATCCTACCAAGGAACAATATGTTGTTAATTCTGGCGCTTGGAGCCCACTAATGGCGGAAAATAATTCTCTTAAGACTACATGTCCCAGCGTGCATCTACTCTTACAGCGCATTCAGCGCGGCACACCAGGGTGCAATTAATTATTATGCACGCCCATAAGAGACTTCCGTGCGCCAGAGAAAGCAACAGCCAGCCCCTGATGAGAGGTTAATCGGCCTCGAAACGCGTAGGGCTACCTAAACGATTCTCGCAATATGGAGGAGACGGGAAAGCTGTCGAGTGACTCCCAAGGCTCGGACCATTGGATAAAAATGTTGAACACGCCTGTCTCGGCGTGGGGAGAGCACCATTGCTAATCAAGGCAAGGCTGAAGGTTGGGACTACACCCAGCCCGAACAGCACAGCAGACCCAGCACCTACTAAGGAATGCCTCCACATCGCGATCCTACCAAGGAACAATATGTTGTTAATTCTGGCGCTTGGAGCCCACTAATGGCGGAAAATAATTCTCTTAAGACTACATGTCCCAGCGTGCATCTACTCTTACAGCGCATTCAGCGCGGCACACCAGGGTGCAATTAATTATTATGCACGCCCATAAGAGACTTCCGCGCGCCAGAGAAAGCAACAGCCAGCCCCTGATGAGAGGTTAATCGGCCTCGAAACGCGTAGGGCTACCTAAACGATTCTCGCAATATGGAGGAGACGGGAAAGTTGTCGAGTGACTCCCAAGGCTCGGACCATTGGATAAAAAATGTTGAACACGCCTGTCTCGGCGTGGGGAGAGCACCATTGCTAATCAAGGCAAGGCTGAAGGTTAGGACTACACCCAGCCCGAACAGCACAGCAGACCCAGCACCTACTAAGGAATGCCTCCACATCGCGATCCTACCAAGGAACAATATGTTGTTAATTCTGGCGCTTGGAGCCCACTAATGGCGGAAAATAATTCTCTTAAGACTACATGTCCCAGCGTGCATCTACTCTTACAACGCATTCAGCGCGGCACACCAGGGTGCAATTAATTATTATGCACGCCCATAAGAGACTTCCGCGCGCCAGAGAAAGCAACAGCCAGCCCCTGATGAGAGGTTAATCGGCCTCGAAACGCGTAGGGCTACCTAAACGATTCTCGCAATATGGAGGAGACGGGAAAGCTGTCGAGTGACTCCCAAGGCTCGGACCATTGGATAAAAAATGTTGAACACGCCTGTCTCGGCGTGGGGAGAGCACCATTGCTAATCAAGGCAAGGCTGAAGGTTGGGACTACACCCAGCCCGAACAGCACAGCAGACCCAGCACCTACTAAGGAATGCCTCCACATCGCGATCCTACCAAGGAACAATATGTTGTTAATTCTGGCGCTTGGAGCCCACTAATGGCGGAAAATAATTCTCTTAAGACTACATGTCCCAGCGTGCATCTACTCTTACAGCGCATTCAGCGCGGCACACCAGGGTGCAATTAATTATTATGCACGCCCATAAGAGACTTCCGTGCGCCAGAGAAAGCAACAGCCAGCCCCTGATGAGAGGTTAATCGGCCTCGAAACGCGTAGGGCTACCTAAACGATTCTCGCAATATGGAGGAGACGGGAAAGCTGTCGAGTGACTCCCAAGGCTCGGACCATTGGATAAAAAATATATATATATGTAACCAAAATATATATATCCACAGCAGTTAATTCGCGCAGAAACCCGAGCCACTTTCAATGGCGGGCCATGACGGGGTCACGAGTGAGCAAGGAGGTGTAACTCCGAAACGCGTAGAGTGACTTGGCTTAAGCAATAAATCACGCTGGATAGGACTTTTGTGGCCGTGGCATCGTTTTTTGGATGTTTCGAAACGATTGTGTTTGATATATATATATATATATATATATATATATATATATATATAGTGATTTTAGTGGGGTGAAAAAGGTGAGGGTCTCAAAAAGGGAGCTGATCAAAGAAGCGAATCTCTGGAATGTAACACAGGCCCTTGCAGCCTTTGCAGCACTATTCAGCTCTAGCCTTTGAATATGTGTGCGATCCCTCACCACATTATGCAGAGGGGGCCCCATCATTTTGCTTTACTCTACTGGCATAACTAGGAAACCTTCCCAAGAAATGTGGCCTATGTATTTAAGGGTGTGGCTTAAATCATGCAAACTTAAATCCTGTGCTTCGCACAGTGTGCCACCCCACGTTTTACTTGCATCAGATAAATGAATAACAATAATGACTTAATTGTGAATAATTAGAATTGAAAATATGAGATCTGTGAATTGAACATTGCTTGGGTCTGTGGAAGAGGTAGAGTCCTTTGGAGTGTCTCAGAACTCCTGTTCTCCACGTCACATGATTTTCTTCTGCAATCTTTCACTAAGTTAGATACTTACTTCCTGGATCCCAGCACTTAACTTGCTGAATTCCTAAATCTGCATATCACACACTTTCCCACAATTACAATTGGCACAGATGTGACTATCACTTTGCAGAGAGACCAAAATTTGCATGTGCACGTAGTCTGCATACCTTTATGACCCACTGATAGGAACTGTGAGAAACTTGCATTTCCTTTTGACTCAGCTTAAGAACCGTCATTTGTGCGCTGTCATAAACACTCAGACACCTGGAGGCTTCTCAGATAAAAATGTGCCCTATACAAGAGTCCTATGTTACATGAAAAATACTACAGAAACACATCTTGAAAAGAGCAAATACTCTTAGGGAATGCAAGATGAAGTAAACCGTAAAATGTAAACAGGTATTGCATCGCTAAGACTTGGAATTCTTTAAGGTTTTAAAAGTAATTGTTGAGAAATGTATCAGTCGTTTTGCCAGATAAACATGAATATAGAGACTTGGACTCGTTTCAAAGTCAGTTTTTAACAACTACCAGCCCATCATATGTATATTTGGGACAGGAGCAGACAGCTCATCACTCACCTACCATTCATCGGCAAGATCACTGAAAAAGCAGTCTATGTTAAACACCAAGATCACACCAATGATAACAATCTGCTGCACGACCAGCAGTCTTCCGATCACACCACAGCAAGGAGCCCACTGTCTTACACATCGGAGACGATGCCCTCCTGACCACAGATGAAGATGTCCCCTGCCTCCTGGTATTTCTGGATTTCTCAGCTGCCTTCAACACAGTAGAACATGCCACCCTCATACGCACCTTGTAGTCTCGAAAGGTATGTCCTTAACTTGTGCTTCTCCTAGCTTTACAAACCACACCAGTCTGTTCACATGGCACATCAATCATGCATTTGTAAAGTGCACAGCTACTCCAGGAGTGTCCCAGTGCTGTCCATCTCCCAAAAGATTCTTATCATATACAGAGTCCTCCAGGGTTACATACTGTCTGCTGTCATCTTCAACCTCTACCTGGACTCACACATAAGAGCATCAAGAATCCTAAATATGCAAATGATAGACAACTCTTCTTAAAAGTGTCCTTTGCTTTAAACATCCAATGTCTGAATCACTGCCTACACATCATTCAGACCCAGGTTAACAAGCGCCTACTTGAAGCTCAACCCAACCAAGACATAATTGCTGTTATTTGCCAAGATCAACAAACAAGAAACTGTACAAACCTGGCTCAATGACATAACCATTGACAGCTTCAAACTTTAATTGAATGCAAAGTCACTTGCATGCATCCTAGACACCAACCTCACCCTCAAGCAACACATTGTCAAAAACACAAAGACAGCCTGGCACCATCTCCCTCATTTAAGAAAGTCAAACTGTTTCTGCCAGAAAGCCACTTCAGAAATACTGTTCAAACCTCCCAATCCTGAAGGAACTCCGCTGGTTCCTCTTGCCAACCCGCACCATCTTCAAAACCTGCTGCATTATTTGCAGAGCCATCATGACCAGCACCCACACTTATCTTGCAGACAAGCTTACCATCTTATCTTTAGAGGTCGTCGGCACACCAGCATCTAGGATGCCATCAGACTGCAGACTAAGAAGTGTAAAAAAGAAAAAACAAAGGCAGCAGGCCTTTTCCTTCTATGTACCCAGGATTCGAAATAACATCCCAGTATCCCTCAGAACTGTTTCACTGTAAGAAAAGTTAAACTGTTGAATACTCACCTCACTATATCACAAAGCATTAACCATCCACAGCCTAGCTAACTATCCTGTCATTTGTTGACTTTATGCTTGTGTGCTTGTCTTTGACCTTGTACAGTGCTCTGCTGTCCTTTAGTTAAGTCTGTATTGTAAAATATCATATACATGCACACATAATTACTGCCAGGTTTGAGACCTGGAAGGGCCCAATTGACTGACTGACTGACTGACTGACACACCACCACCAGCCCCGCTGTACTTATGCTTAGGTTTAACTTTACATTAAAAGCTGTTTGAAAATATTAAAACCTTTATCAATTTGGATGTGGCATGTCAAATTTTGTGCAAAACGGTCAATAAGGAGGGGGGCACCAAAGGGGGTTCAACAAAGTCATTTTCTCACTTTAAATCCCATCAGAAGCTGTTGAATGAGCTGAAGATCAACAGCTCATTTAATGTACGCACATTTACCTCATGTTCATATGTGAAATTATGGCCCTCACCGATCAATGATGCCCACCCCCGCTCTGACAGAGCCAGACAGGTGACAGCCTTAATCCTGTCTGTTTTCATCTGAAATACTCAGACTCCGAAATCAGGGTGTTGCAGACTAATTAAGGCCAGAGTTGAATGGCGCGTGGCCCTGGTGACCAAAGCGGAGAATACTTACGAACTGCACAAGTGTAGGAGACATATTTGTCTATGGTCGGCTATGCACGTTTCAGCTCTCTTACAAGCTCTTTACTACAGAGGGTGCTACAGAACAGTAGCTAAAACCAAGCAACCTGCAAGGCATTCGAGGTACATTTTTTCTATCAAAGACCCAAATTAGTACTTCCACTTTACAGAATTAATTTCACGGTTATTCAGATTAGAAACTGCTCTAAGCACGCACGAGTTTGCCATCAACTCGTATCCATGTGATTCCTCTGAAATTATTTACATTGTCAATGAATTTAATCTGCCACTCTACTTTCAAAAGTCATCAGGCCTGCCCATAGGAAGGATATGTGAACGTGTTTTGGTGCTGATCAAAAACACATTAGCATTCTAATCTCAAGCCTTTCTACTTTAAATTTATATCAGAAATATGTTTTAAATTGTACAGGCGTGCTTACAGGAATAGCCTATTTGCATTTCTCTATTCGAATATTTTACAATGATAATTAAGTGGCTGGTTCTTTGAGAGTGCATGTTTTCTAAAGGGGTTTCCATCCCACATAACTGGTATCAAACTCTTACTACATTAATGCTGACACATTCACCTAAATGAGAAACACCATCATTCGCTCCACAGGGAGAAAAATATGTTTTCCCATTAAGCTCTCATAGGGATTTATAGGAAGTTTTGAATGAAAGTAGAACTTTAATCAAAAAGATTACTCTTGTTTGTTTGGTGTAAATCTGTTCAGAGGTTTTTGAGACATAAGCATTCAAAAAGTAGCAGGGTGAGCTTATAAGGATTAACACTTTTGTATATCTATGTCATTTAACATAGTGATTCACTAATTCGCAACTCCTGCCAATCATATTTAAATGTGACAAATGTGATTTGCTGGAAGAGCGCTGTGTGGAATGTATTTTTCCGCCGTCTTGAAAATCTTGAATTGGTTCCAATTCACAACTTTCGCGCTGTAGTATAATTTCCACATCTATTCGCTGGGGCATCATGATGAGTGTCTGACACAATGAAAGAGCTGGGAGGCTATTTGGGCCAGATTTTCAAGTATCCACATAATATTTAAATACAGTGTGGTAGATTTAATACCTTTTAGAGCAGCACAGCACCCAAGGTTGCTTTGCTGCGCAAGGCGAAAAGAGCAGCGCAGAGCCATATTTATTTAAAATGTATTCTTCTTGCTGTCATCCCCTGCTCTGGCACACAAAAAGGCTGCTTAGTACCAGACACAACTTTTGTACCATGGTGCAGAGGGTATGCACTCTTTCTAGCATAGATTTGTATTGGAATTTTACCCGTCCAGTAAAAAATCCTAAACATTCCTGAATGTACTTGTGCTGCACAGTGCAGCTCACATGCAACATGTGGAATGTTCAGAAAAATGAAAGCAAGCTCTCCTTGTTAGAACCTGCTTCAAGGAGGCATTATGTTTTTTATACCAAGCCCAGTCTGCTTTCTTAGTAGATCGGGATGTGTGTAAAAAACTATGGGTGCCTGCGTTGATCCGCCCAAGTATCACCCACATAATGCTCCCTTGACGCAAAGTGGCAAAAAGCAGCGCAAAGACTACTAAGACCATTTCTGACATCTATGACCCATCTCAAAGAGATCAATAGTTATTAGAATCCAGTCTGGATACATCTCATTCACTTCTTCAACTCTATGGGCGAGCTGAAATTCTAATTAGCATGATTTTCTTTTGTTCGCCCCCTTCACGATATCATTGATGTTCACCCTATGAGGTTTTAGTATCCCACGTAAGCTCCCTAAATGGTGTTACATCACTCCTTTGTAAGCGCTCAGTCTCGGTCACTACATTGCCATCAGGTAGCGACCTGAAAAGTTAGAGGGGCGTTTGTGTCCTACTTTCTACTCTTTGGTGGGAAAACAATTCGGGAACTGGGCCAGAATGGAAGGTGTACTTCAGAACAGCCATAGCAGGCCCAGCTGACACATTGGAATTCGGTGCTGAGCAAAGGTTAGCAGTCTTGCGGATACAGAGCTATACCTTCCCCTGCTTCCCTTAATTATCTGCAGAACTGTGGATCCTCTCACCCTGCCCCATTCTGGTTTCAAAGAAGACCTTTAACACAATCCTCGCATAATACTGACAGGTATGGGGTTTTCTGATCCACCTATAACCAAACAAGAGCTGATATTAATAAGAAGAACAAGGACTGCACTGGTGGCCAGCAGGTCACAGAGTCCCTGATGGCTGAGCCCTCTCTCCTACCCCAGTTGGGCCTTACTTGCGCCCTGTGTGTTTAGTAAATCAGGATCATGAGAGCAAGAGCTCATGGAAGTCTGATATGCAAGCTGCGCCAGATCTTTTTTCAGCCTAAACCCTGAAATAGGAAAAATGGGTGAAAGCCTGGAGCAAGACTGATACCGTACCCAGCCAAGGCCAGCATCCCCGGCTGGAATTCCTGCAGACTTCCATGTCACATTAAGTGGGAGAGGATGTGGCATAATGGCTAGGGCGTTCGATCTCAAATCTGGGGAACCGGGTTCGAGTCCCGGCAATGACGCTCAACACCCTGTTATTCTGGGCAAATCACTTAATCTCCTCATGCCTAACAAAAACGAATGTGTCCTTGTGTAACGCAACTGGTGCTCATGTACAGGGCTCCGATACCTGTGGGTCAAGTTAGCGCTATCTAAAACTCTGAAGAAACAAAAAGTGTAGTCTGATGCCACAAACTGCTGTCCAACATCTTTCCACTATTGTAGTCAGGCTTTTCCTGATGTGGCCCTCTTACAAATGCTCTTATTGGGAGGGTTTGATGTGGCTGTCAGAAAATATGCCTTACTTTATCCACCTTCGGGTTTTCTCTTTTTAATGCACAACCTCTCAGATACTTAAAGGAGGTCCTCACAAATGCACTTACCAAGGAATCACACTTGGCTTAGTGAAAGCTCCACAAAATTGGGACACTAAAGAGCCCTATATAATAGAGATAGGCCCTGTTTGTAAAGCAAGGTGATTATAACAAATTATAAATCAGTTCATACTCCACAAGGTGTGCATGGGAGTCAAACAAGGTAAAAGTGACAGGAAAGTATAATCAGGTCAAGCATAACATTTCTACAACAGAGTCCAAAGGTGAGATGCATTGGGTTTCTTGACAGGAGATCCATCCAACCGAAAGTAACCCAACGACCTCAAGCACTTTCTAAAAGAGAACATTCAGTTAGCTGAAGTAACACTAAGGCCATATAGGCCCCACATGCATTATCCAATAGAGACTGCATTCCACTTCACAACCACGTATACATAAAATTTGTGAGTGAAAGTCAACCAAAAAGCAACTTAAATTCAATATCTACAGCAAATGTAATAGAGAAGTTCCCCTCCCTCACTCCGTTTCAGTAAGATAGGGGATTCACATAGTGGTGAAATAAGGCAAAGGGAAAAGCAACAGATATGGAGATTCAGTTTTTACAGATACATTTATTTAACGTTGAGGGAGTGTCTTGATTAAGATGAAAAGGGAGGGGGCCCGTGGCCAGGTAAATCAAGAAAGATCATACATTATGAAAACAAAGTATGGATCATCCATTTACAAAGCAAACACAAGGAGATGATGGACGGAGCGCTGAAACTTTTCAGACACTCACCCCCAGTCACAGATCTGGGTTGAATCCATCATCGTTCTTTAGCTCACTTCGCCACCCCAATTCAGACACAGCTATATGCAAATCAGTCTTGACACTGTGCCTCATGCGAACAGTCCAGCCCGAACTGCCAAGCCAGGTCTTCCTTGAACTGGAAACAAGCATACTGGGACAGGTTTCGGGGATCCATTTACATGCCAGTCTCTTTGATTCTAAAAGGATTTCCCTGCACAATATTCAGATGACACAAACCGGAGTAATGTGTCAATTCAGCAAACTGGATTTAGAAAAAAGTAAAACTGCAAACAACCTGGTTAACCCATCTTTCCACAAGTAATACCATGGATAGCTACTTTTACTAGGATATGCAGATAAAACTGACGAGAGGCATTCATGGACTTTGAGTATCTTTGGAAAAAGGAGTGGTCATGAATAGGTAGCATAGGCCTCTGTTTAAAGAGGAAATCAGGCACCTTCTTTACCAATTGTAGCGCTTGATTCACAAATAGATTGTAAAGGAGGGTCCTGTACATTTCAGAAAACTGACATTCTCTGCAATTTTGAATCCACTGTCACCAAAGCAGATAACGAGTACTGTCATATTCCTACACCTACAAAATAGAAAATGTATATGTTTTAGGAAAAAAAGGCTCCTAACAGAAGGAGGTTATGAAGGTAAAATACTCATTATAGTCTAGAAAACTTCCAAATAGGATTCCGTTGGACATTCTGGAGCAGTGCTCAACAGATCTAAGAATTCCTAAAATAATTTCAAGACAGAAATTCATGGGAATCATGAAAAAGTAGAGCGTGGCTTGGGGTGCACAGCAGGGCAGTAGACTGGGGGGGATATTCACAAGAATGTGCGCTAAACATCCCCAAAAAATGTTAACGCAACTTTACACATCGCAGTCTATTGCGGGAAAATAACCCAGTGTTAACGTGGAATTCACAACACGGCGGTACCATGCAATAGTCTCCCGAAAACGCGGACAATGTCTGCGATACAACAACCGCGATGGTGATAAAAACCCAAACCCCAACGCCAAAAAACATCCGATGGGCCAAACCGCGATGAGGAAATCAGCGATAAGCAGCGCCAGGCCTGCTATACATACACGGCAGGCGGGAAAATCACTACAAAAGTAGAAAAAACACACAAACACAAAATGACCAACACCGAAGCACCATGGAGGCAGCCGGAGCAGGCGCAGAGGACGAGCGGAACCCCACAAGCACCCCGGTCGACCAGCCTGGGACCTCGAGGACAGGGAAGGGCAAGGACAAGAAGAAGAGGAAGACGAAGTTCAGTCCGCAGGAGAATAGGATCCTGGTCACGGAGGTGATAGAACACCATCAACAACTGTTCGTCACCTCCAATGTGTCATTGGGCACCAAAAATGGAATATGGCGGTCCATCGTGGACAAGGTGAATGCCGTCGGTGAGCACAAGAGGTCAATGGACGAGGTCAAGAGACGATGGATTGACATCAAGCGCAAAACCAAGGAGAAACTCGCAGGCAACCAGAAGGCAGCAATGCAGACTGGAGGTGGGAGCCCAGCGCCACAGCTGGAGCTGGATGACATGGAGGAGCTGGTGTCAACAGTCATCAGTGTGGAGACTGTGGCAGGAGTCAGGGCACCGGACACTGCTCGACATGACACAACACAACAGCAACAGGGTGAGTAACCACCAGGTACTGGGGGACGGGGGAGATGGCCACAATGGCACACATGCACAATCAAGCAGAGCACAGTGCACACCCACAATGACTCTGGATCATGGCCCTGATCTACAGACTGTCACAATGTACATTGCCATGCTGTCTGAATGTGAACATGTACCATGCGGCTACATACATGTGGACACATTGTAACACAGCATCTCCCCTTCACATTGCAGGGGCACCGTCAACACCTCCTGCAGAGCAGTCCCAGCCACTCTTCACTGATGACGAGGAGGACACCACCAGCATCGACACCCAAGCCCTCCAAGACATCATTGAACTCATCCGCCAATCACCTCCAGGACCAGGGCAGCCCAGCTGCATCGAGGAGACCCCACCCACTCCACAAACCACCCAGCAGGAGGCACCCACAACCCCGGCTGTCTCCCAAGACCCCCCCCGAACAACACATGGCCTTCCAACGCCGAGTGTTGGAGGGCCAGAGGGAGATGGCTGAGCAGGTGCGGGTGGGGTTCGACCTCATGGCTACCAAACTTGACGCCATCCATGGGTGTCTGAGTCCCATCAGGGACCACCTCCAGTCCCTAACGGACACCCACAGGCCGCTCCATGGTCTCCAACAATCCCTGGCTGACATCGCTGGAGTCATGACTAGGAGACAAGAACACCTGTCCGCTCAGAGTGGCTCCAGTGATCTCAGCCGTGAGCTGGCACACATGCGGAGGCTCATGGAGGACATGGTGCGGATGGAGGTGGAAAGGATGGCAGCCACCGCTGCACATCAGCGAAATGTAGTTGGGATCTACCATGCCCTGCATATCCTCATCATGGCATTGCTGCCACAAGGCGTGGCGCAGATGAATGCTGCTGCTTCTACACCATCCACATCTCCGCCCCCTGGTGTGTCAGTGCCTCACAGTGCGGCAGGCATTTCCACTACGGCACCTGATGTGTCACTGCCACACAGTGCGGCCGACAATCCACCTCCGGCCCCTGATGTGTCAGTGGCACACAGTGCCGCAGCCGGAACTGCACCACCCACAGGTGGGGCAGAGCACACATCCGAGGACGAGGACGTGGATGGGCTTGAGATCAGAAGGAGGCACTAGCATTCATGTCCGCCACCTGGCCTGTTGCTGCTTGGTGCCGCACATGGCCCCATGACCTTCCACTGAACACCCGATACACTCTGCTGCACACACCTTGGACCGCGACATGGACAGCCATATCCTGTTTGGTGACCAATGACACGGCGACCAGACTGCGGACTGTACCCTTCCTCTTCCGCTGTACTTGTCATTCCCCGATGGACTCTGGCTGGCCCTCCACGGGCCCATATTGTGAAGTGGGGTTGGCATGGCCCTGTACTGCTCCAGCTGCAAAACTCCACTGGATGTGCATTAAACATTCAGAAACGCACTGCTGTGTCATGTCTTTCATCATTCATGTATGAATGTGTGGATGAATGTAGGGTCAGTGATTCCCCCTAACGTCAATGTAGCTCATCTAGTGGGATTCCAGTCACAGTGTGCTACATTGCCGATTGCGTTCCGGGTGCCGTAGACACTACAACAGGGACACACGCATTAGTCACTTCCTTGTCCGGACATGGACTGAACCACGCCCAGAGCCCCCGAGTCATTGTTGCAAGCCCTGCGCTGGTCCGGCGTACGCCAGGCCAGACCACTCCGCTTACGCTCCGAGGGGGGGGCCACATAGCTACAAGTCGCAGGTTTACACGCTAGTGGTCTGCAGGTCACTGGTCTAGTTGTCAGCATGTCACGGCCACTCCCTGAGGGCAGGTTTGCACACACACCACACCCATCCGGCACAGGCGTCACAGGCCATGTGACCCCACCAATATAAGGGGCCGACAACGTCACATTCCCCACTGCCGGTGGTGACTGGATGACGGACGTTCCACGATTCTCAATCATAAAGGGCCCATGAGTTGTTGCGCACAGGGTTAGTGGCACCCGGAGCCATGCGGCCGTCACGGGCCTACCACCACGTGGCGCTGACTGGGGTTGCACAGGGTTAGTGGCACCCGAAGCCTTGCAGCCGTCACGGGCCTACCACCACGTGGCGCTGACTGGGGTTGCACAGGGTTAGTGGCACCCAAAGCCTTGCGGCCGTCACGGGTCTACCACCATGTGGCGCTGACTGGGGTTGCACAGGGTTAGTGGCACTGAAATTGCTGAGCGGGTGTGCAGCCTGCGATGATGACGTGTGCACTGATGTGGTCTCTGCCATTGATGCCTCAGGACTCAGCGTCATGTGTGGGACCTGCTGGGCCGTGGTGCGGGTCCGCATGATGTGGAGCATGCCATGGTGGTGGGACCTGGGCCTGGAGCTTGCACGGCACTTGGTGTGCCCACTGGTGGACACACTGTTGGCGGCAGGTGAGCAGTGGGGCCTGGGTGCGCAAGTGCGGACAGCCAGCGCTGGCCGGCGGGAGGGGGTAGGGTGCGGCTGCATGTGTGCGCAGGGACGGACAGGCGTTGTTGCCGTGTGCAGTGAGATGGACTCTGCCATGATTGACTCTGGCCTCGATTACAGATTGCAGACCTGGTGGCTTGCAGTGTATACCGGCACGTGGTTGGAGACACACCGGTGGCAGCAGGTGAGCAGTGGTGCCTGGGTGCGCGGGGGCGGCAGTGTCCCTCCTTCTCTCTCTCTCTCTCTCTCTCCTTCTCTCTCTCTCTCTCTCCCTTCCTTTCCTTCTCTCTCTCTCTCCCTTCCTTTCCTTCTCTCTCTCTCTCTCCTTCCTTTCCTTCTCTCTCTCTCTCTCCTTCCTTTCCTTCTCTCTCTCTCTCCCTTCCTTTCCTCTCTCTTTCTCTCTCTGCCTTTCTTTCCTTCTCTGTTTATCTGTGTCTCGCTCCTTTGATGTGCGCATGACACACGTTCTGATTTTGTGCTTTATTTTCCAGGCTGTGACATCAAGATTGTCCCGGACGGACCTGACAGGAGTCTTCCGCATTGGTGTTTTGTGTTGTATTTCAATAAAGTTTTTGGTTGTTACTTCAATGATGAGTGACTGTTTCTCGTTCTTCTGACCACACATGTGTGTTTCTTGTTGTCATTGTGCGACATCATGCGCTTTTTGTGGCTCTTGTGTCGTGCACGGTATGTGGGAGGGTTCCGGGGGGGGGGCCTGGGAGTGGTGGCGGTGGGTGTTGTGGCCCTCATGGGTCTCTGAGCTGCATGATCATTGTCTCCATGGCATCTGTGGGTCTTCAGATGTGGCTCTGGGCTGGGCTCCCTTTCATAATGCAGGTAGTCGTCCTGCTTAACACCAGCAGAAGGCAGGTGTTAAATCCCTGCAGCTACCGCGGCTTATCGCCTGTTTTTGGTTCGCATCGCAGATCTGGCAGATCGTTGTGAATGTTGTGTAGTGGTGTTTCGTGTGTTTTTGCACGGGAACGCCTACTCTGCATCTCATTAAGGTTAGTTGGTGGTGTCACCCGTGGAGGTAAATTTTGCTGCAGTTATCGCGGGAATTCTGGCGTTGTCTGCAGTTTGCACCCGCTTGTGAATGGGGCGTTAAATCTATCTCCACTTTTGATGCGTTAAGGTGGCGATAACTCGGCGATAAGTCCTTGTGAATATGCCCCTGGGTCTGTTGATTCCTTCGTTAGTTTGTGTGCAGCCTGCTTTTACAAACCCCTCCGTGAGAGTCTGGCCATCAAACTTGTAGGGAAAGGCTGCAACCAGATTATGTAATGGTTCCACCAGTGGCCTATCTATCACCGGTGCAGAAGACGGAGAGGCAGTGAGTCGGAAGGCTTTAAGGGGCCCACTGCAAACCACATATGACTATTCTTTTCCACTCAGAAGGAAAGCGGGAGTGAGGTTCCATTTTGCAGAGCAGGAGGCAGCTTGTTTGAAACTGCTGCAAATACACTGTGGAACAATATTCCAGATGCATTTATTCACTAACTGAGTCCCTTTTGAAGGTGTATAAAAATCGGAGTATTTTAAATGGCCGAAAGATCTGTATAGTCTTCAAGAGCTTAGATGCCTGTTGGCCACTCGTGCTATACAATATACCAAAAATTAAACAGAAATTTCCCTGCAAGCGTTAGGGGCCTCCCACCCAATCTGCACCACTAGTTTCAACAATCTCTGATCAATCCTATCACAACATCAGAATACATGTTCACAGGGAAAGATGGTGTGGAGCAGAACACACCTTCGCGTCTCTGGAATCATAATGCTAGGAGAAAAGAGCTGGGGAACATTGAGTACATTTTCTACCATTCCTTATCATTTGACCAAAGAAGATATATACACTGAAATACAGTCTACAGTCATTCCAAAGTGGGGAGATTGTACTTAACTTGGATAACTTCTACAGCAGACATGTCCAACGTAGGTTCAGGAGAGACGGATCCGTACCAGGTTTTCCAGATGTCCAATGACTATGCAAATGAGGGATAGTAGATTCATTGCACTATACTTGAATAGAATCTACAGGCTGCGGCAGGTCTCATCCTGATTGGGAGCTCCCTAAATCCTTCCTTATACGTATTTCCAAGGGTGGGGGCAAGCAGGGAGGAGGGGGCATCAATGTTAAAACAGAACATAGAAGGTTCTGCTAACTATTAACATGTGACAGTTTTGAAATGTTCAAGATTCTCTGCCCAACGTTCACATTTCTCAGCTGTCAAAGTAAAAGGCTCAGATTTACGATGTGAAAATTACATTTTAACGAGGTGTCATATGTGTTTAAAGTTCCTATTCATCACGGTTGCTACCGCATCTTTTACCAGGGATGCAAATGTACTTAATTAGCATATTATAAGGACAGTGGGTTCACCTTATCTGCATTGTAAAATGGATAGCTTTTCTTTCACGGGGAAGTAAGATTTACAGGCTAGTGTCAGAGCAAAGCTGGACGGGTGTATTACGCAGTCATGGTCCAGATCCCAGAGCGAGGCATATGGAAAGCTCTGTATTATTAAAAGTAAATAACCTGGTCACTGGAATGGAGTGTGTGCGTCCAGCGGCCACCATTGGCCACATGCAACACGGAGAAGGTTTGAACCCGCCCCTTTGTTCAATTCAACGAGCAAGAAATCTGTGCTCCTTTTGGCTACTGTAAAGTCAGGCCAATCAAAGTGCACACAAAGGAAGTTGGACGGGAATGGAGGTTTTCCAGTTGTAAAAAAAGAAGTACAGGGGTTAAATGTTTTTCTTAGGAGCCTGCTGCAGTGCTGCTGAATGCTGGGGCAGTTGAATAGCAAGAATGCTTAGTTTTGATTCCACCTTAAGCCTCTTTCTTCCACCACCCTAACCTTCCTGTCTCTTTATCTCTCTCTTGCGAGTTCCTTTTTACCCTTTTGTCCCCATTCCCACTGATTTCCTACCCTTCACTTCCTTCTTCTATCTCCATTTTCTTTCTTTCTCTCACTTACTCTGGTTCAAAGTCTGAGGACGAAAGAATAAATCCCATTCCACAAAAACGAGTGCCGGTGTCCTCCACCTACAACCACCGGCACAAATGAAGCACCGGGCAGTTCACTTTAACGCTGTACATTGGTTTTTACATTTCCTTGCACCAGCCCTGCAACAGGCACGATTTTCTTTCCAATGCTCCCGAAATTACATGGTGCGAGGGGACAAAGTTCTCTTTTGTACCGTGTCTCTACTGCCAAAGCTGACGAAAGCGCCTCTTTAAGTTGCATTTGAGAACCCGGGATGCTGCGTTCCATACCGGGGTGAATAAATAAGCAGACCAGTCGTTTCATAGGTGCCACATGGGGCATTTTAAACTTTTTTTCAAGTTATGTTGCAGCTAAAATCAAATAGGTTACAAAAACAGGCCAGATAGCCAGGGTTCTTTCCTAACTCAGTGCTAAGTCACGTCACATCCTGGCCTCTGCTATAGTGCCCTGATCATGCCACCATAACAAATGTGTAAATGTTGATTGTGAGTGTGTATTAAAGAGATGGAGTATTCTGCTTAGAAAATGTGGGGAAAATAGTATATTTAAAATTACATTGTGCCATTAGCAGGAGTTAATACCATATGGAATCTAAAGGCAATACTAAAGTGTCAGGGGGTCTCCCCTAACTACTTTTAGGACCATATGTTTCAAACCTGGTATTTTATAACAAATTTGGAATGTAATGACATTTACAGTTTCCATACAGCCCCACTTTTCACACATTGCTGAGTTTTCTAAAGTCCCAGTAGGCACGCAGCTCCTGATCCTATAATCCCGTCCATTCATTCATCAGTCTCCCTGCTCTGCTGCTGCTTCTCGCTCTCCATTTTGTTTCTTCTATTTCTAACTAATTAATAACTTCTCTTTATGTAGCACTTCACAGAACACTTATGTTGCCCTTAAGCACTGGCCTCTTTCCAAGAAAAGCTTAAGTCCCGGCACTCTTTGTGAAGGCGGCAGAGGTGAGCAAGTTGTGTCGGTCGACTACCACCACCCCTGCGAACAAGTCAGCCGCCACCCCTCCCCCCTATCCCCCCGGAATAAGTTGTCCGTCGGCCACAACCACCCCGCCCCCGCTGTTACCAGCACCGGGCGGCAAAGTTAGGGGCCTTCCCAGGTGGCAGTAGTTCTAGTTACACCACTGTGCAGATGACTTGCATATGATGCCACAGCCATGCTCTACAAAGTAAATCTCAACAGCAATAACGCAAGTCAGGGCAAATCGCTCCCTTGCGTTTCTCTGCCCCAGGGAGGCATTCCGTGGAGTGTGGGTGTTCCCACGCATCCACCCACGGATTTTGGCGCATTCCCATATTTAGCACTAGTGGTAGACCTAGGATTGCGTCAAAATGCTATGCCTCCCCAGGTGAGGGTGCAATTAGGAGAAATATCTTTATTTCATCGTTCTACGTGTGCTGCACACATAAAAAGAGGAAAATGCCTCTGAGGATTGTTTTTGTGCAGTAAGGTATCCTTTCATGCACAAAAACATTCCTGCCTATAACATAGGCACCCTTGCACCATGATGCAAGGGTGCCTGCGTTGGAGCTAAGCAGAGAAAAATGCACCAGCGATAGGAAGGGACAGGAACCCGCCGTATAATGTTAAATATGGCACATTCCTGCACTTTCACGCATCAAGGTGGCATGCTGCGTTGGTTGCGCTGCATAAAAATATGCTAAAAATGGGCCTAAACTACTAATTTTACAAAGGTAGACACGCAGATACGCTGTGCGTACATTTTGTCAACTCAAGTAGATGCGTGGACAACTGTTCTCTTGTTCAGAATAGCGTAACAAAGAGATATATCTTTTTTTCTCCTCACTTTTTCCTCTTTTTGTTGTTTCATTCTGCAGCACACATAGAAAGAGGAAAATGCCTCTAAGGATTGTTTATGGGCAGGAAGGTGCCCCTTCCAACACAAAAACAATGCTGCTTACATTGGTGCAAGGGTTCCGGCGTTGGCGCTTGGCAGCACATTGTGCGCCAGTGCAAGAAAAGGACAGGAATGCGCCATATGATGTTAAAGAAGGAGCATTCCTGCCCTTTACCTTTCACACAGCGCAGCGAGGTGGCTTGCTGCGTTGCGCTGCGTGAAAGTATGATAACTATGACCCCCAATGTTTACTCTCATGTGATATGTGGTCATTTTAGCAACAGTGAAGACATTCTTATTAAAAACAAGCCACACTGCTCAGGGTAACAAGAGACATTGAGGGGAAGATCATCATTTAAAAATAAGCACCTAGGCAGATCAAAGGTGTTTACTAAAATGATGCGAATAAAAATGCCGTTTACGTGCAGGTCAATGTACAAGTATGTTTCTTTGAGAGAAAAAAACCCTCGCCTGACGAACATAGTAAACAACAACACGCCTTCTGTTCTGCTCAGGTCTTTTAAACACTGCAGAGAGCTTGCTTTTAGCGATGGCCCTGAAATAATTGAATCCAACTCCGAGCCAAAGATAACAAAGGGATGTGACTTCTTAAAATGCTGTATTTAATTAAGCAGTTTTTTTTTTTTTTAAAGAAATCAATACTTTTAGTTTCAGCCTGTTAAAGGCACTAGGCTGGATGTCTCCGAGTCAATTGAATTTCATGTGAGTTTGTGAGGGATATAAGGTTTCAGCGCTCTCGCTGTCTAAAGCCTTCCAACACTTTAGAAGCCAATCTTCTGGGCTCCCATGAATCTTTGCAGCTGACACCCATAAGAGGCAATTGTCTATTATTTCAGTAATAGCTTGTAAAAACACATTTTAAAAGATAGTCCTGACGCTTGCTAGCACAGCTCTTAGGAGTGCGTGAAAGTGGTACGGACTAATGAACTGCATTCAATTACTAGAAGCAGAAACGTGCATCACTTGGGACTTAAGTGCTGCTGCAACCAAAATGCACTCTTCTTTGCGCTACCTTTCAAGGGAAAAATAACGTTAGGTTCCTTCCTAGTGCGCGAATGTACGTACAGTTTCTTTAAAGATCACCGGCATTAAACAATAAAATAAATTAGCACCATTCAGAGCTCTTTTCTCCTTGGAAAAATGTAACTGCCGAATGTAGACTACAGCATTCCCATAACAAAGAAGTTATATGGAAAGACATTCTGATCATGTGCTGAAATGTTGACAGCCGCCAGAGACTACTACGTCATTATTTTCAATGAAGAAAAAAAAACACTTCCTGATTAATGTAAATTGTATGTGAATCTGCGTTCACACATCTCAAAGTGCAAGGCAGTGAGGATCGGTGATATGGAAGGCAGGAGGACAGAAGATATTAAGTCTGCAAATGAATAGGCACAAAACCTGACGCATCTGGTTGGCAGGAGGCTGTCAAACAGCACCTTTTTTTTGTTTTCTAGGTTATAGCGAAGACAGCCTTGCTCGGCAAGGCCTTATTTTTTGACATCCTTTTTGTGAAATCCATCAATCCATATATTTAAAGTGGATGTAGGCTCAGGAGTGACATATTATTATTAGTCCTGGACTGATAAATTTGTCTACAGCTGAGAGCAAGATGTACACACGTTCTCTAGAATAACTCTAGTTGGCACGTAGGGTCGCAGCACTTTAACTTCAGATGATGATGTCCATGCTTGAAAAATACTGTCTATACTGGCATAGGTGTTTGAAAGACACTCCAATGTGCAACAGGTCAAACTACTATCAGCATCTAATATAACAGGTTAATATTATGCAAGCCTGTGTGAATTATTTTATCAGCTTTAGAAGATGACAAGTTAGGCCTACATGCGTTGAAATCTGCAGACACCTGCAGAACTCTGGCTGCCTATATTGTGAATGCTAAGTTTTAAATCACATATAATTTTTGCCCCAATTGAAACTCTCGAATTACGCACAAACTGCCTTTCGTCTGGGGTTTGGCCCACACCAGTTAACCAAGGACATACCTTGTGGCAATTGCAGAGCCAAAACAGTGCACGAAGGCTTGACACCCTGCAGTAGCAAATCTTGGAATCAGGTGCCAACACTGGCCAGGCACCGTCTGCGAGCAGTACTTGAGCGAGGTAGCCTTTGTGCCCAATTTTACCAAGTCGCTTTGAACAAGGCTGTGGGTAGCCATTCAGCACGCTGAGCTAGGTCTTCAGTCTGTTTGAGGGAGTGCCTCTATTTCAGACACAGCAGCAGATTAGAAACAGCTTCAACCTTTACTGGAATTTGCAAACCCGCTGTCCACGAATTCATCCCTCGATACCTTTGCAATGATCTACTACAAAACCTTCCCCTCAAGTACGTTAACAATGTGGTCGCGCCCATGGCACCCATCGAAAACAAAACTGCTCTGGTTTTAGCTCCTTGTAAACCATCTTAGAAGCCCAGTAAAAGTCTGGAAGTGTTTGACCCAATATTTACCACCCTCAGAGGCCCTGGAAACCACAATGGGGGTGAAAATCCTCCCCAATACAGCATTGTGGGGAATAACATGTGGGAGTCAGTGTTTCCACGGATTCTCACATGTTTTTGTCCCACATTTTCCCAGATTTCAGCTTCTTTTCAGCGGTTAAAGTCTCTGGATTAAACACTCCCGATCCGCTGGACTACTGCTGAGATAAAACTGTTAAAGGGCCTCGTTGTTATTACAGGGGCACTCGTAATGAGACGGGAAGAAGGCAAAAGCCATTTGACGCAGGAAGGTTAAAATGAACTGGTTTTCTACCTCTTGTGGTATAGCTAATTGCAGAGATATGCACTGAGCCACAAGGACATCTTCTCCCATCTGCACTTGTATGCAGAGAAAGATTATGTTCAAGTTTAAAGCCATCCACCAACAAAATCCAGCATATCTTCCCCCTTAAAACATCTGGAAGTTGTAAAACCTTCAGAAGCAGAGTATGCAGGTAGACCTATTGGAAAGTTGATACTACATCACAACTTCATACCTCAATCTATTCACATGGCATCACCCACCTTCTCCTTAGCACGCACATCCCTTCCTACCTTCTCATTTCCCTATATTTCTCTCCCCTCCTACAGACTGGTATCTGTTCATTGTGTTTGTTTGATTTATCATTTAAATTCATGTTAATCTATTAGTTTGCCCATATCAAATCTTTCTTATTATCATGTATGTGTTTTTGTACCCATATTACATTCTAAGTGATACTACTCAACTTTGTTTTGTAAGTGCTGATTTTGCGTTTTGCTTCATTCCCACCATGTACCAATATGTATAATCTTCGTTATGTCTTTTTTCTGTTTTATATTTGCAAAATCTCAATAGAAATTTACTGAGATAAAAAACCTCAGAGAAAAGGTTTTCAGGCGTGAAGCTAAAGAAATTCAGAATACAGCTTGACGCTATTCAGTCTTTCTCAGGGGCAGGCCCTTCTATTTGGAGCACCCTCACCGAGGACCTCTGTCAGCAAATGGACTTCAGTTCTGCAGAATATGAAAAACTCACCTGTTTAGGCTCAAACCTCACCTGCAAATGCTTTCCTATTTCTACCAATGCCTTCAGGAGCGGCTTGTGCCAGGGAAAAGAGGCGGGGCAGGTGGGTACAGGGTGGCTGGATGAGGGACGACGGAGAAAAATAAAAAAATAAAAAATAACTTACCTGCCAGGCTCCAGCATCACGCTCTTCTGCTCCTTTCCACTGCAGGCACATGCTCCCACATTGCCCTGCGGCCAATCCGGAAGCTGCTTTCATACATGAGAGCAGCTTTAGGATTGGCTTGAGTGCAGTGAATTTGCACTCCCAGACAGACTGGGAGCCTGTTCCTGCTGTCTCAACCCGGCAACACAGCTTAGGTTGGAGAGAGCTTCAGTGCGCATGGCGGTTTGGCCATCCTGAGACGGCCGGCCAAACCGTCATGCGCACTGATAACAGTGCCAACCCCTCCCCCTCTGGTACTCTCACCCCACCTGGATCCACCCCCAAAACTCGCCACACAGTCACTTAGAAGAAAAATAAAACAATAATAAAACGGATTTTGCCGCTGGGTGCCTTCCTTCTCCTTCGTCTCCTTTACTGCCTTTCTTTGCTGTATTTCGCTTGTGTTTTCCAAGTATCTAATGCCACTTAACTCCTCATTCTCCCCTCAGTTTCCTCATTCTTATCCTCCATCATTCACACGTGCAGAATATTGCCTACTCTTGCCCACCTCTGACCTTTGTCCTACTCTCTCCTGGGTCTTCCCCTTTTCTTCTCTTTCTCCATCCCTCCTTCACTTCTCTCCAACCTTTTCCCATTTTGTCCTATAACATACCTCTGTGGCTTCCCTCTAGACCAAACCCCTGTTCTGTACTACTTATTCACCCCCTAACCCTTCCCTGCTTCACCTCTCGCTCTCATCTTTCTTTTAATAAGTGATAGTCTACATGCATCTACCTTGGATGACTGGATTATACAAAAATGTAGGGCCTGATTTAGAGTTTGCCAGACGGGTTACTCTCTCACAAATGTAACACATATTCCCTCTGCCTTCTTACAAATCCTTTCCTATGTCACTTGTAATAAGGCGAACCGGATATCATTCCCAATTGTGACTGTACAGCCCATCCACCAAGCTCTAAATCAGGTAATAACGTTCATTCTTTTTCTCCGCTTTCAATTTAAGAAGATTTCCATTTTCCAGTGTTGTTTTACTTGTAAAGTGCACTGACACCCTGCTTGGGTTGAGTGGTGCTACATAAAAATGTGAAATGAATAAATAAATCATACTTGGAAAGGCGCGCTCCGACTCAGGCCTAACAGGTGAGCCCCTGAATAGGAGCCAGGTCTATAGTACTGAGCACAAGGAAGTCAAAGAACAGTGTGTACCGAATTTCAAGTGTGCCCGAATTCAATAGCAGTAATTATTACCACTCACTCTGGCGAGGTCATATTGCAAAGTTAAATCAAACACCTTAATAGCATATCTCATTCTTTTCACAGACCGGTATGGATTAAAAAGAGGACACGAGGCTCAAAGGTTGGAGCTAGATGGGATTGCAGTGTTAGCAGAGAATATTGAAATGGGTTCTATTAAAAAGAAGCAAAATGCAAAGTGCCGCAGAGAGCTTTCTTCCAGCCACTTGTGATATTGTGTGAGCGATGGCAAGGGCACCATAACACACAGTGTGCACACCGTTTCATAACATCAATCATGTTCATCTTGGGTTTCAGATAATTTGTGCTCACAAGACATAATTCCAAAGAGGATGGCCAAGATAAAAGTGGCAAAACTTTTCAGTACTATCATTTATAGGCTACCGAGTAAGAATATTTGGAGCACAGCTATCCGACAGATGTCGCGTGCCCCCTAGGATATGTTGACCCTGATTTTTGAAAAGGTAAATAAAAACACATTATGTAGCACTATATTGTGTTTTTTCACTTGTGTTTTCAATCAAAACAATACATTCAGCATAGACCAATGAAATAGGGTATGAGAGGGCCTGCAGCCAGGGCCTGTGCTTCACCAAGGAGACATAAGGTAGCAAACCTAGGTAGTATTCGTTAGGTAGAGCGGCATATCAAGGTAAAGCAGAAAAACAGTCTTTAGTCTTAGTTTATGGGAGTGCTCCAGCAGCAAAATACTATTTTATCTGGAGCACCCAACAACCTTACACAGTTCCACCTGCAACATATAATTGGGAAATCAAAGCTGCCCAAGCCGCGTTCTACGAAAACAAGATCAATCTGTCTGCAAACTCCCCCAAGGAAATTTTTCGCATTGCTAAAACCCTCACTCAACTGCCAACGAAACCACCCTCACCCGAAGGTGTGCTCACACGTTGTAACAACCTAGCAGACTTTTTTCTGCAGAAAATTCAAAACATCTATCTGTCTTTCCCATCTAGTCAAACCCCTCTAACTATGTCACCCACGCCAGAATCACAACATGGCAGCAAACCCTTACTGAGTCAATTCCCTCCCCTTGACCTGGCTCTGCTGTCCTCAATCCTGATGGAACTGAAATCCGGCTTCCCAACAGACCCCGCCCCCCCTCACATTTTCACTTCTGCCACCGAGATCATCTGTCCTGCTATCCTCGACCTTGTTAATTCTTCAATCTCATCTGGCATAGTCCCGCCGGCCTGGAAATGTGCTATGATCAAAGCCATCCTAAAGAAAGCTAACCTCAATCAGGACGACCTCTCTAATTATCGCCCAATCTCTCTCCTCCCTTGGGTGAGCAAAATTCTGGAGAAACACATTAACACTACTTTAGTGGATTTTCTAGAATCCAATGACTTACTCCATTCCTCCCAAACTGGCTTTCGTCCCAAATTCGGGACAGAGACCGCCCTCCTCGTAGCAACTGAGGAGGCTAGAAGGATCCTGGATCAAGGAGGTAATGCCGCAATTATTCTCCTTGACCTCAGCGCCGCTTTCGATACTGTTAATCATAACACGATGATCCTCAGACTCAGAAGCCTAGGAGTATCCGGTACAGCACTAACCTGGCTACAATCCTTTCTGAGTGAGCGATCCTTCAAGGTCTTTGAAGGAGAAGTGTCCTCTAAGCAGTTGCCCCTAACGTGTGGGGTTCCCCAGGGCTCCTCCCTAAGCCCCACACTATTTAATATCTACATGAGACCCCTGGCTGAGATCGTCCACCCATTTGGCATCAAAATCATTACCTATGCAGATGATACCCAGCGCGTGGTGGCACTTAACCACCCCGATGGGTCATCCTGCACTCTAGGCCATTGCCTAGAGGAGGTTGCCAGACGGATGGAACTCTCATGCCTTAAACTCAACGGGGACAAAACGGAACTCATGCTCCTGGGCAACTCTCCCTCTTTCAACTCGACTCCATTCTGGCCCAACTGTCTTGGACCGGCTCCCGCCCCAAAAGACCAGATAAAGAGCCTTGGTATCTGGCTAGACCGCTCCCTTACCTTCAATCACCAAGCAGCTAAGCTCGCGGCTACCTGCTTTGGGTTACTCAGACTGTTGCAAAAAATCCTGCCCCTCCTCCCTTTCCAAGCCAGAAGGATCATGGTCCAAGCCCTCATCCTCTCCCGCCTGGACTATGGTAACATCCTCTTTCTGGGAGCCCCTCAATATATCATCAATAAGCTCCAGATCATTCAAAATTGCGCCGCCCGCCTGCTTCTTCAGATCCTCCGCCGACAGTCAGCCAGACCAGCCCTGGTGTCCCTGCATTGGCTGCCAATAAAGCAAAGGATCCAGTTCAAGACACTGTGCACTGCCCACAAAGCGTTTTGGAAGACAGGCCCAGCTGTTATCCAATCCTTGATTACCTCATACCAACCTTCAAGAAATCTCCGCTCATCGACCGCCTTTCTCACCCTACCCCCAAAAATAATAAGAGCTAGATGTGGCGGTCGGTCCTTTGCCCACAATGCGGCCATTCTCTGGAATTCCCTCCCACTTCATATTCGAAGTGAACCTAATCTGCTATCTTTTCGGAAGTGTCTAAAAACTTACCTCTTCAGAAATGGGGTCTAACTCTCACACTCGCCCGTCCAATGGCTGTGCCGTTCTGCAGCGCTGGGAGGCCTCAGGGTAGCCATCGCGCTTTACAAATTTCATTTCATTCATTCACATGCTGTGTACTCTCTGCAGATATGTCTGGAAAGTAGCTTCCTCTCATTGAGGCCGCCGGACAAGTTTAGAAAAAGATGCCTCAAAGACAACACCATTCCTAGACACTCAATTTCTTTCACCAGCAAATAACCCCATTTACACAGCACAGACATGGGCCCACACGGAGCTCACTGTGCAGACACAGACTTCCACATACCTTTTATCTGTGATACACAGCTTTGCCATGCATTTATCAGCAACGCCCTTTGAAACATGCTATCACAAACAAGCACCGGCAAAGGCAATAGGTCTGGCATTGGCTACTAGCCTCTTGGCTTTGTTTTGTCATGGTTTTGTGAAACCTTTGGTAATGGTTAAGCTGCCAGGCTCTTGCCACCATAAAAAGGCATTGATCAAAGGCGAAAATGGTTTTTGGTCTCAAAAAGCACATATTGCTATCAGAGTCCTTGGTGCCGAAGGGAACTACTTTGTGTGTGGATGTGCAATTTGAAGGCAGAATGCCATCATTCACAGTGAAGTTAGCCAATGGCTCAAATGGGATAAATCACTTCTTAATGCTATATGCTGTAGTGAGTTGAAGAAAAATGTGAGTGGCATAATAACAGATCAATGGATGAAGAGGGTCGGCTGAAATCCCCAGTGAGTATATTATACTTATAATTTTACCAAAATCAAAAGGTTTTATCTGACGCCAGACCTAAAAACAGCAATATCCCCAAATAGGCATCTTCCTGGAGAGATCAAACCCACACAATCACACATTCTAAGCCCCTCAACTATACATGCTCATATCACACACCGGCTCTAATGTAACGTCCCTCTCCCCCTGCCTACAAAACACTGCTTATAGCCCTTGTGACATGCATGACACTATTAATGATCCTTGGTTGTTTGGTAACAGAAGTCAGCTTTCGAAGACCTATAGGAGAACATTTATGATGTGAAAAGCGAACCTACAACTCATAGAATGCAAACTACTATCACCATGTGATATTCTGTAAGAGGGTGATCTTTTGCTCCTTTTTTCTGTGGCAGGCAGTACTGTTTTGTGGATACTAAAACTTTATTCTCATATTTTGTCTACAGTGAAGAAATACTGTCAGCCTGGGATATCTGGAAAGGGTCTACATTTACTTGGGCACAAAAATCTGCAGTGACCATCGTAAAAAGGCAAGATAGCACACACATACAGCTTGTCGTATGCTGCTGCAATAGCACTTTGGCGCATACTAGAACTCACATATTATATGTAATCTGGCCCTATTACTGTCTGAAAGTGTTACGCACTCAGGGGGAAGTGGACACCCCTGTGACACCCAAGTCGTCTAAAAGTTTTTTTAAGTATGACCAGGTCTCACCGATACCCCTGTTGGGGTATGCCAACTGGGCACGATTGTCTTCAGAAGTAGGACTTTAAATGTTTTACTACGCAAGTGTAATCTTGTGAAAATCTTGACTATTGGATTCCTTATATCTGCATGAGTATACTATTGACATATTTTTTCCACAGGAGATTTGGCTTAAGCAGAAAAGGTCTTACAGGAAGTGCAAAAGTGGATGTGTGTCAGGGCCGCGTGAGCTGGGCTCTCCACACGTTAGAAACTATATGGATAATAATTGACATTGAGGTGGTATCTTGTTTGACTTTTGTGTATGAGTGCTTACATTAACTATGAAGAATTCTTTTAGTTTTGCCCATCCCTAATCAAATGGGGAGGCAGATGGGGATCACTGCCCTGAGACCCTAGGTCTAATCCAGCTCACAACAGCAGAACAAGCACTGACATTGCAATTTCCAACTTGGGGGGTGAAGAGAGGACGAGAAATATCTTGCTCATTGTAGGCCAAGATTGATGTTCAATGAATGGCACAGTGCGGTTCTCACTAAGCAACATGGGGGGCACTAATGACCAGTAATGGTGTCCAATGGAAGAGAAAACTGTAGATCCCAGAACTGAGAGGGATGCATTTGGGTACTGAGGTGCATTTATAGAGCTATCTGCTACTAATGCTGAAAAGAAGGTGTTTGATCGGTGAGGACTGAGGTGCACAGGCCGAGCTCCATATGGTACTCTGCTCAGGAAAAGGATGGAATACTTAAGTTTACCATTAAGAAGCAAAATCAGCACTGTGTGTTGGTCTCTGGAGGTTGAGGTGTACTGGAAAAGCTGTGCTAATATCCCAGTACTAAAACAGTCGTGCTGCCAAATGTCAGGGTTGAGGTGCATTTCCCCTGCTTTCTGTGGTTCGCACTGCTGGTATACCCGAGGCTGCTGTAGATCACAACTGAGCTGCCTTAATAGTTGTTTTTCCCTTGTGCTGCTGGAACAGCACTGTTGTTGAGATGAGGCTTGAGGGGCTTTGTCACATCTGGTGTGGAGCCAGTACTTACAGAACAAGGAGTGCTGCAGCCAAGGACCGACGTGCATTAGGAGGGCTGTGGGTAGCCATTTTGGGAATAGAAATCATGCTGCAGATGGGTGAGGAACGAGGTGCTTTTTAGCAACTTTATGGGGTTATAGAAATTTGAATGACATGGGTTCTGACGGTAGGAGTATGTTGCTTTAACCGAGGGTCTGAAGGGAACTTTTTATCTGCATTAAATGTTTTGCATTATATTGACATTAATACATATGCATGCAAATGTTATTTACTGTGTATTATTCACATTCATGTTTACCATAGCTAATGTAGGGTGCATTTAAAATGACTCCGATAATGCTGCATTTTTACTTCCTAACAGGTGAATATTTATAACTAGGAGAAGCTGAAGTTCCGATGAACAAATTTAATGTTCTTTTTCTTTCTTTCCCATGTAAAATGTTTTTCTTCCATTGTGATAATCATGGAATGTTTTAATTGGTTGCAAGAGTACACCAGCAGAGTCCAGGTTGGTTCAATTTATCTCGTTTTGTTACGGATAAATGTTTGTTTGAAGGACACAGACAGAAGTTATATTGTGAAGGCTGCTGAGAAACGTTAGTTCATAGTTGTATCATTTTACTTTAAAATCTTTGGATATTTCTATGAGAACCGTGTAGTAAATGTTAGAATTGTGTGCTGTAAGATAGTGCAATGTGGATGGGAGAACTGACTTTCCTTAACCTTTCATTTAAGGTGACTCTATGTTAGCAGGTTGCCCTCATCTTTATGGCATTGAATTGATTTGAACTTCATAATTGCTGACACACTCATATATTAAATGATGATTTACAACTAACTTGATTGATTTTGCCTTCTGTAAACAATTGAATTTTAATAAACCTTTATGATTTGAAAACATAAACTGTCTCTGACTTTATTGTGGAGCCCAATGTGCTTCATGTTATTTGAATGTATTGATTTGTTGAGTAGTCTCAGTTTTGAATTTTGATTCATCAGTTAGCGCTTTATGGGCCCTGAAAATTGCACAAAGAGAAGTGTTCACATGCCACTGTATTGGAAAGGCTTTGGTTGATGCGTGTTATGACCTATGCACTTTGGAAGAGCTGCTTGTAGTCCCATTATTGAAATAGAATATGTTCAATTTCATTGTTTGAGCTGCAATCACAATGGCAGAGCTGTGTATGGTGCTTAGTATTAGAATGACAAGGGGTTTTTGCAACTGAGGTTTGAGGTGCACTAGTAAAGTACTGTGTAAGTTCAGCAAATGAATAGTGGGACTTCTGTAGGGCCGATTTGAGCCGTGTTTGGTTTCAGAGCTGGAATCGCTGATTAGAAATATAGGGCACTGGTACAGATATATTGGTCCTGACGCTGAGAAAGCAAGAGGAACCTTGTCTGGAATAGTACGAGTGCTATGTGTCATACCTGAGCCACTTTGGAAGAGAAGTGTGCAGGTCTTACTCTTGAAATAGGAAAGGATATTCCAGATAAGGATGGAGGAGCATTAAGATTGTGGGTATGTGCTGGAGTACTAACATGACTGGCTTGCTGTATGCCAGGATGTAGGGGCTCTTTCATAGCGGTGTATGGTTAAAACATCAGCAGCAGCAATGGACTCAGGTGGTTCAGGGCAGGATTTTTGTGCATTGATAGAGTTGTATTTGCGTTTCTGTCTAGGAATGAATGTTTTGTTTTACCACTGAACCCATTGGGTAAGGATGTAATTACATGGTGTCAGCTGCGGTCCGTGCAGGTAACAGCGGTGGGGCCGGGTGAGGGGGGATTTCGAGGGACGATGTAGAGGGAACATTAAATAAATAATTAATTTTCCCTCGGCATCGTCCCTCGAAATCCGCCCTCACACGGCCCTACTGCCCCACCGTTGTTACATGAACGGACCGCGGCTGCATGGTGTTTAGGCTTGCCTGGACACCACCAACACGTAGTCCTTGAAATTTTTGCAATGCCAAAAATAGTGGATAGAGGAGTTGTTTCGCCCCTTAGAAAATTAAATAATAATGGGTTTAGGCTCTGTGGACACAGCTAGGGATGGCGAGAAACACACATTTTATGCACACGACAAGAGGAGCACTCAAGTATGTCTCACTTCAGGCACTAGTATACACTGAGATTCACTGAGTTTAACACTTTATTATATTATGGCACATCAGAAGAAATTGATTCCAATTCCATGAAGAAGGGAATGGCTGTTCTCCCTGACACCAGATTCCCATGAGGGTTGTTGAAATTGTTTGTTCTGCCTGCTGTTTGTGCTCTACATCTCTACTATGCAAGCGTCAGGCAGCAAGTCATCTCTATTGCTTACTGCAGCAAAGTCTAGAAGTAACATTGAAACAGAAGACTTGAATAACCCCTAGTAGCTAACACCTTGTCTGCTTGGTGCTCTATGTCTGGCTGTGTATAGTAAGATCAAGCAAGACCTTTACTTGAGGGACCTGCTTGTATTTGAGAAAGTACAACTCTGTGAAACTTCAACAGAAGATTTCTTGCATATGGTATTCAATATAATGGAATATTTATATATTTTCTGTGAACTATTGAACGAATGGCAGTGACATACTACCATCTGTCTGGAGAAAAGGCAACCTCCCTGGCATATCCACCTCAACCTTACCAGATATGTTTTCATTATTTCAGGTGTTAGAAATGGGATCTCTAGTTGGCAAGGGCTTGCACCTTTGTCCAAGTAGGGACCCTTCTTCCTAGTCAGGGTAAGGGTTGTTACACTCGTGAAGTAACCCCTGCTCACCCTCGTGGTAGCTTGGCACGAGCAGTCAGGCTTCATTCAGAGGCAGTGTGTAAAGCATTTGCACATAACCAACAGTAATACAGTGTAAGCACTACAAACGGACACCACACCAGTTTAGAAAAATAACCAATATTTTATATACTCAAGACAAGACCAATTACGACAAAAATCCACAATACGATACTTTAAGAATGAATACTTGATACGTTAACTTCTTCTTTGCAGGAATAGCACAAAAGCAAAGTTCGTACGAGTCGGTAGCTCCGTCCGAGCCTACCGTGATGCTGAAAACCACAGAGTCTAACAGTTCCAGCCGACCGCGTCGATACGGGCCAGCAGAGTCGTGAACAGACTCGGTCACAGTACCTTTTCTCGTTGTGGCTGGTACGGAGTGTACGAGCCGGTCGGCGTTCGTCGCGGTTGCGGTGCAAGACGGAGCGATGCAAGGTGCGGTGTCCCTCGGTGCGGTGCAGGCAGCGGCTCGATGAGCGTCGTGCAGACGGAGTCGGTGAGTCCAAGGCGTGCGATGCAGGGCGAGACGATGCTCGATGCGGTGCTGACAGGTTGCGATGCAGGCGACCAAGCCGGAGTGCGGGAGCTGGCGTCGGACAGCGGTGCGAGTCGGAGCGGTGCGTCGCAGACGTGCGAGCGGTGCCCCAAATGCGGTGCGGTCTCGACTCTTGAGCCAGTTGCAGCGACAGTGTCGGTCTGGTCCGGCTGGCCCAGTGAAGCGATGCGATGCGAACTGCGGTGCCCACAGGTCACGGTGCAAGCAGCGGCTCGATGTTGGCGGCGTCGGACGTCGCCCACGGTGAGACCAGGGTTGCGATGCGAAGCGGGGCGATGCGGTCTGCGGTGCAAACAGGTCACCGGCCAGGGATGGATTCGGTTGACGGAGTCGGTTGCAGTTCCCTTCCTCTGTGGCGACTGAAACAGCGTTCCAGAAGCGGTACCCAGAGGCTTGTGAAGTCTTTGCAGTCCCTGAGACTTCTTAACAGGAGGCCAGCTCGGTTCCTGGCCCTTGGAGATACTCAGCACAAGTTTGTAGAAAGTTCAGTCCAGTCCTTTCACTGCCCCAGACAGAAGCAGCAACTGCAGGCCAACCCAACAAAGCAACAACACGGCAAAGGGGCAGTACTCCTCCTGGCAGCTCTTCCAGCTCTTCGTCTTGGCAGGTTCCTTGATTCCAGCGAGATCTAAATTCATGGGGTCAGGGCCCCAATATTTATATCCCAAATTCCTTTGTTCTCTGAAGGCAGAGAGGCCTTCGCCTAGTCCAAACCAGTTCTGGAGCACTTTGTTGACAAGTCTCCGTCCCTTCTTTCAGTGAGTAGGCCAGGGACATCAGACGCACCACAGGAGGTGGAGCCAGCATTGTGGAGGAAAGGCACTGTCCTATTCAGGGCCCAGGTGCGACCCCTCCCACCCATCTACAGGTCGATCTGGCTATTCAGCCCTGCGCTGACTCACCCTGTCTCCTGGCATCCCCCAGCCCCTGTCACTCACATTCCAGACAAGGAATACACAATCTCGCAGAGGCAGGCTTGGATGGTTAGACAAGAAAATACCCACTTTCTAAAAGTGGTATTTTCAAACACAGAATGTTAAAACCAACCTTACTAAAAGCTGCATTTTATCATTCTGAGTCCAGGCATACTAAACTTGAATTTCTACCATGTTCCCGGGGTCAGTTAGGATTATATACTGTAATAATCAAAACCGCCCGTTCTGGCCTAGGGGAACAGGTAGCCTTGCAATAGTGAAAAACGAACTAGGCTGTAATTCACTATCAGGACATGCCGCACACACCCGGGCATGTCCTACCTTTCGCATACACCGCACCCTGCCCACAGGGGTACCTTGGGCCTACCTTAGGGGTGACTAACATGCAGCAAAAGGGAAGGTTTAGGGACTTGCAAGTGTGTGCACTTGCCAAGTCGACATGGCAGCCCCAGGCTGCGCACAGGCTCTGCGATGGCAGGCCCGAGTTACATTTTACGGGCTGTTTGCGTGGGTGGCACAATCCAGTGCTGCAGCCCACCAACAGCATTTGGTCTATAGGCCCTGGCACTCGCAGTGCACTTTACAAGGGACTGACAGATAAACCAAATAGGCCAATCATGGAAACACCAATCCATAACACATTTTATACAGGAGCACTTGCACTTTCCCACTGGACCGCAGTGAGGAAAGTGCGCAGAATCATCACACCAGCAAAAACGGAGTCAAAACCGGGAGGTCAGAAAGCAAAAAGTCTGGGGAAACACGCCAAAAGATGCCAAGTCTAACACATGTCCCCTCCAGCTGAAAGTAGGGAGAACTACCCAACCCCATTGGAGTTCTCTTCACTAAGGCGGAAGAACCTGGACAGACCATCTGCATTGGCGTGTTCTGTACCAGGACGGTGTTTCACCGTAAAGTCCATTCCCTGTAGGGAGATGGACCACCTCAGCAGTTTTGGATTCTCCCCCCTCATTTGATCAACCATCTGAGGGGCCTGTGGTCTGTCTGAACCCGGAAGTGAGTCCCAAACAGGTATGGTCTCAACTTCTTCAGCGCCCAGACCACAGCAAAAGCTTCCCTTTCTATGGCACTCCACCTCTGTTCCCTGGGAAGTAGTCTCCTGCTAAGGAAGACTACAGGCTGATCCAGGCCCTCTTCGTTCAGTTGTGAGAGCACCGCTCCACACCATGCTCTGAAGCGTCAGTCTGCACGACGAATTCCTTGGAGAAGTCAGGTGCCTTGAGCACGGGCGCCGTGCACATGGCTGCCTTCAGGGCATCAAAAGCTTTCTGGCAGGACTCAGTCCAGATCACTTTCCTGGGCTGCCTCTTAGAGGTCAGCTCTGTTAAGGGGGCAACGATGGTGCCATAGCCCTTAACAAATCTCCTATAATAGCCGGTGAGACCTAAGAAGGCTCTCACCTCTGTCTGGGTCTTGGGGGCTCCCAAGCCAGAATGGTGTCAATCTTGGGTTGTAGGGGCGCCACCTGGCCGCTTCCTACCTGGTGCCCCAAGTACACCACAGAACCCTGCCCGATCTGGCACTTACTGGCCTTGATCGTGAGGCCTGCACCTTGCAGAGCCCTCAACACTTTCTCAAGGTGCTGTAAATGTTCTTCCCAGCTGGAACTGAACACAGCAATGTCATCCAGGTAGGCGGCACTGAAATCCTCCAGCCCAGCCAACACCTGATTGACCAACCTCTGAAAGGTGGCAGGGGCATTCTTCAACCCAAAGGGCATCACCCGGAATTGGTAATGACCTTCTGGGGTTGAGAATGCTGATCTCTCCTTGGCCCCATCGGTTAAGGCAATCTGCCAGTACCCAGACGTTAAATCAAACGTGCTGAGGAACCGGGCAGCTCCCAACCGATCAATGAGCTCATCAGCTCTGGGGATGGGGTGCGCGTCAGTCCTGGTGACGGCATTGAGCCCACGGTAGTCCACACAAAACCGGAGTTCTGGAGTGGCACCGGGCGCCGCAGCCTTTGGGACCAAGACCACTGGGCTGGCCCAAGGACTGTGGGAGGGCTCAATCACCCCTAACGCCAACATCTTAGAGACCTCCTCCTTGATGCTGGCTCTGACCCGGTCAGTCAACCTGTAAATCTTGTGCTTCACAGGATGGCTGTCACCGGTGTCCACGTCATGGGTACACCAGTGAGTAACACCGGGGTCAGAGAGAACAGTGGGGCGAACTGTCCCAACAACTGGCGACAGTCCCCCTGCTGCTCCTGAGTCAGAGTAGGGGAGAGGATCACACCCTCTACTGACCCATCATGCTCCTTGGTAGACAGGAGGTCAGGGAGAGGCTCGCTCTCCTCTTCCACCCCATCATCTGTCGCCAAGAGCATACTCACTTCGGACCTCTCGAAGTGGGGCTTGAGGCGGTTCACGTGAAGGACCCTCAACGGGTTCCTTGGAGCCTGCAAATCCACCAGGTAGGTGACGTCACTTTTGCGCTCCTTTACCTCATATGGCCCAGTCCACTTGTCCTGCAAGGCACAAGGTGCCACTGGGGCCATTACCCACACTTTCTGCCCAGGTTGAAATTCGACCAGAGTGGCGTTCTGGTCATACCATCTCTTCATTTCTTCCTGGCTTGCTTCTAGGTTCGCCTGAGCGAGTTTCCTGAAGCGGGCAGTTTGGTTTCTAAAGGCCAGCATGTAGCTAAATACATCCTGGGGAGTTTTCCTGGGAGCCGCCTCCCAGCCTTCCTTCACCAAACTCAGAGGTCCTCTGACAGGGTGGCCATACAGGAGCTCAAAGGGGCTGTACCCAAGAGACTTCTGAGGCACCTCCCTGTATGCAAAGAGTAGGCATGGCAAGAGGACGTCCCACTTACGCCTCATGGGTTCTGTTAGACCCTTGATCATGCCTTTCAAGGTCTGGTTGAATCTCTCCACCAGACCGTTTCCTTGTGGGTGGTAAGGAGTGGTGAACTTGTAGGTTACACCACACTCCTTCCACAGGGATGTCATATACTTCGATATGAAATTGGTCCCCCTATTGGAAACCACCTCTCTGGGGAATCCCACACGGGAAAAGATCCCCATTAACGCCCGGCCCACCACTGGCGCCGTCGTTGTCCTGAGAGGGATTGCCTCCGGGTACCGGGTGGCATGGTCCACCAAGACCAGGATGTACCTGTTGCCCATGGCTGTCTTGGGATCCAGTGGCCCCACAATATCCATCCCTACCCTTTCAAAGGGTGTTCCAACAACCGGAAAAGGTTGGAGAGGAGCTTTGACCTTCCTCCCACTCTTACCACTTGCCTGGCAAGTTTGGCAAGACCTGCAGTGTGCATCTGACTGCCTTCGCATTTGGGGCCAAAAGAAGTGGGTGACAAGCCTGTCAAAGGTCTTGTCCTGCCCCAAATGTCCTGCCAAAGGCACGTCATGAGCCAGACCCAGTAGGAAGGTCCTGAAGCGCTGGGGTACCACCAGCACACGGGCTGACCCAGGCTTAGCAACCTTAGGCTCACTGTATAGGAGACCACTCTCCCAGTAGATCAGATGTGACCCGGACTGATTACCAGCTGCCTGGTCTGCAGCCTGCCGCCGCAGACCCTCCAGAGTAGGGCACTCGTTCTGCTCCCTGCAGAACTCCTCCCTGGTGGGACCCCCTTCTTGCTGCCAATGGGTCAGCTCAGAGATGTCTCCCAGTTCGGCTACCTGCTCCCCTGTAGGCACCGGGCGTCCCCCTCGAGGTCCGCCTCCTCCCGGTCCGTGGGAACTTCGGGGGCCGGTTTCCCGCGCCCCCTGCCCTTTCTCTTGGCAGGGACTTGGGCCACTGTTTCAGGCTCCAAGTCCTCTTGATCACCCTTTCTGGCTGCCATTGACCGAGTAGACACGCATGCCCACTCTGGCAACCCAAGCATCTCCAAGTGAGACCTGAGCTCAACCTCCTTCCATGAGGACTGCTCCAGGTCGTTTCCTAGCAGACAATCGACAGGCATGGTAGGGCTCACAACCACCCTTAAGGGACCTGAGACCCCCCCCCATTCAAAGGGAACCTGCGCCACCATACACTGGCGCTCTGAGTTGTCGACCGCAACTACTTGGTGGAATGCTCCCGGGACTACTTGCTTCTCAGACACCAGGTGACACCGGACTGAGGTCACACTGGCTCCTGTATCTCTGAGAGCCTCTACCCTGTTCCCATTGATGGTCACCCAGGTGCTATATTTCTTTGTGTTAGGGGGCACCTGGTTTCCTGGGACCATCTCACTGTCCCTGAGTGAGACAAGGGTCATTTCTGCGGGATCCCCACCCTCCTGTGGGCACCCCTCCTCCCCAAGCGCTACACTAGCCAACACTTTGGACTGTCCACCGGTGGGTGGCTGTGTCCCCTTCGGGCACTTGGGGTCCCCCTTAAAGTGACCTACCTGGTCACATGCATAACACTTGCGGGGGCCGGTCTCAACAGGCTTCCCTGTAGAGACCCCTTTCTTCTTATCGCCGGGGGCTGGGAACCTTTACCCTGGGTACTAGTTTGGGGCCCTTTAGAGAACTCCTGTACTTTACCCTTGTCCCCCCACCTTTCTGCTGGGGACCCTGCCCACCTTTGGCTGAGTCTCCCCCAAACGCTTTCTTGTGGACCCTGGTACTCACCCAGCGGTCCGCTTCCATAGCAAGCTTCCTGGGGTCAGTTAGCTTACTATCAACTAGGTGCTGGCGCAGATCTGCAAAACATAGACTAGACAAGTGCTCCCATGCAATCAAGTTGTAGAGCCCCTGAAAATCTGTTACACTACTGCCCTTCACCCAACCATCCAGAGACCTGCAGAACACATCCACACATTCCAACCAAGTGTTGACATCAGACTTCTTACTGGACCTGAACTGATCCCTGTACTTTTCAGGAGTAAGACCATACTTCGTGAGAAGGGCATCCTTCATGTCAGCATAGGTGAGGTGATACCCCTTACCCAAAGCTATCAGAGCATCCCTTGCTTCTTCCGGGAAAAGTGGCCACAATCCTGCTCCCCAATTCTCCTCAGGGACCCCATTCATGTGTATGGCTGCCTCATAACCCTGGAACCACCTTTGTATGTCATCCCCCTTCTTGAACTCCTTGCCTACGTTCTTGGGAATGTGCACAATCCTGTCTGCCTTTCTGGACGAATTGCTGCCACCATCTGAGCCTGACTTACTCCTAAGTTCTAGCTCCTTTAGTTCTCTCTCATGCTCTAAGAGCATCTTCCTCTCCTCTATGGCCAATCTCTTCTCCTCCCGCTCACTCTCCAATCTGAGCTTCTGCAGCTCAAACTGCCTTGCCTCCCGCCTGTCCTCCAGCTCCTCTGGGGACAGACTGCTGCTGCCTGACCTGGCGGGTTCCCCCCTACCCAAAAGCACATCCACCCTGGAAATAGGCTCCTCCGCCTCCTCACTGAGATCACCAGGCTGCCCATTGGCATGGCTGGCTGCTACCCAGGCCCTCAGCGCCTTCTGTAGCTCCTCCTTCCTTGTGAGGCCTTTAATTTGGACTTTCAGGTTTTTACATATCGCTCGTAACTCCTTTACGGCGTAGGATTCCAACCTGTCCTCCTCAAAGATAACTTCCAGAGATGCAACGGATGATGCAATTGATTCAGGCATGACAAAAGTCGTGAGTTGAAAACTGGCAAGATCAAAAAATAGGCCAAAAGAAAAAGAACCAGTATGTGGTACGTAATGGTCTGCGATATGGTAGTAGTGCACACCAATCACTGTAAGTCAAGTGCAAACACAAGTCCTATCCTCACCGCTGACAACCAATGTTAGAAATGGGATCTCTAGTTGGCAAGGGCTTGCACCTTTGTCCAAGTAGGGACCCTTCTTCCTAGTCAGGGTAAGGGTTGTTACACTCGTGAAGTAACCCCTGCTCACCCTCGTGGTAGCTTGGCACGAGCAGTCAGGCTTAATTCAGAGGCAGTGTGTAAAGCATTTGCACATAACCAACAGTAATACAGTGTAAGCACTACAAACGGACACCACACCAGTTTAGAAAAATAACCAATATTTTATATACTCAAGACAAGACCAATTACGACAAAAATCCACAATACGATACTTTAAGAATGAATACTTGATACGTTAACTTCTTCTTTGCAGGAATAGCACAAAAGCAAAGTTTGTACGAGTCGGTAGCTCCGTCCGAGCCTACCGTGATGCTGAAAACCACAGAGTCTAACAGTTCCAGCCGACCGCGTCGATACGGGCCAGCAGAGTCGTGAACAGACTCGGTCACAGTACCTTTTCTCGTTGTGGCTGGTACGGAGTGTACGAGCCGGTCGGCGTTCGTCGCGGTTGCGGTGCAAGACGGAGCGATGCAAGGTGCGGTGTCCCTCGGTGCGGTGCAGGCAGCGGCTCGATGAGCGTCGTGCAGACGGAGTCGGTGAGTCCAAGGCGTGCGATGCAGGGCGAGACGATGCTCGATGCGGTGCTGACAGGTTGCGATGCAGGCGACCAAGCCGGAGTGCGGGAGCTGGCGTCGGACAGCGGTGCGAGTCGGAGCGGTGCGTCGCAGACGTGCGAGCGGTGCCCCAAATGCGGTGCGGTCTCGACTCTTGAGCCAGTTGCAGCGACAGTGTCGGTCTGGTCCGGCTGGCCCAGTGAAGCGATGCGATGCGAACTGCGGTGCCCACAGGTCACGGTGCAAGCAGCGGCTCGATGTTGGCGCGTCGGACGTCGCCCACGGTGAGACCAGGGTTGCGATGCGAAGCGGGGCGATGCGGTCTGCGGTGCAAACAGGTCACCGGCCAGGGATGGATTCGGTTGACGGAGTCGGTTGCAGTTCCCTTCCTCTGTGGCGACTGAAACAGCGTTCCAGAAGCGGTACCCAGAGGCTTGTGAAGTCTTTGCAGTCCCTGAGACTTCTTAACAGGAGGCCAGCTCGGTTCCTGGCCCTTGGAGATACTCAGCACAAGTTTGTAGAAAGTTCAGTCCAGTCCTTTCACTGCCCCAGACAGAAGCAGCAACTGCAGGCCAACCCAACAAAGCAACAACACGGCAAAGGGGCAGTACTCCTCCTGGCAGCTCTTCCAGCTCTTCGTCTTGGCAGGTTCCTTGATTCCAGCGAGATCTAAATTCATGGGGTCAGGGCCCCAATATTTATATCCCAAATTCCTTTGTTCTCTGAAGGCAGAGAGGCCTTCGCCTAGTCCAAACCAGTTCTGGAGCACTTTGTTGACAAGTCTCCGTCCCTTCTTTCAGTGAGTAGGCCAGGGACATCAGACGCACCACAGGAGGTGGAGCCAGCATTGTGGAGGGAAGGCACTGTCCTATTCAGGGCCCAGGTGCGACCCCTCCCACCCATCTACAGGTCGATCTGGCTATTCAGCCCTGCGCTGACTCACCCTGTCTCCTGGCATCCCCCAGCCCCTGTCACTCACATTCCAGACAAGGAATACACAATCTCGCAGAGGCAGGCTTGGATGGTTAGACAAGAAAATACCCACTTTCTAAAAGTGGTATTTTCAAACACAGAATGTTAAAACCAACCTTACTAAAAGCTGCATTTTATCATTCTGAGTCCAGGCATACTAAACTCGAATTTCTACCATGTTCCCGGGGTCAGTTAGGATTATATACTGTAATAATCAAAACCGCCCGTTCTGGCCTAGGGGAACAGGTAGCCTTGCAATAGTGAAAAACGAACTAGGCTGTAATTCACTATCAGGACATGCCGCACACACCCGGGCATGTCCTACCTTTCGCATACACCGCACCCTGCCCACAGGGGTACCTTGGGCCTACCTTAGGGGTGACTAACATGCAGCAAAAGGGAAGGTTTAGGGACTTGCAAGTGTGTGCACTTGCCAAGTCGACATGGCAGCCCCAGGCTGCGCACAGGCTCTGCGATGGCAGGCCCGAGTTACATTTTACGGGCTGTTTGCGTGGGTGGCACAATCCAGTGCTGCAGCCCACCAACAGCATTTGGTCTATAGGCCCTGGCACTCGCAGTGCACTTTACAAGGGACTGACAGATAAACCAAATAGGCCAATCATGGAAACACCAATCCATAACACATTTTATACAGGAGCACTTGCACTTTCCCACTGGACCGCAGTGAGGAAAGTGCGCAGAATCATCACACCAGCAAAAACGGAGTCAAAACCGGGAGGTCAGAAAGCAAAAAGTCAGGGGAAACACGCCAAAAGATGCCAAGTCTAACACCAGGTCTACACAATGAGCAAGCTCTTGTCAGCCTAATGCAATGACACTGAGCTATGCTCGTCCTCAGACTGCTGGCCCTGCCTACTGGTGTGAAACAAGCTCCCTAATTCCATTAAAGAAGACCCTAGTAAGAGAAGCCAGGCAAAATATACCATGAGCTCTCGTTTAACCTCATTAATACGGATGTACCACCCACCAGATGGAGATTTCTGCTCTTATTTCTTCTCCATGATTGTCATCCATTGCATATTTCCATATCCATCAAGCACATGTGGAATGGTGGTTTGAGATCCTGGAAATTGAAGGTTTTAACCTTCACAAAAACGATAAAGTCCTAAGGTAACTTTCTTTATTATGCCATCCATCCAATCTCTGACTGACATATGTACTCGTGATTTGGCCTTGCATTGGTCCAGGATCTATGTAGAAAAGCCACAGAGACACTCATACATTTGTTTTCTGACAATGCAACCATTCCCATTAGAATAGTTTGGTTTCCGTAGTCTTAAAATGACTTTTATTGAAATGATTAACTCTAATATTTTCCAGTTTCCATTAATATCGCCCTTTTCTCATTTTTTGTGGCAGATAGTTCATAATTAACATTTTCTGGGCGTGACTTAGATATGTTGATTTATTTAACATTATTGCTTTAATGAATGTCTGACTATTGCACTCATGCAACCTTCCTCAGAGGACATCTTGAACCTGGATCACGCTGTAGAAGCATAAGGTTACTTTTAAGGGGTCTTTGAATTGCTTTGTGAGGTTATTTACAAATCTTTAGTCATTGTCTCCCTGCAATTACCCAGATGCATTTGTTATGCTTTGTCTATGAGTCATTAGTTTATGCTCTTACTGATGCCGAGGACACAACAATACAATTGTCCTAAGAGATTTCTCCCAGAAAGTCATACAAGCTACCCAAAATTCAGAATCCCACTCTCAAATAAATGACCTTTCGTCCTTGTCACATTGAACCATCAACTATCATTGACACTAGTGTTGCAATGTCTGGGATGGCTAGAATGTAATACCTGCTGTGTCGCTTCCTTCCTGTAGGCCATGAGCCAGCTAATGATCCTGGACTCCCATGTTTTCCTTGATGGTCCTTCCTATTTGTTACTATGGTAGACAATTTTCTTAATCGTTTTCATTTGAAGGTAAGGTTTCTGTGAGGTATCATTTGTAGACCTATCCCGACGAGAGAACATTATGTTAACAGCAACATTTTATGAATCTTCCCCAGGAACAAAACATTTGAATCTACATCCAGGCTAAGTGAATGGAACAGAACCTACTTAAGCTACATGCTGATTGAGAAATTATAATTTTGTGTCCTGACAGCTGATTGAGAATAGCCCATTCTTATAACCAAGTTTCTGCTGCTCAGTGTCACTCAGATACACTCTTGCTCACTAGGTATACCCAAGTGTAATACAATCACTGCATATTCATGGAGATTAAGTGTATTGCTATTGACTCACTGTTGCATGCTTTTGCAACAACACATTACAGCATCACAGACACAATCTACTCTGGCTAACAATAAGGGTTCATGTTCGGCTTGAGATAGCTACAAAGGCCCTTAAAACGTTGGCCAAAAATATCTCAATCAAACTATTCCTATGTTTAAATGCTGACTATTTCATTTTATTGTCAGCAGGCGAGTTCCTACTCAAAGCAAGTAGGTTTAAGCATCCAGGTCTTAGGGTTGTCTTCTCAAAATCAGTGCAAAGTTCAGAACACTATATTTCCATATATCTTGGCACCATGAGTCCCTCCTAATTCAAGAGCATACACATACGATCCTCTTGACCTTTCCCAAACAGTTTTGTTTTATCTTATGTTGCAATGTTTTTCTTCACAGATTGTGATTGGGAAAGGTTTCATATAGTGTAATTGAAAATTGGTTGACAATTAGTTATCTTATAGTAGTGAGATTTCTTATACTCTCTTTATGAGTCTTTACAGTGTATTTTCTCACTAATGCGGAGGGCATGTCAATAAAATTGTCATAAGAGATTTTTCACAGCAAATCATACAAGCTACCCAAAATTCGGAATCCCACTCTCATTTTCTATGTGAGCAACCAAATTATCAGACAGGTATTTCTGTAAGTGATATCAAACAAGTGGCGTTACAGAAGCCACCAGATTAAGATCCTCCAACCAGAATATGAAATTGTGTTGTATATATAAACATGTTTTGCAGTGCAAAGGATCACAGGAGATCACCAACAACCTCAAAAGGCACAGACCTTTGACAACTCAAAAAATATTTCTGTCCTTGTTACATTAAACCATCAAGAGACATTGAGACAACTGCTACAGTGTATGGGATGGCTCCAATTGTAATACTTGCTGTGTCGCTTCTAACCTGCAGGGCATGAACCAGCTGATTATCATGGACTCCCATGTTTTCCCTGATTGTCCTCCTTATCTCTTACTATGGTAGACAATTTAGATATTATTTTTTATTTGGAGGTAAGGTTTGGAGGGAAAGGTTTCAAATACTGAAACTGAAAGTTGATTGACAATTATCTTGTAGTAGTAGGGTTTGAACTCTAGCAAGGTCATCCTCTATTGTTAAGTGAAATATCCTGGAAAGGGGAAAGCAGGAGGTACCTTGAAACCAAGGTTAAATGTTTGGGCATGGATCAGTTAGGGAAGTTTGAGACATGTAGCATTATTAAACAAATAGCCCTAAAATAAATACCAATATTGAATATGCACTGTTTTTGTCTATACATGTCTGTCTACTAGGCTCAGTTGGTCAACTTACTGTTAATGAGCCTGCAAGTGATGTCAAGAATGAAGCCAGATGCACACTCTCTCCATTCTCCACTTCACTGCTTCACCTTTGCTCACGTCTTTGACATTGATGCCAAGGGAATATTTCCTTCACAAACACCCACACACACAAATGATGTAGGATTGGCTTTTGAAGCGTTCTTAGAGCTGCACTCTCGTCATTCTCAACTGCCTCTCTAACTGAACTCGTTTTTAACACATTCTCAGGGGGGTAATTAAGTTACCGTGGGTTATTGACAGTGATAGGAAATATCCCATGGGCTCCCAGCTGCTTTGCCTTAGGTCTGTGAAGCTGAGGTTAATACAACGGAATGGCACTCAACACAGGCTTAGAGCGTGATCACGATTCAACGGCACAGCCTCCAATAAATGAAAGGCATTTTATATGTCTTATGTCCAGCCTGCAACAAAACACAATTGTGAAGCTCTCATTTGCTATCTTTTAATTCAGTTATGAATATTGTAAAGCCCGATCCTAAGATTCAGTGGCCTGTATCTGCAGGTGTGGCCGGTTCAAGTAAGAGCAGTAGGGCAGGGCGGGGGGGGGGTGGGGGGTCGACAGATGACGGAATAGGTAAAATAAAATTAAAAAATAAATAAAACCACTTACCTTGCGCTCACAGCATCGCCGACTAGGCGATGCGGCGAGTGCAAGGTAAGTGGTTTTATTTTTTTTAATTTATTTTACCTATTCCATCGTCTGTCAGCTTCCCCCCCACCCCGCCCCACCGCTCTTACCTGAACCAGCCACGCCTGTACATCTGCCTGATAGCTTAGCAAAGATGTTACAGTCATTAATTTTCATCTCTGCCAAAAGGTGGGCACAAATAATTTGTAGAAAAAGTTGGAAATTATAATCTCCTTGTGGGAGGAGTATGGCACAAGAATATGAACATCAAACTGTTGTCTGACATAACTATTTTTGCTTAATTACAGTAGCAGAAAGGGCGCCCTGTTGAAGTTAATAATAGAAAACTTACACTCAATGGGAGGATATTTTTGTAAACAATATTTAGAACACAATATTAACGCAGGCAATATTTCTGTAGATGTGAATACCTTAACGTTCATGGCTAAAACCTTAAAGCTCATTTTTATTCAGGCAGTTAGGGAGTGAAGTGATTCCAACCGCTCACTTATATTATCTTTTGGCTTTTTTGTCAGTGATGTTTGGGTAGCACGTTTCTCCCATTCTGCCCAGTTTAAGTAACCAATCTTTTAAGATTCAGGAAATCCTTGAAAACTGCTTGTTTGATCAGTAACTATCTTCTGCTTCTTTTTCTTTTCTAGTTACCACCATTTACTCCATGCCTTTTTGCTCCTTTTATTTTTCTTATTCTTGCTAGGTTAGGTTTCACAGTTGTGTCACTATGCAGTAGTGCCATGATTATGCCCACTAAGTGTGAAGCTACAGGCATGTGAGCTTTATAAATAATTATTACATATCTTAGCATAACATATACCGCTAAGAGACTGCTGATTGAAGACAGAGAACAATAGTAATTAAGTCATACCCAAAACCTTCTGAGAAAACCGCATAAGCTATGATTTTACATTTAATACAAGACCATAGATAAGAAGCAAACAAATGATATAGAAACTAAACCACTATTCCATTGTCTAATTAAGTCAAATGGGCACTGACAAGCTCTTAATTGGATATTAGGGGAATGAAAGGACTGCCAAAGGAAATGATTTGCCCATGCTTCAACACCCTGTAAATGATAAAATCACAGCTCCTTGCACAAATCAAAGATGGAGACCTACTATGCCTGGTCTTTTCAGAATTAAGGCCTGATTCATGAAACATATTCTGAAGATAATTTGAACTTAGTTACTCAATGTGTCCAAACTGTACATTTAAATTCCAAACCCTGATTCACAGAATCAAGCTTGTTGAATTTTATATATATGGAAATGTTTCCACTATAGCGGAAATTTCACCGTCTGACTATGTAAATGATTTTCAGTGACATTCAATGTGTATGAATCTTTTATCCTCAGAAGCTAGCGGGGATTTAACCTTCATGAACGTACATTGGACCCTTCCGCTATGCATTATGACATTATTCTGAGTTTTTGCTTGGAAGCTCTTAAACTAAAAGCAGATTTCCCCAGTGAGAATTTGCACATGCTTGAGCATGAATTTTCCAGGGGAAGTGCCTTGTCTACTACATATATTTATATAGGAAACTATAGTGCTAGATGTTCAATTCATTGAAGTATTTTCTAGTTTGTGAGAGGAAGAACGAAAACATATTTGCAAATTATTTAAATTATGAACACATTTAAATATCTAAGGAGTCCTCATAGCATAAATGAAAACCAAAAAGTCTTTTGATTTAAGTGGGGTATGAGTGAGCACACCTTTTGAACTGTGTGTGTATAGAGAACTTTGTTTGGTAGAGTTACCTCAAATATAGCATTCTTGATTTTACCAAGTCAAAAAGTAATATCCAGCATGTTATATTATATAGGGCTATTTAGAGATAAGTTACATATCATACAAATAGGTATTCCTCACACCACTCCACCGCACCAGTTAGATCTCTGGCAAATTCTAGTAGCCATGGGGATCAAAACTAAAAAACCATGAGCAATAACAGTGCTGATATAAAACAGAATTTTTCTGTAAAGGAGGTCAAGAAAGACATGTGACATCTGTGAGGCAACATCTTTCTTCCTTATTTCAATACTTCATTTTATAAACATTTGTTATTTTTTCTGAAAACACAATTATACTTTGATTCCTTCCCAAAACCAATAGCAAAATGTAATTGGTTCAGACACCTCTTGTTCATGGTTGCAGTAGTATCCAGGAAAAATGCTTTCATTAAGGGACTAGATGATTAGGTGTGGTGTAAGGGTTAAGCAATGCGAATGTTCAGTATATATGCCTTGATCTTACTCGCTCCACATTTCATAATCTTCATGCAAGATTTGTTTTGAATATATTTTACCATAATTGTCAGGAGCTAACATTTTTTACAACTTCCTTCATTGCAAAATTGTACATCAATGGATTCACAAGAGTTAGGACATGCCCTGTTAAAGACCTCAACACTTAAGTGAAATCTAGTTAAAGTGTTTCTTCAATTCCCCTGGGTCCAGACACACATTTGGTAACTAAAGGAGTGTTGTTTCGCTTTATGAAAAAGGATTATGAGTCTGACAGGTCCATTCTTATAAACGGAGGATTATTTAAATAGAATCCATGGTGGGAAGATGAGGAAAATAGTCCATTTTGAAGGGTAGAAACAATGAATAATGATTATAAATTTGTTTGTAATGAGTATAGGAAGTGGGAAGCCAAATTCACAGCAAAATAAAACCTTATCAGATTCTGTCTTTTTCCACTGACTGGGAAGTTACAAAGACAACAGCGATATACTAAGCCACTGTCTGCAGGGACTTATGCACACTACAAAATGTTCAGTGAATGTGGATATCTGATTCCAAGTTGGAGAGCAATGAACAAAAACAAAATAATAATAATTAGAATACTGGAATGTTGAGAGTTCCATTAAAGACAATGGAGTGCCCAGGGCTTCTAATGGCCGGTAGAGCTCCAACATTCCAATGTTAGCCTTTGTTCACAGCTGTTGCTGTGAACAGAGGCTCTCACGGAGCCCGAGGAGATTTCATCCCTTCGGGCTCTGTGAGGCCTTTGTTTTACTATTTAGAACATTCTGCCCTCTACGGGTGGAATATTCTAATAGCCTTATAGACCGCCATAGCGTGATATACCGGCCATTAAATGCCCGCTACCTTGTTAAAGGCCCTCATCTTCGGCTCGGGACTTTAATGGCCAGTATAGCCAGCTACGGCGGGCTATAAGGCTATATTAGAACACTGGAATGTTGAGAGCTCCATTGCTGACAATGGAGTAGCTCTGGGCTTATAATGGCTGGCAAAAGCCTTCTGCTCCAACATTCCAATTTTTGTCTTTATGTTTCTTCCTTTTCAATTTGAAACGTCAATCAATCAATCAGGCGTTTGTTAAGCGCGACTACTCACCCGTAAGGGTCTCAAGGCGCTGGGGGTAGGGGGGGGGTGCAGGTTCCAGTCCATCAAGGAGGGGGTCTGTCGAAGAGCCAGGTTTTGAGGATTCTTGCGAAGATGGGAAGCGATGTTGTCTGTCGGAGGTGGAGCGGAAGGGCGTTCCAGGCTCTGGCTGCGAGGAAGGAGAAGGAGCGGCCTCCCGATCTGGTCTTTCTGGTGCGGAGGACCACGGCGTAGGAGAGCTGGGCTGATCGTAGGGTCCTTTGGGGTGCGTGGAAATTGAGTCGGCTGTTCAGGTATGCTGGTCCGGTGTCGTGGACGGCCTTGTGTGCGTGGGTGAGCATCTTGAAGGTGACTCTGGCCTCGATGGGGAGCCAGTGGAGTGTGCGCAGGTGCTGGGAGATGTGGCAGTGTCTTGGCAGGTTGAGGACCAGTCTTGCGGCGGCATTCTGGATGTTCTGTAGCTTGCGGGTGAGGTTTTTGTTTATTCCGCCGTAGAGTGCGTTGCCGTAGTCGAGTCTGCTGGTGACCAGGGCGTGAGTGGCGGTCTTTCTGTGTTCGAGGGGGATCCATTTGAAGGTCTTACGTAGGAGGCGGAGGGTGTGGAAGCAGGAGGAAGAGACGGAGTTGATCTGGCGGTCCATTTTGAGCTCGGAGTCCAGGATGATTCCCAGGTTGTGTGCGTGGTCCATGGGGGTGGGTGGGTTTCCGAGGGCGGGGGGCCACCAGGTGTCGTTCCAGGCGTCGGGGTTTGGGCCCATGATGAGTACTTCTGTCTTGTTGGTGTTTAGTTGTAGGCAGCTGTTTTTCATCCATTTGGCAACGGCTTCCATGCCTTCTCGAAAGTTGTGTCTGGCGGTGTTGGGTTCGTTGGATAGGGAGAGGATGATTTGGGTGTCGTCTGCTTATGACACGATGTTGAGTCCATAGGTTCTGACGATGGGGGCGAGTGGAACCATGTAGACGTTGAAGAGCATAGGGCTGAGGGAGGACCCCTGAGGGACTCCGCAGGTGGTTGGTGTAGGGTCCGAGAGGAAAGGGGGGAGTCTGACCTGCTGCGTTCTGCCGGAGAGGAAGGAGCGGATCCATTCGAGGGCCTTGTCCTGGATCCCTACGTTCTACCTTAGTCGTGGAATGTTCTAATAGCCTTATAGCCCTTCTACCTCGGGCTATACCAGTTATTAAAGGCCATCTCCCTAATTATAGGCCCACTCCTGCAGCTCAAGCCTATAACTTGGGTTCAGGGGCTGTAACAACCAGTATAGCATTTGGCAGTGGGCTATAAGGCTATATTATTTTCCTTTGACTTAAAGAAAGCACTTCTCAAAGAGGATCATTGTCTGTTTGCTTATGGTAACCATACATAAGGCTTTTTTAGAAAACAGTTTCCCTTCATGCGCTAGTGTCACTCTTCAAAGGTGAATGTCCGAATGAAACTATTGGAAGAGACTTGTGATATCAAGAGACGTTGATGCATAGTGTATTGCTACAGACTCCTCAGTATGTTCGATGTCTATACTGCATTTGTTTTAAAGGCGTGTCAAGGCCCCTCCCTCTCAACATAGCACAAGCTTCCATCTCAGGATCCGTGCTACAGATCCACAGCCATTCTAACACTGATGTCTTTGGTGGGCTAACATCTCAATGCCAATGATAGAAGTTTTCATAAGTGGTGCCCACAAATGTATCTATTTGACAATCTTCCCACATGGAAAATTAATTGCCCTTTCACTCGAATTGCAATATAGTAGTTCTTGCAGCAATGCTATTTACAAAAGGAGTTGTGTGGCAATTACAGAAACGCAATAGTCCACCCATCCGAGTAAAAATAACATAGTAGCCTAAGGGAGATTGTGATGAAATATTGCTTTGGAGAATAAGTAGACAAGGGGGATTTCCCAGTTGTGTACTGGGATTGTATTTTTATGTCATTAATTGTACTTTTGTTGTTGCCTGTGATTTCAGTTGGTATTTTTTTCAAAAATAAGAATGCCCATGTTTTCTGCACAAATTACATGCGGTATGATGTGGAAGCTCATATCGGAACTGAATCAACTGAAAACCAACAGATAAAAAGTGAGATGGGAGTGTCACCAGGGTATTTTCTGTGATGAAACCCAAGATTACACAGTTACCGATTTCCTTTGCACTCGTCTACCCTCCACCTAAGTTGAAACCTATACTTTACGATGGCCACAGACTATCTGAACTCTGCATAGCATTTCATTGAGGTGAAGGCTCTCAATCAAAATGCTGTGGGGCTGATTCACAAAAGTAAATGTACACTTTTGTATAGGTTTACTACTTTTTTGGTATTCACAGACTACAAGTTTAAATTTACTAATAGTAAGTTTATGACTGCAGAGACTCCGCCGCAGGGGCAGAGAACTCCACACATAAAAAGATAGGACAGGCCTATCTTTATATGTGCAGAGTCTCCACCACGAGTGCAGAGTTTCCATAGTTGTAAAATTACTATTAGTAAAATTAAACTTGTAGTCTGTGATTACTAAAAAGTAGTAAACTTATACAAAAGTGTAAGTTTACCTTTGTGAATCAGGCCCTATTCAGGGAAGGCTGGTTAATATTGGTGATAGCTTGTTATGATTTGAAAGCCTGTACTAAATGCAGGGGAATATTTTCACTGTAATTCAGATCTCATACTAGAAATGAATGGAAACCTGTAGGAGAGGCAATTGTAAATGAATGTACAAAAAACAATTGCATTCACTGGCATATATCTGCAAAAATGGAATCTTTGGAAGACATATATTAGTATAAATTGATGCCTGTGTGTAGTCCACTGACGCCCCTGAATAAGGTCCAGGAGAGAACCAACACAATCACACACACTCAGAAATGTGAACAATCAGGAAGAGGAATTGCAAAATGGTGCCTACGAAATGGGTATGCTTGAGTTCTTGATGAGTGGGCTAACTGTCTTTGAATCCTGGCTAAGTCTTTTCATCCTTAGCCAAGTACAGTAGAATCCTGTTGAAAGTGAGACAGAAGCCTGCTCTTCACAGCTAATGATAATAAGTGAAGAATAAAGGAACATTTAAATTGGGATGCAAATTTACCATGACCCTCAATCATTTACTCTTACCAAGTAAAGATCAATGAAAAAAACCATAACTATTTGACCAAATCAGCTACATGCATGCGGAAAAGGAGCTGTGGATGAATGTGCCCCTAATTTCTCTTAACAGTTCCCTTTCTAGCATTAATTTTCCACAAAAATGGAAAAGCCATAAATAGTTCATATTGTGTAGTCAGTGTTTTAGATAGGGTTTGGCGTTTTAAATTCTTCCAGTCAAAATTCAAAAACATAAACATGAGGAAATAGCATTTTAAATCCTTCCAGTCAAAATTCAAAAACCTGCACACAACTTTAACAACCATGTTAATAATTTTACATAGACCACAAAGCCTTCATAAAATTACCATAACATTGGTACAACTAATCACTGGGTCCATATCCTATCATGAATGAAGTCAGGTGTGTAAGAACAGGCTTCTAATATGATCTGCCTTATAATAACATCCTCAACTGTCTGCAACATATTTATGGAAAGATCAATGTGGTGGGCTTACCTGATTTAATGTCCAATGGCCCAAAATCCAGTGAATATTTCACCACATGGTAGTTGTTCCAGACATAGAGCAGGTTGTCCCTAGGATTGTAATCCACAGCAGCAATGTACTGATAGGAGTTTGGGAAAGCAATATCTACAAAACCATCCTTGCTTTGATCGGTGTTGTAGATGTAGTCTATCTTATTCCCAGTGGCTTCGTTGTCATCATCTTCATAAACTGACTTCACCACATACAGAATCCCACATATCATAAATGCATTGGAAGCGGACCTTTTGTCGTAGGCTGTGTCCCAAGTGCCTTCTATTCGCAACGTGTAGGGGTTTAGCTGGCTTATCACAATTTTACCATTGTTTTGTTCCGTTGCATAGATGACCCACAGCCCATTTTCATCCACAGCCAGGTCTATGTCTGACTTCCCTCCCCACCTGTATGGTGATGTATCATGGTAATTGGCGCTGGCTATGATGGCCTCTCCACTTTTAATTCTAGTCCGCAAATCAAACTTCACAATGTTTCTTGTACGCTCCTTGTTGAAAAACAAAGCCCCATCATACACAACAAATCCCGTACCATCCACCCTGTGTGGCAGCTTGTACGTAGTTGTCGGTCTCCCCGCAATGAAGTCATCCTTTGAGGAATACTCTGTCAAGGTGTCAGTTCTGTATGGGGTCCAGGGCATGTAGTAAATTTTGTCCGAAGCTTGCAGCGGATCTTTACACCAGGCACCAGACTGGTGGTCAGATTCGAATAAATGTTCACTCTGGTACACCCCCTTCAGTAATCCAGGACAAAGAAAAACTGTTCAAGAAGAAAAAAAAGATAAAAAATACGCAGACAAAATTAGATTGACACGATAAACTAAGTATACAGCATATTAATCATTTCTGCATTCAAAAAAGAATTATGCTAGAGGTAATTGTTTTCCGTTGCATGATTGCTATGTTCATCATGCTATCTGAAGAAAATACCATTACACAAATTTTTCATTTACTACAATCTCAAAAAGTAGACCGCAGTTCTGTGACGCAGTTTCATATTTCCGTGGTCTTTCCACACATTCAACATGCATTACTGACCGTGTACATCCACAGAAAGAAGTACGTACGGTCAGCGGCCTTGCAAACATCCCATAATATCCTGCTGTATGACTATCTGAACATAGCATTGGTGGAAGGACTTATGCCATACAAGATTTAATCTCTACCTCATGCAAAGATCCTAGCGTTCCAGTCTCTTCAATAACAAAACACAAGTGTACCTTACAGCCCAGGAGAAATAAAAGAGAAACCAAAGCAATGCAAACCCGCTATCAGGGTAAAGTGATGTTAAACACATGTAAACAAGCAATGAAACACACTGCATTATGCATGCCACCAGCCAGGTATAAATAGGTTTCAGAAGCAGCTGCAGTTCATAACACAGAGGACATGCAAACCCAACACCACTAATAGCAAAATGGAGACGAGAAAAAAGAGGAAAGAAAAGAAGGAAGGAAGGGAACCAAATCCCAAGATGGAAAACCAAGGGCTGACATGTTATGTGTTAAAACGACCAGATAAAATGATATTTAATTGATGAAACCATGTACCACATTCCGTTATCACATTTGGAATGCTGCGTCACACCCATTTTGCTCTCTGTTGTACTTTGCTGCTCAAACTTCACAAACAATTGGTAAGTGCCTGAGATGTTAAGTTGTCAATTTGAAGTGTTCACATTTGAGCTCAGGTGTCCAGCGTAGGTCGCGAAGTGCTGCATCATGGCAGATATTCTGAATAACCACTCACCATGTAAACAAGGCCCATTTGGATTGATTGCATTTAAATATATCTTTTGTGAAAAGATTGAAAATCTGGCTTGGAACACACCCTTCTAGACGTCCATTGGACACCCGGCTAACTGGTTACATGATGCTAAATTAAATACTTATTTTAACTACATTTTATGTCCTAACAAAAACAAATATAGGGCATCAAGGAAAATAAAAGCTCCTTCCAGTGTCAATAACCTCCTGCAATAAAAAAGGATTTAATTTCAGGTCTTTTCAACAAAGATTTGCAGCAGCAACAGTGTTGTACCTGCTGTGTTCAGCTTGTATACTGTTTTCCAGAGCCGGATATAGACATATGTAAATATTTTTGATCTGCGTTCTCCAATACACTTAGGCGCCAATGTCAAAGTTAAGTGTTTCCCACTGAGTACAGAAACATTGTGAATATTGAACTTGGGAAGAAGATACAACTTGGTTGGGTATAGCCTCCAAGAAAAAGGCAAACGAATAACTGATATAGTATTAGTACACTGATCAGTGTGAGGGTATATTCATCCAGTCGCTAACCAAGGATGTAGACTTTTTTTAGTGGATGGAACTGAACATGTTCACCAACTTGAACATACTTACTGCCATACTGATTTATTCTCGAGGATTTATTTTGGGGAATATCTTTGACGTACAAACCCCACCTAAACTTATACTTAAAATTTGCAATTTGGTTTTGGAATGCAGCTCACACTCCCATGAATGCCATGAATTAGAGCATGTCAACATGTACCTAGACTAGAGATACTCAATTTCATTGTCTCACTCAGTGTCCCTAAAGTAGGTATGTCAGATATGTGAATGGCCTCTCATTACACCAATTCAGAGCATGTAGTCCTCAGTTGAGAAGGACTCAAAGTCTAACCATTCGCAAGTGGAAAACAATAAAATATGACTGGACTGGCCTAATAAGGTAAGGACAGAGCTGTTGCTGGGACATCATCCTCAGCAATAAAGCAACTAAAAATAACTGATTACACCACCCCTTCTCTTCTTGCAATCTAAAGCATCAGAGAAAAGGAAGATAAGCCATATTTTATACTTTTTCTGACTAAATCTTCTTTTTAAGAAAATGTACTTAGCGTCAGAGAAAACTAAGTGTTATTAAGATATAGCATGCCTAGGTGAAAATACAAAACATATGTTTCCTTGCTAAATGTTGTGTCTACGGCTGCGCTTGTGTGTTGGCATAAGTCCCAGGGATGCCATAAAAACCAAAGCATATAGCATAAAATGCATGATGGATGACTACAAACAAATCCGACTCTAGCTAGTCTTTCCAGCAAAATTAGATGTGAGGTGAAGTTGAGCAGCAAAGGGACCAGTGAACCTTCAGCAAAACAGGCAGCGATTAATGACAACAGTAACTCAACAAAATGTTAAACTATTAAACGTCGGATCCTATACATTTTGTAAGTAGTATAAATTAAAAAGGTACTCAATTACCTCTTTGTTCCACTTCTATTGGAGGAGAGAGAGGGAAGTAAACAGAGAAGGAGAGAAGAGAATAGATTAATGGTGCTGTTTTGGCCAGGCTATCTTTTTTGCTGTACTTCTTTCTTTATGAAAGGAAGCATTTGTTCTTTATTGTCGCACCAAGCCCAAAAATGGGGGTGGTGGGCATTCAAAACTACAAGGTATAAATGCATACAAGGCTTACTGAAGAATTATTGAAATGTTAAAAGCAGTTTGGTTAATTAACACAACACGACTAAGCATTCGTTCTGTAGCGGAACATATTGCGACCCGTGCACACGTGACAAAGAGAAGTTCTTATGCACACGGATTTACATGCATAATTCCTACTTTGTGCATCAGTATTTCAGACCCATGGACATATTTGTGCACGCATCCGTTATTTAGCATAGTTTAACAGTTTATCACAATGAATGAAAAGCACAACCCATTTCTTAGTGGAACGAGAAAATAAAAACTCACAACAGTGGCGTAGCAAGGGGGGTGGCGGTCTGCCCTGGGCGCACGTGTTTTGGGGGCAGCGGCCTCCCCCCCCCTTACCTGCAGCCATCGCAGGAACAACCAGCATCACCCGACGCCACCCCGCTCTTACCTGCGGTCGTAGCGGGATTCGCCAGCACCCCTTCCCCCCTGCTCTTACATACCACCACGGACTGCAAACGCAGAGACCGCCACGGGCGGCACATGGGCTAGCTACGCCACTGACTCACAATAAATGCTAAAGTACTAGCTGAGCCATTACACTTCTGGAGTATGTCAAATTGTGGGCATGGCCTTGTGTTATGTGTATGTTGTCAACACAGAGCTTTTTAACTGTCTCTTGCACTGCTAGGCTTACTTCCAAGAGATAAGAGTTACCCATAGAGCACACAAAGGATCCATGCCCTGTTTGTGGTTCCACAGCCGTATTCATATACAAGGGTGGCTCCTCCGCTAAGGCGGAGGAGCGTCACCCCACTGCTTTTCAGCACTGCAAAAAAGGAAAAATAAAATGATATTAACACAATGTTATTATCATTTTATTTTTATGTGCTAAGGCAGTTTTGTGGAGCAGGGCTAGCTAGGCTGGGCAGAACGGGGGGAGGAGTGGTGGCACTCTATAAGTGCGCATGACTGTTTGGCCGGCTGTCTTGGGCCGGCCACACAGTCACACAGTCATGCGCACTTTGCATGTTCTCCTCCAGCTGTATTGTACAGTCTGAATGGAGAACATTCCCAGGCTCCCAGTCCCTGTCTGCGCGCCAAACCACAGCTCTCAGACCAATCATAACACTGCATTGCAGAGTTGTGTTTGGCTTAGGGAAGCTTGGGTGCTTCCTGCTGACACAGAAGGAAGAGGACGGAGAGGATGGAGAAGAGGCGTGGACGGCAAGCCTCACTACTGCTGCCATGGATCAGCAGCCACTGTTCATATAAGCAATATTGCACCAGCAATATAAACAATCCCTTATCAATCCCTTTTTGTTTTAATACATTTATTTTTTTGATAAATTGGACTCAAGCCCCAATGTTGGTAATTATAACGACATGGATTTGAAAATGCATGGATTGCTCAAAGAATAATGTTGAAAGTATTATATAAGAGGAAAACTCTCCCTGAAAATCAAAAACTTAAGCACATTAAGAAAATCGCACACTCTGAAAAAACACAACATAATTTACATAAAAGTATGTTTTTAATACACCTTGACCTTGTTGAATATACCTCTTTCAGGTACAAGGGACCTAATTTTGAGTGGCGCGTTAATCACAGAGGCAATGCCACACCTGATAAATACTGACACTTCGGGTGTGGTTTTTACTAGTCTGATAATACGTCCCCGAATTCCACACGTGTGAATGAGGGATGATATATGTTTGTGTGTGCTCTTGCATGAGTAAATGGAATTTACGAAACTTTATGACCTGAAAACAGCAATCGAAGCAGGCTCACAGGAGTTGTTATGAATACTTGAAATTAATTTGTTTTTACCTGATAGCTATTGGTGTGTTAAAGTGGGCCAAGCACATCATTATTTTACCTATCTAAGGCAGACATAGCAAATGCTACCAATCAGGGTATGAGGTGCTATAAATATTGTACAAATACAAAACTATACAATACCTGATAATCGGGGTGATACGTTATCACCAGTTTTAGTTACCCCTTTGGATAAAAACAACACACTAAGTGTATTAGAAACAATTAATAATGCTGATGGAGCACTCATTGCCCCAGAATCATCAAGGGTTTTCTTTCTATCTGGGTAGATAAAAAAAAAAGTTTCTTGGTCTATCCGTCAAGCTGGGATTTCAGGACACCTATCAGTGGGAGGAGAGGCTTAGCCTGGGTGTCAGGGGCCCTAATGCAAGTATGAAAAATATCCGCCAGGCATCTGTCCGGCTGGATGATGAAAGACAGTCATAACTGGGGTGCTGTTGGCCCCGCACACCTTTGGGAGGAGCCTGTGACACTCTGCCTGCTACACTGATACCTCCACCCCGCGCGGTCTCTAAAATAGGCACAATGGACTCCTCCATCTTAGAACATATTAGTTTGTGCATTGGCCCCCAACTCATAGCCTGAATAATTGTCTGGAAAACCTGAAGCAACACAAATGACATTTCCTCACAATTTGTGTCCTGTATAATACATTCAAAAGATGGTGAAAACGGCTTAGTCACTTGTAAAGACAGCACTGTTCAAACAGAAGAAAATCCTTTGCCAAATCCCAATGCAGTATCGTTTACGGCTTATTGTGCGGAAAGCCGTTTTTCCAGGTGCAAGGCCGGCCAGGCGTCTGACCAAAAAGCACAATATGCTCCTTGTCTGGTTATTACAATGTGCAACATTTTTATAGCCTGGGCTCGAGACGTAGAACAATTGTCCATCTGATTTGAGATTTTCTCTAGGCAGCTGCAAAGTGCAGAACACAATATACCTTTTCGGAGGAGTGTTCAAGAGGGCGCTCTACCTAGGAAATTGTATGCTGGTGTAGATATGGACCAAAAACAATGTTCTCCTTTGCTTGCCGGCAGTTTCAATGACCCCAGAGATCTTTCTGAACAAAACCCACATACATATTTCTGAAGTTTCTTTGCGGGTCCAACACACAATGCTGCAGTGCATTCCAAGGAACAGCCTATTGCTGTCGTTATGTCTTTGTCAGTCAGTAGCTCTGTGGGTGTTCACAGACGCTCTTGAATGGCCGACTAGTAAGTTTGCGTACCGCGTGGCGGTGCGCGCACAATGGTGACAAAATGTGGCTTCTTTAGAAGGGAAAGCACTGCATTCCTAAGCTTGCAATATAACAGAGAGTCCACTGGAAATACCATCTAACAAGAAAAAAAAATGTGCCACGGTGAGCCTGTGGGAACAAAATGTGCTAGGGTCTACTCACAAAGCAGTCAGAGCTCTCTTATTAGGGAGAGGTTTCCTGCTGCAGCTGGCATTTCCGACAGCGGGCTCCTATTCGTTAATCACCCGGACTAAGTGCAGTAAATCTAGGACCTTTTTATACTTTCAGAGTACGCTACATAACCTTAAACCAAAGACAGGCTCTAAGAATCACTGATTTAGGCTGCAGTGCATTTTGCACTTTATTCTGTACACTTGTATTTTCTTTGAGGAGTACACCCCCATCCCATTAAATGTTGGGGCATGCCATGCCCCATCCAAATATTAAGACCTGCTAGGTCTAATATCTTTTAAAGGTATGCTTCCATGCGTTTTCAATTTGAGGAAACAAATATTAAATGTGAATAATATACACTGTGTGCACTCTAAGCATATTGAATGTCTAACACCCAGATCCACCGGTATCATCTTCATTTCCCACACAACCGGTTATTTACCTCTCTTTAAATCTTTATGCAGAAAAATAGATTTTTTTTCAGATGCAGTACATGAAGGGTTCACTGAGCATTAGGGCAACATAGCAAATGTGCCGGCCTGCATCAAAGGCTTTGTGGCCGCTTCACTGCTACTTCAGGGCTGCTTCACAAGTATGTTCCTGCTTATTAGCATCCCTGAAGGCAGTCCCAAAGCTGCCTTTATCCGGACAACTTTTCGGTCTCAGTCACCTAAATGAATTCTAGTATCTCGCCAGCACATCTTCACACCTCATGTCTACAGTGTAAATGCTCAAGGAAAATTCAACCTGGGCCACTCCAAGGATATTCAGCCCCGGCAGCCCCGGGCTTCTCAGTTGGCACCTGAGTGTATGGGATTTATGTACCAAAATCATGATTCTGTGAATTAAGGTTTTTGGATTGCCTGCAGAAATCCTGTTTCATTGAATGTGTAGGAGACAGGTGTGAGTGATCAACATTTTGTGAGTGAGGCCCTCATCTAAACCAGCACATAAAGCAGCATGTGTCCAATAGCAAGTTTGTTGCATGCATCAAGGAAGGGAAGTGACATCATGACGTGCTTGAACATTAGCCTCTTGTGAGTCACAGACACTCTACATTCAACAAGGGTAACAAATAGCATAATACACCGTATGCATCTGCATATATATATATCTACATTACCTGTTCGTTTGGGGCTTTCTAAGCGTTCCCCACTTCTGCCCCCCTCCCTCTGGAGGCCCCCAACCCAATAGTAGCGCCAATCACATTGTCTTTGATAATGGTATTGACTGTGGACCCCTGGTAGTTTTACAGTTGTTAATTGTGCACTAGGTTTGAAGATGCACTGAGTTAGTTTTCTTTTCTTTTCTCCTTTTTGTTTTCCCTTCTTCCTATTCATTTTTCGAGTTATTGTATCGCAATCATGTATGCACCCTAAATACATGTATATCTGTGATGGATAGTGTTGCTAACAAATCCAACCACTCCCTCTCACGCACTTTGCCATGGCGAGAATGTAATGTATCATGACCATAGAACTAGAGAAGATGATCACATTGGAGAAATAATTGTAGACTTAATGATGCAGAGAAAGAATATTTTGATTCAGTGGTATATAAATAATGTGACAGTGAGAGAACTGTTAGGAAATGTTTTAAAAATGACACTCTTGCTGTGGATATGAAACTGTATTGAACGTAATAATGTTATTTTTTACAAATGCCAATAAAATAGATATTTAAAAAAATATATATATATATCTACATTATAAGTTTGATTGCTTTATTGCACAAAATGTATTTGTATAAAAACCCATATTTCACAGGAAACCATGAAATAGTTTACATATTTTGCAGAAATTGCATCCTCATAAAGGCGATACAGAGATTCACCGCTGCCCATTATTCAACTGGTAAAGAAACGCTTAAAAAATCTTTGAGCTTAGCCATGGCTCATTGTTCAATTAGCAGTCTACTTGTGAAAGCCAAGCGAAACCATTACATGCTGGATGCATTCAAGGGACACTGTCAGCTCTGCCAGGCCGGCTGTACCTTCAACAATGGCTGAGCATAACCTTTGTCTACTGTTTAATTACCAGTCTAATGACTGCAGTTGAACATTGTAATTGCAATCAGTGTCCACTGTTTTCTCTGCCTTGCTATGTATTACAAAGTTACCCTTTATGTATCCTAACTATGGGCCTGGCTTAGAGTTTTGAGGATGGGATACTGTGTCGCAAACATGGCGGACATCCTGTAGGCCATATTACAAGTGCATTATATATATCCTGTGGCACTCGGAATACAGTGGAAGGGATATCTGTCATGTTTGTGATGAAGTATCCTATCGGCAAACTCTAAATCAGGCCATATAGTTCTAGAACACATAAAAGATAAGTATGTAATACTCAAGTATGTAATACTCAATATTACCACTGAGAGGTACTGGTGACATCATAAACCACAAGACCAATGGCCAAGTGGTTTCTAGATGTCACCAGAATCCAGAGATGGCAACACTTCGCCACATTACACGTTACCCATTATTATTTTTTATATCAAATGTTTATTTGGGGAAAGTTAGCTTGAAAAGGAATTTTTTTCAAACAGCAAAATGTTTACCCCCTCATGGGTCCTCCCCGTCCCAGTCCTTACTACGTGAGGCAGTCCTGCCTCCACCCAGCCAATCACAACGCCAGTATTTGAATATTACATAAGCCCCGCCCACCTACCGCCATGCCTGGTTTTTTTCTGCTCCGACGGCGGTCGGAACGCTGGTGCTCCCGGTTCCTGTTTCCTGGTCTGGATTTTCTTCAGGACGGTGCCGTGAGTGTTTGAAGTTGCAGTTTTATGTTCTGCATTGTTTTACTTGTTTTATCGGCGCGGCCACTCCGGTATTCCGGTCGACCACGCTCCTGTTCTGGGGTCAGGGACGCTTCCCGTTCATGTGCTGGGCTGGGGCGGGGAGTTTTGTGGTTTCCTGGCCCCGGGTCGTTCCGGCGCTGGGGCTCTCGTGAAGCGTCCGGCCCCCGCGGCCATTGTCCTTTGATCTATGGCTGTGGGTGGAGACTACAGGGCTGCCCTTTTTTATTTCACTCACCTTTGCGTGATTGGGTGATTGGGGGCAGTATTTATTGGAGGTTGCTGGGCACTTCCTTTGATTGTGTGGTGAGTTCCTGTTAGTTTGACACTGGATTTCTCGCCATGAGTGAAGGGGCTTCTTCACCTGTGCCTGCTAAGGCGATTTCAAAGCAGCATAATGTTCAGGATCTGCAGGAGGATGACGTCTTGCAGATTTCTAGGGCGGATTTACAGGACTTGATTGATTCTGCGGTCCAGTCTGCGCTGCTGGAGCCTGCAGCTAAGCGGGCTAAGGATGATGAGGACGACATGGACAATTCCCCTAAGGGAAAGTACGTCCGGGGCAAGGTTTTTTCTGACATGCTGGTCCATATTCGAGAGGTGCTTGGGTTTGACCCTAAATCCCTGGCTGAGGAGGGATTTTACGCTCAGTATAGTTCCTCTGTGGTGGATGACCTCCCCTTCCATGATGTCCTGAAGGATATCCTCACAAAGGAGTGGCTTGAGGTGGATAAGCAGGGTATTCCGCGATTCCTGGGGAAGCGGTATCGCTTGGCTGACTTTGATTCCCAGTTTCCTGCGATTCCAAAGGTTAATTCTCTTTTGTCCTCTATGGCTTCCGCCTCTTCTTCCTCTTTGTCCTCGGAGGAGGCTTCCCTGTCAGATCCGGTGGAGCGTAAGGTGGAGTCTGCTCTCAAGCGTTCTTACGCCGCTTCTCACTTTGGGGTACGTGCTAGCACTTATGCGGCCTATGCTTCGCAGGTCCTGCTTAAGGATTTCGAGAAACTGTTTGACTGTCTTCAGGATCAGGGGGACCCTACTCCTGTGTTGGCTCAAATGGAGGTGTTGGCACAATTCCTCTCGGATGTCACTTTTGATTCCTTGTGGGCTTTCTCCTCGGCTGCTGGGGCAGCGGTGGCTGGAAGGCGGTCTCTGTGGACAAAACCTTGGCGTCTTGAGGCTGCACAGAAGGACTTAGTCCATAAACTGCCTTTTGAGGGTCCCCGTCTTTTTGGGGATGCTTTGAATACGATGGTGCAGCGTTCTGCGGAGGAAAAGAAGTTGTTGAAGCCTTTTCAGCCTGCTCCTAAGAAAAGGTCTTTCTTCCAGAAGCAGGGGTTTCAAGGGGTTTTGTCATCTCAGCCCTTTCGTGGTCGGGCCCGTGGTCGGGGGGCCGCGTTCCATTATAAGTCCCGGCCTCAGCAACAGCAGCAGCAGCAGCAACAACAGCCTCCCTCTGGTGCAGGACAGAAGTGACTATGCCGTTGTGGGGGCTCGTCTCCGTTTGTTTCTGGACCGTTGGTCAGCTCTGATTTCCGACCAGTGGGTCTTGTCTGTCATCAGGTGGGGTTACCAGATTCCCTTCCGGGGCCCTCCCCTCTGGATTGTTTTCTGGTTACCCCGTTGTCAAGAGACCCTGTGCGGCGCTCTGCCATGTTGTCCGGCGTCGCCATGTTGTTACGGAAAGGGGCTGTGGTGCCGGTTCCAGTGGAAGAAGTGGGCCTGGGGTTCTATTCCCATCTGTTTCTGGTTCCAAAGCCCGATGGTTCCTTCCGCCCCATATTGAATCTCCGTTCCCTGAACAAATTGGTGCGGTTGGATCATTTTCGGATGGTCACGTTGCAGTCCGTCATTCCCCTCATCCAGGAGGGCGATTTTTTGGCTTCCCTGGACTTAGAGGACGCTTATTTTCACGTTCCGGTCCATCCTGCCAGTCAGCGGTTCCTGAGGTTTGCTGTTCAGGGGAGGCATTTCCAGTTTCAGGTTCTGCCGTTCGGCCTCTCCACTGCTCCCAGGACTTTTACCAAGCTATTGGCTCCTGCTGTGGGGGTTTTGCAACGTCGGGGTTTCTCCGTGTTTCCCTATATTGATGATTGTTTGGTCTCTGCTTCCTCCTTTCCTAAGGCTCTTCTGGCGGTGGAGGCTACGCTGACCCTGTTCCAGGAGCTGGGGTTCAAGGTGAATCTGGCCAAGTCTCATCTGGATCCTGTTCAGAGGCTGCAGTTTATCGGGGGTCTGTTCGACACGTCTCTGGGGGCGGTGTTTCTCCCTCCTGTTCGGATCCTTTCCTTACAGACTCTGTTGCGGGATCTATTGAGCCGTCCCTCTGCCCCGGCTCGTGTTTGGTTGCGGGTCCAGGGGTTGATGGCTGCAACCACTGCTGTGGTTCCTTGGGCTCACCTCCATCTCAAGCCCTTGGTAACTCATCTGTTGGTTCGGTGGGACCCCTCCCGGGCGGATTACGAGACTCTTGTTCCTCTCTCTCCTGCTCTGGTTCTGGACTTGGATTGGTGGCTTTGCACTCCCAATCTGGAGAAGGGGGTGCGGTTTTGTCTTCCCCCTCCCCTTCTGTTGACTACGGATGCCAGTCTTTGGGGTTGGGGGGCCACTTTGGGGTCCTTGGAAGCGAAGGGTCGGTGGTCTCGGGGGACAGCGCCCGTTCCTCGAACTGGCGGGAGTTGGCGGCCGTCTGGGAGGCGGTGCAGTTCTTTCAGGTTCATCTCCACGGGTCGAATCTGTTGGTTCGTACCGACAATCAGGTGGCTCGTTGTTACTTGAACCGTCAGGGGGACGAGGTGCGCGTCTCTGAACCTGTTGGCCTCCTTGATTTGTGCTTGGGCGGAATCTCATCTGTTGGCCTTGAGGGCGGTGTACATTCTGGGACAGTTGAATTTTCATGCGGACGCTTTGAGCCACAACCTTCCATCCTCTGTTCTGTACCATCTCTCTCTTCCTCTGTTTCAGTCCCTTTGTCTTCGGTTCGGGACTCCCTGGATCGATCTCTTTGCCTCTCCTCACAACGCTCTTCTACCCCGGTTTTGTTCGGAGGTGCTGTGTCCTCAGGCTTGGGCGATGGATGCTCTATCAATTCCCTGGCCTTCGGGCCTTCTGTATGCATTCCCTCCTATTCCCCTCCTCCCGAGGGTGCTGCAGAAGATTCGGGGGGTGAGGGTTTCGGTCCTGTTGATTGCTCCTTTCTGGCCTCGCCGCATTTGGTTTCCTCTCCTGTGGCGGCTGGCGGAGGGTCGGTTTGTCCGGCTTCCTTTGTGCCCGGCTCCTATTCAGTTTCCGCTCCTGTCTCTGTCTTGTCTTCGTCGTTTGCAGCTGACGGCTTGGCTCTTGAGCGGTTGACGTTGGAGTCTTTGGGCTGTTCCTCTGTGGTGGCTCGTGACATTCAGTTGTCGCGGCGCCCTTTGACCCTTAAGTGCTATGGTCGACATTGGGGCTCTTTTGTCTCTTGGTGTTCTTCCCATGGGGTGGATCCTGTGCTGGGGGATCCTGCTTCTGTGTTGGATTTTCTCAGGGATGGTTTTTTGTTGGGCCTTTCCCCTTCCACTTTGTCTGCTCAGTGGGCGGCGGTCCGTGCTTGTAGGGGTCCTGGGGCCTCGTTGGAGGTTCTTGCCCCATTGGTCAGTCGGCTTCTTCGGAGTTTTCGGCTTCGTCGGCCGGTCACTCCTGTTCTCGTTCCTTCTTGGGATTTGCCTACTGTTTTGCGGGGTCTGCAGTTGCCCCCTTTTGAGCCTTTGCTGGAGGCGGATTTGTTGTGGCTGTCCGCTAAGGTGGCTTTTTTGTTGGCCATAACCTCCGCTCGTAGGTTGGGTGAGTTGGGTGCCTTGCTCATTTCGTTTCCTTATTTGCAGTTCCTGCAGGATCGGGTCGTTTTGCGGCTTGATCCGGCTTTCCTGCCTAAGGTTTCTTCCAAATTTCATTTGCAACAGGAGGTGATTCTTCCTGATTTGCCTACTGTGGGGGATTCCCTTGTTCCCCCTTCCTTGGATGTTCGCAGGGCTCTACAGATTTACCTCCAACGTTCACTGGGGTTTCGGGTTTCTCCTGCCCTGTTTGTCTCCTGTGGGGGTGTGGCTAAGGGGAAGAAGGTTTCCACTTCCACGATCAGTCGTTGGGTGCGTTTGGCGGTCTGCCAATCTTATAAGTCTTTGGATCTGCCTCCTCCGTCTCAGGTGCAGGGCCGTTCGACGCGTTCTGTGTCTGCTTCCTGGGCTGAGGCGGCGGGGGTCTCTATCCAGGAGATTTGTAGGGCAGCCACCTGGCAGTCCCATCACACTTTTGTGCGGCATTATCGGCTTGATGTTTTACATGCCTCTGCTGACAGTTTTTCTGTTGGCGTCTTGAACGCTGCTGTTCGTTGATCATTTCTTGATTAAAGTTTTGTACTTTGCATGGATCCCTGGTGTCCTGCGTTTTTGTTGGTTCTCTGCTTGTGAGTTCCTCACGTAGTAAGGACTGGGACGGGGAGGACCCATGAGGTGGTAATGTCTTGTTACTTACCGGTATCTTCATTACCCCGATTAGGGTCCTCCCCGTCCCAGTCCTCTTCCCTCCCTCCCTCCCGCTGTGTTTGTATCGGAGTCTTGTTGATAACAGGCATGGCGGTAGGTGGGCGGGGCTTATGTAATATTCAAATACTGGCGTTGTGATTGGCTGGGTGGAGGCAGGACTGCCTCACGTAGTAAGGACTGGGACGGGGAGGACCCTAATCGGGGTAATGAAGATAACCGGTAAGTAACAAGACATTATTATTTTTTATATCAAATGTTTATTTGGGGAAAGTTAGCTTGAAAAGGAATTTTTTTCAAACAGCAAAATGTTTACTTCAAAATGCCAAGTGAAATACTGAACTATACTCTTTGGTTGGCTACAGTAAAAGAAGAGACCAATACTAAAATATGTAGTTACGAATGTAGAATTTTAGGAGAAAAAAATCCTTTGAGTAGTTAAACACACATTCTGTCTGTAGAAAGGATATATTTTTGAAGCTGTGCACTTCAAGCTGCAACTAACAATGGTCACTGACTGGAATTAGAACTTTTATGTTTTTTACCTTTTGTAAATATATTGTTGAGTAAACAATAGGGAATGATTAGGTCCAGTGGAATTTTGTGATACTGTGCCTGCAGTTTTTATTGCACAATTATGAATTACTTGCTTTATATTTGTTGCATCGTTTGAAGATTGCCATATAAATGTCCTCTGTAGCTCAAATGCTGAAAAATAATATTGCCAGAAACTGTGCCACAACTTTACCTGTTCCTACCGCTTTAAGAACACTGACTTGCAATTTGTTCCTCCATTGTCGACCAGTGTCTATGACAATAGTAAAGCTCTGCAGACTGACTTAAAGGCTGTAATTATGATGAAACATGTATTTAATAGATACCTGTGAAATATATATTCCTGTTGCAATAGGTTCCAAGAGGAAAAGTCACCTACCCTTCCTAGGAGTACTGCCGAGGCTTTCCAGTTGTGATCCTGGGAATATTAGAGAATAAGGAAAAGAAGGAAAAGCATTTTCAGGCAGATGCAGAGATTTACGCCTGTACCTTACCTACTGGTTTTTGTGCATCAGGCCATTCCTTAGGTGACACTCTTACCTGACTCAATAGCACTCACCATATTACCCCTGTAAGGATGAAGGGCTGAAGAATTCCTGTTAAATGCTGCACAAACACACACAGTGAACACTCAAATCATCCAGCTACCTCTTTCGCTGAACTGCTACACATAGACATTTCCTTTCTGCATGCAATGCAAACCAGATAAGTAGCAAGAGATGCCACGAAGCAGAGGATACTTCTTTAGAAAAAGCTGTTCCTGCTTTGATTCTGAGAAGTTGATTTCTCGTTTTCCTTGCAAGTGCTTTTTTTTTTTTTACAGGGGATCAATTAAGAAGAATATGGTTTTGAATCCATGTTGGGGACAATCGACCAAGGGTCATGCTTTCAGACACACCGCATCTACAATTACACCAGTTTGCAAGGCAGCGTATCAGGCAGCAGAGCTCCAGCTTTTGCGGCCCGGGGCGGACGCTGAGTTTGCCGCCCAGTCACGGCTGGTGCAGGTAAGAGCAGAGGTGGGGAGTCGACAGACAACGAATCAAATTTAAAAAAGAAAACTAATCTTGCGCTTACCGCCACACCCAAAACAGTGCCGCTTGGGACAGACTGCCCCCGCCCTCCCCCCTATGCCAGTGGTAAACACAAAGGGGCATTTATTTACTTCCTAAATACAGTAAGTGTAAAAACACAGCTAACCTAATATAAGGGACACAGCTACAAAGGTGTACACCATGAGTCACGACTAAAACATGCCAAGACTTGAATAAAAGTGTATGTATTCATTGAACAAGAAGTGGGCATTTCCACTCACCTTTGGAGCGGAGGAGCATCGCCCCACTTAAAAGCCCCCCCAAAGCACCAGAGAATAAAACAAAAATGGTAATTTATTACCATTTTATTTTTCATGTCCCATTCCCAACAGTGTCAGGATGGGGGCGGTGCCGTTGCTGAGTGACACCAGCAGGGAGAAGGGTGGGCTGGCTGTGCACTGTTTAAAGTGTGCATTTCTTTTTGGCTGGCGGTCTTGCGACGGCCACCCACACATGCACACTTCAAACAGCTCTAACCCAGCTGTCTAAAGACAGCTGGGTTAGAGCAAGTGCAAGCCTCTAGAGTGCTCCGGAGCTCCGAGTGAGACCACTCCCTCCAATCAGGGCATTGCTCTCATGCTGCATGAGAGCAGTGCCATGATTGGTCAAGAGAGTTGCTGCATCCAGTTCCTGCGAAAGAAGAGGTCCGGATGGGAGGATGTCGTGTTCGTGTAAGGTAAGTGTTTTTTTTATATATATTACCTGTCACCTTCATCGTTCGTTACTGTCTCAATTCGCTGGATAGTATCCCGGTCTCATGAGCCAGCCAGGCTATATGTGCCTCATATTTTCTCAAACATTTGCTGACACCCCTTTCCTTTGTAGATCCCTCCATCATTTTACAAATTTCCATGCCCACCTCCCAGTCCTGAAATCTGGGCAATATCTCGCTTGGCGACCAAGCAGCCCATGTTAAACAGGATATTCTGATGTGGTGTCAGATCCCAGGGACCCCATATCCCTAGTAGCGCGAGCCTGGGCTGTAAATTCAGGGGCATCCCCATAGCCTCCCCCAGTGATTCACCCACCACACCCCAAAATGATCGCAGTCCGTAATGCACAATTTTGATACAGTTTTGAGGCCAGTGACATGCAGGTGATCTGAACATCATCAGTTTGAGAAAAGCATTTGAAAGAACAAGTTATTTACCTTTGGTTATGCTCTTTCTGCTGGATACTCTACCTAACCACAGATTCCTCAACTTTAGAATATCACCAGGTGCCAGACTGGATTTGGAACCTTTTAAACTGCATTGCTCCATGTGCCAATAGGTGCAACATTGTGTTGAGTCCGTTCTGCCCCAGAAGTGATGAACGAAACCACATGTAAGCAACACACTTGTGCTCCAGTGTAATTTCTTTCCTGATTCGGACGCCGACTCAAAAACCAACCAAGGTACTAGTGTGCAGATCTCTGGGACCTTTTTAGATGGGAAAAGAGAACATTCCACAGAACGGGGCAGTGGGAAAGCAGTGAGGAATCTGCGGTTACATAGAGTACCCTCCAGAAGGAGTCTCACAGAAGGTAAGAAACTCGTTCTTCTGATGGATTCAAACCACAGACTTCTCACCTTGAGAATAGATACCAAAGCAGTATCTCTCATGGAGGAGCGCCTGTGGAATGGCTCAGACCAAAAGTCCTGCAGGACTGAGCAGGCAAAAGGCCTTCTTGTTGGACCTGACTGTCAAGGCAGTAGTGCTTTCTGAATGCTTGCACTGACACCCATGTCGGAGCCTGACATATGCCCAGATGTGGCACTCCATGTGCAACACAGTGCCGGCAGCCTTGCCCCTGGTAGAATGAGCACTCGGTCCTTCTGGAGACTGCTTCTTGGCCAGTGCATAGCACATTTTAATGCAGAGGACCATCCACCTAGACTAAGTCCTTTCCTTGCATCACCCTACCTTTCTATGCCCCAGAGAACCCCACAAAAAGCTGACTGGCCTCGTGATGATCTTTGGGGCAATCAATGTAAAAGCCCAAGGCCCATCTAAGGTACAGCTGATGGAGTCTCTACTCCTCTTTCAAGTATTGAGGAAAAACCAATAGCATCTTGTCTGAAAAAAAGGTGGTGCAGGGAGGTTGCACTGAGAAAGCCCACAGCTCACTCATGCAACGTGCTGAAAAATCGAAACAGCAAAACAGTTTTCATAGTCAAAAGACGAAACGAGTTGCTCTGCATTGACTCAAAGGGATTATACATGAGGAAAGTCATGACCGAACAGCTGCTATTGAGGAATCACAAAAGGTTTGGGAGGAAACATGTGTCAAACCTTTTAGAAATCGCATCATAACTGGTGATTTAAAACAAGGATGGCTGGTCTTGTAAACGTTAAACGTTCAAAAGTTCTTACAAATAACCTTCAATAGCTCCCAATGAAAGCCCTTCCGGAAAAAGAGATAACACAAATAATAAGACATCTGACAGTTTTGAATGGTAATTTTCGGAGGAGCCAGCGGTTGGCGCTGGCGGGGGGTCTTTGTACGCAGCCCACGTCACCATGACAGAAGGGGAACATAGAATCTCCCTTTGAGGCGCTTATACCTCACCATGATGAGACACAGCAAAGGAGCACCGTTGTTGTGTTTTCTGCCTCTGTTCTTGATACTGCCCACAGGTTACTGTACTAATTATCCATATTTCAACTCTTCTTTCTCTTATTCATCAGGACACTACACCTTAGTGTCTACACCTGCCAGTACACGATGCCGTGCGTTTTTGACCCAAATAGGGTGAGTTCCACGACTGTGCCATCAGCACAATAACGCTCTACTTCGCTGCTGCTTTTGTAATGTGTTTTTAATCGTACCTAGTTCTCAAATGACGCATGCCACCGCTCACCTATGTAGAGCATGCGTGTGATGCACCTTGGATACTGGATGGTGCACCAACTACAGTGTAAAAAACTAGAGTATTCTGACATGATATAGTAATGTTTGTTATTCTGTTTTGTTGCAGGTTATGTTGTAGATCTACAGGTACCACTTTTTAGGGTGCTGTACGGGTGGTCATTACTTCACTTCACTTAGTTTCTGACCACCACCAAAAAGTGTAGGTAGATCTAGGTTTGGTCCTGAAGAATTGCCATCTAATTGATAATAGGCAAGAAACATGTTGACCCATATCACAAGCGTATAACCTCACAAACCTTAGAGTGAGCATACGCGTCTTTTTCATTTTAATCAGGGTGGTGGCCACAATTCATTAAAATTGTTGTGAGTGGACCACCATTTCTGTTTTAAATTTCACATCCCTACACATCACTATCACCTACACTGACCTAGGTCCCTCACACGCACTACACCCTACGGCTTAAGGAATAAAGATCTCCGCCAAGAAGGCCCCATCACGGGTGCCGATCGGGTATTGCAGCGCCGACCCGATAAGGAGCAGACCCGATGATGAAGCAAGACACCTAGCTGGCTGGGTGTGTGAGGGTCTTTTTCCGAAAGGAGGAAACTTTTCTCCTGTTTATTGACTATATATTGTCCTGTATACCCTCAGATCACATACAACTACCTGCTTTGTACAATAGGAACTGCATACCACTACTGTAAAGTTTTGAATGGTAACCTCAACAAATTTGTCCCAGCGCCCGGTATAGATAGACTTTGCAAAGGGACGTCAGGCAGCAAGGATGACATCCATGACTTCGGGCAGTAGACAGAAATCAGTCGACTGCCGCTGCTCAGTCTCCATATATTGAGGTGAAGATTGCACAGGTTCAGATGCAAAACCCTATTGTGCTGCTGTGACAGAAGATCCTTCAGTGACATCTGGTAACTGTTACTTCTATGAGCTTTTAAAGATCTGGTACAAATATATAGCCTAATCCACAGACACGCAGTTCTCTCCTATGTTTGACTTGATTCTAGCCTTTTGGGCCCTCTTCCAAGATGGTGGTGGAGGTTTCCCTTCTCATCAGCCATCTCAGTGCAGCACCGCTAGGATCACATGATCGGAGATTCAGTTCACGTGATCGGGAGCAAGTGGATGTAGTTGGGAGACGGAGAGGTGCCAGCACCTCCACGGTGATGTGAGTGGCGCGTATGAGCAGCGCTGTGCCCTTGAAGTACAGCTCCCTTGAGGTGCCTGTGGGTTAGTGGTTTGTCCATACAGGCAGGACCAACGAGGGGGTAGCATTTGGAAATGGACACCAGCTAAGCGGTGCTATATACTGGCCCCTCAGTCCTACGATGAGCACGGGAGACCCCGTTTGCTGAATTTACCTGACAATACTATTAGTACGTTTGTCGGTGTGATAGTCCCTTTTGCAATCATGGAAATAGGGCGGGTGCCACAGACACCTGAGACATATATGGATGTAATGCCCACTTTTATGAATCAAGGACGCTGAATATTGAATTCTCTCCCATTACCTCACAGACACAAGCAGCGACTAGATGGGCAGAGGTAGCTTTTTTCGGGGCTTGAATATGTACCATGACACAATTATATATCTTGTAAAGAACTGTGGGGATTTTTAATGATTTGATTGTTATCCCTGTGTAAATAGTGTGTGACTACAGGGAAATGCTCTTGAGCGCACACCAGTTTCAGAGGATGGAACAGTGAAACTTGGTAAGCGTTTTTTAACATTTGACTCACCCTAATTCCTTCGCCACTCATGGGTGGGGCTTGAGCGTGGTGTTAGTATACCTGCAATCACAATTCTTTTTGCATGGTGGAGAGATTCAGTGATTTAGATGTGCTTTGTATTTATAGGATCATTATCATTATTTATGAAACCATGATTGAATGGGTTCTTTTTTAATGAGGGAGAGTGTCACACGAATCAAGGGAAATCACATTGTTTGTACATTTCTGTGTGGAGTGTCATTTCAGGAGCATCCGCAGTGTGGTTACTTAAATAACCAGAATTGTTTGTGGAGCACTGGATGGCAGCTCCATGGTAGAGGCAGTGCCTGGTTTGAGTGTTTAGCGAACTTGGTGCATTGGTGTGAATTTGGCATGCGACCTCGTCGAGGAGAAGCTGAGTTCCGCTCTGAGTAGGATACGTGAATCATGACTAAGTCCTCCTTTACCGGCAATGGCGTCTTGACCAGCGAGGAGGACGAAGAAACCAGTGTGAATTTGAAACAGATTCGGAAGTTGGTTTTGAAGCCAGAGAAGAACACAGAACGGGTTCTGGAGGCACAGACTGTGCCAGCGACAAACCCGATGGCAGTAACCCAACTGGAGGCCTTCACTTATCCTTGGTGTCTGAAGGCGCTCGACAAGGAGCCGGAAAAGTGCCAAAGATTCATAACAGAGCCTCTCTAAAGCCCTCATCTGTTATGACCTTGCCCACTGGCTTAGAAGCAGAGTATTTCTTTCACAGAATAAAAATCTTTAATTGGCAGTGTGAGCTTAGGCAAGAAGATAACTCAGAGTCTCCTGCATAAAACAAAAAAAGTGTCAGAATTGAAGCTTAGGTATTTTAGATATTTTTTGTCAGGGAGAATGCATCATTCTGGAATTTGTCATTCGAGAAGTCATCACTTTCACTTAGATCCGCCCTTTTTGATAGAATGTTCAGCTAATCAAGAGAGCAGTAATGCCCTTAGAAACGGTGAATTACATTAATGTTCATTTTTCATGTACATCTTTCTTGTTTTGAAAAAGCAGAAGATGCAGAGCTTTCGGATAGACATTATTATGTTAAAAACAGCTTTTACTTTCCAAGTTTAATTATATGACATTAGATTTTACAATTCCTTCTAGATTAGCTTCAGTATTAAAATTGTCCTATAGCATTTTGTGCTAATCTTAGACTTGCCTTATACTCCTTTTGTTTCCCTTTCATTTAGACTCACTTTTTGGAAGATTCCTTCTGGATCTTTTTTCTATTTAGGCCTTGATTTTGTTCCACATCCTTTTTGCCTCGATGACCTGATAATGGTCAAAATCAGTCATGAAGTTGTTCATCTCCATGGCATCAATCTTCCTTGGCCATCTTGTTTAAGCCTATTTTTCATTGACATATTCTTTTTCCCACTCATGTCTTACACACTTCTGACAAGCACTTTGGGGGAACTTGAGGACAAAGCTAGTAAGCTATATGCACTTGAAGGGCATAGCTTGCCTTTTTACATCACAGCAAGGACCATGCACGAGTGACCTGTTTGGATACTTAAGTCAACAACTGCAACTAGATTGTAAACATGTGGGCCAAGGAATACTTGGGCAACCCAGCCAGTCTGTACATAATACTTGAAAATCATGGTGGTGGTTCAGGAGCATTAACATGTCTGTGCAATTGGTATGTTTGGTCGCAGCACGCCCCGCCCCGCAGCGGGACGGGAAGACCCCGATGATGAAGCATGCCACCAAGGGCCCTTTTGGTGGGTGAGGGGTATTTTAACAAAGCTGTGTGCTTTCCACCATTGTAGGAGAGACACATATCTGGAGGAACACTGCATGTCTTTTTCTTAAGGGTGGATCCCTTTGTTTATATATCTATTGATTAGAGGAGGACGTATCCACCTCTTATGCTCTTTCTGAGTACTACCTCTTCACTCCCCTCCTTTTGTTTTTTCGTCTGGAATTAACAATGACCACAGATTTGTGCTTTGATTCTGCGTCCAATAACGATTCACTACGCATTTAGTCAGCTGTTTTCAGAATAATTTTAGATGAGAAAATACCCACATTCCTCATTTAGTAATTACAATTTTGACTTGACTTTGAATTACCTCAGCAAAGCCACCCTGCCATGCAGAAACTGAGCTAAAGATGCTGATCTCGGAAAAGCTGCATATGAAAATCAAACTAAATATATTGTAAGCCCAACTGGGAAAGGAGGGTGGGTGTTACTGTGCTCAAAGGAGAGCACCGCAATCTAATGCATTTTATTTTCCTGCTTCCGCAGGCGCAGACAGTTATTCCATGTCACAGCCATCCGACACTGCCTGGCTTGGCAGGCAGCCCATCAGTGAAATGTCTGTGGATAATTCAACCTGTCTTTTCTAGCACTGATCAGCGTGATACAAAATTGCCTTCTGCAGGGCAGCTGAGGAGAAAGTTGGGAAGCTTGGAAATGTAAATCCCTGCTTCCAAACGGCGGGTTGCTTAGCTCTAGATCGGATGTGAACAAGGTCAGTATTGTGGATTTGAAGACTACGAGCCTTATTTAGAATTTGAAGGATCGAATACTTCATCAAACCTTGGTGGATACACCCTCCCCTTATTATAAATGCCATGGAATATAGTGTGCTTGTAATATGGTGGACCGAACAGCTGTCATGTTTGTGACTAAGTATCCCATCCACTAATATCAATAAAGTATGCAGTTCGTTTAGGATAAAGAGAGAGAATATAAAGATAGGTCGGCATGTATATCCCAAGGATAGAACAGGAGTCTGCTCCTTTTGGAACTAGGACCCTCACACAACGCAATGGGTGTCATGCTTCCTCATACTTGCTCCTCGTCTCTTTGACGATATAAGTATCCCATCCGCCAAACTCTAAATACGTTAGATCCTAACATATGCCCCATACCCTTCTTAACCTTGGCCGCTTCACTTTTAGACACACTCTATCACATTCTTTGTAAGTTGAGCAGCAAAAACGTCAATGCACTGTAACAAGCTCAGGCTCTGAAAACTCATTGTACAGTGAGTTGGCAGGAGAAGAATCTTGCATCTGCAGCTCTTACCCAAGGGGAAATATGTACCTCCTGGGTGCAACTGGTTTCAAAGTGCAAGCAAATTAATCTCATTGTGTTACAACAGATACAGTGCCATTTTACTGAGATTGGTCTAGCGCCCCCTGGCTGCACCCATGACCATATCTGTCCTGAGTCAATTTGTGACAGAAAGATTAAGGCGTGCTCATTGGAGTCACCACAACACAATACTTACAAACATGCCATGAATAGAACACAAAAAGATTGGAATTACAAATCATGACGTTTTATTTTGGTACACATGCCCTATGAATACATGAAGTTTAACAGAAAAAAGAATGTCCCAAACATGCAAGGGGTACTTCCAATTATGGGACTCTCTTTCCTGTGGTTAATTTGTTACAAAATAAGTGCTGGGGCTCTCGTCAGGAGGCAGCTTGCACCAGCCCACTTCTCCTGTTAGCGCTGCTTAAAACAGAACCAACTACTAACCATGAAAGATGGGAGAGGATGTGGCAAGAGTTGCCGACTTTGGAGCTGGGGAACCAGGTTCGAGTCTAGGCGTCGGCTGAATATCCTGTGAATCTCGGCAAATCACTTAATCTACCCGTGCCTACCGATAAATGAATGTGTCCTTCACTGGTGCTCATGAAAAGCGCCATTGTGGATGATTAAGTGCTGGTGCTGAGCACTGGAAACCACTGTTTCAAATTAAGCACTATCTCTGTCCCCCCTAATAACACTGCCACTGTAATTGGATATAAGGCATCTTTAAAACATAATTTGAAAAACCGAAGGAAGTTTTTAACATAAACAAACTATTCCAAAAAGAGTCACCTCAATGGTTACCATTAGCAATTCAAATGCATCTACAGCATCAAAACAATGCCCTTAGTTTTCTAGTATCAGCGGATGTTTTTGCCTTGTGTGCTGTATGGCAGCGGTGTCTTTGCTGTTTGTCACCAGTGACTACAACAAACCCAGAATGGTTATGCAGGATATCTTTCCTGTTTTCACCACTGACAAATAATGAACTAATCAAAAAAGCACTGTTATCAATGACGTTCTCTCTATCAGCCAACCAGACTTGAGTATGCCTCGCTTATCAAAAGAAATCTTACCCTAGCAGTGTCACCTCGAGCTGGACGTCATCATTCAGATACCAAATTATGAGTGAGGTAAAAAAAAGGCCTGAATTTTGCAAGACAGAAACACTATAGCCAAAGCCATCAGTACTATCAAACTCAAGCAGCTCTTTTCTACAACTAACTTGGCAAAAAAAGATAGCTCTGTTACTGACTAAGAAAGTCTTGTGGCAGGTTTAATGACATATCACGACATCAAGTTCTAGAAAGCATGGAACAAGAGTATTAATTGGGGAAGGGAGAACTTCTTCATAGCATTTTGTAAAACACCATATTCGAGTATAATCCTATCTATAAAAGCAGTATGAATTTAGAAGTTTGAGAGAACCCCTCCGTGTGTCTTACACAAAAACAAACATGTTCTTCATGCACCTGTGTGGAGGCAGAACAATTGCTTTTATGTGCCACCCACTCAAATGTGCATGACAGTATTTCCTTTTTCAGTTCAGTTAAAAGACACACAGAGGAGCACAAATTAAATTTACTTCCGGATCAGAGTTTTTGAAGAAATACATCTTTTAGCTTACTGCTCAAACTACAGCCCAAATTTAGTCTCTCAGATTTGAATATGCATCATTGACTGCAAATCCGATCCTCAACGAGTTACTTGGATTTACTTCCGATGTAAAACTAAATTGGTACATATTTTGGCTCAGTTAGACTACTAACAGCAGAGATAAACACACTAGAGTAAAGTAACACACGCATTTGTGCAGTATAATATAAATGTATGTAACTAAAGCGTCATTACCCCCAGGTCCCTCCAGTCCTCGTCCCATTCCTTAACAAAGTGGAGATGACCATCTCCGCGACAGAAAAAAAGAAAAGGAGCATGCTGGGATACCCAATCCACTCCCTCCCACTGGGAGTACATAAGCGGTACCAGCCCAGCATGCAGCCTGTTCTTTTTTTCTGTCTTCCGACAGAATGGGATGTGTTGGACTTACCTGCTGGTTGCTTCGCTGGACGTCTCGTCGGGGCTGCTGGGCTGTCCTCGCTGTCCTCTTTCCGCGTTCTCCTGGCCTGCCGGGCTTGCCAGGAGTCGCGTTGGATTTCGCCCGGCCTTTTGCGGCTGGGGCGCCGTTCCTCCCGGTCATTTCCGGGTTGCAGTGCGCGTCTCCCTGTGGCTTGGCCGGTCTGGGGGACGCGCGGCTGCGGCTGTTTGGCGGGTCCAGGGACTCTGCTGGGCGATGTTCCTGGTCCTCCTGCCTGGCGTTTGGTTTCCTGCCGTCCTCCTGGTGCCCCTGCTGCTCGGTTGGGTCGCTCCGGAGCTGGCCTTGCTGTGGCCTCGGCGGCCGTTTTTGACGGCATGCTCCTCCCGGCGCTGGTTCCTTGGTGCGCGCCTGGGATGGCTGATGGAGGGGGGGCGGTGAGCTGGTGGTGCGCTCTTCCTGCCCCCTTGGTGAGTACCGCGTAGCGGTTTTCATTTTTCATTTTTCATTTCCACTTCCTCTAGCTCGTTGTGTGTTACGTCTTGTCGCCTCAATGGAGTATTTCATGCTTTGCGGCACTGACCTAGAAGCATTGGTGGCAATTGGATGGTGGCATGGGACCTTGATGGGAATGACGGAACTTATGGGAGTCATTACTACGCTCCCAGCATCAAGTACATCCATTTCACGGTGTGACGGCTACCACCGTTTCCTCTAGCGCCTTGTGCCTTCCATCTTCTCCCCTCACAGGTGGATTTCGGCCTTGGGGCGCAGGCCTTCTGCTGCATTGATGGTATCTGGGTGGTGGCGTGGGCCCGTGCCTGTCCTGTCAAGAGGTTGGGTGAGTCGTTGCTCCGCACCCTGCATGTTGGTGTCCGGGTGCTTCCTTGGTTGTCCGGCATTTCTGTCTTGACTTCCGGTGCCTCCTTGTGGGCCCCTGGTCTTGTCTGCTTTTGATGGTGGACGGGGTCCGGTCTGGCTCTTTCCTGGTTGGGAGTTCGCCTGGGTGTTCTTGGGTTGATGGGCTTTTGCTCTTTCCCTGGGGTTCGCTTGCGGCCCTGGCTGGTATGTCTTCCCCCTTCCTTCTGGTTGCTGCCGCCCTGTGCGCCTGGACCTCTGGGGGTTGCCGGGGTTTGGTCCCGGAGGCCTCCTCCTTGCGGGTTCCTTGCTTTCTTCCAGTGCTGTTGGTTCCCCTCCTCCTCTGGTCTCTCCAGGTGCTGGTGGGTTCCTGTGGGGGCTTCTCTTTGCTGGCTCCTGTTCCTGCGTGCTGGCCCTCTGTGCTTGCTGGTTGCGTGGGGTATGGGTCAATTTTTTGTCTCGGTCCGGGGCCCTTGTATCTCCGGCCTGTTTCTCTGCCTCCGCTGACCCCTGCTCCTGGGTTCTTGGCAGTCCTTGGGTTCCCTGTCCTGGGCCGTTGTTTCCCCTGTCACTGCCCTCTTTTGGGGGTTTTTTGCCTGGGGGGGTCCTTCGGGCTTCCTCCATGGGATGTGTGTTCCCGGGCCTTTTTGGCTTTTGGCTGGCTCAGCGCTCGTTGCTGGTTGGCGTCTGTGCTGGGGTCGGTCCCTTTTGGGACTGCTGTTGGCCTGTCCCCTTGGTGCTTGCCGCCCGTCGGTTTCTGGCTTGCTGGGCTTTCTTGCTGTACTGGGCTGCGGCCTTGGCTTCTGTTCTTCCTGCTGCCCACCCTGTGGTTTGGCCGGGTCGGTCCTGGTTCCTCCCGGGGTGGTGTCTGCTTGCTGGGCCTTGGCTCGCTTTGGGCTGTGTCTCCAAGGGTTTGTTGGCTTCTTCTTGTGGCCTCTTTGCTCTGTCCTCTGGGCCTCCGGCCGTTCTGCCCTTCGGGCTTGTGTTGTCCCTGATCGGCCCTGGTTGGTGCCTGTTTGGGGTGCGCCTGGGTTTGCCTGTTGCTCTGGCCTGTTCTGGTCGTCCCTGGCTCTTTTTTTTCGGGGCCTGCTGCCTTGCAGTTTTTGGGCTTCCTTCGGCTGCCTGCTGCCTGTGCGCGCGTTGGTTCCTGCCCTTTGAGGGTTCGGGCCTGGTGCATGAGTGTCTTGTGAGTCTCTGTGGCCTAGTGGTTCTGGTCTCTGGCTCTTCCTCTGCTGGTTGCGTGTTCGCATCCTGGTGTTTCCTTGCTTGTGAGTCATCAGTCTTGCATTGCGGCGTTGTTCTTTGGTCACCTGCGCTGTTGGGCGCTTGTTGCATCCTTCTGGGTGTTTTTGCTTGCCCCCTGCTGGGGGTTTTCTGCCTCTGTTCTGGTGGGCCTTTCGCGTGTTGGCTTGTTGGGCTTGCCTTCGCGCCTGCCGCTCCTTTTGCTCCTGTGGTGGCTGGGTGTCGTTGGTCTTCCTTGGCCTTTGCCTTGGGTGGCCCCTTGTTCTTCGGGTGCCCAGCTCCTCGGCCCTGCCCTGTCTGCTGTGCCCTTTCCCTACTTGTGGGTGTTGGGTGTCGGCCTCCCCTGGTGTGTGGGCCGCTTTGTTGCTTCCTGCTTGCAGTTGGCTTTGCCTCGGGTCTGGGGCTCTGGCCTTTTCCCTTTGGGGGGGTCCTGTTGTTGGGCCTGGGCTCCCCCGCAGGCTCTTTTTCGGCCTGTGGTGTCTGTCACCCTTGCTCTCTTGTTGGCTCTGGGTGTTCCTTCTCCCCTGGTTTGGGTCTGTTCCCGCTCCCCTGTTGGGTGGTGCGTCTTTGGCTTCTCCGGGCTCCTCTCCTTTGGTTTCTGGTGCCTGGGTTGTTCGGGTGCGCTCTTGGGGCCTGGGCTCTGCCTCTGTTGGGTTTGCCCTTGCGGTCCCTGTGGTTGGCCTCTCGCTCGCTTGCGCGTGTGGGTCGCTGGTACGCCTCTTGGATGGTTGGGTCGGGCTTTGTGCTGTGGGGCCCTTGTTGACTTGGGGTCCTCTTTTTGGTCCCTGCTTGGGTCCTTGCCTGGCCTCTCGTTCTCTTGGATTTTGTCACGGTCCTGGGCTGGTCTTCTGGCCTTTCCTGTGCTGCTCCTTTGCGGCTGGATGGGGCTCTGGGTCCGATGTGTGGGCTGCTGGGCTCCCTCCCTCTGCTGCTCCGCTCTCTGGGTGTCCTGGCTGGGGTTGGCTGCTGTGCCTTTCCCTGTGCCCCTTGTTGTTTGGGGGTTCTTTTTGCCTCTCCTTCCGGGTGCTGGTGGCGCCGTGTTGTGTGCCTCCTGGCTGGCTGGCCTGCCGGTTTCTCCGGCTGGCTTCTTGGCTGTTTTGCCCTTCTCCGGCTCCTCCTGGGGTTCGCCTTCGGTGGTTCCTTGGTGTCTTCCTTTCTCCTCCTGGCGGTTGGTCGGCTCTTGGTTGGTGGTGTTTCCTCCTTTCCGGTTCTGGGGTTTGGTTTCCCCGGTTCCGTGTTGGGCCTCTGTTGTTGTGTTTCTTGGTTCCTGCGGCTCTTCGGTGTCTCGGCTGGGGTTGGCCTTTGGTCGGTCCTGCCCTGTGGCCCGGTCCTTCTGTGGGTTTCTGGCCTCCCGGTTCCCTGTTGCTGCTGCTTTCGGCTAGGGGGTTGGGGCCTTGCTTTGGTTCCCTGCCCTCTTCTCTTCCTGACTGTTCCTCTGGGTGGGTGCCTGTTTGCTTGTCCGGTTCTCCCCCTTTGCGGCTCTGCTGTTGGCTTCCCCTAGTGTCTTGGGGTGGTCCTGTGGTGGTCGAGTCTTTCTGGCTCTTTTTCTTTGGCGTGCCTCTTCGGTTTCGTCTTCCTTCCCCTCGCTTTTGGGTGTGGTCCTTTGTGGGTTCCTGCGCTTGTGGTTCGCCCTCTTCCCTGTCTTGGGGGGGGGGGGTTCGCTCTCTGTCTTGCCTCTGCTGTGTTCCTTCCTGGGCTTTCGGCCCTGCCTCCTTGTGCGGCCTGTTCTCCTCTGCTCTTGGCCGTTGGGCTGGGTTGGCCTGTTTGGTTCCTGGTTGGGTGGCTGCCTGGTGGTGCCTGGGGCCGTGGGCTTCACACTTGGGGGTTTTCTCCCTGGTCGGTTGCCCTTTCTGGCTCTGTTTCTCCTTTTGGGGCGTGCCCTCTTCTCCTGGTCTTCCTTTGGTCGTTCGGGGGGGGGTCTTGGTTTGGCCCCTCTGGTTGTTCCCTTGGGGCTTGGCTTTGCATAGGTGGCCCCCTTCTGGCTTGCCTGGGGGGTTTCTTGTGGGTTTTTTTCTGGTCGTCCCCTGCTGGTTTTGGGGTCTCGGCTCTGTCCGCTTGGTTGGGGGCTTGGTTGGTTGTGTGCTCCTCCCTGCATTTTTCTCTTTTCTGTGGGCTCTTTTGCCCTTGTGGGTTGCCGTTTTTCGGTCTGGTGCCCCTGGCATTGGTGGGGTTCCGGAAGGCCGAGTTTTCTGCTTTGGTATTCTCCACTTTGTTAAGGAATGGGACGAGGACTGGAGGGACCTGGGGGTAATGTCCTATTACTTACCGGTAATCTTCATTACTCCTGGTCCCGTTGTCCTCGTCCCATTCCTTACATCCCTCCCTCCCTCCCTGGCGGCCGGCCTTCTGGTTGTTGGCTTGGTATTTTCAGGCTGCATGCTGGGCTGGTACCGCTTATGTACTCCCAGTGGGAGGAAGTGGATTGGGTATCCCAGCATGCTCCTTTTCTTTTTTTCTGTCGCGGAGATGGTCATCTCCACTTTGTTAAGGAATGGGACGAGGACAACGGGACCAGGAGTAATGAAGATTACCGGTAAGTAATAGGACATGGGTGTCCATTTAATAATAATATAGCTACAATAGATTTTGAATGCAAGACTTGTTGCTTATATGCAATATCAGGATTATCTTTAATTCTAAATTCACACACTAAACTGACTCCAGGTCAAATACTGCACATTAAAACAACAACTTACCTGGCTAACAAGCTGATTTCTCTTAATGCAAAGCGGACCACAAAAAGAGTGGTGGTAAGACACTATTCAAGGCACTACAGGGCAGACAGCGAGTAATTGGCTGCAACAGTGGTGGCTGAGGTCTTTTGCCACTGGTGTCCTGGGATCTATCCTGCTATTGTTCTGCAAACTGGGTTAATACAACCCATACCATACTTGACTCATGGTAGTGAGGGCAAGAAGTCACATGTTTCTCATGGAGGTAGTGTGAGGGTGCACCAGCTCAGAACTCAACAATCAACCAACAGAAATAATAACAATAGTGTCCAGCCCAGTGCTTATCTTTTAGCATAAGAACATACTTTTAATCACACAGCAATACTAAATACTCCACCTAAAGTACAAGTCATTTACCTTGGTGATGTCTTCCCACTGGTGCTAAACGTGCCAATCCCCCTCTGTGCTGAACCCACCTTGGGAGATTCCCTGGTTCCCTTCAGTGGTGGTAGCAAAGGTTCAGTCTCTAGTGTCTCACACAAGTCAAATGCGCACACAGTTCACTTTCGTTCAAGTGTGTGGAGCCCAGGCTGGAGTGGTTCTGCGTGCGCAGCAAAATGGGTCTGGGCCCTTGACCAGACCACAAAATCATTCTGGCAGATACAGCCCCGGGCAGGTCGATGTCATCCCACGGCAAATTCAGCTCTGACTGGATTGATGCCATCGCACAGCAGAAGCTCCAATCTGGCCAATATTTTTGCATGGCAGATGCAGATCTGAATGGAACAAACAGATCATGTCAGCCCTGACCAGGTGGATATTGCCACAAGGCAGATGCAACTCAATCTGGCCAAACAGGTAGTTGCAGCCTGACCCATCCAATGTAGTCACATGGCAGATGTAGCCATGTTCGGGCCAAACGGGGATGCAGTGAGTTTCGCATCCTAGACAGTCTCTCCTTCTGCAGGTCAAAGCAGACTTCTTCACCTTCTCAACAGTCAGGCTCCTAGGCATTCAGGCAGACCCTCAGCTTCTCCATCAGAAACTGCAGAATTCAGGAGATGTCACTTCACCTCTGGTAGACTAGCTGCCGGGCAGAAATTATCCCTGGTTACACGGCAGTCCTTTGAGCTCTTTGTGGAGCACTCCCTTCCCTGATCTTGAGGAAAGTAGAAGTGGAAGAAAGCGGGATGGATTGAGTCCTACTTTTATGCATAACGTTTAAACAGGGGATATGGATCGACTCTTTCAAACTGTAGAAATTATTTGGGGTGGTTCTTCTTTTAAATGCCCTCTTCAGACTGTGTCCAGACACAAACTTTGTGTAGAGTAATGCTTCTTGCCGCAGGAAGCACGGTGACTGTCTCCTGACTGGAGCACCCGCAACACAAGCACAATGAAGTATGAGGGATCTGCGCTTGTCTGATGAAGTAACCAGGGGTAGAAAAAAGGGCAGGTCTGCCCTAGAAACTACCACACCTAATACAACAGAAACTGCACCCCTCTCATTAATCAAATGGCAATGCGCAGGAAGAAATAATCAGCAGCTCCTTACTAACAAAGCCCTAATTGAAATTCCAAAGGTACCCCTGTCTCCATCCTCCTCACATCAGTGTCTGGATATCCACTGCTCAGCAACAGGAATGGAGGCATTACACTTCGAGCATCGGAGGAAGCTGTCGTCGTCCAGCATCTTGAGATGTGCCAAACCGGGGGCATTCAAATTGGAACCCACGGACTTCAGTACTCATGCTCATTCATACACAGAGCCTTACTACTGCACACATGCTACAAGCATGCTATGCACACACTCAATATGCACACAAGATGCCAGTGCAAAGTTCTAGACATACACATAGCAGTTAAATTTTACCCAAGTATGAGCTGCAGGCCACACTCTCAGTAACAAAGATGAAGAGGTCACACTATCAATCTCAAAAATACAGTACGTGGCTTCCACCACCACTTTATATACTATATCGAGGCCAGGGACAGTAGTCCTCTGTCCTGTGAGGACAAGCTTGGTGCGCTTGGCTGAAACTACGATAACCAAGAGTTAAGATGCATTGGCTCTGCACAAAAGACCTGATAAAAATAACATGTCTACCTTTGTATTTATCTTGGTAATTTCTGAAAGGTATGTCAGGTTATATTGACATGTTTTCTAATGAAGCCAAGTAGTGGTGCCACCTTGCTGTTTAAGATGTTGCCAGATCAATAATTCACTCTAACATCTGCACCAAAGTGCAGAGCTTGGCTCTTCTGAGTTCTAAAGGCTTGACTATGTTCTGATGAATATGAGACATGTTACACTCCCTTTTAAAAACAACGTTGGACCCATAGGGGTCCTTACTGCTTCAAAATTACCATGAAACATTTTATTATTAGATGTGAAACCCAAGGGAGGCAGTCAAATGCTCCCTAAAACATAGAGTATCTCAATACATAACAGTTCTTAAGATTCCGGCAGGGTTGGACTGGAACAGAAAATAGGTCCAGGCACCAAAATAAAAGTTCCCCCCCATTAGTGAATTAGAAAGTGGCCCCTGTTTGCAAATTGACAGTTTTTAACTTGTGAAGACACGCTGCATAAGTGTTTTGCAAGGTATGAAAGACTACATGGATTTGAGTTTGCTGTAAGTTGAAGTGGGTGGGATCGGAGGGGCAAAACGCACCTATACTTTTTTAATTTAAGGAAAACAGTTCCCCTACTTTCTGTGAAAAGATAACGATGTTTAATTCCAAGAGCTGAAATGCTTCAGCTGACGTGTAAGGCAGGGAGTCTCCTGTGCTGTGAAACCGAAGGTAGGCAGACAGCTAAACAAGCCTCCTAGCTCGGGTGCCTGCTGCCTGAAAGAAATGTAAATGTGCCCAACGGGTCAATATGCAAATGTAAAGGGAGCTCGGATGTTGATATTGGCTTTGATTAATGGAATCACTTGACACTTCCTGATGACACAGATTTATCCTTTTGAGTGATATTGGAAAAGAGTTGCCAGCTGAGCGGTGAAGTGTGTGCTTTTTAATGGTGGTTGACACAGACCCCTGCAGGGGCATGTGTTAGCCCTAACTATTCTCCACTGCTTCAACCAGGATTCAATTCCGTGGCTGTCTGGTTACACCCCCATAGCGGGCGGGAAGAACCCGATGGTGAAGCATGCCACCAAGGGACAGTTTGGTGGGTGAGGGTTATTTTAGGAAAACTTATTGTTTTCCTTAAATAAAAACTCCTGGAAGGACAGTTATTTCAGAAATACGAGTGGACTTTATTTGGTTATTCATATAAGACAGGAGGCTGAGTCCACAGCGAACCTGACCTCTTTCTCCCCCCTTTGTTTGATATGTGTCTGGTTACACATACACCTCTGCAGTGCATTAACTAATAGAGGTTTCAGTACAATAGTGCATTTCCCAATGATTAAATTAACTTGCATTTATTTTACATTTAAGCTACGTGTTATTTTATATTTACATACCTGAAGATGAAAGACTGAAAGAAGTTACATAATATTTGGTTATTTTAGCCACGCCTTTGACCCATCCCCACATTAACTCGCCCCGCCCCCAATGTGCACAGCCTCACAGTTCCCTTACTTTTTTTTATGCACTTCGACCGCTGGCTGTAAGTAATGCTTGTTTTTACATCAGGGAATTAAACACTAAAAACCAGGCCAGCAGACTAAAAAACAGGCCCACCAACAGCCAAAATCCTGCCAACGCACTGACCTGTCAAATCAGTCCATCGGGCACTGCCAAATTGCCTTATAGGCCAGTCTGACCCTGGATTCCTGCATGAATGCGTTGATGAATAAGTCGGTAAAGCATTCTTTTGTCTTTCGTACAGTGTGCTATACAAATGTTGTCATCATCATCATTCCCGACCCATTGCTTTCCTGGCCTCCTAAATTGCCTTTCTTGTCTATATCGTCTTTCCCTCTATTTGCAGATGTTACTCAAATCTTTTTGTTTCAGACATTACTTTTAGGAGAACATACTCCTTCACATTAATAATGTTTTCAATAGAAGGTTAGTTAGTGTTGAAGTAAATCCTTTAGGAGTTTTACTTGTAAGATATGTTTGTTACTGGCACAATTATTGTGACATTGTAGTCATTTTTAGGTCTCGCCTGAGCCAGCGCATGCGCTGCACTGGCGAGAGTTTTAGTAAGCGGGTTTTGGAAGTGCAAACAGCAGTGTCTTTTGCTGGCGACCAGCTTGCGTTCACGCGAGCGTGCACGCGCGATCAGGCGCCATATGGCTTCCCTCGCCATCTGGACGCTCGCGATTACTTTCACGGCCTCGCGTCCGTGTCAGTTTCACGGCCGCGCGGCCAATGCTTGTTATATGTGTGTTTCTGTATGTTGTTTTCAAGTCATTCTTTCTAGGAATCACACCTTGCTTTAAGAGTGCTTATTGCCAAGCTTCCCTTTCCTGCTTTCATCTTATCAAGAAGACATCATGAAAACCATTGAACCATAAATTATTGCCTCACCCCTTCCGATGGCCTGACGAACGCCATTCTCACCCTGCCGGGCAAAGCCAAATAAGCCATGCATATTTACAGTTCCTTTGAAAGGCAGAGCGAGGACTAGGACCTCTGTTCCGACTGAATCTGCATCCACAGAAAGGATGTTATAAGGCTCGAGGTCTGACAAGCGCTCCTCCGCCCCTCCCTCCCCGCCGCGTTGCGCTGCTTTTGGCAGAATAAATGCCTAAAACATGCCTCAAGTCGTTGCCCTGGTAAATGCTATATATGTATAAGTCGTCAGCGCTTTCAGTTTCTCAGACATGCCTGCTTCCTTCTACGTCTCTGTGCCTCAATGTCTATCTGCATCTGTCTTTCTCGCAGACTCGCCCACCTTCTCGGTGCTGAATTTAGATTCGTAAAGGCTTCATGCGGTGGGTCTGCTGCTTTTGTTGCTGAACAAGAAGTATTACCTGCTTGTTTAACTAATTTGACGAATCAGTGACCTTTGTGTTAGTAAACTTCATGCGTACTTTTAGCTTTTTGCGGAAGAACCACGTCTAATATCATTGTTTTGAAAATTAAGTTGTGATCCATGGCTTTGTAGCAGTTCTTTGTTTTGTTTTTCCTCTGTCCATCGCCCCTCCTCTTCTACGTCCATCCGCCTTTAGTTCCAATGCGACCACACACAGTATCGCAGCTGCCTGCTCATCTAACATGTCACCATTCAACCATTCATCCTCAGCAAATCAACCAGCAATTAACTCCATCTAGCCACCTATCCTTCCACCAGAACACCCCTACATAAATCTATCCATTCACCCGAGCCCCCTATACTCTAACACAAGCATCATCTACATGTATAAACATACATCACTCTATACATTCACCCATCCATCCACTAACCCATTTATCGATCTGAGCCACCTACTCGCTAGCCCGGTTATTAGCTGCTATCATAGAACCTACATCCATACGTACATGAACCCACGTCAGCCACTTATTATTCAGCACGTCCTTTACAAACATCAATGTACCTTGATCCGTGCATTCATCCATCAGTCCTGTCGCCCGTCCATTCGTCCGTCCATCCATCCATCCATTCATTCATCTGTTCATCTATCCATCCATCATCCCACCTATTTACCAACCCGCCCACTACCCACTTCTACATAGATCCTTCCAGCCCACCACCAAACTACCCACCCATACATCCATCTTTAGAATGTCACAATGATAAAAGAGGGGTCCTGTACTCCCTAGGGCAGTTCAATTGATTCCCAAGAAAGGGTCTACAGGCCTGTGCTTTTGTGCAGTTTTATAGAGTGCAGAACATGAACCCAGGGGTCACAGCGTTTGAAATATAAAAAGTGTCCAAATAGATTTTTTGTATTTTTTAGAGAACAATATAGCCCAAGGTACTAGAGTGCTTCACAAACAAAACAAAACTACATTACAGATCTTTTATCATTTTAGGCACAGGGAGATTACGTGATTTGCCCAGACTCGCAGGATGTTGAGCTAAAGCCAGGATTTAAACCTGATTCCCCATCTCTAGACTCAGCAGCTGTAGACAGAAGGCAAAATCTCCCACTTTCAGGTTACTTTATGCCAAATATTGTGTAACAGTCAATCATCCCTAGAGTCTTACCTATTGAAACAGGCTGTACCTAAAACAAAATGAGGTCATGCCCAAAGGCAAATGTTTTATAGCCTTTTAATTATTTGGAAATTGCTTTAATGGAATAAATCATTTTCCTTGAAAGCAAGATTTGGGATTCGCAGAACCAAAGAGTGGAGCCATTAATCACATAAACATCAAGCAAACAACATACGTAACCAATAACAAGCATTGGCATAGCCAATAGGTCCCGCTTTTGGGACCTTATAAGTATTTAGATATGCAACACAATATCCTTGGTGCAACAACATCAACTGTTGCATAACTAAACACTTATAAGGTCCCAAAGGCGAGACCTATTGGCTATGCCAATGCTTGTTAATCTAGGCGCCCTTTCTTTTACTTTGTCTTTGTAATAAACATTCAATATCTCAATCTGTGTGATTATCGCTTTTCAAAAATTCACACCCGTGCTTTTATAGTGTCCATCTCATTTATAACTACAGTTTAATCTTTAAACATGAACAGTAACAAGCTCTCCTCAGGCAAATGCCAGCTATTAGGTATAACAAATGAAGAAAGCTCTATTTTTAGCAAGATGCTTTCTTTTGACTAGCTGAGGAAAATGATGCCTGTGCTCTATAAAATCAATAAAGCCGCGCACCTGAACGTACTCAGCTCACAAGACAGCCCAGGCTGTGTTTATTATCCTGGGCCATGTTTCTTTGTGAACTAAACAGAAGATGTTTATATTGCTTTTTGCACACAATTCCCTTTCGTTGCTTGGGCTGAACCTTGACAAGGCGACACCACAACCCCCCTCTTTGGAAGACATCAAGCCTAACTGGGTGAAAGAAAATGGACTATGAAAAAGGGGAGAACACTAAAGTAACACTCCTTTTCACCAAACCCAGCATCCACAAGCTTGGTCCCCAGCTGGATCTTGGGTTCCTATCAGCTCTGAAAGAAGTGCTCTAGTCTACGCTGTTACTGCGCGGAGTAACTCTGGGGTGTTTTCCTTCCTTTTCAGCTTTGGGGTGCATACTATAGCAGGGCTCAAAGCCACAGCGGATGGATGCCGGGCCCTGCTTCCGGTTCATTAAAAAGAGTAGTAAGCAGACAGAGAAGTTTGAGGTGCCTCCAGAAAGGAAGATATTTCTGAGATGTAGTTCAAAGCGGTGGTTATTTTGAGCCGGTGGCTTCCGGTGCTCAGCACAGGGACTTAATCATCAACACCAGTGCTTTTCATAAGCAGTTAAGGACACATTTATGGTAGGCATGGTTTAAGTAATTTGCCCAGAATCACAGGATGTTAAGCCGACATAGAGACTCGAACCTGGTTCCCCAGCTCTGAAGTCGGCAGCTCTGGCCATTACGCCACATCATCTCCCCACTTTCATGGTTAGTAGTTGGTTCTGTTTTCAGGCGGCGCCAACAGGCGTAATGGGTTGGTGTAAGCCGCCACCTGACAAGAGCCCCATCTCCTGCATAATAACTATGTATAAGGGTCATTCCTTCCATCATCCTAGTCCGACATGACACAGCAAGGTAGATCCCCTGAGGGTACCACTTTGGGTATACAAACACCATATCTTTGCTAAGGCAAGAGAGGAGAAAAAAGACTTCCATGCTGACACACTGACGCGAGACGCTGAGGTTCCTGCACGCAGGCACTCCAGCTCGCAGTGGTCTGACATCCCTCGCGGGGTGTCCTTCTCGAGACCAAGACGGGGTCCCACAGTCTCTCACTTCAGGTAATGGGGTTGACTTTATCCTAGAGGGATTCTTGGCTCTACACCTACATACATGCTAGGTACACCTAGTTACATCTAGTTAGGGTCGCATCGTAGGAGTACGCATTATTACTGTCATGTATTTATATACCTGCCAGTATTCATTGTTTTAGCACTATGGTAGGAATCTACCATCCTTTTACTTTGTTGGTGCTTATAATCATTTATATCTGTTTCTGTCTTATGGTTGTTTCAGCACACCTATTTTACACTAGAATGACACTGGTTTAATAAATGCTTATTGAAAACCTCCCCAGCGTTTATTCTGTGTATCTCTCTGAGACAAAGTGAGCACGAGCGACTGAGCGAAACATACTGTACTGTTTCCATGATCCCTGATGGGACAGAGTTGTCATATTCGATAGTTGCCAAGAACTATTCTCTCCTTGGTAAGAGGAGTTTACAGTGGCACTGTGAGCTAGCTGGTATACAGGCGAACATACCCGGTGGGGGTGTCTGGAATCAGTCTGGACACCAATCCCACAGTCTATATTGTCTAAACGCGCAAATCCTATATAGGTTTATAGGAACTACACAACAGACTGGCACACTTCAACCACAGTATGAGTAGAGTTTGAGTATCACAGCAACATCTCTTATTACAAAGAATAAGTTATGTTTAAAGTTTCCGTGACAGGGATACATTAGTGACATTGGTACTGTGCGTCTAGTATCCAGAAACCACTGTTCGTTACATTTATTTTTATATTAAACATTTTCTGGACCTTAAGTCTACCAGAAAGTAGACCTCAGCCTGCTTTTCTATTTTAAAAAAGCACCATACCTCTTTACAATGAATTTAACAGATTAACAACTAAAGGGAGCAAACCAGATGAGAATGTTTCTTGTCAGTGAGGATCAGCTCGCAATTTGTTTACAGTTGCCGTTAACCTAGTGCACAACTTAAGAGAGCAATCACACTTTGTTCATCTAACTAAAATACCCTTCCTCTGCTTTGAGAATGCTCTTGATCACAGATAATGACATCGAGTAATTCAAAAGACACCGTCTGTCAGGTGTAGAATGCTACAAATACTTTTTCTCTGTCTTCTTGTGTCTTTGTGTTTGTGTGTGTGTGTCTGTGTGGGTGATGTGTGTGTGTGTTTGTGTGTGTGTGTGCTGTGTGTATCTATGTGAGTATGTTTGCATGTCTGTGTGTGTGTGTATGTTTGCATGTGTGTGTGGCGGGCAGCGGAGGTTGCACCTCTTTTTATGCACCTGCTCATCATTTTTTGAAAGTACATGTTCTGTCAATGGGCAAAGTTAATCCCTTTTTCCTTAAGTCTTTGCCAGTAGGTGACCATTCTATGGCATCATGTACAATAGGATTTTTATACAAACAAGTCCCTCATGTTTACGTTTTGTGTGGTTACATTGGGATGGGGCAGGCAGGGTAGTTGTATGGGAATGTTCTTGTGGGTACATTTAATTTAACCCATCTAAAACCACTACTTTAAAGGAGACAGGAAGCATTCCAATGTGAAAAAAATGGGCGTCAGTCATATATATTAAATGCTTTCCATCTGACCTGAATATTCCAGTGGATAAAAAGTTATCAGACTTTTCTGAAATACAAGATGAGACGCTTAAGCAAAAACAAAAGATATTAATTTGCGATACGTGGGCACTACTGGCTGTCCTAGTCCAAAGTAGGCATCAATGCAAAAACTTAATTTAATTAACATGACTTCACTGCACCTTTTGGCAAAGTGTACCATAATCAGAAGGCAAACGCTAGCACCATGAAATAAAGTTTGCCAGATTCTGGGAAGACTTTAGCAGAAGTAGAGTAGGTCACTTGCTGACCCACCTTACAGAAGTTGCAGCAATGAGATGATAGTGGAGAAGAGCTTGTTTGAGGACGATACACGCATATGTAAGAAGTTTGACACAGCAGATGAAGTGGGAACAGTTTGCCATCTAGTTTGTCAGTGGCGTATTTCAGCCAAGTCCACAGTAACTCTCCTTTAGAAACAGAGATCTCGATGAACAGTGCGGAATGGAAAATGAAGGGCCTACTCACAAAAGTAAATTCGTCCATAAACATACATTTACGACTAAATTTACAGTCCGTTATGCCTGCCAGGAATTCACAGAGGGATTCCTGGCAGGCATAAGTCCCTTTACAGGTGTGTAGATCTTCACCACAAGTGCGAAGATGACCTATTAACCTCAACAACCAGTCCTCTACAATTAAAATGTATAGTGTCAAAGGGTGAGCCATTATTTGAGGTCCCCTTAGGATCAAGCAATGCCTTTCCCCTTATCGTTTTTTAATGGCATGTCCACACCCATAAATCCCACTAAAAGGTTGGATGTGAGGACGCTTCAAGGTGTGGTTGACCTTGGAAGTTTGTGAATGCCCAAAGTGTTAAAAGGCATAGTTAGCCTTGAAACGTTTCTGAACATATTCACAAACTACTATCATTTCTCTTTCCAGCATGAAAAGGGTCGTATTTTTACTTCAGCCAAAATGTAAAAAAAAACACTTATGAGTCATGCATTATAGAGCGGTAATGCATGAAATATTAGTGTTTTTTTCTTAACATTTTTGTTTATGTTCTTGTATGTCCTTGTTTTTACAGTGTGTTAGATTTCATTGTGAATGTAGATATGATTGGTGTGTAGATGCGAAATATATTGCCATACATTTTTGGTTCAATTTGGATTTTATGTACGATTTGAATACATCTTTGTATCAGTTTCTCAGTTCAAGGTTGTTGTCCTCATATGTCTATGCAAGACTCATTATGTCAATTATGACCACATGTGAGTTGCCCTAGGTCTGTACACTCTACATTTTTCCCTGCCTAGAGGAACTCTCTCCCTTTCGCAGGGGGCCCTTGTCTTTACACTGGACTACTACAGTGCACATAACTTGCATACTGCCCCTTCCATGCACCATTCTAATGCCAGGTCCTGACTACGCATGGGACAGGAGGCCAGTAGGAATGAAGGTGCATGGGCATATTGAGGTCTGAGTGGAGACAGTTTTAGCTATCTGCAAGACCTCTTGTCTCAATTCCCCAAATAGTATTATAAGAAACACACACAGAATGGTGTTTGTGTCAGCCACCTTTAGTCATTGATATTCATGTGTTTTCCTGGCTTGCCGTTGCATGGATGGCCTGTTCATAAGGGTCCTGGAATTTGTGTATTGTTACATTACTACATTTCTGTTCTCATTAGGCTTTGATGATGGAGCGTCGAGTAGCATTTTAGTTAGATTGCAGATGCTTCACGATGCTTCATGACACATAGCTTGTAAGTGACAGAAATTGTGTGTTCCTTGATATATTTACTTTGCTAACACAGGGATATTTTACCTTCTGGTTTATATATTTTTTGTTTAGGAATCAATGAGTGTTTGAATATCTTTTCCTGCCACAATGACACAAGGCCCCATTTGGATTTCAGTGGAGGGCTTACTCTGCCACAAGCGTGACATATACTGTACGCCAAATTACAAGTGCATTATATTCAATGACACGTGTAATACGGCGGGTGGGATATCTGTCAGGTTTGTGACGGAGTAACCAGTCCGCTAAACTCTAAATCACGTCTAATCGATGTAGATGGCCAATTTGACACGCAGATCCCGAGATTCCCAGTTTACGTGGTGCTGGGTCTGCCTAACCCGTTGACGTATCCACTAAGATCCCGGAAGGGGAAACAAATGGGGCTAGCATTGGGGGCGGCTCTCCAAAACATCTTATCGCATTGGGGAACACGGATAAAACCGACATATTTACGGTGGCTACACAGGCTATGGTACATTCTAGGTATGGAACGCATACAGGCCTCTCTTACCAACTCCAAGACAAGTTTTAACGAAATCTGGCAACCGCTGCTCTCACTTTTGTCAACTGAAATGAACGAGATCACATGCCCTAGATACCTGCGCCTCCTCCGACTCACGGGCCCTGAATCACCAACCCAGTAACACTGCAGTACATTTTGGCTTGCGTTCATCATAGCGATTAGATCAGCTGAACCCAAGCACACCAGTTCGAGGGAGGGTGGAGGGGGAAAAAGGGGGGGGGCAGGGGTTTGTTCTCCTTCATTGTATTTTCTTTATTCTTCCTATTCTTTGGCATTGCAGTCTAAGAGCCGGCGCAAGATTCCAGAATGCATAGAGACATTACGGACACTATAGTAGGTCCCCTCGGGGCCATACTGGGGGGCGCCCATCTATTGCCCGTCAACGAAAGCTTATGTATTATAAAAGGATCCGTACTGCGGAAACATTGCGCAGATTTCTGGAAATGTATGTTATATTATTGCTGAATGCCAATAAAAACAAAGTTAAACCGAAATCACGTCCAATGTTATTCACTAACCATCCATGCACTTATTTTACCTTGCTGCCATGACAACATTTTGATAACTCTCAGTTTTATTCTTCATCATGCACAAATGTGAGCATAACTCTGCTTTATTAAATTAAAAGTAAAATATTGGCACTTTGACAAAAAGATGTTTACTATGCAACGTTATGTTGTGAATGCCTTTTAAATTCACCAAACAAATGTCATCTCCTGACTCCTTCTAATATCATTGTTCTTTGAAGGTAAAGCTTAACTCTGCTAATGCATTATGTTCAACAAAGGAGCCTTACTCTCAGCTTCCATATTGTTGTAGCCCAAGATGCAGCTTCAATATGGGATTTTCTTTCAAGGATAACTCGGGGCAAAACACACAAAGTTGCCCAACTATTACCAAACGCTCCTCCAACGAAAAGCCATACCTACTGGCTTTTCCACAGCATATTATATTCTTCTGGCCTTGCCTCCTCACTCGACATTGTCAAACCGCATAAGCAAAATGCATAAACACACAGAAGTAAAAATGTTCTTTGGGAAATGGTCTGTGCAAAAATTAGCATTTTTTTTAAATCTTCTTTCCCACGGACGGGAAAAATCACTTGTGTGAACCACGTCCATCTTTTTTATATTCAAATAACCCTCTATCAGGAACTTCTTGTGCACCTGCATAGTAGCAGTCTCTTGCAGCCAGCCTCCTCTTTTTGATTTACCGCCCAGGAGAGGCCCCAGCGCTCTGTGCACAATGCAGTTATTCAAGTCAGAGCTCACACGGGAAGCAGAACCCTTGATTTCTACCGCAATAATTTACTTCTGTCCATTACATTATTCCAGGCACTCATTTTACTGCCATTATTTCTGAATACAGCATATTCAAGTCAATATCCCAAAGCGGGCAGAGGATAAACAGAGCCTAAAGCTGTTTAGCTCTGAGAAGAATTGAAGGGAAGCAGTCACCAAAGCACAGTGGTTTGCTATATCTGCACATATATCTAGGTGCATAGTGTAAGTGTAGACTGGAGCGCAAGCCCCTCTGATGTAAACTTGCAGCGCGGTTGTTCCCCCAAAGAATTGCCCATGTCTTTGTCTCAGTCCAAATATAGCTTTCAAAAGAGCTTTGTTGAATCCTTGTCTTCTTGTATTAGAAAATCCCGCCACACTTTTTCCTACATTTGTCTACATTTAATGAAACTGTGTAATTTCTACTACCCCACTTTCGCGATTTGATTGCTATTCTGGAGAAAACACAAAAGCCAAGGCGTTGTTTTGTTTTGATCAAGGGCTTCGCTTGTATATTTGACAGAGCATACAATGAGTGCCTTTCATGCGGCACTCTCTTTCTCATTCGACGATAAAAGGAATTATTTTTTGCCTCTTTGGAACAATCCCCAAGCATCTGTTAGGACCTTAGGAGCAGAAGCGGTTGTTGTATCCACCTTTAATTGGATGATGCTACTATCTGGTCCAGCAAAGTTTGTGTGCAGCTATATGGCTTGTGTACAATCAATAACCGCAATCAAACCTAGAAATAAAATAGACCTCACCAAAAGAAGACCTCACCTATATTCAGAAAGAATATTGACAATCTAAAGTCCATATCAATATGAAGGATACACATTAGATATTTATGGTTCTTTTATTCATTTATTTATTTATTATTTTCAATGAGCACTGAATAGCGCTAATACATGTGACTGTGCAACCTCGCCTACTCAGGGTGTGGTGGATTTTCCCTAAGACTCAGTTATTTCCACGAGCTCCAGGAGAGGGAAACAATTGAGATAGTTGTCATGGAAGCAATATCAGAAATAACAAGTCTTGAAAAGGACCTAATGGCGAGGGAGTCCCGGACCTCGGCCATGACGGGAGGAGGAATTACACCAACCAATCACTGATGTGTTAAAGTTGTTTTTAAAGAGATAGATCTTTAGGTCTTTCTTGCATTTATAGGAGTTCAGCTGATATCTAAGGTATAGGCCTTGTTTGTTTCAGAGGCCAGGGCACAGAACATTTGGGGATCTTTACCCGTGTTCCATTAGTTTGGGTTTTGTTAGGTAAAGGCTGTTGGCAGTGTTGGATCTCAGATTCCTCACAGGTGGCTAGTGTGTGTGGTACCATTTTGTAAAACCTACGCCAGTGAATCATCAGCGAAAAAAAGGATCAATCCATCATGAAACTGCTTCTATAACCTGTGATGTAGGATCCCTTTGATGTACTACTCTACCTCTACAAAATTTGACATTTACAGCTTTCTTTTGCAGAGAGCAACACTGTGGGGTGTGGGGTAGCACATATGGAGAGAAGAAGAACAAACAGCATGGGGAGAGAAGAATGGAGCACAAGGGTCTGGGGGGGCAAGCACACAAGAGAGGCAAAATCACACTAAATTGAAAGCAACATAGGGAGTGGAGGAGAAGCACATGAGGGTAAGAACAATACGAAGTGCAAAGGAGGTCGGGGGAGAAATCAACATTGGGAAACATGGAGCACTGGCATTTGTGGGGAGCACATGGGAATGAGCAGAGAGCTGGAAAGCATGTACTCTCATGGAGTGCTGAACCCAAAATAAAAACCGGTTCCTTAAAAATGAGCAGTAGAAGGATAGAAGCTAGCCAGTCAGAGAAACAGTAAAGAGACTATGCTCCAGGGGAGGGACAAGCACAAGATGGGCAACCTGGGACAAGGAAATCCATTGAATAGGAATCTTTTAGTGCTCAGGCCCTCTGGGTTTACCTTTATTACCATACTAGAACATCTGCATTCTAAGGAGGAGAGGGAGACTTCTACAGTTTCTTGTAATCAGTAGCATTTGATTGTTACTTTCTTTTAGCAAACTATGCATGCTTCCATTGATCTGAGGTTCAAACAAGTCTCTATGGTGACATCAGATATTTATCACAAAGTATGGCACCCGAGTGATTGTAAAAAAATGAAAACTGTCTCTTCAAATTGAAATGAAATCCAATCAAATGCATCACTCGTGGATTTCTCGCTTAGACCTACCTCTGATCTATCCTCTTATTCTTCTGACCCCAGCCAATCTTTAAAGTTCTTCATTTGCTGACATCACTCTTTCTGACCAATTCTTGCTAAATCCCTTCTTAGTGCATCGGTGGATGAAGCTCAATCTTTAGCAGACCTATGACTTCTGTGTGCTAAAATTCGCAGGCCCACATCCAGTGGCGGCTCGCTCGGAACGAGGGTGGTGAGGAGGGGGGGGGGGATTAAACAATAATAAAAAATAAAAAAACTTACCTTCTCTGCCGCACACCTCTCCCGCCGCCACATGCCTCTCCTCTGCTGGAAGTACCGGAAGCACTCAGGCTTCTGGGCTCTCTCAGCCAATTACGACGCTGCTCGTGTTTGGATGCTCAGGCAGTGTCTGGGGAGGCTGGGCATGTTCTCCACGGGGATGTGCAACACAGCCCAATCGAGAACATGCCAAGTGCGCATAACGGTTTGGCCGGCCCTAGAGGGCCGGCCAAAATGTCATGTGCACTTAGAAGAGTGCAAACCACTCCTACCCTGCTCTGGCGTCAGGGAGCCAGCCCCGTCCCGACTCCTTAAAGAAAAAGAAAATGGTAATAACGTCTTGTAATTATCATTTTCTTTTCCTTTTTTTCACTGCTGCAATAGCAGTGGGGCGACGCTCCTATGCCTTAGCGGAGGAGCCGCCACTGCCCACATCACAGAAATCGTGCACTGGCAGAAATCAAAGGCAACCTATTTTGAACAATTTTTCTACCAGTGTAAAACCGAACAGAGAAAACCCCATTTTACCCCAGTCCATACTACAGTTTTTTTTACCTTGTGGAAACATTGCTAAACGTATATAGCACGTTTAAAAAATATATATTTTACATCTGTCAAAGAGATGTTTAAACCCAGGTGCTTGATTAGTAGAAAAAAAGGAATACTTTTGTGCAAATGTGCATCAGGAGCAAATGTGCAGTACTGCAGGCACACTCTTGCATTACCGAACAGTCCATTGAAACTTGTGCGACCCCTTGCATAACACACATGCTACTGTTCTTTGCATAAGCACCTTTTTATATGACTGATGCAGGTACAAGGGGAAAAGGGCACTGGGAACGTGCTTGGTGTGCAGCACTCAGTAGGAGGCGCCTAATTAGTGCGCTCAATAGGATGCCCTATGGCTTTGGGGCTGGAGAGTTCCAGAGATCGCACAAGGAACCCCCAAACTAGGAATATAGTCACACACTGCACCACCATTGGAGGGTCTCTGGCCTCCTCTCTAAGGGAGGCCACAGGCGCCCATACAAAAACATTGAGAGTGCATCAAGAGTATACGCATGCATGCCCAGGGTGTCCAGCTCTGAAGTGGGCCCACAAAATCACCATGAGAGTGAGTGCTGTCTATGACCAAACCCGCCCTCTTGGTATCCTTCAGGTTCTTCCTCAAGGATTAGGGGGTCTCCTACAGAGAAACTCTGGCCCTCATTTATGGAAAGTGTTGCATCGCTGGGGGAAACCAGCGATGCTACACTTTTCAGTGCGCCCTCCTTGCGACACCTTGGAATGGGCCGTATTTACTGTACGTCGCTCCATGTCTCGAGGACGTACAGATACGTCAGGAATCCTGAAGTATCTGTGGGGGCAAAAGTGACGCATTGCTGGGGTGTGCCTGAAAACAATGTGTCCCATGTAAAAGGGCCTGCATCAGCCTTACGCCATCTGTGAGGCAGGCGTAAGGTTTTTACGCAGTGGCATCCTATAAGTGTCGAAGTGAAATCTGATAGATTTCACTAGCCACTTCTATGAGGCTTTCTTGTGGGGGAACGCCCTCCCTGCATACATTATACCTGCTGCAGGTATAATGTTGTGCAGGGGTTTACAAAGTGACGCATCTGCCTAGATGCGTCACTTTGTAAATATGGCGCAACGTGGTGCATTATTTACGCCGCCAGTGTGTCACCAAAGTGACAGACCGGCGGCGTAAAAGTGCTGCAAGGGGCTCATAAATAAGCCCCTCTGAGTTTCAGTTTGAATACATGCGCAATGTTCATTCCCAATTCCATGGCCAGAGAAAAGGGACTATAGGAAAGATAAGCACCAACCTTACAGTCAGCAGTTACCCCTAGTCAAAATGGGATGCCATGGAAGGCAGAGTACGGAATCCTTCACGCCTGCTGGCCATACGTTTCATTTACTCCACTTCTCTAACGCTCATTCCATTAGGTGAATATAATTTGCTAAAATAATAAAGTGAGCTGATTGCCCGCTCAGCAGCCAGCATGTCTCACCGGGTCAAAGCAGACTATGATCCTCTCAAGGTCAATAAAATATGTATCACACAATTGGGCAGCGCTAGCTCTTATAATTTGGTTGTCTAGGCACATTCCACCTTGTGGCGTGTGCTACAGTCGTTATTAATAAAAGCTTGCATCATATGGTGACGTTGCTTACCTACAACCCGCCCCATATGCAGTCTTGCTTTTGACTCACGAGGGATCCGTAGATTGTGGTTACACAGCGACCCTTTAGCTCGAGAAATTTCAGTTTCATTACCGAAAGGGCTTGAAATCTATTCTTTTTCAATCTCCTGCTACGCGGGCACTGCACTGCGAGACTACTGAAAGTGAAACATATTAGCTGCTAGGTTTAATGGCGGCCCAGACACATTTCTGTCCATTTAGTTTCATACATGATGTCAAGCCACAGCGCGCTTGCAATCGTGACCTTCCTCGGCAATTACAGCTTCGCTTTCCTATTAAAACATTTTAGCCAGCAATGATTTGGCTGCCCCATGAAGCATCCCTGATTACATTTTCGACACTGTTACACGCCGCGTCTTCCTCCGGCTCCACACCGGAGGAGCGCAATTTACAATTCAGCATTTCGTGCCGCGCTCAACTGTCCTGAAAAAGACGGTGGAACTGAGAGAGTGGAGCGTCTCTGTTTAATTAATGAGCCTCGTATGAGCAAAACAATCAGGAAACACTTTTAAGAAGGAGGTCAGCGGTTATTGTCAGCCAAAGCCCCGTGGACGGGCCAAGACGTAGGCGAAACGCTGGAAAACACTTAACCCTCTCGGTACCGTGATGGACGCTCAGCCTGGAGGGCATCTTGCAATAACTTGCAATTACAGTAATTAGGTGAGGTTGTTAACAATGGCCGAACGGTTGTGTGATTGGGACGTGTGTGAACATTTGCTTAGCCCTCGCAGGATTAAGTGATGAATTTGTTTGAGCGGCCCTAGTCTACCCGGGGTGCAACGCAGGCCCCTGCAGCCCTTGTGGTGAAGGGGGTCCCCAACCCTCAAGGGGCCCCATCCCTTCAAGAGGGGGGCTCATTCAGCCCAAGGTCAATGAGTATCTGTGATATATGGGAGACTCGGGCTCCTCATCAGATTCTGCAGGGGGGGGGCACATCATTTCTCGTTATGACATACGAGTACCCCATATTTGTTTCTTCCATCTTTATGTTTTTTTATTATTTCCCTTTCTCCACCACCTGTCCTCATTTTTCTCTCTATTTTGCTGTATGGTGCCAGAATTGCCAGAATACCGTAAACAAAATATTGTCTGCTCAAATATTGTGCCCTAAATTTCGTTTGAAAAAATATTTCCGCATTGGTGTTAATAATATCTTATATCTTAATGTGGGCACTATTGATGTGGGGAGAGTAATGGGAGATGTTAATTGTGGCCCTCTTTCAGTTGCTGGTACCTGACAGGATTTTTTGGACTTGCTACTACCACCCTTAACATATCACTCTTTCTGCTACGATAAGATGTCTGCAGACAGAAAATGGAGGTTTAAGGGCTGGCTCCCTCATCTCGACTGGTTTGTTGCTGCTTCTTCTTTAAAACTCTCCCTTGTTTTCATTGGGTGTTCAGCAGACCGGCGAGACATGTATGAGCAAAGGAGGGGTAGTTTGAGCCTCATTCACTGGGCTCAACACTGGCACTTACATTGTGTTTGATGACCAGCTGGGAAAAGTGGAGGGGATATCTTTTATTTTTTGCAGTCTTATATAGCGCGAACTTGACCCGAAGGTATCAGAGCGCTTTATATGAGAACCAGTTGCATTACAGACGGGCAAATTAATTTTTAGGCACTGGGAGATTAAGTGATTTGCCCAGAATCAAAAGATGCTTGAGCCTCCCGCCAGACTCGAATCTGGTTCCCTAGCGTCAAAGTCGGCCACTCTAGCCGTTAGGCCACATCTTCTTGATATGTGTGGCTCTCCCTGAGAGCCACTAGGATGCACATCAGGTTCTAAATCTGGTTATTCACTGCTATGATGTAGCAACAGTGAGAAACAAATGTTACTTACCAAGTGTTGCTACTTCCTAAAGGAATTGCAGGATGCTCAACAGACCTCTCTGAAAGCCTGTCACTGCAGCGCTGGCTTTTTGCTCTAATGGAGCACAGAGGTCAGAGCTTCGTGGTGGGAGGATGCGGGATGACACAGAGGGTGGTGGATTGGGTGGCTTGAGGCCAGCACATTTTCTTTACATTTGGGACAGGAAAGAGAAGCAATGTTGTGTATGGCTCCACATTTCTTCCCTGCAGCTGTGTAGCAGTTGGAAGCATGGACAGATGATTTTGGGGGCTATACATAACATTAAATTAACCGTGGTTCTAGCCCTCTGAAACCTTCTCTTACAATGGTCTCTGGTGCAACATTGTATCGGTCTGTATGCCTAGGTCTTCTCATCAACATATGTTGGGTGTCATTTTACGGCAAGTGTCATATTTTTGTCCGCCATCTTGTAATGATCTTGTTTCTGACAAACACAAAAACTCTTGCTAGCGAAGCTACAATGCGCAAATGTGCAATGTCTTAAGACACTGTAAATATGGGTATTAAGCAAATAAACAAACAACAGAGATTTTGCCCTTTCTTAGGGATCATGGTTTGTATTCAAGTGCGGGGCCCTGCTATGCGCTGACGAATAAAACAGACATCTATCTAGACTGGTTGAGAATGTTACAGCAAACCTTCGTGATTTAACAAAATTAAGTAGGATAGGCTTCTTAGAAGATACACCAGGTAAGTGTTGGAGCAGAGCAAGTGGAAAAAGCAAGAGTGGTTGCCCAACAACTTCCCGTCTCTTCAGTCATGCTGCTGCTTCTATACTGAGAACGATGCGTATCTCTTAAGTGTCTCAAGACTACCAAAAATGGATTCTGTGGAAACAAATACCACACAGCTAAGCTCTTCCTCTCTAGCAAGGCCATTTAAAAATACACAATGATGTGTGTATTAACTCACATGTTATTGCACCATGATAGCACTCCATTGTGGTATAAACAAGAGAGTGTACAGGTTGGTGTGCACAAAACCTCTATTACTCTCAGTAACAAATGTCTATTGTCAGAAGAACAGCAAAGTCCACTGCTGCACAAGATTCATGTGTTGCATCTCTTCGGAAGCTAAAGTTCTGTCTGCCTGATACTCAATCCATGTGCAGAAAGTAAAGGAAATGATGTGAAACAAAGCACTGTTCTGAGATCAGAGGACCGCAGTGGAAGGGTGGGACCAAAAGGAGAAAAAGAGGGTACGGACAACTGAAACTAGAGTGGCTCGCTTTGCTAATCTCTACAGACTTACCTTCCAGTTGCAGGGTGGCTGGAAGGCAGAGGCATTCCTACTCATAAAATGTGCAACCGCACTATACCACATGTAGCCATGTCGTGTTGGAGGTCAGCTGTACATATGGAGCTGACCAGACACAGCAAGGCATTCTTCACTTGTGCAACCATGATGGTGAAAAGAGATATTGCCCAGAATTGGATGACACAGGGTCCACAGCCACTTGCACAGTGGACTATGTGGAAGACAAAGACATGATTCTCTCTATGTGCATGAGTGCATACATGGGTGTGTGTGTGTGTATGCATGTATAACCCACGCTGTGAGGACCGGATCGGTCCTCAATGCATGGGTGAACCTTCATAGAACCAGACAAACACTATGTGAGGACCAAACCTGGTAGACTGTGCAGGTACTTTCGAGCAAGTGTATCTAAAAGCAAAAAGTGTAGTTAATGTTGCTTCGGTCCGCTTTTTAACCTATCATACTATCTAAGTGTGCGTGGAGTTAGAATAGTAAGTACTCACTTCATTATCAATAATAGGTATGTTATTGGGGGGGAGGTGTGTATGTGTGTGTCTCTCTCTCTCTGGCACACAGGAATGTCCTAAACAGTACTGGACGATCTGGTGCCAATAAATTAATATACATCTGCCAGGTTTTGATCAAACTTCTATGAGCTCAGATGGATCGCCAACATGCATGTCAATCACTGAAGAGATTACACTGTACTTTAAAAAGTTACTAAAAAAAATAGAAAAATAAGGAGCACTGGCTGTGTAGCAGGGAAAGAATACGACCCCACCAGCCTTCGCAGCACAGAAGCAGTGTGCACTGATATTTAAAAAAGGGGCGTGGCAGATTTTGGAATCATTATTTAAATCCACCAGATAGGTGCTGCTGCTGGTATTGTAATCCCTCGCTGAGCACTGTCTGATTCATGCCAGATTATGAGTCAGATGACAAGTTTGGCAAGCACTTGGCTTTAGCTACAAAAATCTAAAATAAATTGAGAACAGTAATAAAGCCGGTAACTGCAGGGAGGCTTTTTCATTGCTTCATTTATCTAGCATAGTTGGAAGTGACTAACATGGCTATCGTAAAAAAACGAAGCAGTGTGCATTAGGCAGCTAGGGGCTGTCTATGGAGCTCTCGCTTACCATAAAGAATGCACTAATGCAAACAGTTAAAACATAATAAAGGAAGCGAAGTACCTAGTGTTTTATTAGAACATTTCAGAGCCAGGGGAGGCTTGCAGGTAATAATTCAAATCTTCGCAATACATTTATCCGTAGGTACTCCCTCAGCACTTCACTCAGTTGATTCATTCATTTCTGTGTTTTGTTTTGCACGGCCTAACTGCCAGGTATCTGAGAACAAATCATCAAAAACAAGGAACAACAAGCATTGGCATAGCCAATAGGTCTCGCCTTTGGGACCTTATAAGTGTTTAGCCATGCAACAGTTGATGTTGTTGCACCAAGGACATTGTGCTGCATAACTAAATACTTATAAGGTCCCAAAAGCGAGACCTATTGGCTATGCCAATGCTTGTTTCTTAGGTCAGCAATAAAAACGAAGCAGATGAAGAGAGCAAAAAAAGAGAAATTCTGGTTAGAGGATGGACAGTGTATACATGTCCACTTTACTTTCAATTCTCCTTGAAGCTAATATCAGATATTGTAAGCCTGCTTTTGCTTTCTTGCAACAACTTGGCCATGCTCAAATACCCTATGCTGTTGTTAATTTTATAAGATGTTCACTGGCAGTTAGGAAGAGCCATGGGGACTTGTCCTGAGGGCATTTATCAGTACTCTTAATATTTTTAATTTTCTGTTTTCTGACGGTATTGTTGTCATATTGATGTATTTTATGTGTGTTTTAACTTTGCTTTTAAGGCTTTTTATAGCCGAATAAAGATTATTATGACTGACTGAAAGAACATTTCCTTTTAACTGGGATACACTTTGGGCACCATGTTTACCCTCCGCTATTGTAGGCAGCCTCAAAGGCAGGACGAGAAAGAAACATACTACAAACAAACACCTCAGCATTCACTGGAAAATATACCCCCAACCCTACAAGGAGTACAACCTACGCCCCAAAACAGAAACTGTATTTGCGTGCTCACACACTTTCACTGGGAGACATATTTTTGCTTCAGTGATTCAGAAATAAGGCAGTGATTGTTCAGCACATTTGAGAGAAGTCTGGCTTTGGCTGCTAATAAAGAAATGGTAGCCTGGGTCAGGCCCGTGACACGCAGCGCTTGGTAAATGCTTTGCATTTTCTTTAGGGTCACATGGACACATTTTACCCATTCCTTCATGCGTGGTAGACTCCACTGTGCATATGTTTTACTGTAACCCAGGAGGGTATTAATAAAACGAATGTACAGCAGGTGGTTATACCCACAGCAGACCATTTACAACGCCAAAAGCTCCAACTTTCACAAATGCGAGACCGAATGGTTTGGAAATGCTTGTTATTTTTCATTGTAAAATGTACCAGTGTCTCTTAGCGGCTTAATGGTGCCTACAGAGCATCTATTTACACGGATATACTTGCAGCCAATCACAAGCTGTCTTGCAAGCCTGAGCCGGCTGCAAATGTAGTTATAGGTGCAGCCGTAATGAGAACCAATCAGAGCCCGCGCTGCCCTTGGGCACATTTGAAGGCCAAAAAAAACGGGAAACTCGGAAGCCAAGCCATTGCCTCGTAACCGTGTCCTCTTTCTATTGCTGATGACGGTTGGGTGACTCTGACGCAGGGACTGAAACTTCTACTATTGGGATTTCTGGCTCGCATACACCCGTGTACACAGTCGCCATGTTGGGATGGTATCTACCGGAAGTGCCAGGGTGGCGAGTGAAAGGTAAATACACAGAGTAAGATTGAGTTAGTGAACTCTCGCCACTGGGGGTTAGTTACCGACTGACCTCAAGCTGCCTGCGAGTGAGAAAGCTTGTGAAAACCATGTGCGGCTTGAGGTCAGGTTTTGGCGCCCTTGAATGCTGCAGGGATGTCACAGGGACTGCTATGAAGTGATAGCAAATTACGTCAAAGGGGCTGCAGCCTGGCGAGCACCGTCGTGATGCTGCATGCCACGGTTTTCTGGTGTGTTGTCCCAAATCTATCGCATGCTTGGCGCAAACCTAGCACATTAATCATGTTTACCTCTCAAACTTTAAATGGTAATTTGTATATAGCGTGTGCCTGTTGCTTGTTTAAAAACATAACATCTAAAGTGTTGTACAGAAGGGCACGATCGGCAGAAAAAGCGATTAAAGAGAGGGGTAGCAGGAGGTGAGCCCGCAAGTGGCGCGCGCGCGCTTGGGAGAGCAGTCTGCTCATTTTCAAGCACTGCACTCGTGCTTGTGGCGCGCCGCTGCTTGCTCCCGCAAGGTGGATGCCGCCACAAGCACGAGTGTGTGCTTGAAAATGAGCAGAGCGACGGCTAAAGGCCCTCCTACGCAGCGCATGCACGCTCCGTAGGCGAGACCTAAAAAGAACTCGATGGGGGAAAGCGGGTGGACAGCAGAACGTGGTCAAGGTTCCTGAGGTCCAGTGGAAGCTGGTATGATACAGTGGACAGGGACTGTCTCCAGAAGTGTCTTTCCTGGACCTTTCTGAAAGAAAGATTCTTTTATTTTGAACGGCGTGCCACAATGTAGGTGTTATTGCTTCAGGAATATGGGTTTGGGAGATTTCCCTGATGTCTTGTTCGGGACTTGCCTGCAACAGTCAGTTTTTCAGGTAGGTGCACAAGTTGAGATACATAAAATGGCTTACAATATAGAGGTTCTATTCTTGCCTCACTGGAAAGCTACTGCCATCTGATCAGTACTGAAATTATCTGGGCAGATGTCTTTGCTCTCTCTACCTACTTAGCAACCACTTGTGGAGTCCATTTGAGAGAGGCAGCATGACCAAGTAAATCTGCTAGAATTATGTTAATATTATCTGTCTCCAATGCCATTTTACCTCAGCTGATCCCTTTTACAAATGCAGCCATCTCCTACTTTTTCATCGCAGGCAGGACTGGCACTGGCAATCAATCATCATGCAGTCCTACATCTGCCTCTCTGACGTCATCTCATGCTGCACATGTGCATGTGTAAACAATACATTGCTGTGCACACAGTGCAGTTGATAAACGCCTAAAACAGAGTGGGAAAAAAGTTATCAGAATGAGTGTGAAGGCTGGTGACAGAGGCCACTTGACCAGAACCTGTTCAACGAAACCAAGCCAAGTGACGGATCTAAGTAGCGCAACCTGTGAACTGCTGGGATGCGCTCCCCGGCATTTACACAACAAGTGATACACGAGGTACAGTTGGAAGAATGGCTGTCATTATGTAAGCCATACAATTAAAGTTAGAGAAGGGGTAAAATTGGAAATGAAGATTGCAGGAAAATAAAAGCACACAGGGAATTTACGACCAATTAAAAATGTTAAGGGGTAGGAGGCATAAAGAGAAGGGGGCACTTCTAACAAAAAGAGGGAAGGGTGGAATGGAGAGCTATTTTTTCATTACTGCAGCTCAAATCTGCATGGCAAGAAACGCAGAGAGATAAAAATGCTATTGCCTTATTCAGCAAAACCCTAGACTAGCGAACTAATAGGGGATAGGATGAGCAACATAATAAGTTCTAAACATTTATTCAGCCAGGGCAGCAAGCGCAGTTGCTGTGCTGCGTTGCGTGAAAGGGAGACAGCAGAAATGCACCATATCTACTAAGATAGGGTGTTTTTCTGCTGTCTCCTAGCACTGGCACACTGTGTGTTGCCTAGCGCCAATGCAGGCACCCTTGCAACATGATGCAAGAGTGTCTGCATTACAGACAAGATTGATTTTGTGCAGGAAGATGTACCTTCCTGCACAAAAACAATTCTTAAAGGCATTTCCTCTTTCTATGTGTGCTGCAGAACACAGCACACATGGATAAAGAAAGTAACGAGGAAAAATAAAGATATTCCTGGTTGAGTGAGGCGTAGCATTTTGATGCATTCCCAGGTTTGCTAGCTTTAGTAAATCTGGGAATACGCTAAAATTCATGAGAGGATGCATGGGAACGTCCATGATCCACTCTTGGAACGCCTCCCTCAAGCACTATGCGCTGCCTTGACTTTTTGGGAAAAACCCAAGCAAAATGTACTTTGCATTTGTCTTTTGAAGCGCTGAGTTTACAAAACTGACAGACATTCAGTTTTACTGTGTGCGTATTTCGAATACTTTCAGAATCTATGGAGCATAAGTGCGTAGGGATAAATTTACTACGTCATAGTAGATTGAGGTGTACTATATGTGTTGAAACAATTTAATGCACACAACAGAAAGGCAATTGTATATATTTACACTTTTAGAAAGTTGGCATTTTCTTGTACCAACCATTTGGTGCCTGAAGCCTGTATCCTGGGTCACATGACTAGCTGTAGCTGCCAGTTGGTCTATGTGTATTACTCCCAGACAGGGAGAGAAAGAGGCAATATTTGTTGGCAGGATGCGCCATGTCTGTCAGGATGTGGGGGAGAAGCTGTCACCTACCACACTTGCACCTCACAAAGACTCGGCCTCAGCACACACACAAAGGGTTTCACACTAATCTTTTATCCCTCCAGACAAGCTGGTTCCAGGGTAGGGTGGCAGGAAACCCCAGACACTAGTGTAGGGGGAACACTCTGGAAGCTTCTCCCACTTCAAAGTGGACACCAGGTATAATCAGTGGACCGTCAGACCCAGCTGTTCAGTACACTTCATGATCTGTGGAAGACTCAGAAGGAGGACTGTTGTGTTGCTGTGCTGCAAGAAGGACAGCCCTGCTGCACGAGTGAGAAAAACTCGACCTGCATCTTGAACTCAGGACCACCAGAGTGACTCCAAGGGCTAGATGGCTGGTCCCCTGATCAGAGCTTCAGGGACAAATAAGGCTCCAACCAACTTGAATCCACACCTGGATTCTATCTGCTGCGAGTCCTAACCCCCACGTGGAGTCCTTCCAGTCCGGCATCCTTGGAAGTGGGGCTAAAGATGCTCAGCCAGCCCAGCGTTGGTTTTCCAAAGAACCAACGCAGCGTTATGCAGCTCCTTGCAGCCCACATAGAAACCGCCACCGTGCGACTTACCTCTGATGCAAGACCTTAAATTACAGTCGCACAGCTCATCTGAATTGCCGCTGTGCGATGCATCTCCAACGCAGGACCTCGAAATGCAGCCCTGCAGTTAATGGGAACCGCCGTTGTGAAATGCATCTCTGACACAGAACCTCGCATCACTGCCCAGAACCGCCGCTGCATGGCCCAACACTCTGTAACTAGGATTTAAGATACATTTCTCTGTGGGACTAACTTGTTTCCTGTTTCAGACCCGCACTCCATTGCAGTCGGCCTGAACTTGTGACTTTGTCACAATCCGGCGCGACCAGATAACCACAGCTGGCACTTAGTGCTTTTAAGCACAATTTTTTTCCTAAATCATTAAAATTGCATACCTCCAGTTCTACTAATTAGATTTTTGTCATTTTGGTGTCAAACATTTTATCAAATTTTGGTCTATTTTTTCTAAATTGGTGTGGAATTGTTCTTGTGTTGTATGTTCAACTTATTGATATTTGTGTGCTGCATAAATACTTTACACATTGCCTCTATAGTGAGCCTGACTGCTTTTGTGCCAAGCTTCCAGAGGGTTAAGCAAGTGTTTGCTTGTGTTTCACCTTGACAAGAATTGTGGTTGCAGCTTGAGTAGGGCTTCACCCCCCCCCCAACCAGTAGCCCAAATTCTCACAAAACCCCAGTAAAAACAGAAGCTAGAATTATATACATTAAAAGCAAGCTATTGAGCTGACATGTTAACAAAACAGAGGCAGACTGAATGAAGAACCCTTTGATTTTGGAGACACATATGGAAAAGTCAAAGGGAGGCGAAAGGTATGGAAAACTACAACAAATTTATATAACACAAAAGCGCTTGCATTGCCCCCAGACAACTGAACTAATAGGTGTTGTTATTACTCAATGTGTTACTCATTATTACTCATTTTCTGGATTTTGGCAGCCTGAAAGGCCAGCCAAGTTTGACTCTCTGACAATGAAACCAGTGACCTGTAAAATACTGCTAGAATTCTCCCGCCCGAGCTCAAAGCACTTTGCTATGTTAAGAGTTAAGTGAAAATTTGGGAATACACAAACAGTTGCTCAAAAAGACAGCTCAAGATACATGAAAATCTTTTCTTACCATTCTCCTTCTCTGCTTCTCAGGTTTCTTAAACTCATCATCTCTCGATATCGTTTTCATTTCTGAATCCTTTTACACTAATGAGCCCACGCATAGACCATTGCGAAGAGCATCTCCGTACCATTAAAACCATTATTTTCTACACAATTCTCAGGATGTGTTACGAAATTTGATTGGAGATGTCCACTTAGTGCACAAAATGCCTCTCAATTGAGGGCCTTTTAAGAAGCTATTAGCTAAGAAGTAACTGGCAGGGAATCTGGGCTTTCCAACTTTGTTGCAAATGGAAATGAAAGAATATCTGATTTGCAGCACCACTGTCAGTAACTTCTTCCCCAGACTTCCGCATGGAGTCCTTCAATACTAATCAGCAGTGGAATGGCATCCACCGGCTCATCATCCTTACACGTATCGAATCCGATGCAATGACCTTAATGATCATTCAGTACACTCTCAACCACGGCACAGATAGGGTGCACCAGAAGACAGACTGTGAGGTATCATGGATGTGTCTAATGGGGTTGGACAAGCCATTGTTAAACCTCCAGCTGACGACTTTCTCTTTCCCACCACTGCTTAAGATAAACTATGCAAAATGCAAATCCGTCATTTCTATATTTTAGCTTGAAAAGCATGCTCGAGTCAATTTTAGATGAGAGGACCTATTTCTTGATAAAAATATAGTGCAAAAAAACAAAAGCACTAAAAAACAACAGACACTTAAGTTCTGTTGTTACCATGCATTTGTTGTAAATTTGTACTGAGAATGGCGTCATTCTGGGAAATATGCGTAACAAGCATAAAACAAAATTCCCAACATTACACAAATTACACAGTGTAATTTAAATCTCACCCAGGCCTAGACATAACTGAATTAAGACCTCTACACTTAAGGTAATTAAAAAAAGGTATAACCTATATTTTGATCAGCACAATTCATGTATCGTGCATGTTTTATCCTAGTAGTTCTTATATGATTTATTGGCACTTGGCTTCTTATGGGAAGAGTAGATAAATCCTATATTATATTCCATGTTTTTTGTTATGTGCTATTTTGTCATTTGTTGCCTTGCATAAAGTTAAATCTCTGTAAGAGAGGTTGGTATTGCAAACTGTCAAAACACCTGCAAATGTTTCTCAAACCTGATGTCCTCAGTTATTGTGAATTTCTCATAGACAGAGCACCTTGGGCAGGGGAAGGTTTTGCAATCTACTGCTCACCCCTGGGAGGTGTTTGTGTTAGAGCATGTTTTCTGTTACTGTCCACACCTTTCTGTTCCATTATTTCTCTCTCCAAATGTCAACGTTTCCCAATGTCAGAGTCTCTCTGTCCCAGTATCTGTGTGGCCATGAGCCGAGAACCAGTGACCATGTCTTGAGACCAGAAATCAAAATTGAAGCCTTCTCTAGCACAGTGTCAAACTTTCAAACATTTTCTCACCATGCTTGGTAAACACCACTGCCGTTTGAAGCTTGTGTTTATGGCATATATGCTCTCTGTAAATAAATAAACAAATGAAATGTATAAACTACATGCAATATGTAACCCCACATGTAGGTCTTGTATTCCAGTTTCTATGCAGAGCACTTTGCTGTCCCTCGCGCCCAGGTCCAGTGGTCTCTCTAGCTTAGATAAATTGAATAAAATACAAATAAATGTGTGTTTGAATCCATGCAGCCGTCTCTAAGCAACAGCCTCAATGTGTCCCTGACTCAACCACAGTGTTAGTATGCCACTGTCTCAGTGCCAACGTGCCAACATAGTGTCTGCACTCCAGGGCCGGGCGGGCCGTACCAGACATCTTCCCAGGAGACTAGAAGGGTGGGGGGGAGGGGGTTTGCAGTAGTGGGTGGCGGTTTTGTTACTTGGGGCCGGTTTTGCAGCAGTAACCCTGTAGCAAAAGCAGCAAGCATGCGTTTCCAGCCTCCCGGGGCTAGGCAGTGCTTACCCAGGGGCTAGTCTGAGAAAACTGACATGGCTGCTTTGGGTTCCCAGTCTAGCCTTGCAGCACTCAGAAGTACCAGCAATTTTCTTTCTCAGTATCAGAGCATCCATATCCCTGCGAGATGGTGCACTTGACCCAGTCTCACTGTCTTCCTCTCCTGGATACTGCAGGGAAAAAAGCAGAATTCCAAACAGGTTCCTTCTTATAAATGACGGAGGGGGCTGGGGAGTGCCAAGACAACAAATGATATCTAAAGGGTCTGAAATCTGATGCAAAGGTGATGGTTCAGAGCCCTGAGCCTAGACACCTTACATAGTGCCTAACCTCTCATGGCACCATCCAGTGCAGGGTGTGTACCAAGAAAAGGCAGATGCCCAAAAATGATGAGTAGCGATTGAAAGTCAACTGATCTTGATGAGAACCACATTGGTATTCCATGCCCATACCTGGTGAAAAGTCTTTTGATTTTTTTTTAAATCAATTATCCTATTGTTGTCCAATAATATAGTGCACAGCACTGATTTATTACCTGTTCTTGATTAATAACGTGGGATTTGAAGATAACTGCACCAAAATCCTCAGGTTCCGGTAAATACCGGCCATTACCCAGATAAATATAGGCAGGCTTATCCTGCCGATATTTATCACAGCACTCATAATTGTGTTATGTCAGGTAAAAGTAGTTACCACACAGAGGCGTAGCAAGGGCGGTCCACCCCGGGCGGCACGAGTTTTGCGGGCGGTGGCCTCCCCCGCTCTTACCTGCGACAGCTGTGAGTCAGCATACGCAGGAATCGGCAGCCCCCACTCCTATCCTACAAACGGCCAACGCAGGGACCGCCACTGGCGGCAAACGGTCTAGCTAAGCCAATGTTACCACACATATCGCCATTAACCGGGCTGCTCATAATGTGGGCACTAGAGTGGAGGTTTTGCCCGAGAGACGGTATCTGCTGTGTGTTAGTGCAATCTGAAACACAATAGGGCAATGTTTGTAGTACATGTCCTTTGGAATAGCACAGGAAATGCAGTACATTGAACACCTCTCTTTTCTGTTGCTGGCAGTTCTGTCGCTTGTGTGACTAATTCAAACTTGAATCCTTTTCCAAAACAAATGTTAATCCTTTATTGCATTTGCAACAGATCTGCTCCCCTAGGCCACCTGCAGCTGCTGTGTGTCTGGGAGCACGGATGTTTCACTCCAATATTTTTGTTTGCCGTAGTTGTTTGGCAATGCTGATGGACACATGGTTCGCTCTTGAGCCAAGAAAGCCGCTCGGGTGTTAGAAAATGGGAGGGTGCCCTGCTCAGAAAAGCAAGCACACACCAGGGCCAGAGACTGGAAAAATGAATAGGCATCTGCATAGGAAATCACTAAAATACACACCATAATTAAAGAGCTACACCCACTTAGGTGCCTGTCAGCTTATGAGCAGAGGCCTTGTCTATGGCCTTCAGCAAAGGATTATGCCTGTTAACAGGATGTGACATGACATTCAAGTGACAGAAGTGATTTGACTTCATTAATGAAATCTCTTCAACATCGTGGAACCTGATAATTGTCGCCCAAGGCTATTAAAAAAAATCTACATACAGTTATCAGACAGCTGGGCCCATATAGACTGTTAACATCATGCACACAGCTCTTGTTTTTGCTCAAAATTGCCATCCAGATTATAAGACTACAAATGACGATCCCTTGAACAGTTCACCAGAAACATAACCCTCATTCCGGAGATGAACATCCATCTAATGGATGGATAGACCTGAAGAAGACACTACATTAAAATGACCAAAGCTGAAACAAATGCCTACAGTCCTCTTTGAGCGCCAGGGCAGATATCTGTCACAAAATCTCAATGTTCTATCCCCAGTACTGTCTCCGATTCAACAGCCTTTTTGACGCACATTACAGGGTCATCCTAACTGTAAAAGGTTTTTATGTGGAGGGAGTATCTGGAGAGCACTATTCCATCATTTGTGTAAGACCAAAAGGATCTCATCGTAGCTGCTTGATACAAACATTGCAGAATTCGGACGGCTCTTTCATGGCAGGAAGCGCATTCAGAAATGAAGAGTAGTCCCTTAGAAATGGGAATGGCCTTCACGTGTCGTGCCGGTGATCCGCAGAGAAAATAAAGCATTTGGCCTTCTCTTGACTCACTTTTCCCTGAGCATCTAGGTGTTTCTGAGGTTCGCTGGGCAGCAGAACACTTCTTCCTGAGAGCTACTTCTCTTGAACATGTTGGTTATAAACCAGAGCTTTTAACTGGAGGCCAAGGGGGCCAAACAGTACAAGGTGCAGATGGAAAATGTAGCTTGGGTTTGTTTTCCTTCCGACCTTCCAGTTCAGCTACTTAAAAGGAGAGCCAATGAAGCATTGTACCCACTGCCCTTTAAACTAGGACTTAGATCCATACTTGTTCAGCCAGAGAAAAATATCTGAATAATAATTTTTCTACCAATCTAAGAAACAAAGGCAATTAAATTACAGGCAAATTCCTAGTTAGTGGATCTACTGTATAAATATGCTGCCCCTCCATTAAATAGAGACCTTATATCTTTCAAATTTGAGACATGCTTGGCTCCAAAGTGCAGATCCAATGTGTACACTGTGTTCTTGAGGCTGGGAAGTGAGATATAGATGTTAAAGATTGGTAATATAGGGCCACGAAGGCACGGTTCTGAGGAAAGGATTAAGAGTATTAGGTAAAGGGTTACCGATGTAGGGTTATGGGTTTGGAATATAGGGTGAATCTTTGTGTAAAGGGCTAAGAGTTATGGTTTTAGGCCCCATGATTTAGAGGTTTAGTGAATATGTGTTAAGCATATAGTGCTTAAGGTTATGAGGTTGGGGGTTGGTTAACAGCCAAGGGTATGTTGGATAGGGTTTAATGTCTTGGGTTCACATTACAGGTCTAAGGGTTTTGGTGTAAGATTCTCTCGGCATTTTTCTAAGAACTCCTAAACAACGCAGGCCTTTTATACATGAAACAACAGTATAAGCAAATCCCTAAAAAGCATGGCCTGTGCCAGCATATGGAATTCAGCCTCAAGCCATACATCCCCTTTGCTCTGACACTTTCATCAATGTGTAGTAATTATTTCAGCAGCAATCAAATCAATTGCAAATCAGGGTCCTTGACGCAATGTACAAAATACCGTTGATGAATACGGATTCTGGTTGCGTACAATACACCGGTTGTCCCTTTGCTTGGCTTCTCAGGAAAAACTCTCACGTCCTTCATTTGAAACAGAGAGCACAGGAAGACAACACCACGGCTGCCATCTTGAAAGAGAAGGAATAGAGAATAAATGGATACGAACTTAAGGCATTGTTCTAAGACAAGTACAGAACAGAAAGCTGAGCTGATCGATTGACAGGGACATCAATTGAAGTCTCAGCAAGCGAAAGCTCCATTATAAAGTTAATTGAAGGATTCTGTTACTGCACACCATCCTCGGAGCTTTAGGGACCTTCACAAAGATCCGGACAGCAACGTGAATACTATGCCACAAAACAGTATTGAATTTAGAGAGCCTAGACAAATTCAGGAAGCAGACATTGTATTTGTATTCCCTTATACGTACAGAAATATAGAAAATGTTTTCTCCATTAAGAATCCCATCCACTACACCCTTACCAATTTTATGGCAGTTCACTCCACTTTTCAACACTGAAAATGGATTGACACCTGTCCTTGTCATAAACAAATACGAGACAAGTTCAGAAATTCGAAAATTTGCGAACCCATCCTGCGCGTTTTGGATGTTCACCACTTGTTGCAGGTGTCTCTGCCGAAACATTACCAAATGTATTTAATATTATGTCACACTGGTATCATTTTAAATGTGATGAAACCTTTTCGGGAGGGCAAACTTAAGTATTGTGAATCGCAAGCCTGAATTTGCAGTCCCAAATGATTCTTTTCTTTTTTGTCCGCCGCCGTGTCTCTTAGGGGGGCAAATAGCTTTGTAAGCAGGCCTGCTATTCGGGTCTGAAAAGGCACCAAACGACACACTAGAGTGCTCTATCGTTGTTAAGTGTTTCGAGATGCAAAATGTAAACCCATTTTATAGGCTGTTCTCTGCTTTTCTGAAAAGAGTGGCAGTATGCTGCTGGGAGCCAGTGACAGGACCCTGTAAAAACAGGCTTTTCAGCACTCAGACAGAGAGGGATAGGAAGGGAGACGAAAATAATGGTCTGCGCCATATTTAGCTTTTAGAGCCAACTCTTTACAAGGTATTAGTGGCTTGGCGGGGTACCAAGAGCTCTTATAGTCATCAGCCTGAGTACCACTGATAACAGACTCTTACATTTAGTTGTTTCTTTTTAGAGAAATAAAATACATTATTAAGGGGCTGGTAAGAGCACAATGCCTCTGTTAAAATGAAAGCAGGGGTGCAATTAGTCCAGAGAGCATCCTCTAGAAATTTGAAGATTCATTTTTCAAGGTGAATAGCCACAGCATGAGTGTATTTAAATTATTTCCTTGTCCCTGCTCAGACGCAGGAGCATAAATCGGAGGCTTATTGTACATTTAGAGAGCCTCAATTAGGGCCGTGTTTAGGGCAGTGCGACTAGTGCGACTAGTGCGACCGCACTGGGCGCTGACCTGTGGAGGGGGTTCTGACCTGGGGGGGGGGGGGGTGTTGTGTTTAGCAGTAACTTATGATTGGAGAGATGCGGGGAACTTTTGCCCGAACTTTAATCCGAGAAAGTGGTCATGGGGTGTGGGGGCACCAAAAATGATTGCCGCACCGGGTGCCACCAGGGCCACAGCTGGCCCTGGCCTCAATGACTGCATTACACAATGTTCAGTGCAAACTGGTTCTTTGCAGCCATTGGGGCAAACAAGTCCCATACAACATTGACATTTTTAATTCACTGTGGCTTTCTGATTCATATTTAAGGCACGATTAAGAGTAATTATGTGCGGAAATTCCAGGTGGCCAGAATTTCCATTACCCACTGGAATCTCCACATGTAATTCCCCCTACTGCAAATTTAATCCCACGGAAAGGGGAATAACTTTGCAGACCTGAGTTTACCAGACAGAATTCCAGAAAGAATTCCAAATGCCTTAGGGTTTTTCACAGTTTAATTACCAGCTCTGAGAAGGTGTACATTTCTGCGAGGTGTGGGTGCTGGCTGAGGAAGTGTTAAAATGGGGATAAAGAAGGGAATGTCGAATGCTAGGGTGTGCATTACACAATCCCCTACACCCTGGAGGAGGGTCAGGGGTCTTGGGACTGGGACCAGGTTGCACAGCAGCGCTTTCCCAAAGTGATTTCACTGGCTGGAATTTCCAATTGGTAAAATCAGGTCCAGTGTTACCATACCTGGAAAATCTGTGTACGGGAACACAATCCACTTATAATTGTGAGTAGCGGAAATCCATATGGGAATTCTGCTCCGCATCACTCTTGAAGTACAATAATGTCCTTTCTGTTAACTGTCTCTTGAAATATATTTGGAAAAAATAAAATCTTGTTAAATCTTTCAATGCTGGGGTGGGAGGGAATGTGCATAGTAAAAAAAAAAAAAAAAAAACTTACCTTGCTGCCGGGTCACGCGTTGCTGCTCCTGTTCTCCTGGAACTCGAGGAACAGGAAGCAGGCCCCACTGACCAATCACAATGCTGCAATGCAGCAGTGTGATTGGTAAGCACCCAGGCTCCCTGACCAATCACAACGCTGCAGTGCAGCGTTGTGATTGGTCTGAGCGTCCTGGTTGGACGCTCAGCCAGGGAATGGGGGCCTGGGCATGCTCTCCATGCAGGCTGTAATGCAGCCTGCATGGAGAACGGGGAAAGTGCGCATGACTGGTTTGAGCGGCCTGAGAGGGCCGACCAAACAGTCATTGCACACTTTGGAGTGGGCAAACCACTCTTCCCCTGCCCTGCTCCGTGAGCAGAGCAGTCCTGAAAGCAAAGAGGCAGGAAACATAAAATGATAATAACTGAAAGTTACTAGCATTTTATGTTTCTGCTTCTCGCACTGCTTGAAAGCAGTGGGGCGACGCTCCTCTGCCATAGTGGAGGAGCCACCCCTGTTTCTTTCCCTGATCTCTAAAGAGTAGCATAGTCATTGAACATAGTAGATATAATGCAGAATCCATGGGGAACTCCTTGAGATAACTTCTTTGATGACAACCTGGCAGTGTAGGCCCAAACTTGATCATTCCTTTCCAAGAAGACGGACACACCTAACTGAAACCTGAACCTGTTATTTCAGTTTATTCAGAAGGATTTGTTAGTTAAATGTATAAGTTATAGAGAACACCAGAAGAACCATATTCACATCTGGCACTCCCAGGAGCTTTCCTCTGAGAATGACAAGGTTAGTATCCATTGCTCTATTGAATCTGAACTCAAAGACATATTTTAGCAATGATTGGGTCTATATGAAGGATTGCAGTTGTTTTGCAGATGTCACTTCCATGCTGAGATAGGACAGGTTGGAAATTGGTGGATAGTTTAATCAGGACTGGCATTAAAGCATTTCCCAGAAGAGGGAAAAATGGAAAATGCATGCGCTAATTCATCTTCTTGCATCCTTTTCTACAGCAAAATTTATTTTTCAGCTGGTAAAAATTCCACGAGTACATTTTGTGATTGATAGCATAAATTTCTACAAGAACGCAAAATTTCTGTAAGTACACAGGCAATTCTTTGTGAGTCGAATATCAATCAGAAATGTACTCTAAACATATAAGGTATCCTGCATCAGAAAATACTTAACATCTACAATCTCTCTTTTTAAAACTGGATGCACATGATTTGGACAGACTCTTATATCTACGGTGGGCTACTCCAAAGACATGCACACATAACAGAGAAGACCTACACACCTGTCTAGAGAGGTGAAAACCTGGCAGAAAAGTTTGGCAATTGCTGTTTTACTCTGTGAACATCGAAATTCATCATGTTTTCACAGGTCAACTTGAACAATGGCCAAGATACATTTTAGAAAGAGAAAACTGAAAACTTTCCCAAAGACATTATATGAAATTCCACTGGCTCTTAAATTGCTCGGAAAACACAGAACCACTAGAGCAGCAAAACTATCTACGGCTGGCATGGGAGGGATATTGTTGTTATGCTATGTTATGTTGAGTTATTTCGATTTGTAGAGTGCACTAATCATCCAAGAGGGTATCAAGGAGCTTGAGCAGGTGTGTAGGCTTGTGGTCCCCACAGAGTTATTTGAAGAGCCAGGTCTACTGCTTCTTGTGTAATTAAATAAGTGAGGAGGATTTTACATTTGTGGATGGGTAACTGATGGAGCTTCCTGAGGTGAGGTGAGATGTGGGTGTGGTGAGGGAAATTGAGTGTGAGTGTTGCTGCAGCATTGCAGCAGCTGTAGTGTGCAGTGTGCTCTGTGTGAGACAGCAGGTTAGAGGCAGAAGATATGCTTTGTTGGGTTGTGTCAGTTACTGGCATTTATATAGTGCTTAATGCCATTAATATGGCATGGTTGTGTATTCTAAATATGAGCATCATATATTATGAGAGGGCAGGACCAAGGACCTCCTATGCATGGCATCAGAAACGATGAGAACCAGAAGGGGTCCCCATAATTGGATTTTAACTATCTAAATTATTATGACTTTCCTGGTATCTGCCAGTGTGCTCACACCCCATTAGAACACTCCAAAGAGTTTCAGGAACCAATTAACCAAATTGGTGCAATCTTGTCTGTAGGTTAACACAAACGTTCAAGCATTTTTAGGAAAACGACAAGAAAAAAATCCAAATCATACTAGTAACTAAAAAATGGAAAAAATGGAGGCACCATGCAATTAAAAGGTCTTGCTTTCTTTGGAACATATCATATATTAAAATTAGGCCTTCGTCTAAAGGGCAAGAGGGATTTTGTTCTGAAATATGTTTGCCTTTTGTCAAATATCAAAAAATAATTAACATTTTAAATTATTATTGAAATATATATTCACTCATATTTACTTTCTATAATTTGTATATTTACATATAAGTATGCAAGTGATGAGCTTTTTCTGCTAATGTAAAATACAAAGATGCTGAGTAATTGCTCCTTCTGATCACAAGAAAACAGGTTAATATCAGAGAAATAACAGGGGCAAGAGCAGATCACAACCGGCAATAGAAGCGAGGTACCATTTTCTGCTGGACCCGGGCTATTCGCCTGCTTCTAAGTGCCCATCATATGTGCCTGATTACATTTTGATACCGCCGCATTTTAAGTGGTATCTCCGCTAGCACCCAACCATAACAAAGAGCGCATTCACTTCTATCCCATGCACTTTCAAGACACGCCCCAAAATATTTATTCCTCAATTCTGTCAGGGAAAAATATCTGAATATTTATTTTTCTACCAATCTAAGAAAAAAAGACAATTAATTTACAGGCAAATTCCAAGTTAGTGGATCTACTGTAAGAATTATGCTGACCCTCCATTAAATAGCGACCTTATATCTTTCAAATCTGAGACATGCTTGGCTCCAATGTGCAGATCCAATTTGTGAGAGTAAAGTGGTTTCTGTATTTCTGGTTGTCAATATTTCATTTCATGAAAAAGCCCTAGTGTCTTGCTCCTTGTGTGACTGCAGCAGTGACTAAATCACTGCAGCGAAGGCGGATCACATCCCTCAATCCAAAGGCATATCAGTCCAACTTACAGCACAGGGATATTCAAAAAGACAGTTGTGGAAAGGAAAGGATGCAGTTGCTTTCATTAAGCCTGTTCTCAAGTCTGAGACTTTGAACTCCTCACTCTGATTCAACATGGTTTAAACATGTCATTGAAATAATAGTCATGAAAAGGTGGGTCTACAAAAGAACTATGGCTTACTTTTTGCATGTCAGAACAGTTACACGTATTTTGTACTACAGTCACACTTCAATTGCATTTGCTTTCACTGGGGACTGGTCAAGTATGCCCAACAGTCTTATGCAATCTCAGTGGTTACCAGTGCTTAATTTGAGCCGGTGGTTTCCGGTGCTCAGCACCGGCACTTAATCATCAACATCTTCGCTTTTCACGAGCACCAGCTAAGGACACATTCATTCATGGTAGGCACAGGGGGATTAAGTGATTTGCCCAGAATCACAGCATGTTGAGCCAACGCCGAGACTCAAACCTGGTTCCCCAACTCCGAAGTCGGCAGCTCTGGCCATAACACCACATCCTCTCCTCACTTTCATTGTTAGTAGTTCTGTTCTATTTTAGGCGGCGCTAACAGGAGAAATGAGCTGGTGCACGCTACCTCCTGACGAGAGCCCCAGCACTTATTTTTTTTTACAAATTAACCACTGGTGGTTACAAATACGTTCATATCATAGTTATTTAGTTGATATATTTGTAAGGTGCAAAATATTGAATAAGCATTCTACCCTATTATTAGTGTCCCCTTACTGATATAATACCACTTTTTAGCACCAATTCTTTTTGAGAGAATGAGTAGAGTTATCATCTCAGCAAGGACCATATGCATTACAGTCACAATATCAGTACTGTTGGGAGAAGTACAGGGCAAATAATGGGGATACACAAGAGGGGGAGGAGGTGAAACTCCTAGTTTGACCTCCTTTCAAGGTAACTATTCACACAAAGAGAAGTAGGAAAGAAAGAATCGCTTAAAGAGTATTTTTATGGCAAATTCAATATGTTGGAAAAACTGCCCTCACCCACAAAATTGTGGCATGCTTCATCATTGGGCTGCTAGACACACCCCTACGCAGGTCTGCGTTACTTTTCCAGCTGCCAGCGGCAAACAGCCTCCAGAGGTCCAAAACAACAGCAGGCACCTCTTCGCAGGTCATAACTCCCAGCAAGAAAGTTCAGGGGAGCTGGTGGTGAAGTCTTTGTGTCCCTGAGACTTCAGAAAAGGAGGAAAGCTCAGTTTCAAGCCCTTGAAGATCTTCCTCAAGCAGGGGACACAGCAAACAGCAAAGTCCTTTTCTTTTTCCTTGGTAGAAAGTAGCCACTGCAGGCCATCCTCAGACAGCAAAAAGCACAGGGGCAGTATTCCTCCTCAGCTTCTCTGGCTCTTCTCCTTGGCAAAGGTTCCTCTTGATCCCCAGAAGTGATCTAAAAGTCTGGGGTCTGGGCCCCTCTTTTTATACAGTAAATCTCTTTGTTCTCTCCTGGCCCAGGGCTCTGAGCCCAGTCCAAACCACTTCTGGGGGGCACTTTGCAAGTGCGCAACAACCTCCATTGTCAGTGTGAGCCCTGGCTCCAGACACACCACAGAGGGCAGAGACATCATTGTGGAAGGCAGGCACAGCCCTATTCAGGTGCAGGTGCTACTCCTCCCACCACTCCAAATGCAGACCAGGCCTATTCAGCCTAGCGCTGACTCATCCAGACTCTCTGGAGCCCCTGCACATCCCCAGCCCCTGTCACTCCAAAGCCAGACAGCCAACACACATCCTAGCAGAGGCACACTGGATGGCTAAGCAAGAAAATACCTACTTTCTAAAAGTGGTATTTTCAAACAGAGAATGTAAAAATCACCCTCACTAAAAGATGCATTTTAACATTCTGAGTTCAGGCATACTAAACTTTGTTTTCCCATCTGGTTCCCAGGGGCAGTTATACTTATAAGATGTTATAAGCAAACTCCCCATTCTATCCTTACAATGGTGAAACACGAAATTGGCAGTAGTTCACTATCAGGACATGCCACACACATCAGGGCATGTCCTACCGTTTCAACACAATTTGAGAAGAAGGGGGGACTAGGAGCTATTAAGAAAAGTGAATGGAGGTCCTGTACCAATGCTCCCTAGAATATCGTCATAAACACTAAATGGTAACAGTTCCTAAGGGAGAGAGAAGAAAGGACTCTACAACCCTTTATGGTTGTGGGTGAGTGTGAAGACTGTCTCCAGCGAGAGATTGAGTGTGCGTCAATAGGGAGGATTCCTCCTGTGCGTTCTTGTGCCCTCACACACACCCTCGCGAGTGTAAAGCATCATCATCGGGCTATGCTCCTCGTGGGGGTGGCGCTGCAGTCCCCCACGGGCCCCACAAGAGGGCTCTTTGACAGAGATCTTTTCAGGAGGTGCCGCACTTGTGCATGTGGGTGTGTGGGCCAAGTGAGTGAGTGGGGTGTGGATTAAAATTACCTATTGGTACCCTGATGAATTTAATGAGGGGTCCTCTAGGTAAGACTAAAAAATGCGCGGAATTGGAGACTCTCCTTAAACAAAATAAAGGGAGGGACAAGTTTGTTCCCGCTGCTCTCAACCCGTAAAAGAAGCGTGTGTTCAAAAGTGAAGAATGGTCGACATGTTTCGCGCAACCAGTGGGTCCATAATGGATCCCTGTGCGCTTCATCAAACCGTGAAACTAAAATGTGAAAGTGGGAATCAGGAAATAGACACCTTATAATCCCACCATACCTATAGTAAGGTCAGGGACAAAACGTCTCGGCGTTCGAGACACGTATTATTCGTGTTCTCAGAACCCAAACCTGGAGGAGACAGAAAGAAAATCGTAAAAAGAGAGAGATATATTCACAAATATTCACAAAATATTCTTTGTAAAACATTATTTGTGGTTTAAAAAAATCCTAGTGTTGCGGTTCAGTACCACTAAAGTGAAGCAACCATATTATGCGTGACACTTCACTTCAATCATCATGCGATAACTGTTTACTCTACAGAAATCTGTGCATTGTACCGGTCACTGTGGAGAGATATTCCCACAGGCAGTGGTGTCACCGTGCAATCTAGAAAACAGGGGGTGACACCTTATGTAATGTTGGCATCATAAAATGAGCAGATGGGATGGTCACATCCGTGACCCACCTCCCACTCGTTGCTAAATAGTGCAGGTCTTATGTTTATAGTAAGTGGACTCATGCAGGGCTCTCCAGATCAGACTGCTCAATGTACATTATAGTAATCACACTTTGTCTCAACCTCAAATGCACAATGTAAATAGTCACACAGGTGAGATGGTAGTGACTAGTGCTGGTTATGGCGCTGTGGTCAAGCTAGTGTGGCTGTGCTCTCTGGCGATGTAGTAATGGCGGAGTACTAACAAATGTATGCAGTTTCTAAATATTCAAACAGGTACTAATGTGCTCGAGTGTGGACTGCGACGATGTTTACACTATGAGGCACAATCATCCCACCGGTTATTATATTCTCACAGTTTTTGGTATTTTTAAAAAAACAGAAATAATCATACCCTCCCCTGGTTGATGGTGGGCCGCGCCGGCGAGTGATCGCGCTGGGAGTGGAAAACTAAACAAAGAGAAAGTGAGACACAACAGTGCCGGCATGTTAATCTCCATCAGGATGGCGAGCGCTGTGAAAATACCTTTCTATCCGGAGTCAGCAGCAGCGGGAACTTACTGTGTCACCCTCAGTCTGGAGCCTTTAAACCTGTCCGCCGATCAGGTTTTACCGGTAAATGCGTGTCAGAAAGGCTCAGTTAATATAGTGGAAGTACTTCCTGATTTGTGGGAGCACGTGAGCGTGCCTAATGACGTCGGTTGAGCATGGCGGGACGTTTGTGACACCCGGTAGCGGCCATCTTTGAAAGTCTACTCATACGGCCGATGTCAAGTTACAAGCATGTTTACATACTTTAATGATGATGGGTGATTGTGAAAAAGGCAGGAGAATCGATATGAAGGTGTTTTAGTATATAATAATCTCTGAAGGTAAATCCAATCTCTCCTTAAGGCATGAGACAATGTTTGAGAGATTTCGTTCCTTTAGGAATTAACCCCAAATGAAAAGAGTTAATAGGGTGTTGAGCCTGTTATTGTGTGTGTAAAAACAGGGGCCCTGGTGCTCAGCAAGCGGCCCCTAATATTCGTGCGGTTTTCTTTCGAACTTGCTACTAAAGGGAGAAGAAATTAGTCAATGGTGGTGGCTGGTTCATTAACTGTGCCGGGGTTAGTGATGGGGCTTGACATGGATCCCCCGTGGCTCAGTGTGCTTCGTTGGGTAAAAAAACTTTGATGGTGTCCCTATGTAATTTCTTCTCATCGGTGTAGTGAGAAGCTTGTCAGTGTATGGTCAAAGTGTTCTCTATAGGTAGGTGGTAGTGATGATTATGGCATCAGGTTTCAAGATACCAATTCTGCCCAAGGGATATCATCGTTTAGACCACTCACATTACTCTGTAACCTAAACACCCAACGTTGTTCCTGTCTAAACAGAGCGGATGTTGTCCAGTTAGGATTAGAGTCGATTACAGTCCATCTGAGACTCTCTGAAGGGTGATTTTTCTCCAGAAAGTGATTCTGTAGTCTGGTAGTGGTTCTTCTGCATCGGATCGTGCTTTTATGTTCACCGATGCGGATCTTCACTGGTCTCATGGTCATACCCACGTACCTCATTGCACATGGGCACGTGATCAAATATACGCAGTTTTTTGTGTTGCAGTTAGTATGGCATTTCTGCTGCCATGGTCTCATCATACCCAGATCTATCTCTTTAGATGGTCTGGTCTGGGGACAAACCGCACAAGACCCACACGGGTAATGACCTTCCACTTGGGGTAAGGCCCACAGAGTGGGTTGTTTCTGTATGGTATCCTTGGGGCGGGTATGCACCAGAATATCTTTTAAATTTTGTGTGCGTTTGAATGCAAATAGGGGTGCTGATCCTGGTCTGAAACCCCCTGTCTCTAGTATCCTCCAATGTTTCTTCACAATTTGTGAATATATCTCTCTCTTTTTACGATTTTCTTTCTGTCTCCTCCAGGTTTGGGCTCTGAGAACACGAATAATACGTGTCTCGAACGCCGAGACGTTTTGTCCCTGACCTTACTATAGGTATGGTGGGATTATAAGGTGTCTATTTCCTGATTCCCACTTTCACATTTTAGTTTCCCGGTCCTGATGAAGCGCACAGGGATCCATTAGGGACCCACTGGTTGCGCGAAACATGTCGACCATTCTTCACTTTTGAACACACACTTCTTTTACGGGTTGAGAGCAGCGGGAACAAACTTGTCCCTCCCTTTATTTTGTTTAAGGAGAGTCTCCAATTCCGCGCATTTTTTAGTCTTACCTAGAGGACCACTCATTAAACACATCGGGGTACCAATAGGTAATTTTAATCCACACCCCACTCACTCACTTGGCCCACACACCCACATGCACAAGTGCGGCACCTCCTGAAAAGATCTCCGTCACAGAGCCCTCTTGTGGGGCCCGTGGGGGACTGCAGCACCATGTCCTACCATTCACATACACTGCACCCTGCCCACAGGGGTACCTTGGGCCTACCTTAGGGGTGACTAACATGTAAGAAAAGGGAAGGTTAGAGCCTGGCAAGTGAGTGCACTTGCCAAGTCGACATAGCAGTACTAGACTGCACACAGGCTCTGCAATGGCAGGCCTGAGTTAAATTTACAGGCTGCTTATGTGGGTGGCACAATCAGTGCTGCAGGCCCACTAGCAGCATTTGATTTACAGGCCCTGGGCACACACAGTGCACTGTACTAGGGACTGACTAGTAAATCAAATCAGCCAATTATGGAAACACCAATCCATACATACAATTTACAGGGAGAGCATATGCACTTTAGCACTGATCGGCAGTGGTAAAGTGCCCAAAGTCATAAAACCAACAAAAACAGGTCAGAAACAGAAGGCCACAAAGGCAAAAAAATCTGGGGATAAACCCGCTGTAAAAGCCAGGTCTAACAGCCCCAAATTGTCAATTTAATTATTCTGTATTCTTAACCTTAATGCCAAATGTTAGTGTATTTACTTCCTAAATTGCTGATAAAATCTAATCATTTATAAATTCTGTTTATGTCTTTCTTTGCCTGGTCTCCAATGATTGATAGCGCATTCCATAGTCTATATGAGGGATGGGAATTACAGTAGAGGTGTCTCCAGTAAACAAGTCCTAATGTTACTATTTTGTATAGCTTTAACTGAGTTACTTGTTTGTATTATCCTAGCTCGTCTAAATTTCTTTAGGAGATTTGGCCTAGCAGTAATAATTCTGTATTTGTATAGTGTAGTATTGAGAGTCATATACATGGATCTAATTACTAGCTTATAAGTCAGTTATCCAATTCCTGGTCCTCATTGGATAACTGTATTGGATCTCCTATATTCAACCCCTCGTAGCACTGATCAAGATCCAACGGAGGACCAAAGTAAGTGAATCTGAGGTGTAGTGCCAGGTAAATTGAAGACAAAAGTAAATGGACCCAGTGACACTACAGCACTAGTAAATCTGTACTTACCTGCACATACTTACCTTCATGCTATTTTGTTATTAGTATTTACTAAGGGATATTTTTCCAGAAAGATATGCCCTGGGAATTTTTACATACAACCATTATTAGAGTATTAGAATAATCTTTCAGGGTGACTGCAGAAAGAAACTGAAATTCTCATTCAAGAATAACAGAACATTTTGTGACACTGCTGATTGTGTGCTGTTTGATTGAATAAATATAAATGCTTCCCTCTGTCACTGTTTCACTCAATCAGAAGGCAGGGGTCTGATTAAGAAAGGAGCGTCATTGGGAGCTAAAGTGTGTTTCATAAAAAGAAAAACACAATGAGCACATTCCAGTGAGAGAATATGTGGAATGCAAAGGTTCTGCTGTTGGTTATTAAATGCTCCAGAATCAAGCAAAAACGATGCAAATGGCTGATGTGCCTTTCCATGTCTCAGACCCTGACACCTGGGTGCAAAATTGCAAAGGTTCACTGTATATTGCTCTTTGTAGAGATCTGTCCCTCAACCACTAGCCACAAATAAGTGGTGTAGCCAGTGTGTCATAGGCCCTAGTGCAAGGAGTAAAATACCACCCCAGGCAGCTGCTTGAACGACGAAATGCAGCAATAATCACGGTTAAATGGTATCCTTGTGCCTTTGGGCCCCTATGCCACTGTCCTGCTGCACCAATGGAAACTAAAGTGAGATCCTGGCAGGAGGAGCTATGTCGCTTGTCATGCAGCCTCTTCAAACCTTATTTATTAGTCACATAGTTAAAACCGGGAGACCTAAGAATATGGGTCGGAACACTTCCTTAGCTCCCCTAAAAATATAGTATGTGGTTAAACTGTAAAGGCATAATTCTAGTGCTATGCATATTTTTCATTGTGTGAATGTAATTTTGCATAGATCCTGATTATTGTGTCACCTATAGAATGTGGGATTTCCTGTTTTTCTTACACCTAAGCCAGAAGGGTAATTTTCTGCCTTGAGACTGGTTTTAGAGCAGAAATGGCTCAAGAGATCTCCATGACTAGACATTTCTTCCATCTTTGTAGGTAACTTAAGAGTTTTTTGGATGTGAGTACATATCTCATGTTCCCGACTGACCAGAAAGCTAACATACCATGCAACCAAGGTATGTTGCAAGAATTACTGTTAGTACTGAAAGAAAAATCTTTAATCTGTCTTAAATAGGTAATAACTAAAAGGACCACCATACTGTAGGGAGCTACTTGAGTAAATTGAATAGTACTCAAAGGTAGAACTGCTTATTCTGGCAAAGGTATTCTGTCTCTCCATTAGTGTACAAGATCATTGCCGCCAAAGATTCCTGTGGGCCGTGATATGGTGCACAAATATCAGTGCAAGAATCTTTCTTACCATGTGTGGCAATTGTTCAATGCCTTAGATCTTAAAGTACCAGGCAAATGCAGTCAAAAAGTTGTTTTGATTGTTCATATTGATGCAGCTGTTTTGGCACGCATACTGTTTGGTTCTCAAAAGACACGCGGAGATAGGAAGCAAGAAAGTATTGCAAACCCCAATAATTTTGGATGTATTGAGCAGCTGTGAGCTGGCCCAACTTTTTATGACTGATGTCCAGCAACGGAGGCTGCCAATTCGAGATAGTGGTGGCAGAAAAAAAAAATAATAATAAAAATATAAACTTATCTTTCCTGCCGGCCGCCTCAATCTTCTGCTACCGCACCGTGCTACTATTCTGCTCCCGCACTACAATTCCCATGAGCACAAGCTCCCAGACCCCACGCAATCCTGGCGCTTCTCTCATGCTATTACTCCCAGCATGAGGGAAGCAATGGGATTGGGTGCAGCAGGCTGGTTTTGCGCTCCAGAAGGGTCTCGGAGCCTGTACCCCTGAGCACTAGGATATCTCCCAGGAACTGCCTGGAGATATCCAAGTGCATGTGTAACTGAAGAGAATCACATTTCTTTGAAGAGGTGGGTCTCCAAACGAGCCTTGAAGATGGCCTTGGCGGAAATACTCAGAAGGTGGTGGGGCAGGGAATTCCAAAGTTTAGAAGCCAGGAAAGAAAAGTTCCAGCTTCCAGCTTTTGATTTGTGTATCCTAGGGATGTTCTACAGATTTTGCTGAGTCGAGCGAAGATTTCTGAGAGGTTGGTATTTTTTATCTTGTTTTGTATGTAGACTGGGGCCGTTTGTTGCAGTGCCCTAAAAGTAAATAGGAGGGCTTTGAATGTTATTCTTTGGCTCACAGGTAGCCAATGAAGGGTTCTCCAACGCTTACAAATGGAGTGACGCTGTGGGATGTTCAACACCAGACGGGCAGCAGCATTCTGTATTGCAATCTGTTTGCCAGCTCTTGAAGAGATCTAAGGAGAAGGATATTTGCATAATCTAACCTTGATGAAATAGAAGCATGGATGATACCCTTCCGTGTCTTTTCTGGCAGAAATTTGAGGATCTTTCTCAGTGATTTCAGTAGGGCGAATAAAACTCTGGCAGTGGTCTTGACTTGAGGCTTAAAAGAGAGGGTAGTAGCTATCTTAACTTCCAGATATTTTGCATCAGCTGCGGGGGCTGGAGGTTTGCCCAGTTTGGATGGCCAAATTCAAGTCATGTCCAAGGTGGAAGAAGTGTCATAAATCAATATATCAGATTTATCTGAATTGAGGCAACGACAGCTCTTGTGCATCCATACTGCTACTGCCAAAAGGGAACCCTGAAAATTGGCTGTAACAGAATCATTCAGGTGATTGTCATCAGCATAAGACACAACATTAAATTCCCAAGCTTGTACTATGGAGGAAAGAGGGACCATATAGATGTTAAATAAAGCAGGGCTGAGAGCTGATCCGTGCAGAACCCCACGATTGACCTCCTTGAATTCTGAGATGAAGGGAGGTAGGACTACAGCTTGTTTTCTGCCAGAGAAAAGATTTTATCCAGCTCCAGGTGGTGCCAAGCTTCTTCTAGCTGCTGCAATAGGGTGTCATGAGACACCGTATTGAAGGCAGCAGATAGATCGAGTCGAACAATTATAGATTATTTTTTCAGTGTCAAGCCGAGATTTGATTAAGTCTGTCACCTCTAATAGGGCTGATTCTGTGCTGAAACCAGCCCGAAAGCTGGACTGTGAGGAGGGCAGAAAGTTATTCTCCTCTACAGATTTAGTGATTTGGCAATTAACCAAATATTCTATCATCTTCCCTAGTGCAGGGAGTAAAAACATACATCTATAGTTGCTCAGATTTAATGGGTCCAAGAATAAACACAGCATTGATCTGTGGATTTAGAGAGTTGATCGCACGCTTCAAAATATGCGGAGGACATATATCTAGAGGGGACCCAGATCTGGCTTTCTGACTGATCCTTTCAGAGTCCTTAAGTGATATTGTATTAAAGGAGGTTAATTAGGAGACATTGCCCAAAGATTTTGGCAATGACCTTGGGGAAACGCCATTCTTATTATTTATAAATCTAGAGTAGATATTACAAACCTTATCATGGAAAAAGCTTGATAGATTGTCAGCTATCTCCTGAGATGAAGGAGTTGATTGTTTTCTGGCTTTGGGGTTCAGAATGAAATCTATGATTTTAAATATGGTTCTGGGTGCATTATCTGCTTCCTCGATTTCTTTTGCAAACATACAAGTTTTAGCAATTCTTATGTTTTTCTGAACTATTTGAGGGCAGCCTTATAGTTAAATTTGTCCTCAGCTGTAGAAGTGCATGGCCACTAAGTACTATTTTGTAGACTCATGGTAGTAATCATCTGCTTATGTTTGTACATTTGGCAGATTTGACAAATTATATGATAATTTAACCTCATTCAAATACAGACTTTTTCTTTGAAAATGAGGACTATAAACCCCCTCCTATCAATACAATTTGCTTCCAAAGTAATAGGACCTGAGGAGATTAAAAATGACTAAAGGCCTGATTTAGATTTCCTATGGAATATATATTTCAGCGGAAAAGATATCAATCACCGTTGTGACAGTCACCCATCCGCCAAAATCTAAATCAGCCCCTTAGTCTATAGGCTATTTTTGAAAGCATCGGTTCTTATCCGCACAGTCTTCTTCTTAAGTTAGACAAATCCTTCTATCAATTTCATGGTAGGCTTCATCCTCAGAATTTTGTTTCAAATGAGATAGGACAAGTCAGCACAGATTTGTCCTCTGAAGAACCAAGGGAAGAGCTCTAACTTGGCCGAGTTCCACCAAGAGCTGGATGCTTTGTGTATGAAGCGTTATGCCCTGCATGGAGGACAATTTATCCACAGGATAGCAAGTACAAATTCTTCGTTAAAAAAAGGATAGGAATACAATTTTTTTCCACTGCAAAGAATTAATCTCTGTAAGTCAAATAAAGAAGGCGTGTGTTAGAACTGGGGGTCTCTAGTTGGCAATGGTTTGCACCTTTGTCCAAATAGGGACCCTTGCTTCTAGTCAGGATAAGGGGGAAACACTCCTAAAATAACCCCTGCTCACCCCCTGGTAGCTTGGCACGAGCAGACAGGCTTATCTCAGAGGCAGTGTGTAAAGCATTTGTGACCACATACAGTAATACAGTGAAAACACTACAGATGGACACCACACAGGTTGTTTATGTAAAAATAAGTAATCTTTATATAGACTTATCACAAGACCCAATAGCAAAAATCCACAATACAGTACTCAAAAATAGACTTAAAATGATAGAGACAGTTCACGTTATCTTCAAAAATAGGATAGTCCCTCAAATAAAGCTTGTAGCAACAAATAACTCCACTTGGAGTTATCACGACGTCGTGACCGGTGGAAATCCCAATGTACGGCGCCGACCGCGAGGTGCGCGGCGTCGGGCCTGGAGTCGAGCAGACCCACAAAGAACAGTACCTGGAATTCGATGAAAACAAAGACGGTGCACGGCGTCGGGGAGGTGATGCTTCGTTGGCGCCGGCGGCGTCGGTTCCTTACGACCCCAGGGGAGGTGATGTCTCGGTTCCTTACTGCAGCGCAGGGAGGTGAGGCGTCGGTTCCTTACTGTGTCGGGGAGGTGACGTCACGGATGGCGGCGAGGCGTCGGTTCCTTACGATGGTGCGGCGTCGATGGATTCGGGGTCACCCACGTCGAGGATCGGCTCCGCGATGATGAAGCCCTGGCGTCGGTGAAGTCGGGGCTGCGGTGCGAGTCGGGACGGTGCGTCGTGAGCGTCACGAGCGGTGTCCTCGGCTCCGGTGCAGGCAGCGGCCTCGATGACGGCTTCGGAGTCGATGTCGCACGGCGTCGGCAGGCGTCGGGCCTACGGTGCAAGTCGGGGCGGTGCGTCGTGCTCTTCACGAGCGGTGCCCACGGCTTCGGTGCAGGTTACGGCGTCGCTCGCCGGCGTCGGTGTTGCAATTTCCCTCTGTTAGCAGCTAAAACAGCCGTTCCAGATGCAGGCAAACAGAAGGGGTGAAGTCTTTGTGTCCCTGTGACTTCAGGCAGGAGGCAAGCTCAGTTCAAGCCCTTGGAGATTCCCTTCTTCAAGATGACAAAGCACAGCAAAGTCTTTTCTCCTGTCCTTGGCAGAAAGCAACCACTGCAGGCCAACCCCAATCAGCAAAACAGCACAGGGGCAGTACTCCTCCTTCAGCTTCTCCGGTTCTTCTCCTTGGCAACAGGTTTCTTGATTTCCCAGAAGTGATCTAATTTCCTAGGGGTCTGGGTCCCCTTTTTATACACAGTTTTCCTTTGTTCTCTGAAGGCAGAGAGGCCTCTGCCTAGTCCAAAACCAGTTCTGGTCAGTCCTGGAGCACTTTGTTTTTCTGACTCCTTCTTTCCTTTGTGAGTGAGGGGCAGAGCCATCAGACGCCCGGCAGGAGGTGGAGCCAGCATTGTGGAAGGCAGGCACAGCCCTATTCAGACCCAGGTGCAACTCCTCCCTCCACTCTGGATGCAGACCTTCCTATTCAGCCCTGTGCTGACTCACCCTGTCTCCTGTAGCCACCCCCAGCCCCTGTCACTCAATCTCTAGACAAGGAATACACAACCTAGCAGAGGCAGGCTTGGAAGTTTAGGCAAGAAAATACCCACTTTCTAAAAGTGGTATTTTCAAACACAGAATGTTAAAACCAACTTCACTAAAAGATGTATTTTATCATTCTGAGTTCAGGCATACTAAATTCGTTTTTCTACCATGTTCCCTGGGTCAGTTCTGACTATAAAGTGTAATAGTCAGTCTGCCCATTCTGGCCTATGGGGAGCAGGTAGCCTTGCAATAGTGAAAAACGAAAATGGCTGTAATTCACTATTAGGACATGCCACACACACCAGGGCATGTCCTACCTTATACTTACAATGCACCCTGCCCTTGGGCCTACCTTAGGGGTGTCTGATATGAAGATAAGGGAAGGTTTAGGGACTGGCAAGTGGGTGCACTTGCCAAGTCGACATGGCAGTCACAGACTGCACACAGGCTCTGCAATGGCAGGCCTGAGACACATTTACAAGCTGCTTCTGTGGGTGGCACAACCAGTGCTGCAAGCCCACCAGCAGCATTGGATTTACAAGCCCTGGGCACACGCAGTGCACTGTACTAGGGACTGACAAGTAAACCAATCATCCAATCATGGAGTCACTAATCCATAACACAATTTACAGTAGGGAGCACTTGCACTGTGGCACTGAACAGCAGTGGCACAGTGCCCAAAAGCATCTAAAACCAGCAAAACATAAGAGGCAACAGCAAAAAAATGGAAGGGAGACCCACGCCAATGGTGCCAAGTCTAACACGTGTCCCCTCCAGCTGAAATGTGGGGAGAACTACCCTTCCTCCTGGGAGTTCTCATCACTAAGGCGGAAAAATCTGGACAGACCATCAGCATTGGCGTGTTCTGTACCAGGGCGGTGTTCCACCGTGAAGTCCATCCCCTGTAGGGAAATGGACCACCTCAACAGTTTTGGGTTCTCACCCCTCATCTGCATTAACCATCTGAGGGGCCTGTGGTCTGTCTGAACCCGGAAGTGAGTCCCAAACAAGTATGGTCTCAACTTCTTCAGTGCCCAGACCACAGCGAATGCCTCACGTTCAATCGCACTCCACCTCTGTTCCCGTGGGAGTAACCTCCTACTAATAAAGGCTACAGGTTGGTCTAGGCCCTCCTCATTCATCTGTGAAAGCACAGCCCCAACACCATGCTCTGAAGCATCTGTCTGCACAATGAATTCCCTTGAGAAGTTGGGCGCCTGAAGCACGGGCGCCGTGCACATGGCAGATTTCAGGGCATCAAAAGCCTTTTGGCAGGCATCAGTCCAGTTCACTTTCCTGGGCTGCTTCCTGGAAGTCAGCTCAGTCAAGGGTGCAACAATGTTGCCATACCCCTTGACAAACCTCCTGTAATACCCGGTGAGTCCTAAGAAGGCCCTCACCTCTGTTTGGGTTTTGGGGGTTCCCAAGCCAGGATGGTATCTATCTTGGGCTGTAGGGGCGCCACCTGGCCGCTCCCTACCTGGTGTCCCAAGTACACCACAGAACCCTGCCCGATCTGGCACTTACTCGCCTTGATCGTGAGGCCTGCCCTCCGCAGCGCCTTCAACACTTCCCAGAGGTGGTGCAGATGTTCCTCCCAAGTGGCGCTGAACACTGCAATGTCATCCAGGTAGGCGGCACTGAAATCCTCCAGCCCAGCCAACACCTGGTTGACCAACCTCTGAAAGGTGGCAGGGGCATTCTTCATCCCAAAGGGCATCACCCGGAATTGGTAGTGCCCATCTGGTGTGGAGAATGCTGACCTCTCTTTGGCCCCATCAGTTAAGGCGATCTGCCAGTATCCAGACGTTAGATCAAACGTGCTGAGGTACTGGGCAGCCCCTAACCGATCAATGAGCTCATCAGCTCTGGGGATGGGGTGCGCGTCAGTCCTGGTGACTGAATTGAGTCCTCGGTAGTCCACACAGAACCGGAGTTCAGGTGTGGCACCAGGCGCGGCAGCCTTTGGGACCAAGACCACGGGGCTGGCCCAAGGACTGTTAGAGGACTCAATCACCCCTAAGGCAAACATCTTGGAGACCTCCTCCTTGATGCAAGCTCTCACCCTGTCAGTCACTCTGTAAGTTTTGTGCTTTACAGGAGGACTGTCCCCAGTGTCCACATCATGGATGCACCATTCAGTGATACTGGGAGCCAGGGAGAACAGATCAGCAAACTGCCCCAACAGTTGGCGACAGTCATTCTGCTGTTCCGGGGTCAGGGTGGGAGAGAGGTTCACACCATCCACTGACCCATCTTGCTCTTTTGCATACAGGAGGTCAGGAAGAGGTTCAGTCTCCTCTTCCATCCCAGCATCTGTTGCTAAGAGCATGCCCACTTCAGACCTCTCAAAGTGGGGCTTCAGGCGGTTCACATGCAGGACCCGCAAGGGGTTCCTGGGAGACTGCAAGTCCACCAAGTAGGTGACATCACTCTTGCGCTCCACCACCTCAAATGGTCCGGTCCACTTATCCTGGAGCGCACAGGGCTCCACTGGGGCCATGACCCACACCTTTTGTCCAGGCTGAAACTCGATCAGAGTGGCATTCTGATCATGCCAACGTTTCATCTCTTCCTGGCTGGCTTCCAGATTCGCCTCAGCGAGTTGTCTGAAACGCCGAGTCTGGTTTCTGAAGGCCAGCATGTAACTAAATACATCCTGGGGAGTTTTCCTGGGAGCTTCCTCCCAGCCTTCCTTGACCAGACTCAGAGGTCCTCTTACAGGATGGCCGTACAGCAGTTCAAAGGGACTGAACCCTAAGGACTTCTGGGGCACCTCTCTGTAAGCAAAGAGCAGGCATGGCAAGAGGACGTCCCACTTACGCCTCATGGGTTCTTCCAGACCCATAATCATGCCCTTAAGGGTCCGGTTGAATCTCTCAACCAGCCCATTACCTTGGGGGTGGTAAGGAGTGGTGAACTTATAGGTTACACCACACTCCTGCCACAGGGACTTCATATACTTGGAAATGAAGTTAGTACCACGGTCAGACACCACCTCCTTGGGGAACCCCACACGGGAGAAAATCCCCATCAGTGCACGTCCCACCACGGGGGCCGTCACTGTCCGAAGAGGGATGGCTTCCGGGTACCGGGTGGCATGGTCCACCAAGACCAGGATGAACCTGTTGCCCATGGCTGTCTTGGGATCCAGAGGCCCCACAATGTCAATACCCACCCTCTCAAAGGGGTACTGACAACCGGGAAAGGTTGGAGAGGAGCCTTGTGCTTCCTCCCACTCTTACCACTTGCCTGGCAAGTCTGACAGGTCCTGCAATGAGTATCTGAACTCTTGCGCATTTGGGGCCAATGAAAGTGGGTGACAAGCCTTTGAAAGGTCTTGTCTTGCCCCAAATGTCCTGCTAAAGGCACATCATGAGCCAGACCCAGTAGGAAGGCTCTGAAGCGCTGGGGTACCACCAGCACACGGGCTGACCCAGGCTCAGCAACCTTAGGCTCACTATACAGGAGACCATTCTCCCAGTAGATCCAGTGTGATCCAGACTGATCACCTGCTGCCTGGCTTACAGCCTGTTGCCGCAAGCCCTCAAGAGAAGGGCACTTCTTCTGCTCCTCGCAGAACTCTTCCCTGGAGGGGCCTCCTTCCTGCTGCCAATGGGTCAGCTCAGGCAGGTCCCCCAGTTCAGCCACTTGTTCCCCTGTAGGTTCCAGGGCATCCCCCTCAAGGTCTGCCTCCTCCTGGACCGTGGGAACTTCGGGGGCCGGTTTCCCGCGCCCCCGGCCTCCTCTCTTTAAGGCAGGCACCTGGGCCCTTCTTCCAGGCTCCAGGTCCTCTTGAATACCCTTACCGGCTGCCATTGACCGAGTGGTCACACACGCCCACTCTGGCAGACCCAACATCTCCAAATGAGTCCTCCGCTCCACCTTCGCCCAAGGGGAGCTCTCCAAATCATTGCCTAGCAGACAGTCAACAGGCATGGCTGGCCTCACAGCTACTTGAAGGATACCTGAGACCCCCCCACTCAAAGGGAACCTGGGCCACCTTGCAGTGGCTCTCTGAGTTGTCAGCGGCAACTACAGGGTAGAATACATTGGGGACCACCTGCTCCTCAGACACCAGCCGACAACTGACAGCTGTCACACTGGCCCCGGTGTCTCTCAGAGCCTCCACCCTATGGCCATTGATGGTCACCCACTGCCTGTATTTCTTAGTGTTATCAGGCAGCTGGGTCCTAGGGACCATCTCACTGTCTCCTAAAGAGACCAGGGACATCTCTGCGGGACCCCACCCACCTTGGGCACCCAACTCCTCCCCCAGGGCTACACTAGCCATCTGCCGGGGTGGTGCACCAGTGGGTGCAGTGGTCACAGTATTGGGGCACTTGGGACTTCCTACAAAGTGACCCACCTGACCACAACTAAAACATGCTTTGGGCCCCTTCTGAACAGACTTATCTGTTGGGACCCATGGTCTTTTCTCAGTGGGAGGCTGGGAACCCTTACCTTGGTTCCCTTGGGGTTTACTTTGGGGCCCTTTTTGGAACTCCTTCTGTTTACCCTTGTCCCCCCACTCTTCTGCTGGGGACCCTGCCCACCTTTGGCGGAGTCTCCCACAAGACCCTTGTGGACCCGGGTACTGACCCAGCGGTCCGCCTCCTCAGCAAGCTTCCTAGGATTAGTCAGCTTACTGTCAACAAGGTGCTGGCGTAGCTCTGGAAAACAACTACTGGACAAGTGCTCCCATGCAATTAAATCATAGAACTCCTGCAAGTCATTTACTTTGCTACCCTTCACCCATCCATCCAATGCTCTGCAAAAATAAGACACATACTCCACCCAGGTACTAGACTCCAGCTTTTTGCAGTTCCTAAACTTCTGTCTATACAGCTCTGGAGTTAACCCATACCTTGCCACTAAAGCTTCCTTCAGGTGGGCATAGGACATCTGATCCACTGTGGGCAAGGCTAGCAAGGTTTCCCTTCCCTCACCTGCAAAGCGGCCCCACAACCCCGCTCCCCAATCCTTCTCAGGGACCCGGTGTGATGTCATGGCGATCTCATAAGCTTTAAACCATTGCCCAATGTCCTCCCCCTTCATGAAATCCTTAATAACCTCCTTGGGGATGTACACTCTACTTTCTACAGGCACTGGAGGTGTGCTGCCACCAGAGGGAGTGATTTCTAGGCTCCTAGCCTTTAGCTCTAGCTCCCTCACCACTCTCTCATGCTCTAAAAGCATCTTCTTTTCTTCCATGGCCAACCTCTTACTTTCTAACTCCAATTTCTTATGCTCAAGGCTATCATGGCTTCCCTGTTTCAGTTTGGCCATTTCCATTTCATGCATCCTGCTTTTGTCCCTGTCCTCCAGCTCCTCTGGAGACAGGCCCTTTGAGAAACACTGCTGCCCTCCCTGGAAGGCACTCTCCTCCCAGTTAAGCCCAATGGCCCCTCAAGCTGCCCATCTAAATTCTCTGCCTCCTCCACAGGCTCCTCGGACTGCCCACTGGCATTCCGTGCTTCCAACCAGGCCCTTAGCGCCTTGTGAAACTCCTCCTTCCTGGTGAGGCCTCTCATAGAGATTTTAAACTTTTTGCAAACAGCTTTGAGTTCTGGCACAGTGTAGGTATCAACCCTATCTTCTTCAAATTCAATATCTGCAGGTGCAATGGATCCTTTTTGCTCATGGTGAAAATTGGCAGTTCTCAACAAAAATAAAGGTTCCAAGGAAAAAAGTCCTATCAAAATGTATGTGGTCGCGTATTGGTCTGCACTCACTAGTAGTGTACACCAATCACTGTATATGAATCACAAATGCAAGTCCAAATCCTCACCGCTGACCACCAATGTTAGAACTGGGGGTCTCTAGTTGGCAATGGTTTGCACCTTTGTCCAAATAGGGACCCTTGCTTCTAGTCAGGATAAGGGGGAAACACTCCTAAAATAACCCCTGCTCACCCCCTGGTAGCTTGGCACGAGCAGACAGGCTTATCTCAGAGGCAGTGTGTAAAGCATTTGTGACCACATACAGTAATACAGTGAAAACACTACAGATGGACACCACACAGGTTGTTTATGTAAAAATAAGTAATCTTTATATAGACTTATCACAAGACCCAATAGCAAAAATCCACAATACAGTACTCAAAAATAGACTTAAAATGATAGAGACAGTTCACGTTATCTTCAAAAATAGGATAGTCCCTCAAATAAAGCTTGTAGCAACAAATAACTCCACTTGGAGTTATCACGACGTCGTGACCGGTGGAAATCCCAAAGTACGGCGCCGACCGCGAGGTGCGCGGCGTCGGGCCTGGAGTCGAGCAGACCCACAAAGAACAGTACCTGGAATTCGATGAAAACAAAGACGGTGCACGGCGTCGGGGAGGTGATGCTTCGTTGGCGCCGGCGGCGTCGGTTCCTTACGACCCCAGGGGAGGTGATGTCTCGGTTCCTTACTGCAGCGCAGGGAGGTGAGGCGTCGGTTCCTTACTGTGTCGGGGAGGTGACGTCACGGATGGCGGCGAGGCGTCGGTTCCTTACGATGGTGCGGCGTCGATGGATTCGGGGGTCACCCACGTCGAGGATCGGCTCCGCGATGATGAAAGCCCTGGCGTCGGTGAAGTCGGGGCTGCGGTGCGAGTCGGGACGGTGCGTCATGAGCGTCACGAGCGGTGTCCTCGGCTCCGGTGCAGGCAGCGGCCTCGATGACGGCTTCGGAGTCGATGTCGCACGGCGTCGGCAGGCGTCGGGCCTACGGTGCAAGTCGGGGTGGTGCGTCGTGCTCTTCACGAGCGGTGCCCACGGCTTCGGTGCAGGTTATGGCGTCGCTCGCCGGCGTCGGTGTTGCAATTTCCCTCTGTTAGCAGCTAAAACAGCCGTTCCAGATGCAGGCAAACAGAAGGGGTGAAGTCTTTGTGTCCCTGTGACTTCAGGCAGGAGGCAAGCTCAGTTCAAGCCCTTGGAGATTCCCTTCTTCAAGATGACAAAGCACAGCAAAGTCTTTTCTCCTGTCCTTGGCAGAAAGCAACCACTGCAGGCCAACCCCAATCAGCAAAACAGCACAGGGGCAGTACTCCTCCTTCAGCTTCTCCGGTTCTTCTCCTTGGCAACAGGTTTCTTGATTTCCCAGAAGTGATCTAATTTCCTAGGGGTCTGGGTCCCCTTTTATACACAGTTTTCCTTTGTTCTCTGAAGGCAGAGAGGCCTCTGCCTAGTCCAAAACCAGTTCTGGTCAGTCCTGGAGCACTTTGTTTTTCTGACTCCTTCTTTCCTTTGTGAGTGAGGGGCAGAGCCATCAGACGCCCGGCAGGAGGTGGAGCCAGCATTGTGGAAGGCAGGCACAGCCCTATTCAGACCCAGGTGCAACTCCTCCCTCCACTCTGGATGCAGACCTTCCTATTCAGCCCTGTGCTGACTCACCCTGTCTCCTGTAGCCACCCCCAGCCCCTGTCACTCAATCTCTAGACAAGGAATACACAACCTAGCAGAGGCAGGCTTGGAAGTTTAGGCAAGAAAATACCCACTTTCTAAAAGTGGTATTTTCAAACACAGAATGTTAAAACCAACTTCACTAAAAGATGTATTTTATCATTCTGAGTTCAGGCATACTAAATTCGTTTTTCTACCATGTTCCCTGGGTCAGTTCTGACTATAAAGTGTAATAGTCAGTCTGCCCATTCTGGCCTATGGGGAGCAGGTAGCCTTGCAATAGTGAAAAACGAAAATGGCTGTAATTCACTATTAGGACATGCCACACACACCAGGGCATGTCCTACCTTATACTTACAATGCACCCTGCCCTTGGGCCTACCTTAGGGGTGTCTGATATGAAGATAAGGGAAGGTTTAGGGACTGGCAAGTGGGTGCACTTGCCAAGTCGACATGGCAGTCACAGACTGCACACAGGCTCTGCAATGGCAGGCCTGAGACACATTTTACAAGCTGCTTCTGTGGGTGGCACAACCAGTGCTGCAAGCCCACCAGCAGCATTGGATTTACAAGCCCTGGGCACACGCAGTGCACTGTACTAGGGACTGACAAGTAAACCAATCATCCAATCATGGAGTCACTAATCCATAACACAATTTACAGTAGGGAGCACTTGCACTGTGGCACTGAACAGCAGTGGCACAGTGCCCAAAAGCATCTAAAACCAGCAAAACATAAGAGGCAACAGCAAAAAAATGGAAGGGAGACCCACGCCAATGGTGCCAAGTCTAACAGCGTGCTATTGCAGACACATGATTACAATTATGGCACGAGAAAGCAGACCATATCACAGATGGTCTTCGTGCTTCACTCGCTAACAGTACACCAACTAGTGTTCCTCCACCTCTCCTTGGGGATAATTAACTGCAATTGTTGGCTTTTTTTTTATCAATCTGGCATCCTCCCACCGAGGTAACGCATGTTAATATTGTGTTCAGTTACATTGTTTTAGATTTAAACAAACAACTTCAGAAAATCTACTGTGGTCTCTAATGCATTCCTACACCATGTTGAAAAAAAATATTGGCTATCCCATGGAGCACTGGGCAAACAGTTCCTTGGTATAATGCACAAAGTGTAGATGGCAACATTTAAACCCTTTGCGCATGTTTCAAATGAAAATCAGACACCATAGAACCAAATGCTGCAATAATTATGCAACAATGTTTCGCAACTGTGGTTGAAAAACAGTGTTTTCCTCTTTTCTTTAAAATTTATTCACATAACTTTAGCAATTGTGTGTCACTCTTCTATGGTCTGCAATATAAATATAACTACAGTAAAATATAATACTGATGGAGCAGGGTTTCGCAAAAATGAAACCTGCTCGGATCTGATAACCCCATAACACGTACTAACAGTAAATCGTTGTTGAAAACTAATGTACACCCCACACAAACATCAGGGAAATTGCTTTGCGCATGTCTGAACTAACACGTAAACAAAATAATATTGTAATAACATTTGTGATTTGGGAAAACGAGAAGCTTTGGATAAATAGGCCGCATTATGCTTCAGTAAATTGCATGTTGCATTCTGTTTACACTAACGAACAATGCCGCTTTTGCACAAAGCTTATGCTAGGTAACATTAATGGGGAATAGTGCAAAGTGGGTGGTAAACTGTGAAGGTTTCATTATCATATAATTAATATATGTTCATTTTTATTTACTTTAGAGTGCTAGATGAAGCAGCCATTTTCATAAAATTGGCTAAAATAAAGGGAGGGGGAAAGCACGAGAGGCAAGTTGCTCTGTCAGAAGCTAGACAAACGTGCAGTGCACCGCAGATGACAGGAGGAGGGTGAAGGCCAGAATGTCGAACGACTGCCAAAACCAGTGTCCAAGCGTGGGACCGGAGAAACAGACTGCTGATGATGTTAAAGAAATGAATGAAATAGATAAACTTTGTATTATATGTAATAAAGTGAGAACGAACTGAGAATCATACCCTGGGAATGGACATGAACAATAGGGTAGTTGAAAGAAAAGTGAAGTCACTATGGTGTGACAACGCCACCTCCCAAACCCACCAATCCCTTTACAAGATTTTGTGATGTTTGCAACAATTGTGGGATGGACATGTTAGTTTAAGGGTATAATTGGGGTGCCTTTAGGGGTGTGGTTAGAGCTTAGGCTGGCAGGAGCGAAAGAGGGGGAACGAGTCGCTGTTCGGTCGGTTTGCAGAGAGGCCTAGCTGTTCCTGACCTGTCCCGATCCTGTTTTCTTCTTATCCCTTGTTTCCTGATCCTATGTCGGGGAATCCCCATCATCCCCTAGGTTGCGGGGTTGGTTTTCTTACAGACCAATAGGTTTGTATTTAGTTTAATTGGTTCTCAGAATTTATCTTATGAATGTATTTTGTCCCTGAAACTTTTGTCTCTCCACCTATCAACTCCGTCAATGATATGTATTTTTAGATGAACTATTGTCTCTTCATCTATCCCCTCCGTTAGGTATATGATGTTTCGCATATATATTTTTGCTGAAACTTTTGTCTCCTACTCCATCCACTCCTTCATTGCATAAAGTCATTGTTATATTTGGATGAGTTTGTTTCCAATTGTGCTGCATATGAAAAAACATTTCTCCTCATGTGAGATTCAGTGTTTGTATTGTGTAACCAAATGCAGTTGGGCATAATCTTTAATTTCATGAGATAAAAATTCATTATTAACTTCACCGAGAGTCTGTGATCATTTTAGATTTATTAAATGGTTGGTAAGTTAGAAGTTAATCATTGCCATCAACTATTCAACTAATTGGTCCATCGACCAAATAGAGGGAAGGTTGATAACATTAGTTATGATGTCAAAATTTGACCCATGAAAGGAAAAGGATTGATCGAGCATAAAAATTGACCCCAGCGCATCAGGGATTCTGGGTGAATGTGTATGGGCCATTGTATCATGATGTATTGATCCCTGATAAATATTGGATTTGCGCTGGATCAATACTGAGGCGGGCACAACAAAGGTGCTCACCTGGGATAGTGCCACACACACAATGCGCCTTGAAGCCTCCAGAAGTATATGATGGTGAGGCCAGACAAGAAGTTAAATGACTGCTATGATACTTTACAATAGAGATTATTAATATGTATGACAAAACCAGATGAAAAATCAAACCAGAATTTAAAAAAAAATTCTAATAGTTCCTTCAGACTTTTTTATAAGATAGGCAGCATCATATCAACCTCTCGTGTTTGGTTTAGTGATTGTCACAGCCCAAGTAGATCAGTTCATGGCAACAACTGAAGCCAGAGCGGCAAAATATGATCCGTGGTCTGTGGCTTAGGGACCTTTGCACACAGACAGTAATTGCTGAGGTGGGCATCCTAATAGAAGAGACCTATACGGCTGCTCTAAATAGAGGGCACCCATCTCGACTTACTGCCTATTGTAGGGTTGCAGTTGCCAACCTAACCACTCACTGACAGGATTCCGCAATATTGCGTGATGTGGTCCTGCGAAAGGCCTCCTTGGAAGAATGCAATTTGACAACCTTGCATTGTGATGGCCTTTCTGCTTTAAATGGAGTGTATTATTTTCAATGGGGCTTTTACAGGGGCAAATCATGGACCAGTACATTTGAAATTAAAGGGGGACTACAGGGCCACTCCTAAAATGCAAAAAGTGCGCTTGTCACAAAAAGGGACTTAGAGCGCTTTTTAGACAGGTATATGACTGATGTTCCTATGTATAAACAGATATTTCACAGAAACATATGCTTGCTCCCTTGCTATACTAAACATATCAACACAATTAAACACTCCCATCTGAGTTCTTACCATCAGATAGAAGACACCCATAAAGTTTGAGCCAGGAACAATATCTAATGAAACAAATAATTAAATATGTTATTTCATCTTATTTGCTTCAATCCAACTGGAATGGAAGTGAGGCATCAGCAAAAAAACAGAAGACCGCACCACCTACCGAACTGCTCTCAACAAGTACCACCGCCTCCTGAAAGAAACCAAGAAGAATGTCCTAGCAGACCGCATTAAAGCCTGTGCAAACACAGCTAAGAACTCTTTGCCATCATGAAGGAGTTCAGCAATCTTGCAGCCACCAAGAACAACATCACTCCCACCAAGGAACTGTGCAAAAAGCCTAGTGGCCTTCTTCCATGACAAGATCTCGGCGATTTACGAAAACTTCAAATGCCAACCCTCCGCTGCAGACAGGATCAGCCAGCTCTCACCCACGAACTCAAACCCTGTACACCTTCTCACCCACTGGGAACTCCTCAACATGTAAGACACCATCTCTATCATGAACTCCGTGCACTCTTGTGCCACTACCACGTCTTCAACCTCGGAAGCAAGACAATCGGTGTCGAGCTCAGGAAGGTCCTCAACACCTCCATCTCTGTAGCCTCCTTCCCTGAGACCTGGAAACACATTTAAGTGAGGACCCTCCTGAATAAATCATCCGCCAACCCTGCCAAAATGAAGAACTACCGGCCGATCTCACTACTTCCATACCCAGCAAATGTCCTTGAGAAAGCAATCAACCAGCAACTCACCCAACACCTAGAAGACCACAACCTCCTGGACCTCTCCCAATCCAGATTTCGAGTTAACCACAGCACCAAGACAGCCCTGATCGCAGCCACTGATGACATCAGAGACCTCCTGGACCACAGGGAAACAGCAGCCCTCATCCTCCTGGACCTGTCAACCACGTTTGACACCGCCTCCTACCACATCCTGAGCAACAGACTCCACCAAATTGGGATTGAAGGAAACGCCCTCATACCTCGCTGACAGAAACCTAAGAATCCATCTCCCACCGTTCACCTCAGAGCCCAAGAAGATCATCTGCCCAGTCCCCCAAGGATCGTCCTCAGCTCAACCCCCTTCAACACCACAGAAGCATGAGGAACGTCGCAGACTGGATGAAGGACAACTGTCTCGAACTTAACTAGGAAAAACTGAGGTCCTCATCTTTGGGAACAACACCTTGCCATGGAACGACTTGTGGTGGCCCGCGGAGCTCAGCACCCCCGACCCAACGGACCGTGCCCGCAATCTCAGCATCATCCTGGACAACAAGCTATCCATGAAGAAACGAATTGTAGGACAGTAGGATCTGCCTCTTATGTTGCCCCCACTGTTTTTCTGATGTTTACACTGGTTTCTGGCTATAGTCAGGCTGGGACCCTGCTAATCAGGGCCCCAACCTCTCTGTTCTCTCTAAACGATTTGGAGTGCACTCTAGGTGCACTAGTGATTGGATACTGTGGCACCTTATGAGTCCCTAGTATATGGTACCTTAGGTACCAAGGGCATAGGTACTTCACAGGCCTACCAGGGGCTGCAGCATGTATTATGCCACCCCTGGGAAGCAGACTAAATCTGACACCACAGGCCTGCTACTGTAGCCTGAGTGAGGAAGTGCTAGCACCCCTCACTGAGATATAGGTTCCCTATACCTCTCCTACACACACATATAACCCTATCAGTCACCCCTAAGGCAGGCCCTATCAATCCTGAGGGCAGGGTGCTTGGCTTATATGTGAGGGGGTGCCTCTGCCTGAGCAGGGCCCCTCTGCAGCTCTCAGAGTCCATTCTCTGGTGCTGTTTGTGGATGCGGTTAAACCATATACTTTTAAGTGCATTATATCCTCGCGGTAAAATGCTAACTTTGGAATGGCTGCATCGAAACAAGTCGTGTTTGGTGTCAAACATCTTGGAATACTACCCCCCCCCCCGCCAGACTGAAGAATCTCCCTTGGAGTCAAGGAGTGACTCCCCTGCTTGGCAGGCACCAAAAACTACAAACGACGGTCGCAAACTACGCCGCTCCCGCCAGAGTCCGAAGTCCCTGCAGCCCAAGAAGTGGATTTCCTGACTTCTCAAAGGCCATCGTGAGTCCCCAGCGAAGCTGAGGCCAGTGGACCCCAAGAGTAACGAGGAACCGCGACCCCTGGGTACCGTGCACTATTGTCGAGTGCAACCCCTCACAACGTTCCCGAAGTGTGCTTTGGACCACGTGTGGTCCCAGCCTCCAGCAGGAATCCCTCCTAAGATCAGAGGCCTACCACGTCCCGAGTGACCGTGGGCCCCTGTGAGAGAATCCTCCGAGCGTCTTCGCGATCCCCTGCCAGCCGGCTTGCGGGTCCCCAGAAGACTTTCCAAAGAAACCAAAGGGCTCCCTGGTTGCTCCAGGCCTGCCCTGACTTACCCTCGCTGGGTGAGTTCCACAGACCTTGCTGGTCTGCGCCATTGTCTCTTCACACTTTCCCCGAGACTTGCTGTTACCAAGGCTTGTTGGCTCCGATCGAGTTGCCGACACCGCAGTAAGCCGCAGACATCGTGGGACACGCCGAATCCAGCTCCTGGTCGTCCGACGACGCCTCCTGGACCTCGTGGCTGAAGAGTCAAGGCAACCGCTGAGACGACCTGAATCTTGCGACGACGGTGGGCATCCATCTTCCTTGCCCCGAGTCACTGCCAAGTGACTTTGAACACTGTCCCCTCTGCTTTCAGGTCTTCCATCTTACGAATCCCGGCTTGGATTCCTCCGGACACTTCTCCTGCCGCCGCAAGCAGCAAGTCTTCACTGGCTCCCATTGAAAACGACGCCGCGACCCGACACCAAAGAACACCTATGCATCCGGCTCCCTGGGTGAGGTAACTTCAGCACTACGGTTGCTCCTATGGTGTGGACCCTAGAACTACTTACCCTGTAAGTGACTTGCTTGTAGCTTCCTCGAAGTGTCCTAAAACTCTAAGTTTCCCAGTGCGACTATCGCACTGACTCGTACCTGGTTCGTGTCTGTGTTAGACACACCGCGTCCAACTCCCTTGCAATACCATCTGTAACCGCGTCCTTCGACTCGTACAAGGACCGATCGGTGTGTTCGCCTCGAACACGCAAGGGACCTTTAACATTGATCTTTCAATCGCGTCTGAGTGCATGGACTCGTACAGGATTCGCATTGGTGCCAGGTCACCGCGTCCGTCCCCTGTGGGTCTCCTACAACTACCTGGGGTGGTTCTTGGGGTCCCTCGATTCTAGATGCCCTAGACCTAGGTCTAGCAAACTAAGATTGTAACATTCAATTGTGCTAAACTTATCCTGATAATATTTGACTTGTACATATGTTCCTGACCTCTAATCTCATAAAGAGATTAGTAGAGAGTGTTTATTAATAAATACATATATATTTGATATATATACCTGTGTGGTGTCTTTTCATTTGGTGATTCAAGAGATTGTGTGGTAAAACAAGCTGCTTTACATTCCTTCAAGACTTAGCCTGAAGGCTGCTCTCCACAGCTACCACTAGGATAGCTTTCTATAAAGGTTGTCTTAAACCTATCTACCATAAGAGTCGAGTTGTTCTGGTGCAAGGTGTCCACTTTAATTAGTGAACAGCATATACCAGGCCAACTTCTCACACTAATCAATGCAGTCTCATCTGCCTGCTTCCACACACTTTGTATGCTCCGCAAGATCTTCAGGTGGCTCCCAGTAAACACCAGAAGGACTGCCACGTAGACCCTCATCACTCTACGTAAGAATCACTGCACGCCTCCTGAAGAGACTCCAGACAATACAGAACTCAGCTGCAAGACTCATAAATGGCCTCCCCAGAAAGATCCACATCACACTCCATCTCAAGAAACTACAGTGCCTCCTGATTTAGAAGAGATGCCAGTTCAAGATTCTGACCTACGCCTATAAGACCCTGCACAATGAAGGACCAGCATACAACAACATACGCCTGACCTTCAACCAACCAACCAGACACTTCTGATCATCCTCCCTCTCTCTCGCAGACACCCACGGATTCGTCAAGCAAACAGCAGAGGGCGCTCCTACATGGCAGCCAAGGACTAGAATTACCTCCCTCTGACCCTAAGGACCGCACCATTGCTCAAAAATTCTGAAGAGAACTTTAAACCTGGATGTTTCAATAATCAAACTCCCACGCAGCAGCAAACATCTCCAGTGCCTCGAGACCCTCGCCTGTGATTTGCAGCGCTATATAAATGTTTGATTGATTAAACGTAGCCCACAATAAAATCAGTAGTTAGGGGTATGAATATATGTCTTAGGTATTCGTAGTTCATGTGGGGAAAATCCTTAGTAAAATCCCCCGAACCATGGAAATGTACTCAAAGAGGAGAGGAAAATGCAGACCTTTTTAGTTAAAGGTTTTTATTAACAACCAATCACTCAAACTGACCTCACAACTAGTTGCACTTACTGTACATAAAATTTCCCCAAAAACACTAACATAAGGATACTCTGACAATTAGCATGGAGATGTCAACTAAAAACAACACACTTTAATTAAATGATCATGTAGAAATCAGACCATGCATTTGCTTGATTCCAGCCTTTTTATACACAAGCAAATCATTAATTTTGAGAGAGGAAAGAGCTTACAAATATTAAACAAAAAAACACAGGCAGGTTCTCCACGCTATTCACACTCGTGATTAAAAAAGCACACCTACTCAAAATCTCCATATTGTATCAAGGAGCAACTGATTTAAGCCTCAAAAGGCTACTTTTGTTTAACAACTGTCGGCAAATCCATTTTCTTGGCAGATGTTCAAGAAATTACTTCTGACACAATTTGAGAAAAGCGTAATAGACAACAAATAATTGAATGAACTGTGACTAAGACCACTTTTAAGTGCTTAACCTTCCCAAAATAAAATGGCTCACACAATGTAGCGCCCCTCAGACCATACTGATTCCAAAACCAAACACTAATCAGTTAAACTTAAGATGTGTTGAATAGGGCGCTTTTCTGTGAAATGGGAAACATTACAAAATGCAAATATGTAAAGTTTTTTTTTACTCCAGACTGCTTTTTTTAAACAAAAGATTGATACTCTTTTAGAGGTTCCAGCCACAACTGAAAAGAAGGTCCTGGTTTGAATGGCTCCCTGTAGTGACTGATGGCTACTGCATGTTCTAGAATTTTTATTTGCTGGAGGCATAGAAAAGCGGCACTTAAAAAGTCCCAATTGACTTTTAAGGAAGAAAACCTTGTAAGCAGCTAAGTGCTCAAGCTCAGAAACAAGAAGATTTGCAGTTGATAACCTGTACCCTTTACCAGTGGGTATCACTGCTTGAGGGAAATTACTGTGCGGAATCATCAGCATGTGCAATTTGGCATGCCAAGGATGAAAAGAATGATCTGCATAAATTATGCAGAATGAAGTCTGATGCATCACAGCCTTCATTGGCAGTTTTGGGCTACATTGCTGAGCAGGAGCAGCATCATTTTATAAATGAGATGTGTTCCTGGCACGTGCAAAAACGTAAATAATGAACAGGCTTTTCCTATGAAAAGATTTAAAGAACTTGCTTCCTTTTGACAAGGTATTCGCTGCAAAAACATTACAATTCTAGCGTGTCTTCATACATGTCAACATTTTAAAAAGGAAAGTGGGAGATTTTTTTTTTTAATAATCGGGAGAATGTTTTCTCACATTGACTTCTATTGAGGCCTGAATCTGGTCTATTGTCATGTACTGGGACTAAATGAAAATAACCAGGTTTTTTTGCTTGCCTGTCAGGAGCACAGAGAAAGGCTAAGGCATGGCAGAAAGAGCATGACAAAAATGTTGTGCACTGGCCTGCAGGAGCAGGTTACTGGTAGTGCATACTCCAAGCCACACAAGACCAGTCCCTGTCTGCAGAAGCCTGCCGAGGAATCAGGTTTTTGCAGACAGGAATCGGGAGGTGGGAGACTAGCCTTGCAATCGGTATTCTCCCGCATGAATCTGGAGGGTTGGCATGTATGTGTCTTGTGTATCTGCACTGGAGAATAGTACAGCAAAACCCTTTCTAACCTGCATTAGGGCCTTATTTAGAGTTTGGTGGACAGGATATTCTATCACAAATGTAGCACATAGCCTGTCTGCCCTATTAAATGCCAGACGCTGGTAGCCTGACCGCTTACGGAAGGATTTTCAACTGTAGCCCTGCTGGAGGACAGAGAACTTTTGACAGCGCAGGACCCCAAAGCTTGCCCCGGACACCTTTACAGACTTAGCAGTCACGGAGTCAATTGTTGGAACAAGGAAGTTATATGTTGAGACGTAATCTAAATACCCTTGCGCAGTATAATTCGAGACGATAAGAGGCAGACAAAGGCTCTTGTGCAGTATTTCATGAGGCTAAAGTCTCCCTGCCATACTCACCTCTGGAAGTGACTTTTACACCACTCTATGGTCTGAAGAAGGTGACAGGCAAATGTTTTGCCTATACCGAAACGTGCATCGACCTTTGATTGGAGAACAGATCCCAGCTTACAACAACGCAGCGAATAATACCAATTGCTGTTTCTCTGCTTAGGCTTGTTTGGATGTACAGATTACTGGGACAATTGTATGAATGTTAAGTATGTTAGTGTTACAGTGTGAATGAAAGTAAGAATGAGAAGTGTGGGTATGCAGATAGTTGACCTATTGGTGATGACACCATTGTGTTTTTAATTATATCAAAGTAACATATGTTATTTATCGGGTCACAATACATAGAAAGAATGATGAAATGTATTTGTAGATTGCTTTCAGTTATATGATGCCTTGCAAACAATGTATAAGAGTAATGGACAATTTGACAAATAACAAAAAATAATAGAATAAATAAAATATTTGTAAAAAAAAAAAAGATGCTATAAAATTGATCTTTAAATAATTCATTTTCTTGGGAATGATTTATCATTAATGGGACAGTACCAATAGCATGTATCAATAAATTTGAAGCAATACAGGTCAAGAGGGTGGTCATTTCCGTTGTCCTATTAAATGTGCCATGACTTATAATTCATTGAAATATGGGGTGCGTGTCACGTTCATGAAAGAGTATCCCATCGGCCAAACTCTATATAAGGCCTTTTGTCCCTTTTACTTATAGGCGTCAGTCTCCTGGTCTTCACGCCAAGAGAGTACACTGACCTGAGCAATTCTTCCTGCACTGGCTAATGCTTGGTAAAAGAGTAGCATTTAAGAGAAAATTTTCATTTTCCCATGGAATATTTTGGCAGTTTGCTGAGGAGATGAAAATTGCATTTGCCGTGTGAATTATCATAACATATAATGTCAACAACATTCCATCACTGGTTATCACAAGTGAAAAAGGGGTGGTAAGGAATACGGAAATCATACCTAGTTTACTTACTTATTTTCTGTCTATTAACACACAAATCCAGATGCAAGAACGTGCGATGACAATATCTGCTGCATGCCATTACCACAGAATTTAGTGCCTTGTTATGAATGAGGGTGGTTTTAGTAGTTGACCCTGATGAAGATCTCTTTTTCTAGAGAAAAGCGAGACACCCACACCCTCTTTAATCATATTTCTGAAGCTTTTCAATGTTAGTTTAGATGGAGGCAGACATTTTGCTAAAATAGAACCTATGGGCAAAGGAATTAACCATTTGCCTGTCTGCTCAGCCTAGAAGAAAACCTTAAGAAGACATGTATGTATTTCTCGGGTAGAGAACAGCTCCTAATACAGTAAACCACAGAAGGGGGGCAGTGTCTCCTTGCTTGTGCCATGGGGCATGCACGGCAAGACTGCTCATACCGGGCATCGGGTGTTTCCCCATTGGGCTGGAAGCCAGTGGGACGATTTTCACCTAAGGGGCCAATTTACAACTATCGGCCCGCTCTCATTAAAGGCTTGAACGAGACACATAAATAATTACTGCGGCGAACTGCAATGAAAATACAGCCTCATCGCAGCCGAACGGAGACTGACTATAAAGTGAGGGGGCTGATCTGACAAAATTTGCCAGGGCTACTTTTGGCTTTCATTCCGGCCCTGGGGGCATGTGAGGGTCCCCAGGACCTTCCATGCATTTGTTAAAGGTGCTATAAATGAAAACAGTGAGAGCATCAAAATCTCAATCATTTGGTCATTTTAGACAACTCTGTTGATTTGCAAACTAGTAGACAGAGAGGGCCATTTGAGGAGTCTGGCTGGAGGGTAAACGGATTGAATAAATTTGCTACCCTAATCTCGTACTTGTACAACAATTAAGGAAAGAATGCACTGCTAAGATTATGTCATAATGTTTGTAGAGAATTTATACATTGGCGGACAGGAATTTGCTCCTTCAAGGCGACAGAGTAAGGAACTTCATTGCCCTGAGATAGTACACTGCTACCAAATTTACGGATGCCCCAAAGGACATCTCTTGCATTTACAGGAACCACCGTAATGGGCCAAACATCAAACTTTCAACTTTTTTCCCCAAAGCAGGATTTTCTTTTTGAAAATAAAAAAACCAATGACCCCTCACCCTGGGAGACTTCTCCAATGGCGTGGGGGTCATTCTGCAGTTTTCACCGTCCGTCACTGTCAGACAGTGAAAACTGGACATGTGTTCACCTACACTAAATAGAGAAGACGAGCACATGGCCAAACCTCTGTCAGGCCGCCTGAGTAGTCTCTGCCATCTACATACTGAAGGCAGCTGAAACTTTCCTTTGGAGGAGAGGGTACTCCATCGCCGGTGCAATGGGATACCCTCTGTGCCAAAGTCTAAATTGGGCCTTAAGTCAACCAAACACAAATGGGAGAATCCATCCAGCAGATGACATAGTGTAATTGAAAACAGGTTCAACCGTCTACTCATATTGCTTAATTCTCAAGTCACAAACTCTTTAGGGGATGCCACAAAATGTTTCTGACAAATATGCCGGAACTGTAACCATCCCTACTGGAGCCATAAGCCTGTGGCACTACTTGACTACCTTTTATACATTTTGGGGCACATTTAAAAAAAATGGCAACACAGAGAGCAGCAACCAATGTTGCTTTGCTCTGTGGGGAGAGACTGTCGCGGATGAAGGCTGCCCGATACGTTGGGCATTGGCGGGGGCTGCAGCTGCGGTAATCACTTGCTCACCGCTGCATCGAATCCCCACAGTGTCTGTGCAGGAGGTAAGAGAGCTGGCCCCTCCTGATTGAGGAGAGCGGCCTCAAGAGCACAAGTGGCGGGAAGCGAGGCGGAGGCTGTGCCTGGGAAGTCTGCGTTGTTGGAGAGTGTGGCAGCAAGGAGGGTGTCAGAGGCGCCTGAAGAAGAGGCAGAATTAAGAGTGGCCTCGCTAGTAGGCGAGCAGCCTGACGAACAGATTGAGGCTGGACAAGCATGGGCGGTGTTCGTCGAATGCACGTGCGGCAGCGGGGAAGGGGAAGGGGATGGAGGAAGAAATGTTGCAGGCCACATTTCTCGGGTCCCGCTTAAGAAGGTGGCAGGTGTGGAAGCATCTTTAGGTGCACGCATGAGCTGGGAGGCTAAGAGTTGGGAAGACAGGGTTGCATTCAGGACAGAGATTGATGAAGCGGTAGGCCCTGTAGGTTATCAAGGTACAGGCACAAATGGGGGGCAGAACAGGATGGAAGAGAGTAGGAAGTGGGGGCAGTCGAGCCTCTGGATGCCAGTTTCTTTAGAGTGCTGGGTATGTTGGAGCAAGCCACTGAGGGAGCAAGGGGGAAGCAGGGAATGCTGGGGGATAAAATGCACTTGCCCACTGGGCAGCTGGTGGACAACACTCTGGGGGGGGCAGGAACGTGGGTAGTACAGGACACCATGCTGGGGGCACCTAGGGTCCAGTGTCAGCGATTATGGCAGCTTTCCTTGGATGGGGAAGATGGAGGTCAAGACAGGGAGTTTGGATTAGAGCGGGGGAGGTGGAGTGGAAGTAGGCCGCTGGGGGCGGATGGAAGGAAACCTATGAAGGTGTATGCTAGGTCGAATCAGAACACAGGCAGAGTGGCGCAGGTATGACCGCAGCATAGCGTGTCAGGGGCCCAGGGTGTGCTGATGAGGGTGCAGGTAGTGTCGTGCATGGGCGTAAGTGCTAATGGTTGGTTGTCAGACACAGGAATAACTTCGGCTTTTTGCGATGTAGTTACTAGCACACAGGGCCTATACTCTTTCTTACATGGTAAGCGGTACAGCGGTATGGCGGACAAGGGAGAGTTCTGTGCGGCTCCAATACCTGGAGCTGAAGAGAAGGCTTGGTCCAGTACAGCCAGCTGGACAGCAGCATTGGACGGCAAGATCACTGACCCAGGTCCAGAATGGCTTTGGTGGTGCAACCAGCTGGAGGGTACGGGGCTACCCCCGGCGACAGGCAGCAAGTGTTTAAGAGTCCTACGTCAGTGAAGAGGTTTAGAGGGCAGGGTATGTCCCCTCAATGCAGAGTGGATCAGAGTACAGGTGTAAGACATGCAGTCATGCCGCAGCGGCAAGCGGCTAGCACTGCCACAGGTGCAGATGTTACAGGCACACATGGTGAGACAGTTTTGGATTATGATGAGGAGAGTTTAGAGGAGGGAGAATTGGTGGAGGATGAGGTGCATCAGGAGGAAGAAACAAGATAGTGGCAGCATAGGACGGGCGGACATGGGGGGATCACTCATCAGACTGTGACTAGCGCCTTTCAGAGCTCAAGCGATGGTCGACGGCAGCAAGGAGGCCATGGAGTGCTAGAAGGGAAAGGACAGGTGGCGAGTTATGGTTGGTAGGGATTTGTGGAGCAAGCCCATTGCCGCCAAAATGGTTTAAATTGGTGTGGATGCAATGGAATCGCAGGAATGTAGCACAATCTGCTTTAGAAAAGGTTTCTATGTGACTGATACAGGGGTAGGCACAGAAGACCAGGGCACAGATGGGAAGGTCGGCTTGACGCCTGGTCACTGGGACGATAATCCAGGGGTAACTGAGACAGTTGTGGGGGCCTAAGGAAAGGCTGGGGTGATACAAGGGACACAGCCAGGGTTGCAGAGAAGTGCGTAGGGGAGGTCTGTGGGAGGAGAAAACTGAAGAGAAACCTGGGGGCCTAGACAGCAAAGAGTTGAAGATTAAAAAGCTGCCCTATTTTGGGGTCTCTAAGCCTCTGGGGGTGCACCTCATGCTAGCGACCAAGAAAAGAATATGGAGAGAGGAGCATGTAGAAATGCTGAAATTGCTGCATATGGAGTTGAGGGCTAAGGAAGGCTCGATGGAAGAGCAATATGAGCTAGCCAAGCGACCATAAGTGCCCTTGACAATAGAGAATTGGACAGCAGCCTTTCTCGTTTATGCTAGCGTCTATAGTGAGAAATATCCATAGAGGTGTGTGGCACTTTTTAAGTACATGGACGTGATACGAAAGGCGCAAATTAATTATGTGGGCTATTCTTGGGCCCAATACGATGACGAGTTTTGGGCTTGCATGGCGCTAGATTCAGATGTCTGGCACCATACAATGGGCCCCTCCAAGTTCGGGAAGACAAATTTTATGGCGAGTGGCTTACTTTCAAGGGCACCCCACTCGGGGAGGGGTGGGGCGACAGCAAACGGACAGAGTAGCCAGACAGGAGCATACTGGGATGACAATAACGTTTATGCACCAGGAAATATTGCAAGTTTCAGCACAAATGTTCAAAATGTGCAGACAGACATGCACTCATACAGTGCTATGGGGTGGGTGGGCATGCCAGTACTTCCTCAGTGCCGTGGCAACAAGCACAGGGACATGCCAGAAACCAGCAGCACAGTCAGGCAACAGGTTTCATGGCCAGACGGGGTGCACAAGGACCTGGGGGTAAGTGCTCGTACTTCAATTAATCTGGATCTACTTGAGTTCTAGTTAGCACATTACAACCAGAAAGAAGATGCTAGATTGTTGAGGGAGGGTTTCCGACGGGGGTTCCATCTGGGATATGAAGGCCAGAGGGGCTAACAGGTGGGCTAACAATCTGAAATCGGTCAATTTAAGAATGTAGTACAATATAAACTGTGGAAGGAAATACAGGAGGGCAGGATCGTGGGCCCTTTTGACGACTGGCACTTAGTGGATCTGATTGTGTCACCTATGGGAGTGGTTCCGAAGGGCAATTCAGATTAATACAGCACCTCTCGTGGCCAGAGGATATCTCTGTTAACAATATCATCACAGATGACCAGGAGTCTGTAAAATATTAATCAGTGAGCGTGGCACTAGCATTAGTAGAGAGTGTAGGTTGAGGGGCGCAAATGGCAAAGTGAGAATCAAGATGGCTTTCCGCTTGCTGCTGATACACCCAGATGACTTCCAGCCGTAGGGCATTTAGTTTGAAGGTCAATGGTATGTTGATAAAGTGCTCCCCATGGGATGTACAATATCGTGTGCACTATTTGAACGTTTTAGTATCTTGTTGCAATGTCGCTTTCATTTTGCACGGGACACGAACACATCACACATTATCTAGACAACTTTTTTTTTGTTTGACACCCCAGTTCTGCGGACTGCCAGCATCTGCAGGTGAATTTTCAGGATGATTGCTACAATAGGTTCTGTCGGGTATAACAATGCTTTGTGTTACAAGAGGTGGATTTTCAGGAGCTCATGGGGGACCTCGGGGTGCCACTGGCACCAGAGAAGACAGTACGACCCAGTACGGTGCTGTCTTTCTTGGGCATTGAAATTGACTCAATGGAATACCGGAGGATAACAAACTGACAATGCAGTTGTTACTGGATGCCATGTTGGCAAAAAACATAGCCACAGTTAAAGAAGTACAGGTGCTTTTGGGGCATTTGAATTTTGCCTGTAGAAGGGTGAGAGTAGGGAGGCCATTTTGTAGATGATTGGGGTTGTCAATGTCAGGACTGCTGTTGCCACATTACCATGTAAGATTGTCAGTAGGGGTTTCAGGAGGATTTGAGAATGTGACACTTCTTCTTGGATTCTTTCAAAAGGGTGCCGCTAGTGGCTAGTGGCTATACAGAGGTGGAGTGGCATGCACAGGTATACTCCGACGCTGCAGGAGGGATCCGCTTTGGGTTATACTAGCAAGGTAAATGGTGTGCGGGAAAATGGCCATTATTGGGACAACCTCACTATGTACTTCACTTGAAAGGGACTCTAGAAATACTTCGACTTCATTTGTTCCTAGCCTTGAAAAAGTCCAGGAGGACGAAACGTGTCGGCTGCGTTGGTTTGGACAAATGCTGTTTGAAATTCTATCTTCACAGTAAAAACTTAGTGGACAAATTCGACTCCTGTGGATTGGATCTGATCATGTCTACATAATTTTAATAAGAATGAACTTAATATCATAAATTGGATTGTGTTTGCTGGAATGCATCATTTCTCTGTGGATATAGTCCTGCCCTTTGGTAACAAGGTGCGGCTAATTGGCACCTAAGGTGGCTCGGTGCGCAGCACGACAGCACCACCGCATGCTTGAATATTGGACAATGTGTCATTTCAATTTATCCATGACTTTGTGATAGATGTGCAGCTACTAGGGCACAGTCACCAATTCTTGTACCTGTTTGAGCAGGTTGTTGGTAGTAGGACAGTGACCTGATGTGTTGTTATTGCATTTTAGGTGAGAATTACCTAGTAGCTGAGAAACGGGTGGCATTGATGAGAGCAATGAAGGACAATTTATTGGAGATGCAATGACAGTGGTCAGGCTGCCACATTATGTGGACAGAGTTTAGTCCCAGGAGAGTATGATGTGGGGCCAACAACTCAGTAGCAATTGAGAAGACGAGGTGGAAAATAAACAATGAAATAAGGGCATTTTGCAGGGATCGAATTGTCAGTAGAGTTGAGCGTGTAGATTTGAAGTATGATGCGTTAGAGTTTTCTGTGGGGACGGAGTCCACTTATCGCGCTATGGCATGGATCTATATTTGCTGCAGGTGAGGGAAATAGTGGCCACGGTTTTGAACATACATCAGTGAGAGGAAAAAGGGGCAGGGGGTGGGAAAGGTTGAAAAATTTGAGTCAGGGACTTTTTCTGGGTGGCGGTTGGCCGAGAAGTTGGCATCTGTTACCGAAGTTTATTGTCGCTGACAGCGGCAATCCAGGCTGAAAGGGAACGGGTAGACAAGCTCACGCCTGGACAAGGCAGGAAGTTTAAGGTTTATTGAGAAGTTAAGTTAGTTAGAGGTTAATAGTGGCAGGAAAACTGTACAGGAGGTTAAATTGCTGAAGATGAGCCCAGGAGGAGGTAGAGACTTGCAAGTTTAAGGTTTGTCTGGAGAGGGACATTGGGGGTGGGGGGGTGCGGTAGTTTAACATAGGCAACATGTTTGTATAGTGAGATTTTAGTTTTGTAAGGTGAAAGGCCCATGGTTTATATGTGATGTGCACCTGTTTCAATTAAAGTGGCCTTTTTCACACAAATCCGGTGTCAGTGGTCTGTGCTGCTCCTTCTCTTCCCCAAAAAATGTTCTAATGCGTTCTAGTCAACACTGCTATAGGAATGTTCAAGTGGAAAAGAAAAAAACACAATTAAAAAAAATTGATGAATCTAGCTGCTAAATAACTCTATTCAGTCACTGCATCCTAACATGCTCGAAATGCATACACATCCTTTTCGAAGATTATACCTACATGGTAGTTCGCCTCGCATGGCATTAAAACAACATTTTCATCTTAATATTTTGAGCTTCAGTGAAGAAAAAAAGACGCCTAATGAGCAATTAAAATCGAATTAATTATACTGTCCCTTGCCTTGGAGCACATGAATCATACACAGCACTTTTCGGAGCTGTTATCAAGACATTTTTAATTAAGCATGCATTATTCATCAATAAAAAAAATGTACCCAGTCAATCAGCAGTGTTTTGGATAAAAGGAGCAAGACCAGCTAAATCAGTGCTAAAATCACTAACGTCTCGAGGGGGATAATGGATGGATAATAAATGAAGAAACGTACTGTAAGGTACACATTCGTACTGAACTTCCAAATATTTGTATGTTCCAGGGCACGGGTCCGGAAACACATCTGGGCCTGCCACGACGGCACACTGGGTACGATTATTGCATCTGAAACACAAAGAGAGAAAAAAAAGATCCTCAAAAACATGATAATAAAAGGGATATGGCGTTCAGGCAGCACTCAGCCACCCCCTGAGCAAGGCAGTGACATACAATAATAAATGCAATGTTGGTTTCTAAAACCCTTAATTGCTCTAATGTGAACCTTTCACTTGTGGCAATTAGATGCCTCGGGGCTGCTCATGTCAGAGGAAGAGTAAACTTCTTGGGTGGCTGAAACATTTTTCCCCTAACCTTGTCATGCAGTGCTTTACAGATCATAAAACAGACGAGATCTTATTGTTGATGTTCCCGCCATCTTCCAACGCACATTATAAACTTCAGTACGTGTGGCCGAAGCATGGGAATTTTGTAGCCGATGTCATGGCGCATGACATAAACACGGAAGACAGCGACTTTAATAGTATGCCGTAAAAATAAGTTTTGCTTCCCCTCATTCACATTCTGTTTCAACAGTCTGCATCAAAACCCAAAATGGCGCCGAACTCCTGAATGGTGGTGCGACGGAAATGTGCTTTGAGAATGAGCCAAACATACAAGTGCTTTTAAATACATTCTGCTCCACATGGAAAACTACATTAGCAAGATTTACAGCATAAAGTGTATACTGTGTGTCAGGGGCTTCAAGTGGGATGAAAAAAGTGGAGTGCGTCTCTAAAATGGGCAGGCCCTGTGTAATTAGGGGCGTGGCTTAAGCACAAAAATTTCTGTGATTGCCATAGTGTGCCCCCGGACCAGTATTTTGGTTCCTCTGAGCTTTCAGTTATTGCATCCAGATATATAACACAACGACTTTACATACACCAAAAGCCAGCCAGGACTATTGGCTTTGTCAGTGGGTGTTAGTTGTTTAAGATAAATAAGTGACAACAATAATGTTGTTATGAATAATACTGAAAATATTACTATCTGAAATTGTGAGACTGTGAATTAAACATTACTGAGGCATGTGGCGTGGATAGTGCTCTTCAGAGTGTCTCAGTCACTCTTGCTATGTTCAATCCATGTCAGACATGTACATCCCTTTTCGCTCCAAATCTCCTCCATCGGCAAATCTTAAATCTCATCTCATTACTCTTCAGCATCTCTTTTCATTCTCTCCAGAATGCACCCCCACACATACAACACACCCACTCACCTATAGGCACTGCATTTTCTATTATTTCCACTTTGACAATACTTTGACAACTGTGTGCCTCCTCCACACACATTTACATAGAACTTATAATAAATGCAACTGAATTATGTGACCATTGCCCTGTGTGCTGTGCAGAGAGGCCAAGGATTTGATTAGCATGCACGTGACCCACTAATCGGCACTGTGAGAAATCTGCACTGCCTTCAACCTCAATTCCAGAGCTCTCAATCGTGGTGGCCCGTTATAAATGAGTAGGAGGTAACTCAGTGCAAAGCATGCACTATACAAGCGTGATATGCTGTATGAAAAAAATACAGAAACACAACATCCTGGAGTTGGCTAACACTCTCAGGATGTGCAAGTTTAAGTAAAACATGAACAGGAACTAAATCGCTGACATGGATTATCCTATTTCACAACCATTGTTCATAAATTGATCAGTGCTTCTGCCAATAAAATTAAGAACATGAATGTAGCGCCTGATAGGGACCCGTCTCAATGGCCGTTTTTAATTACTTATGGGGTCTCAGACCCGGCCCACTTAAAGGCTGCTGTGTGAGCATCCATCTTGTTAAAAAAAGTCTTCAGCTAGAGTCGCACCTCAGAAAGTGTGTAAAACTGCAAGCACTGAAATGTGAATGTGGAAATACAGTTGAAGCTTCAGATTCTCTTTCAGGGCTGTGTCATATGTCAAAGCAAAACCAGTATTCTAATGTTGCAGCTGGTGCAAAATTTAAGAAAAATCTCCTAAAGCTGATATTTTTGTATCCCTTATTATTACATACTTAAAACAGAAAATATAAGAAGAAAGCACTTTAACATGTGTTCTCGGGCTCTATTAATGATACTTGACAGATAAATAAGGTAAACAAAGCCAGAAAAGTTGTGTTAAAAATTATTATGCACCAGTCTACACAGTCCTATTTAAGCAAGGTGTCCTGGCCTTTGCAGAATCTTAAAACTTTAACAAATTGCTGGTATTTTTTTTTCTGGGAAGGCTGTGTATCCTAGGAGCGCACATCAGTGGTGTAACAATAACCCCCGGAGCCCCCGCGGTGCTGGGGGGCCCCGAGCTCCGAGTACCATGCATTCGCATGCCTGAGAGCTCCTGACTGGGTCCGGAGCGTGGGGGCCCCACACCACTCACTTTGCAGGGGCCCCCCTCAAGTTTTGATACGCCGCTGCAGCGAGAGTTAAGAGTAACATATCACCTTCATTTTTTCTCCCTTTTGGTGCACAGATTATTTGGCCAGGCTTGCACAATGAAATGAGCAGAGATTTGCATGTTATAAACTACTGTAACAGCAAGCTAACTCTGCCTTCCATCCTTCCAAGGTTGCAAAACTCAGTACCGTGAAAGTGGGTAATTGTAAAACCTGTTCTTTAAAGCATTTAAAAATACCAGGAATGCAGAACGAAGTGGAATATAAATAAAAAAGAAGATATTATTATTATGTTGAAAAGCACAATGTACATGGAGTCAGCATTTCACACTCCCTCACTAGAGGTTATGCACACAGAAGAGGAGAGGCACATTTCAGGGCTGTGACTGGCACTTTACACACTCTGGAAAATCTGTGGCTAGTGTTAGGGCTTAATTATCCAATGTTCAGGCATCCAAGCCTCTTTTAGAATACTTAGTGCTTAATTACAAGTCAAGCTAAACAAAATGAATGCATGCTTTTATATTTTAATTTCGCTTCTTCTGATAAGTAGTTTTTAAGTTTTTCTCCATCTCAATTTACCAGGTGTATAAGAACCAGACCTGATTTTTCATGCCAGAAAACTTGCACGTGTCCTTTGCTGCAGCAGCAGCTATACCTTCATGCCGCTTTTCTAACAGGGGGGGAGGGGTGGGGGCATACAGTGCTTCTCCCTGCTAGAAAAAAAAGTCACTTTCCCTTCCCTATTCTGCCCTACCCCTTGCTCACCCTCCATCCCACGCATCGCCCCCCACATAAATTTACAACCTGCTGAGAGCAGGCAATGAATATAGGCACCAGTGGCGGCTCCTCCGCTAAGGCGGAGGAGCGTCACCAACTGCTTTTCGCAGCGGAAAAAAAGGAAAACTAAAATGATAATAACTCTACGGTATTATCATTTTATTTGTCCTGCTGCTGCGTCTCGGCGGGCGGGGTAGATCTGCTCTGCTCTCAGAGCAGAGGGAGGAGTGGTGGCCATTATGTAATTGCGCATGAATGTTTGACCGGCCCTCTGGGGCCGGCCAAACATTCATGCGCACTTTGCATGTTCTCCATGCAGGCTGCATTACAGCCTGCATGGAGAACATTCCCAGCCTTCCAATCTCTTGCTGAGCGCCGATCCACAGCACTCAGACCAATCACCACGCTGCATTGCAGTGTTGTGATTGGCTATTGGGAGGCTGAGAACCGGGTGCTTCCTGCTTCCTTTGCAGAGAAAAAGCCAGAAAGAGGATGCAGGAGAGGCGGCGGTAGCCGGTAAGCAGGCAAGTGTTTTTTTTCCTTTTGAACCCCCCCCCCCCCCCCTCCTCCCTCTCTCCTCCGCCTCTTGCCTCCTCCCCGCCCCACTGCTGCTTACTGGGAGCAGCCGCTAGTGGTAGACAGAATAAAACCCTCGAAAGGCGGATTCTGTGTTGTTTTACAGGTGGAAAATTCAGCACCACATAGTAATTCTCCATTCCAATGGGTCAGCTGCGTAGCATGTGTTGCCAGCGCGGGGGGCAAGGCAAGTATCCTTCCAATTTTCTTTTAAAATTTTGCGCCCCTAAGAATTTTGCGCCCAAGGCAACCACCCCTGTGGCCCCGCCCATGCTACACCACTGCGAAGGGTTATCCTGGTAACCGCACAATACTGCTGCGATTTTACCACACAATAACAGTAAATTCACATGCAAATTTACCATGCGGAAATAAGCTCCAGCACCGGGCTATTCGCAATTACAGCCTCAAAGGAACATTTGCGGCTGTCCGAGGCCCCCGCAGGGGGCCACTAAAGAGGGCAGCCCTCTAGTGCCAGCTGGGCACCCCACACCACCGTAGGGGCAGGGACTCAGGGAGGAGTCCCCCAAGCCTTGTCGCAGCGCGATAGGCGAGCATCACGTCCGGGGCGCGAGGACAGGGGAGGGGTATATAGGCCTCCCCCACCATCTTGTCGTCCTCTTTCGCGCGCCCGGACACGCCGTCGTGAGAGGTTGTTCGAGCATCCTGCTGCCATCGGGAATGAGGTTAGTCGTCACACTCGCCAATCACGAGGCTTTGGCCCGGGGTTGATCATCGGTCCCCCCACCCTTTCCGACGGTTAGGTGTTGGGTGTGCGGTGGCCGGGCCAGGTTGGCGTCCCGGGGAAATTAACGTCCCGGGGAGAGTAACCCCACGGCCCTTTGGCCGATCCCATGGCAGTCGTTGTTCACCCACAACCCCTGCGACGGGCCAGTGTCCTAGTGTCACAAACCTCCCCCCCTTTTGCGCCCGGGGTCTGTGCAGTGGGCATCCTGCAAAGCATGTCCCCGGTGTCGCTGAGTAGCCGGCCAGCACGGGCCTCCGGCGTGTGTGCACAGTTTGAAGCTGGCAGGGAGGTGGCGTCCCGGTCACGAGGGGCCGACAGATGGCAGGAACGAGGCTGGGAAAGCATGCATGTAGGGGACGCGGTAGTTTCCCCCTCCCCGTCCAGAGTGTAAATGCCCCGACCAGCGTCTCCGTGGGGACCTTCTGGCGCTCGGGGTTCATGAAGGGGGCGCCTGCTGCTCTCGTCCCGGCCCCGCTGCACAGCCGGCCGGCACGGGCCCCCCGTGTGTTAAGGTCTGGATTGCGGGAGGGGCTGCGTGGGATGTGCCCAGAACACCTCTTAGCTCGGCGCGTGCCGGGACCCTGCACAGCGTGGGCTCAGTGGGTTTAACTGCTAGTTTACCCTGAGGGGGAGAGTCAGACGTGGGTCCGTTCCGTGGGGGGGGGGGGTCGCCGCGACGCTCCTCCCTCCCTGTTGACCGAATCGGTCGTCCGTCCTTATAGAAGATTTCTATATTGTTATATAGGCCCCCCCCCCTTGTGAGGGCCGGTCACAGGGCCTCTGCCCGCAGGGGCTGGCGGTTGGGGGGGGGGCATCGAGCGCCCTGTTTGGCTGCTCTATCCGGCGGGTCGGTAGCAAGGCCACGGCCCGCGTGGGCCCGTTGTGTTGTGTTTGGGGGTCCACCTCCACTGCCCGCTGTGGCGGCTTTGGAGAAGTGCGGGGGAACTATGTTTAGGGCCCCGTGCAGCGAGGGAGAGGGCCCTCCCCGGCACCACAGTCAGGCTGCTTCCGTCCCAGCTTCAGGACGCTGGGGCGGCTTTGGAAGTGCGGGGTGCCCGGTTCGGTGAACCGCAGCAACCCCGGTTGATCAGTAACGGCATTGCGGATGGCAAGGTCGAGGTAGCCGGGTGATATTAATCACCACTGAGCCTAGGGCGACGGGCATGCCACGAGTGGGATCCCAACAGGGCCCATTCAGACCCTCATCTTTAGGAGGGCTGGAGGGAGAGACAGTATTCGGGCAACACTTCCGTCATTACTTGGTTGGTGTCGTGTTGCGACGAGCCCGAGGATGGCTCAGATGCGGCTGGAACTTCGGTGGGTCTGTGCCGGTTCCAGGGCTTCGGCCCGCCGGAATTTGTGGCTGCCTGGTGGGGGTGCGGGAGCAGCGAGCGCCAGGTTGCTTCCTCCTGGCTGGTAACCTGGCTTGGGCTACCCAATGGTAGAGGAGGCCGCGGGCCCACCTCGATCGGGCACCACTGGGTGTTTACGGGCCCTCAGATCTTGCCCCCCCCCCCTGAGGTGCCATGACAGGGGGTGCCCGCCGCAGCTCCCCGCATGTGGCGTCCAGCAGTGTTTGTATTGTACCGGGCGGCCGTTTGTCGCAGGACCGCCGGTATGTTCAAAGGCCACGACGGGGGCGGCGCATGTTGGCTCGGCCAGGATGGGACTCTAAGGAGGCGGGCGGCCCGGCTGGCACGCCGCTGCGGTAAACATTACCAAAGCCCGCGGCTCGTGTCATCAAGAGCGAGACAGTGCTCTGCAGCCAGCCGGGTAGAGGGTGTTATACCCTGCTTTTCAGCGGCAACGTGCAATCAGCTGCTTGCAGTGCCGGTCGCGATTTTCGTCCTGGGCATAGTTGTCTGATATATTTTAAATGTTCTGTCCAGCCTGCCGCTCCGGATGCGCTAAGAACAACTCAGTGACACCACTGGGTAGAGCGCCAGGCTCGGCATCTAGCTAAGTTTCACCGACTAATGAAGCAATTATTTAGATGCAGCATGTTAGCTGCCATCTGTGATTCTGAGGACCCGGTCTTGTGCATCATTCGGGCAGTGCAAGTGGCCCGTTGGCTTGCTTTGTGGGCAGCAGGTGTGCTGGGCGTATCGGTCTTGCCCCAGCCATATTGAGGCACGCCTGACCTGGTGTTGCATGGGGGGCAAAAGAGCGGCGCGGTCCTAGTGTTGTAGCTCCAGATTAGGGTTGGTGCCTGGGAGGCCACGGGCGCGGTGAGCAGTCTGTTTCTTGTCTTGCATTGAGCGAAGACTTCGCTGCTTGGCTATCAAGGTCCTTGTGCCACCAGGGGTTATGCAGGTTGCCCTCTCAATATTGTGTTGATGAATGCGGCTACTTCTGACAGATGGAAAAACCGGTGGTCGGTTCTGGCCGTGGCTCGGCGAGTATGGGTTGAATTCTCACCTCAGGGTTGAGACAGGTGGTCAGGACATGTGTACGATGGGTTTGGGCGTTTATTTTAATCACACTTGGCATCATTGTCGGGCGTTATCAAGAGTGCTGTTAGTCTAATAACCCTTGGTCTCTCACCTGGACTTCATCCTCACATACCAAGTGAGCCGGTGTTTTCCTCCAAGTCAAGTTGTGCATCGTCCTTTATATGGAAGTGAATGTCGCGAGGCTGATAGATTAAGCGACTGCGTGCTCGTGCGTACTCAAGCTCCAAATTTGACCACTCATTCCTGGTTCTGGGGGTACTATACAGCCCAGGGACTCTGAGTTGTCGCTTAGATACGTGCAGCAGGGGCCCAGTAATGCGACAGTGTCCCCTAGCATGACAGCGCAAACGGTCTCAATGTGCTGCCTCTGTGTTATCAGTTGCAATTCTCATGCTTGCCCCGGTAGTGAGAATTCCACATCCAAACCTTCCAGCATTAGAGTCCCTTCCCTACACCAGGCGTAGGTGCACGGACCCAATGGATGCATTCTCAAGATGCGATGCAACAAAGCTATAATTGTGGCTTACATATCTTATGCCCTGGTATACAATTTCACGGGCCAGTGAAGCGGCATGACAGAGAATGGCTTGTTTCATCCCCTTGGTCACAGGTTCAGATCCTGGTAGGTCCGCTTAACATTTCATCCTTCTGAGGTTGATAAAACGGGTACCAAGGTGTTGAGTAACAATAAACAGGTTATGCAGCGCCAAGATACCATGGGGTGAACGTGTTCCCAATTAGTCGGAAGCAGGAAATGTGAAGAACTTTGGTGAATTCAGTGGGCTCACTCCGCAGTGTAGTAAGCGAGAGTTGAGCACTATTTCCATGGGGCTGTAGTGTGGCGCAGGCAACAAAGTGACACAGCCAAAACGATAAAGCTTTCATCAGCGCCGCAAGTGCAGTGGCATGGGAGCCTCAGGAGAGTAAGTAGTCTACTGCACCCTTACTATGTACTGGGCAACCCAACTTGATGGGAGGGGGTAGTTTACCAGTGCATTATCAACCATGAAGCCAAGTATGCATCGCGGGGCTCTGCTCACACTAAAGTGGGCCAAGATCGCACACAGAATAGGATGTGGTGCAGTGTCAGTCATATATGGGCGAGTTATTAGAATATGCCAGAGGAAGCGACCACGAAATCACAGATTTGATAAGCAAATATCATGGTTCATCTTTTGTCCCAAGATAGACAATAGTTACAGGCAGACTCTCTTTTGCAAAGAATAGTTATTTTGTCTCATTTGAGTGCCGCACGTGCCTCCTTGGCAGTATAACGAAGTTTGACTCTTTGAAAGGACGAGCCCTCCACCTGGGGTATGTGTCACCAGAGGAGCCCCCAGGGGTCAGGGGGAATTCTGCGCAGTGCTTGTAGCATGTCACGTGCCATTAAGGGCATGTTACTACCAAAGTTGGGGTCAAACTGGGCGGGAGCAGTAAGTTAGAGTTACAGCACAAATTGGGTACAATGTATTAAAGAACATTCGGCATTCCCAGTATTCAAGAAAGGGCAGGTATTGATACATATTGTTCCCCTCCCGTTCCCACTGCCTTGCACTCGTTGATATACTAGCAGATGTTTGGGAGGGCAGGACTTCATCTAGGGTGGTGACTGGCTCAATCCGCAGCTGCCTGTTCAGAGTTTTACTCATATGCACATTATTATTAACTTAAATAATCGCTGCATTGACGAGTGCGACCTGCGGACGTTCACGCACCAAGGCATTTGGTTAATTTACAAACATTAATTCTTCCTGCCTCCCTGTCAACAATACCAAGGAGGAGCAGAGTAGAATCAGTTGATATGTGCACCCTTTGGGTGACCTGGGTTCCTATTACAAGTGAACAACATTATAGTTTATTAAATTTTGAGGTCCTCTTATTTGTGATAAGGGATGATAAGTGCATACCATCGACAGTTCCGATGCCTTAGGGAGCGGCGAATGCTCGGTCCGCTCGCATTGGCAGGTGATTTATGCATGGGCTTAGCTTTGCCTGCTACCCGCAGTGGATTGACTTGACTAGGGTGACTCATGCTCCTATTGCTTCAACCTTGGTTTGGTCATACCATATTGGGGGCCAGTCACTTACACGTATAAACCGTCGGTTGGCTACGTTAGAAAGACTTTCTCACACCTGAGATTATCTGGAACCCCTATAGCTGAGCAACTACGGGGTTGTGCTAATTGAGCTGTAGGACGGTGGCCCGATTGACCTAGTGAGTATGTAATCCCTGTGATGTTATGATGAGGTTGGTAGCACAGGGTGATGGGGGCAGATGGTACTAAGTCTCTCTTGGGTGGACGATACGAAGGGTAATTAAAATAACCTGGTATGGAGTCTCTGCTGTAGTGTGCCAATGTGGGAGTGCGGTTGGCACATTAAATTTACACTGCCTCTGGGATAAGCCAAAGTCTCTACCTAGCCACCTAGGGGGTGGGCAGGAGTCAGCCTAAGTGTGCAACCCCTTCTCCTGACTAGAGAGGTGGGTTCGGCCAGGCTTAGGCGCATACCCTAGCCAACCAGTAACTCCATTTCAACATGAGTAGAGAATGCCTAGGAGTTGTTTGCAGTCCATTCGCAACCGCCCCACAGGGCGAATGTTTTAGGCCACAAGGTTGTGGATGGCTCTTGTGTGGGAGCCTGGTGAAGAGCTAAGGTCAGGCTGGGATGTATCGGGCTTTCGCCGCACGGTTGAGTCCCAGTCACGAGCGGATTGTATCAGGGTGAGCGGGCTGTGGGTCAGGAAGCCCCAAGGCATCAGTAGCACTGAGCGGCTTACAGCCAGAGGCGGTATCCGATGCACGGGGCATTTGTTCGATTAGAGCCCTACGTAGAGGTACCGCCTTAAGTGCTTGGAGGTCTGTTGGCACCGCCTTTCAATGGAAGCCATTGTCTGGCGGGCTGCTCTGAGCAGAGCTTTTGCAGGCGTAAGTAACAGTTTCCGCTACCAGTTCAAATGTGCATCTTTCACTAAGTTACTCAGATCACTGGGACAGGAAGTAAGGTGGGCTGGATAACTCTTGCTTCTACCTGCATTGGCACATGTTGTCAGGAGTGATTGTCAAAGGGATTGCACTTCAGCCAGGTATTGTTAGCACCCATCCACACCAAGCCGAGTGTTTAAGGTCACCCTGGGCCCCATTTACACAGCCCAGTATTAGGCCCTTGTGGGTCAGTGCCATGAATTACTAAAGTGAACTGAACAGGAGGCGTGACCGTGGGTTACGCTAGCAGAAGTTTGGGGAAGAGCTAAACTCCACCCATGGCCATGGTGTAGTCTTAAGTAAGTTGGAGTTGTCACTCTTATTTGACCAGGGGTTCGATGCTACACGAGGGCATCGCTGCGCTGCGGCCAGAGCACTGTCTTGTTTCCCAGGGGGGCAGCTAGTGAAGGCAAGGCTCTTCCCAAACCTGGCACCAGAACACAAGGTAGTCAGGGCCAACTTGTCTGTTGGGTGACTTGGGTAGGCACCTGTGTAGTTGTCACTCCACGAAGGTGTGAGTTGTCTCCAATAGTGGGCACAATACATATAGGTGTGTCTGTTTGTGGTATCTCCTAGCGGACCCACTGAAGGTGTACTGCAGCTAAACGGGGAACTGGAAAGCTTGGTTTCCGTTACTGTGGCAGGTTTAAAGCATCCAGGGTCGGAGATGCACAGTAGGTACTGTGCATCTGTGATCCGACGGCAGTTAGGCAAGCGGGGTGCGCTGCGTAAGTTGTAATTGCACGAAAGGGTGAGGTGTCTCCAGTAGTGGGCGCAAGACATACATTGTTTCAAACCAGCTTTGATACCATTAAGGTGTTCACCAGGGTAGCAAGCAAAAGGGTTTGTGCATACGTCTGGGCAACAGGGCAAAATAAGTGCACCCCAGAACCAAGGGGTTCCTGTAAATCAACCCTTCTGGGTGGTGATGCTGTCAGCCAACAGGGGGCTGCCGTCCCAAGTAATGGGGACACAAGGTGTCAAGCACAAAAGGCTACTATGTAAAAGAACATTTGGCATGTTTAGTGATCAACAAAAAAAAAAAAAAAAAAAATAAATAAAAAAAAAATTAAATTAACTGAGCAGGTAATTTTCCACCGCTGGGGTTGCCCTGGGGTGGGCAGTGTGAACGCCCCTGCCCCCCTATTTGGGGGCTCTCGCAGGGAGGGTTCTAGCCTGTCGACTTTTCCTGCAGTTAAGGTCAAATGCCCTGCCCGGTTAGCTAGATTAGCCTCACTGGGCGGGGGTGCTGTCAGCTAACACATTGTGCTGCGTCCCCAAGAAAGGGGGGAACAAGGTGCCAAGCACAAAAGGCAAGGCGAGCAGTGTGAACCCCCCCTATTCGGGAATATTCTGGGATGAAGGGCAAAGTAGGACTTAGCCAATCCTTAAGGTTAGGCACCATATGGCAGCCAGTGCGCACTGCATTAATCAGACGGATTCCCTAGCTGGTATCCCTAGGGGGGTTCACCACGATGGGAGCTGGGCTGGCGAAATTCCCATAAGAAATAAGGGATGCACGGCAAGGGCAGGAGGGCACCCTGGCTCATTGTCACACACGTCTAGTTATGGACTTCCTGTGCGTAATGAGTTAGAAAGCAAATGGACGGTGCAAAGGTTAAAATATAATCCTTCTCGCCCGAATAGCCAAAAGTAGGCAGGTGGGTGTGGGAGCGGTCTCCCACCAAGCGGGCAGCTGTCCCTTAAAGTGGGGACACAGGTGTGCTAGACACACCATCCTAGTAGGACGGCAGCTAGGTGAGCTCAGCAAATTAATGGGGCAATGTGAGCCAGGGAATCATCTGCCCCGCCCAGAGTTGGCACGGGGCTGAGTTATGTGAAGTAGTGGAACTTTCCCACAGGAGGGTGGATAGTTCTTGGCACAAATTCACAGGGCAGAAGGGCCTTTGTGTTGCATTAGACACTAGCTGATCCAGGCTACCGGCAAGGGCTATTGTGATATAGATGGGGTTCATCTATCACCAGTGGGAGGGATCCTTCCCTAGCTTTGCAGGAGGCCTGAAAATGAGAGGTTGCAGGTGAGAAAGGAGCTGTTTTGGTGGGGGGCTCTGGCGGCGACGGTGGCCACCTCCAGAGCTGTGGCGGAGTTACAGGGCGATCTGGAAGCAGAGGGGTACAGAAGGGTACCTCTGCGCGGCACCATGGTGGGTGCCAGAGCCAAATCCTAGGAGCCTCATGGGAGGTTCCTAGAAAACCGTGTCGGCGCCCCGTTAGTCCTTCGGGCGGTTGTGGGCCTGAACAACCGGGGGGTTTGCTATGCTACGCTCCGCCCTGAAAGGGGCGTGAGTAATAAGGAACCATGTGTCACGTGATCCGGGAAGAGGATCACCAGAAGTGGCAGCACAGATGGGGTTCGCCCCAGTGCTGCTTGGCTCATCAGGCGGGCAGGCGGCCCAGACGGTTGCCTGCCCTTGGATCGCCCGTAAGATAACCCACCATATTACATAACGGTGTATGTAATAAACCTGCAGCAATTTTACCCAAACAAGAAATGTGTTGTGTGTTTATTTATGAGCATGCATGTTACGTTGGAGGGGTGGGGTAGGTTGCCAATGCTGGTACTATGCGGCTGTCCGAGGCCCCCGCAGGGGGCCACTAAAGAGGGCAGCCCTCTAGTGCCAGCTGGGCACCCCACACCACCGTAGGGGCAGGGACTCAGGGAGGAGTCCCCCAAGCCTTGTCGCAGCGCGATAGGCGAGCATCACGTCCGGGGCGCGAGGACAGGGGGAGGGGTATATAGGCCTCCCCCCACCATCTTGTCGTCCTCTTTCGCGCGCCCGGACACGCCGTCTCCCACCCTACCGCTTACCCGGCGTGGTTCGTGGCAGGCAGGAGGCAGAGAATGTTGTAATGTTGTCTTTTTCGTTGCAGGCGGAGTTACAGGGCGATCTGGAAGCAGAGGGGTACAGAAGGGTACCTCTGCGCGGCACCATGGTGGGTGCCAGAGCCAAATCCTAGGAGCCTCATGGGAGGTTCCTAGAAAACCGTGTCGGCGCCCCGTTAGTCCTTCGGGCGGTTGTGGGCCTGAACAACCGGGGGGTTTGCTATGCTACGCTCCGCCCTGAAAGGGGCGTGAGTAATAAGGAACCATGTGTCACGTGATCCGGGAAGAGGATCACCAGAAGTGGCAGCACAGATGGGGTTCGCCCCAGTGCTGCTTGGCTCATCAGGCGGGCAGGCGGCCCAGACGGTTGCCTGCCCTTGGATCGCCCGTAAGATAACCCACCATATTACATAACGGTGTATGTAATAAACCTGCAGCAATTTTACCCAAACAAGAAATGTGTTGTGTGTTTATTTATGAGCATGCATGTTACGTTGGAGGGGTGGGGTAGGTTGCCAATGCTGGTACTATAAACATTCCTCCTTCTCTATCATCGGTCTGTATGACGCGTTACGCTGTCTCGGAGAGGGAACCTACTCATCCAAGTTAGAATTCCCTCGACAATCCCGCGCGCCAGGATCACGGTGTAACTGGGCCCGGCGCGCGCTCCCCTTTCTCGCTTCTGAAAGGCTGGAAATAGAACACCTCGGAGCTAGATTTGTGCGGCTCCTTCCCAAGATGCCCCATGTTCTGATGCCACGTGGCACCTCCGACCCCGCGCCGTTTGTTTGGCAGAACGAGGAGCTTCCGGGGGGGGGGGGAATTCGTTTCGATTTCGAGCGGAAATGCTTTCTGTTTACCTCGGGCTACACTTTTGTCAGCCATAATGAGCATTTTATTTTCAGCCTAGAAATGAAAATTGATTCATTAGTGGGTGCCTTAAGCTTATTTTTGGGTAATTCCACTAAAAGATTAATAAGAACTGATTCTACCACTCATCAAGCAATTTCGCTGGATAACTGCTAATCCAGGGGGGTCTGGAAGTTCTAATGTTTTTCTTTTGAGGTTTATGTCAACCGACAGTTATCACAGGCGTGTGTCCGCTTTCATCTTATGAAAGCAAAAAATGAATGCAGTCACTTTGGGGCTAATTTGGCTCTCCTCGCCCTTGCAAGTGTGGAACAGGTGGCCTGGCTTTCAGATCGCAGGTATTGAGGCCATTCCATGCAGGCAGCTGTCCAACAACCGTCCGCATCCAAAGGCACAGCTTCAGAGAGAGAGAATAATTGTCAGTTGGTTCCGCCTTGTAAAAAGCATTGGGATGAGGGTCACATTTCTCCCCTGCTGAGAAATGACGGGTGTCTCATACAGCAACATGAATAGAGCGGGTGGGTATACATTATATATGATCAAGGCCACTGGAATTATGCGATTGTGCGCCCGCGGTGATTTTCAAGTAATGATAGATTTGCCGCATTTGCCACATGATCTATCATCTGCCAAATTATGTGCATATTTTAACCCAAAAAAAGTTGCTTCTAGCTCAATCGGTTTAAAAGTTACTCAAAATGAAGCAACAAGTGTCGTCACGCGCTGGCTGGAAGGCCCTGTGCAAAACTGGACTGGTCACCTTTCCGTTGCTTATTGCTGTACTTGTACTTGAGTGTTAAACTGGTACCAATGAGATGCAACCAATGCCCAGACAGTGTTACCAAGTTTAACAAGCATTTGCAATGCAATAGGTCTCGCATTATTAAAGTTTGAGTTATTGGTGTTGCATTTGCAAGAGTTTGAACTATTGCCATTGTAAACGACAATGCCTTTTATTTATGTGTTTCGAAAAGCTGTATGCGGTGCATAAACACGCCCTTTGTACTTATAGTCCTTGTTTACGAAAAGGAAGGCTGGCAGTAAAAGAGGCATAGTTACTGCCAGCGCTGCTTCTCGTAAGCAACGACTGCAAGTACAAAGTGCCTGTTTATGCACCGCTTGCAGGTTTTTAAAATACAGAAATAAAAGGCATTGGTATTTACAATGCCAATAGCTCAAACCTTCGCAAATGCGACACCTATTGCATAGCAAATGCTCGTTTTCTTATTGCGTAGTAGAACCACTCTTTGTGGAAAACAACAATTATGCCATGCCAGATAGTCTTACAGGCATTCACAGATATACAAACCTACAATAAGTTTCCTATATTGAGGTTTTGGAATGTTCTGTTTTTTTAATGCACAATAAAGATGGGGGGCTGTTGGTGGGGGTTGAGAGGTAACTCCCACCTTTAACTTGTGAGGGCCTGAGCCTGGTGAGGTAGCCTGTCTGCTTTGTTTCACTGTTCTACCAAGGTTTTAGGAACTGTAAGAGTCCTATCAACAACAGCAAGTGATGGATGATCTGTGGCTCAAAACCTAATCCCAAGTAGTAATTGTAATAATTCATTATTATTATTTAGACCGCACTAAATATTGATAATGAATCATTTCAATTACTACTTGAGATTCCTTTGGTTTGCCCACAGATGAGTGCAAACATCCTTTTGTGTGAATATTAATCCAAAATGAGGGATGAATGCTAGCCACTAAAAAACAAAAGTGTCTGTCCATCCCCTATTTCTTCTTGCTATTTTTCCAGATGTGGTCTGGATGAGATGCCCACAGATTTGCCCGAGCAGCCGGGAGTGCACATCTGTTTGGTGGGAAAGGGATAGCAAAAGATGGTGAGGGCGAGGAAGGAAGTAGGGGGAAAAGTAAGAGTAAAAAGGATAGAGAAGGTTGGGAAGGGATAGCAAAAGATGGTGAGGGGGAAGGAAGGAAGTAGGGTGCAAGGCAAGAGTAAAAAGGATAGAGAAAGTTGGGAAGGGATAGCAAAGGATGGTGAGGAGGAGGAAGGAAGTAGGGAGCAAGGCAAGAGTAACAAGAAAGTATTATGTACAAGAGAATGACTATATTAAAAAAGTATTAATAATAAGTAATGGCTTTAGTTTTTTGTTGATGTTTGAATGCTGGCAACTTGTATCTGCCTGTCAAAATGGTTGCTTATTATGGTTTTTATTGTTAATGGGGTGGGTATAAATAACAGGAGAATTAAACTTAGTTAGTTAGTGAGAGTGATAGATTTAGTGAGTTAGTGTGAGATAGTGGTAGAGTTAGTTAGTTAGTGTGAGAGTTAGTGAGAGTGTGAGAGTTAGTTAGTGAGAGTGAGTGAGTTAGTGAGAGAGTGCGATTTAGTGAGAGTGAGAGAGTTAGTCAGAGTTAGTGAGTGAGTTACTGAGCCTGCAGTAGAAATTGCGCTAACTTTCTGCTAACAGTTTTCAAATCTACTCAAGTTCACTCTGGGAAGAAAGCGTGTCTTAGCTGCTGTCAAACCTCAGTAGGGAGGGCAGCGGGCACCGGTCGTTCTGCTAAAGAAATGATGGCAACGCTATGCCAACCAACCGCTCTACTATTCGCCTACAATACCCCCACCTCCAGAATCAACCAAAGGGTGCTCGTGGCCAGAAGCCTTTAACGCGCGTCTCCACTGACAGCAGCCGCGATGTGAACACGAGGGAGGGATCCGGGCTCTCGGAGTGTCAGCATCGGCGGCTGAGTCTTTGGGGCTCGAGCCACCCGGGGACCGACCTCTGCCTGCTCTGAACTCGGTAGAGAGATTAAGGCTGAGCAGCAACTGCAAGGGGGCATGCCCAGTGGCCTTACGCAAAATGATGCCCTCCCTGAATGTGTAGAGGGGCCCCTGAGTCACCCGTATCTCACAGATATTATTTGAGATGGAGCTCCATGGGGCCCCATGATGGGCTGGGGGCCCCCTGAAATGTTCTCTCCCTGCACCGCAGGGGCCGCTGTGTCTTGCGTTACTACCCTGGCCATAGCAGCATCTAGGGCAGAGGGTGTGGCGTTACAGCTAGAGCTACCTACTTTGGAACTGGGGAACCAGGTTCCAGTGTCAGCGTTGACTCAGTACCCAGCAGTAACTATGGCAACTTGCAATGGCAGGTTTATCTCTAGACAGTGAAAACACATCTGGCTCTCCGTCTACGTATGACAGTGCAAACTTTAAACAGCAGCCATCTAGCAGGGCAGACAAACATCCCCCCTGTGGGGCTTGGAGAGATGCCATAAAAGGGCTCTGCTGCGAGCTGAGCAAACACAGATTCCGAAAAGAATGTGTGCCTGAGAACATCTCCAGTGATGGCGTGAAACTGCTCAAGTCGACATGAAATCTCTCAACACAAGCCACCCTGTCGCCCACGTGGCTTCCTCTCTCTGCATGCTGCTGTGACAAATCACTCTTTACCATCATCCAGGCACGGGGTGCTTCTTTTATTTCCATGCCTTGAACAGGCCATATCAAGCCATGGAGTTTATCTGGGCAGTAAGAGGTATGGAGAGGTACCGGTAGGCAGAGAAGGGAGAGAGGCTGAGGTAGAGAAATAGAAAGGCAGGGATGTACATGGCACACGACCCCCCGTGTCTGCCTAGTCAGACTGAGCGGCGATGTAATGTCAGCGTATAGTGAGTGCTAAGGCCGGTCTGCGAACATGTCACACAAATGGAGTGCTGAGGAGATGCAAGTGACTCCCCCCAGCAGTCTCAGAACAGGTCTTGCCACCATGCACCACCATCAACCACTATGCTGTACGACCCAGTGGCCTGCATTCAAAGTCACTTGCTCCCAATTCAAGCAAAAGCGATCTGTAATCAACGGGTATTCTGTAGGCACTTGCTGCTAATAGCGTGCGCCAAAGGAGCGCTAGAAGGGGACTCAATAAAATACTCGCAGAATACCCCTCTTCAGTGCCTCACACCCCGATCTGCCTCTTTCTATCAGGTGCTTCTTGACATGATTCTACACATGGCAATCATTATCTTCAACCCTCATTTGAGGTCAAACAAAATGGCATTCGCGCCCATCCTGAAGCTTGGGAGCCTTTCCTATCGTCCGACTTGAATGCAAGGTCAAACATCACGGTGTTTGTTCGATCCTTGTGTATTTATCCTCAGCTCTACGACCACAACACAGTGACGTACTGAGAGGTCGTTTTGCTGCGTACTATCTACTGAGAACAAGCCCAGTCGTCTCTCCACACTTGGCCCTATGTGTTATTTTAGAGTTGCTCAACTAGTTAATACCAGTAACACAAAACTGCTTCTGGGCTCGTGTTGCCACTGAAAATCGCTCCATCTGCGCTAAGTGACTGAATCTATTTCTGTAAACACTAGGTGGCTGACGGGCACACAGGCTCAAAGACACAACTACAGATCATTCAAATACTAGTATGCAGTGCCTTCTTTCGATTCCAAAATGGCGGCCCACAGGGTTAAAGACTCAAAGGACAATAAAGAAAACAAATCCTCTCTAAAGCGAACCAAGGCGGATCCTCCTCTCCCAGAACGCCCCCCCCTCCCCAAAACAACACCAAACAAGACTCAGGTGCCTGCCTAGAAATGATCCTGCAGCACCTCAGCGCATTACGCGACCCAAGAGACATAGACCAGCACAGATGCAATGCATCACATCATCCAAGCCTTAAGGAACGGCTTTCAAAACATATCAAGCAGACTCACAGAAGCATAAACAACGATCTGTATGTTAGAGGACGCTGCTTCACATGAAGAGTAGAGTGGCTGCGACTACCATTCCCGGCGACGGCGATATCTCGAGGAACAAGCACGGAATAGAAACCTGGTGCGCGCGCACCACAGAGGAGCCGAACGCGAAACCAGTGGTGCGCGCGCACCACAGAGGAGCGAGGGGCCAGGGAGCGCGGCAGCGAGGCGAACGCGCGCTGCTGCGCGTTCTGGCCACCGTCGGGAATGGGAGGAGCGAAGGCGGGACATGCGCCCGCCTTTGCCCAATCGCGTGCCGTTTTTAAAAAAAACGCACGCTACAGCCAATGTGGGCTTCTGAAAACAAAACCACACGCACGAGCGTGTGGGTCGTTTTCAGAAGCCCTTTCTAAAGGTCTTGCGCTGCGCGAGCAGTTCTGCGCACTGCAACGCTAGGCGCAAGACCTAAAAATGACTAAATGATGAAGTAATACTATTACGAAATGTGCCGCATTATGCTGCATAATTTGCCTTTTCTTGCCGCATAATTTATGCAAACTGGCACATAATTTGGCCCTCTCCTTCACCATAATTCCAGTGCAGTGGCCCTGCATATAATTAGGTGTTTAGAGTGTAACTATTATTAGGAATGTTGAATGTGGGGAGTAGGACATGATTCCTCCTTCAATAATAGCAATAAATAGAATATTACACTGTATGAATCTGCATGTATGGTTTATGCATGGTGTTTTTTGTAAGTTATTTAACTGAAACCTAGATGCGAGGAGTTAACTGTGTGCAGTGAGGTAAAGTCATATTGGCAAGTATTTCTTAGAAGAGTTGCTTCCTGGTGGAAAGCACTGGTGGCCCTCATTGGGCAGCACGTGGTGCAACCGTACAAGTCACACTGGCGTTAAAGATGCGCCACTGAAATTGCACGGCTTCCCCTCATGATAATGAGCGGAGATTTGTGTAGATTTCTTTGTGGTCTGTTACATTTTTAACACATCTGGAGCAGTGCTATTTTTTTGGGAGTAATCCTGAAATTAGTTTGATGATTTTTTCAAGTGATAAATGTAAAATGGCAGTGCTAACATGCAATGACACACTCATGGATGCTCATTTTAACCAGGTTTAAGAAATGAGGAATATTGGGACACATTTTTTATGCTCAATACAATAAGGTGGACTGTGCTAAAATATACACTACACTAACAATTAAGGTATCAATTCGCTGGCTCACCCCAGCGTATATTTAAATAAAAGTAAAAATATGTCCCATGTCAGCTTATTTCATCTTTATCGTTCATTTAAAAATATCTAACTGGTGTATCTGCTGGCAAACTCAAGGCTGCTGTTGACTTCTTCAGTGAAGAGCAGGTCCCAAGTTCAACTGTTGGTGTAGTCAAATGAGTTTTTCATCAATCCGAGGTCACTACATTTAGTAGTCTTAAATAGGGTAACGGCAACTTGTACTATGAATTCATTCAGAGTGCTTAGATGTGTAAAACTGATGAAGTATTAAAAAAAGGTACGTTATTTGGACGACTACCACATGCTGCTGAATGTGTTTGCAACTTGCGACGCTCAAATTGCCACAATTCAATAGATATTTAAAGTGGTGTTTTAAAACTGAAAAAAATCAAATATGGCAAAACGTCTCAAAATAACGGCATTTGACGATGTTTTAAGGAGTTCACCTGTATATACCTGCATATGATCCTGTCAGTCTACAATGCAAGGGCAGGCCCCAAGAGCACATAGTTATACTAACCTACACAGTATGGCATAGAGGAAATGGCTGCAAGGCAGTGCTTTAACCCCTTGCCTGCTTATGACGGAACCATGCCGTCATGAGCCATGGGCGGCGTGTGCTCATGACGGCGTGGTTCCGTCATGCGGCTGCCACTCCGCCCACGCGGCATTAATTCCCCGCCTGTGCGGGGCGGGTGTGAGCGGGCGGGGCCGTGACAGAACCACGCCGTCATGAGCACACGCCGCCCGTGACTCATGACGGCGTGGTTCCGTCACGAGCATGGCAGCGCCGCGCTCACCCCCCACCCCCCCCGCGGCGAAATTCGCGCCGCGGCCAAGGGGTTAAATGGGAAGGTGCTGTCCGGTACTGAGTTCCTGCACTTCTTTTATTTGAATGGGAGGGCACCTGCACTTCTTTGCACTGCTGCAATACATTTAGTGGGAGAGTACCGGCACTTCTCAGGAGCACACAGGTACTCTAGATAGTGAGTACCTGCACTTCTATATTTCTATTTAAAGCACTGCTGCAAAGCACTGCTGATAAGCATCATTGGGTCTTTCACTGTGAGGTGCAGAAATGCAGTATAAAAGAGATTTTCTCTTTCTCTTCCCACACGCTGCCCATCTTAAAAATACTGTAAAATTTCATGAATTCCCTTTCTGGCCGGGCCTATGGCTTCTTAGCAAATATAAGTGAAAATTGTTATTTAAAATGCTCCATTTGACCTATTTTACGGGGAGAAGCCCTTCACCCAGAACCCACCTTGAGGACAGTGGGGTTGCTCACTTCACTGCTGCATTTCACCAGGGCCGGCTTTAGGGCAGTGCGACAGGTGCGGCCGCACTGGGCGCTGACTTGTGTAGGGGGCGCTGACCTCAGGGGGGCATTTTGTTTAGTAATAACTTATGATTGGAGAGATGAAGGGAACTTTTGCCCGGTGGTAGTGAAAGAATCGGAGGAGGCAGTCATGGGGTGTGGGGGCACCAAAAATTATTGTCGCACAGGGCGTCACCAGCTGTAAAGCCAGCCCTGCATTTCACTTTGGTTGGTGTCCATGCAGGCGATAGGTAATGCTAGCGATGAAAGTTGGTGGTGTAAGTTGGCAGTGGTTTTCAAGGAAGGATTTCGGGGATCTGCCCTTATTTTATTTCTTTCTTTTTTTGTTTTTTGTTTACAAATTAGGTATTGTTGGTGAAGCTCACACAGAAAGAAAACTTTCAGTCGATGCTAAGCATTGTCTCATGGTGCAAAGGTGAGCAAGCAGTGTCCTGCACAATATATGTCCTGAAGGGAAACCTCCAGTACAAATTTCATATAACCTCCTACGGGTAAATCGTATAACATGTAAAATGTCATGGAAATTAGATATATTAAGAGTAGGAAAATCAAACAATTTTCTTTTTGCATATTGTTTGCACATCATTTTCTTTAGGTCTTGGAATTTCCATAAATCCAGATCATGCTTTGTTAGTAGATCAGGCTTTGCATATAACCCAAGAAGTGCTTGCGCTAGGCTTACCCTGTTACATCCACTTTGCATTCTCTAACATGGACTTGGTGCTACATGACACAACACCAGTTTGTGCTATGTGTATATCAACTTTCTGGCATGAAACAGACTGGGCATGAATGGTGATGGTCGCTATTGTTTGTGCCACTTGTCATCGCGAGCACTGCTTTGTCTTGCAAGAGCTCTGGCACAGAAAAATCTAGCCTTTGGTCTTAGTGATAGAGCGAAATGTTCTTGTGAATTGTAGGGGTGCATCATAATCACTGATAGGCCGCACCCATATGTATTCAGACATATATTCGTTATATTCATTCTTTGTGTACTCATGCATGTTTAGCAAAGAATGAATAGTTCACTGAATTGAAGTGAACTCAGCAGTATAATGGGGTTAGGATAATGATGTAATGCAATGCTTTTTGAATTGTGTGAACATAATGCATAGAGGAATTAGTTCGTGTATGTAATGTAATTGCAGTAGTTTAAACGTGCACCATATTAAAGTTGCACATGTAATTCATTGGTTGCATAATGAATCGTAATGAATATGTTTATAGGGAAAAGTAAGATGTGTGTTTAAAAGTTATATGTAAGGGCCTGACTACATATATGCTTAAGGAAGGCCTGGTATATTCTTATGTTAGCTTATAAGGTAGGCCGAAAAGGGTTTCTCTTGGAAAGGCTCTCTGGGCACAAACGGTAGATTTAATTAGCACAGTAGAAGGTTTCTGTTGAACGTATCTTTTGTTGCAGGTGCAAGGACACATGTCTCGTTAGTAAAGTCTAACTCTTTGTTTTCAAAAGTTAGAAAGATGGGAGGCATGGTACGGGGAGTGCAATGGAATTTAGGGATGATACTTTCAGCGGAGAAGGCGCCTGGGACTCAAGGTCAACGAAACCGTCCAGGATGAAGTCACCGTTTCAATGGAAAAGCACAAGAAAGAAGACCTGGCCAAGAGGGCGTAAACAAGGCGTGTACCTTTGTAGTATGGTTTTGTATTAGGGATAGTGCCCTGAGGGAGGAGGCCAGAGAAGCGGTAGGGGAGACCTGAGAGAAGGACAGAGCTGAGCTTAGGTATATGGTGATTGCACTTCTTAGGAAGTCTTCACAGCTGACACCTTTTATTCTTTCTCGCCTGGGAACATCGTTATGCAGGGATGTCACTTAGCGTTAGTGTAGGGACAGCAATTGATTTTGAGCTTGTTTAGGCCAATGAAGAGCAACTTAGAAATAGGAGCAATCATAGTCTGGTTGGTCCTCCTAGAACTTTCTATTCTTCTTATCCTGAGTCGGATGAGATTCCTGCGTAGATTATTATTTGTATTAGTGCCCATTTATTTCTTTAACCTCGTGTTGAGGTGCTTGCACGTTCAGTTATTTTTGGCGATAATAAATTCTCAAACTTGAATTCGGAGTCAGTGGTCCTTTCAGACAAAATGAATGCTGATATCTAACCTGATGAGATTCTCTCCTTTACACTATTCAACAGGTAAAAAGATCTTGGCGGCCAGAGGGTTCTTATAGATAATTAGATAAGAATCGGCGTTATCAGTTGGTAGCAGAGTAGGATGGTTACCTTTGATGGTAAGGGGAGATCTAGAGCAAGATAAGAGATTAGGTTGCCCCATAGAGCCCGAGTGACGCAGATCCAGAGAACCGCGAGAGACGGATGTCGGAGGTCGTGGAAAACTGACGGAGAGTGACGGTGCGGCGGAAGTAGCAGTTCGTAGTAGAGTGAGTATGAAAAGAGTGATGGTTGATAGATTGCGGTGTTATATTGTTGTGTGATGTCTTGCGGAGTTGGAACGAAAGTTGTGTGATTGAGAAACGGACCGTGAGCGCGCGCGGGACCGGGAGATTTATTGTGGTGTAGAATACACCCAGAGTTGAGAACGTTGACCAGAGTTGTGGGGGTCACGAGACGTCATTGACAGACCCACAGAAGATAGGGACACATGTGTGAGTGTGTGAATAACCAACGCAGGTCGTAGGTTATTGTGTGCAGAACATCGAGTGATTGAATCCTATCGAGTGTATTAGAGGCGATTGTCCGGTCGTTCGTGGACAGACGGTTGCCAGATTGAGGTCAACAAGCTCAAGAGGCTGATCGGTCATTGGTAAGACTGACGGTCAGAGAGGTAATTGTTCGGTAGGACGGACATTATTTCAGAGTATAATTGGGACGAATGCGAGTGAGAACGAGTGAATTAAAAAGGAGGGGAACTGCTGCGAGCGGAGGAAAAGTGACGTCAGACAAGTGCCGCGCTGCGATAGGCCGGTTGGTGTGAACCGCGCTGGTATTGGTGGATTGGAATCAGGAAGTAAAAGCGGACATTTTGAGTGCAAATACAAAGTTGATTCATCATGAAATGTTTTAAAGCTTTAAGGGAACTTTGCAGAGGTGATAGACATGTGGTTGTTCGGGAGGGAGAGGAAGCTCCTCCTGAGGACACACCAGCACATTATATGGCAAAGAATGTAGGATTGCATACCATAATTTGGCTCGAGAATTGGCATAAAATGACAGAAGCAGAAGGAGAATTGTCGTTCCCTCGATATGGTACTTTCAGGTTAGAGGTGCTGTACCAGCTCAAGAGTGTAATGGCTTCATTACGACCACTACCTAGACCAACACAGTTTGAGGCACTACATGCGTGGATAAGGGCAGCGTATGATAGGAAGAAGGACAGATGCCAAGAAAGGGTGAAGAAATCGGTCAGGGCATTTCAAGATGCAAAATGGGATGCCCTGGAGAAAAGGTGGAGAGCGGACACGATCGAAGGAGATAAGTTATACCCACTGCTGATACAAAATGGAAAGATTACAAGAATTGATGAGGATGATAGTGATTTAGATGACAGTTTGTTGGATAGGATGTTGGCAGAGAGGCCACCACCATTTAACCCAGAGTCAGAAGAGGGAAAGAGAACCCCAGCAGTGGCAATAGTTGATGAAAGCCAGAACCAGACTAGCATGAGAGTAGTGGGAAGAATTTCCACAGGAACGGAGGGGGCTACGGCGTCTATGATAACACAGCCTCCTGCGGGGAACACAAGATTACCGGACTCCTTGACAGTACCGGTTACCATTGGCCCTATAGTACCGGTATATGACCCAGACCGAGTGAGAGAAGGGAGCTCCATGCCGATGAGAAGGGAAGAAGGAAACAGTGAGAGTGGGAATGGGTTTGGAGTAAGGGTGGTTCATTTCCCAAGACCAATGGAGTCAAGTACGCCGTTACCGGCTACAGCAGACTCTTCCTTCAGGAGAGAAGAGGAGGGACCAGAAAGACCGAGGTCTTTACGGGAATCTAAGTCAGCTTTGAGGGAGTGGACACCAACAGTAACGAACCAAGAGGATAGGATGCAAAGAGATAGGGCACAAAATGTCTCGGAAGACAGACCAGGTTCCAGGAATATGGAAGGGAATAGGTCACAAGGACAGAATAGTGATTGTGATGAGCGGGACGGCTCAGGTTGTCGAGACGTACTGAGGAGTGCAGTACAGGCAAGGTTGCTAGACGTAGTGAGGCTGAAAGCAGAGGTAGACGAAATGATCAGTGGGAGTCTGCCTTTAGAAAGGATAGAAATCTATGGATCAGATGAGCTGCTGTTTGTAGCAAAAGATGTGACTCGAAAAGCTAGAATGGCACATGATAGATTGAGGGATTTGGCCAAAAGATATGAGGTGGACCTGAATAAAACTAAAGCGTTACAGGGACCATATAGATTGCATTACAGTGATCAGGAGTTGGAGGAGAAAAGAATCACAGGGTTGAAGACGCACACCAGAGACCTGATCATAGGAATGAGAATATGGATTTTGTTGGACAAATGGGAAGAAAGGTGGTCCAAAAAGAAACCAGTAAAAAGAGCAGAAGGAGAAACGCCGCCGCCAGGAGGGGGGCGACGGGAGTTGGAAATTTTCCTTTACGGGAAGTACAGAATGGAGGGTACGTGCATGTGCCGTGGAATAGAGGTGATTTGACTGCATTTACAAATGATTTTCCTCGGCTGAGGGAAAAACCGGTGGAGTGGTACAAGCAGGTTGAGCGGTTTGTGAAGATTTCAAAAGTATTGTGGATTGATTTGAACACTTTGTTTGACATAGTGGTACCAGGAGATTTGTGGACAGCATGTAAAGTCGCTATTGAGTGGCCGACTTCGGAACCGAAAAGAGAGGCGGTTACAAATGGTCCATCACCTGATGTCATGAAAAAGTATGAGCAGGTGATTACATGGTTGAGGTCGAAGATTTCACCTCAGGATATAGATTGGGTTAAGATAGATCGGACTGTACAGGAACCCAAGGAAACGGTGCATGAGTATTACGAAAGACTTCTGCAAGTTTTTAAACAGTATAGTGGGTTGGATGTTTTGGACCCTAAGGATATGGGACAGTTTGTCTCAAAGTTTGTAACAGGTCTGAGAGGGGAAATCAGCCTCATGATACAGCACCATTTGATCTGCTGGCAGAACAAGCCACTAGATGAAATTTTGCGGTACGCGAGGTACTGTAGTGATGAGGTGGATTCAAAACATCGAAAGCTAAAAGACAAATTGATGCTTGTCCAGATGCAGACAGCACAGAATCAGCCTAGTGGAGGGACCTTGGGGAGAAAGCAAGGAAATTTCCAGGGAAACCAGAATGGGCAGGTACAGGGAAAGGGAAAACCAGTAGACCCCAAGACAGGAGTGGACGTGGCCACACTAAAGAAGACCACTGCGTGTCATCTTTGTCGCCAGGTCGGACATTGGAAACGCGAGTGTCCTTTGAACCCAGCTAATCAGGTACAGGAAGAGGAAGAGGGGGCTCAGGCACCCGCGCAAGAGGTGGTTAACACAATAACGAGACCTAGAACGATGAAAGGGGGGTTTACAATTCTCAAGCTCAGATTCCCCAAGCTCCAAGGTTTTCACAAGGAACACGAACATATCAACAGATGCCCCTGTTCGAACGATATGCTGAGGATAGCTTAGACCCTTTATCCTGACGGTGCCTGAGGGGGAGGAAGACTGCACACTTGGAGCGGTCTTGGAGGTAGACCAGAGAGGACCTTTTGTAGAGGCAGAGATTGAGGGCAATCCTGCAACACTTTTGGTTGATACTGGAGCTACCCGGTCTACTGTAAGATCTGCAGTAGTCCCTAACCTACCCCTCTCGGGACAATCGATCCAGGTTGTTGGAGTAGCGAACAAGAAGATGAGCAGCCCATTGACAGAACCGATCTTAGTAAAGATAGGTACTTTCCAAACTAGACATCAGTTTGTAGTATGTGACACGAGTCCAGTTTGTCTTTTGGGAAGAGATCTGTTGTGCAAGTTGAACTGCACGATTTACTGTACACCACGGGGAGTGGAGGTCCAGACTAGAGATGATGATGCTGACTTTAAGGTTGCCAATCAGCTTCTGTGTATAGATCTGTACCCAATGGTGACTGTGGAAGAACTTCCACATGATCTGAGAGACGCAGTGTCGCCTGTGGTGTGGGATTTCGCAGGAGACGAAATAGGTTTAATCAGAGGGGTTGAACCAGTGCGGATTGAGGTGAAACAGAATGTTGATTTCCCCAGAACACCTCAATACAATTTATCGATAGAAACGATTGCAGGAATAAAACCTGTGATCGAGACTTTCATTGAGAAGGGTATTTTGAAGGAGATCAGAGGTAGTCCCTGTAATTCGCCCATAATGGGACTACAGAAACCGAGCGGGAAATACAGGATCGTGCAAGACCTGCGAAAGGTCAACATGATAGTTGTCCCTTGTTGTCCAGTGGTACCGAATCCTTCAGTAATACTGTTCCAGATCCCATGTGAAGCCGAGTGGTTTACGGTTATCGATTTGTGTCAAGCCTTCTTTTCGATACCGCTCCACGAGGAAAGCCAATTTCTTTTTGCGTTCAGGCTAGAGAATCGCGTGTTAACATGGTGTCGTATCCCTCAAGGGTATACGGAAAGTCCATCGATCTTTAACCAGATCCTGAAGAAGAACCTTGAGAGTCTTGTGTTGCCGCAGAACTCAGTTCTCGTGCAGTACATAGATGACTTGCTCATTGCCTCAGAAACAGAAGATGCTTGCAGAATCGACACAGTAGCCTTGTTGAACCACTTAGCAGAGAATGGACATAAGGTGTCCCCGAACAAGCTGCAGTACTGTTTGAATGAGGTACAGTACTTGGGACACAGATTAGAAAAAGGAAAGAGGAAGGTGTCACCAGATCGAATTGAGGCAATAATGAGCATGGCGGTACCCACTACACAGAGGGAAGTTAGGATGTTTCTGGGAATGGTTGGCTATTGTCGACAGTGGATTCCTAGTTTCTCCTTGAGAGCAAAGCCTCTGCAGAGGCTTACGCACAAGGATGTGAGTGATCCGGTACCATGGGACGAGGAGTGCTTGATGTCATTCCTGCAATTGCGAGATGATTTGTGCAGGGCTCCCGCACTGGGAATGCCTGACTACAACAAGGCCATTTCATTGTTTTGTTACGAGAGAGGAGGATGTGCATTAGCAGTGTTAGCTCAGAACCATGGAGGTGTCCGTAGACCAGTTGCTTATTTTTCAGCTACTTTAGATCCAGTAGCTTCTGCGTTGCCCGGATGTCTAAGATCCGTTGCTGCAACAGGTGTCAGCATTGAAAGATGTGAAAGCATTGTAATGGGACATCCATTGACTGTACATGTACCACATTCGGTTGAGTTATTAATGACCAGGACCAAGACCCAGCACCTAACGAACAATAGGTTAACAAGGTACGAGCAAGTCATACTTGCCGCAGAGAATGTGACTCTGAAAAGGTGCTCCATCTTGAACCCTGCGACATTGATGCCTATACCGAACACAGATGATGAAGATTGTGAGGACCATGATTGTCTCGATGTGACCGAACTTTGCACCAAACCGAGACCTGACATTGTCGATGAGCCATTGGATGACCCAGATGAAATTTTCTTTGTCGATGGTTCATGCTTAAGAGACAGTGTGGGGCAATTGAGAGCAGCGTTTGCTGTATGTACTATTTCAGGAGTGGTCGACGCCGCTTGCCTAGAAGGAGTACGCTCCGCGCAGGTAGCTGAGATCATTGCCTTGACCCGTGCCTGTTTGGCCGCTGATCGAATTCGAATCACGATTTATACAGACAGCCAATACGGCTTTGGCGTGGTGCATGACTTCGGGCAGTTATGGTCTCAGAGGGGATTTTTGACATCATCTGGCTCACCCATTCGTAATGGAGAATATGTAAGACAATTGTTAGAAGCATTACAGCATCCGAAAGAAATTGCTGTTGTAAAGTGTTCAGCCCATGGGAAGGGGGAGGACTTTGTATCCTTGGGTAATAACTACGCAGATGAGGTAGCCCGCTTCTGCGCAGAACAAGGATGCATATACACAGGCAGGGAGATAGAAGAGAGCCAAGAGGGAACCGATCTCAGCATAATGTTGACCATGGCAGACACTTGGGAAGAGCTTAAGCGATTGCAGGATGAAGTTTCTAACCAGGAGAGAGAGGGATGGATCAAAGCTGGGTGTGAGAAAGGAGACGTGGATGTTTGGGTATCAAACGATGGGAGAGCTGTGTTGCCGGAAGAATTGTTGAGTCCGATGGCAAGATTGATACATGGTCAGGCACACCTGGGTAGAGATGCAATGATGAGGGTGTTCAGACAGACGTGGTATAACCCACGGTTCCGAGCAATGGCTGAGACGGTATGTCAGAGGTGTGTTACATGTCAACAGATGAATGCTGGAAAGAAAACTGTAGTTACACTGAGTCATATTGGAAGGTCAGGAGGGCCCTTCAATAGACTACAGCTGGATTTCGTGGAGATGCCTAGGTGCAATGGCTTGAGGTACATTTTAGTGATAGTATGTATATTCTCACGGTGGGTGGAGGCATACCCCACACGAAGGTGTGACACTCTGACAGTGGCTAAATTACTGTTGAGGGAGCTTATCCCTAGATTCGGGATCCCGACCTCTTTGGAATCAGATAGAGGTGGGCACTTCCATAGCGAAATCATGAAGTTACTTTGTGCAGCATTGAACATTGACCAGAGACTCCACTGTAGCTACAGACCAGAGGCTTCTGGGATGGTGGAACAAGTTAATGGAACTTTGAAAGCCCGGATGGCAAAAATGTGTTCTTCAACATCCCTGAAATGGCCCGACGCCTTGCCACTGGTGCTCATGAGCATGCGAAGTGTCCCAGACAGAAAGACCGGGTTGTCCCCCCATGAAATAATAATGGGGAGGGCAATGAGACTGCCAGCAGTACCAGCTACAGCCTTGATAAGCATCACTGATGATTTGATTCTCGATTACTGTAAAGGACTCTCTGATGTGGTCCGTTCTGTATCCCAGCAGGTGCAAGCAGCTGTGGTTCCAGCCTCGAGTGATCTGTGCCACGACTTGTGTCCCGGTGACTGGGTGCTCGTCCGGAAGCACGTGAGGAAGAGTTGTTTGGATGCCCGTTGGCGTGGCCCGTATCAGGTGATACTTATCACGAACACAGCAGTAAAGTGTGGAGGATTGCCGAACTGGGTGCATGCTTCCCATACCCGCAGAGTTCCAGCACCCTTGGAAGAAACAGCTCCTCTCGTAAATGAAAACCCAGCTGACGTGGTAGGGCCACATGAGAGGACAAGTCAAGCTGTAAGGGTCGCTGACACAGCTGGTGGTGCACTAGATCAAGCTGAAGGGGGTTTCCACAGTTCGAACCCTGATTCAGGCACTGAAGAAAGAGAAGGTGCAGTGGGCGGAGAAGAGTCAAAGGCAACAGAAAGAGGAAGTAGTGCACTGGGCATAGAAGGAGAAGGCAGACGAACGAACAGAAGTGTTGAAAGTTGGCCTGAAAGACAGAGGCGACTGAACCTGAGGTTAGCACCTGAGAGAGACCTTGCTCCAGTGTCCGAAGTATCTGAAACCGAAGCAAGCGACGAAGACCAAGCACAAGACAGTCGGCGAAGGTCTAAGAGAACAAGAGTGCCTTGTCGCAGATACTCTACCCCTGAGTGGACTTACACTGTGTTTGATGCAGGGGTGGTGAATACAGGGAGACTGAAGTCAGTGGAAGTGTTCAGTCGGAGCCCGAAACTGGTGGTGAAGGTGGTGCTGCGGATGCCAGGGTTCGAGATAGACGGAACACTGACACTCACGATTCCGAATCCCCCACTTCTGAGTGAAGTCCGAAAATTGCTTCTGCATCGGGTCGAGTTCCCGCCTTTCGGAGCTGAGCCGTTTTCACACGAAGTGCTGCTTTTGCGTCTTGAACTTTTGTATCACGTTCTGGTCGTGCTTAATGAGGATCTCATTATGGATCAGTAATGAACTGTAAATAAAAGTCTAAAAGAAGAAGATAACCTAGGTCCAAGTGGAAGAAGAATAAACTTAGGGACTTTCCACAAGAAGAGGAACGAAAACTAGGGAAGTCTTTTTCTGGACTGTGTAAATAAGTTGTGATCGGAAAGGGAAAGCCCGGAGATTTCATGGTTGCTCGAGCTGGTTAAGCAAGTCATAAATAAAGGACAGAGACTTTTCTGAGTTCTTTGCGATAACCAAGACTTTTTGAGAACTTTCGAAATCATGGAGCCGGGAAATCCCAATCGTAGAGCAAAATGGATTATAGGCATTCTTATAAGTAGTGTGATAATTTCTATAATCATAGTAGTTGTAGTCTCATATACTGGTTCGCATGAGCCAGAAGTAGAGGCAGTGACAGGGACACCTACACCTATCACACCTAGTCAGAAGGGGGTAGACAGGGCAGCTGATAGAGCTATGATTTTAGAAGAAAGTCGTAGATTACATGTAGATTTGTCAAAGGGTGATTTTAAGCTTAATGCGTATGCTAAGTTGTTGTATGAGTATGTTGACGTGATGGATGCGAAAGATTGTTATGTGTGTATGCAGTTGCCTACTTCAGTGGATGAGGGTATTAGGTATCATCATCTTCCACTGACTTATGGTATTTCATGTAGTCTTTTGCTTAGTTTGTTTTATGAGAGAGATCAGTTCGAGTATTTCTTTTCCAATTTCGACGCAGTGCTTCCTGAAGTCCCAGCTTACAAGCATTTGAATAAGTATGATTATTACAAAACCGAGGACCGACTGAGGAAGTACTTCATACCGAGTTTGGAATTGGATACAGCATTCGCACACAGACACAATCTGACCTGTTTGATGTCGGATGTAGAGAGAAAGTTTGTAGATCAGGTTGAAGATAGGTATAGAAAGCTGACTGAATCCCGAGATTTAGGGCATCACAGGACAGATTGGACAGAGGAGGAACGGTTGCATAAGACCAAGGGAAGCTATGGTCCTATAGCGTTGGATAAGGAGCAGAGGGGTAAGTTGTGTATAAGGCGTTATCAGACTTACTATGAAAAGGTTCCAGTGGGACAGAGTACTTGTGATCACGTTTTCACCATGGCAGATGAGGCAAAAGATTTTCTCCAAGGTCCTGTACAAGTGATACCTACGGTGTATTACGTATGTGGAAAGAATGCTTATGTGAGGTTGCCTGCAAATTGGTATGGAACATGTTATTTGTCAATAATATTTCCAAAGATTTACCATACAGAAGACTTAAATCTTCTGGAGGGTGGAGAGCATTCAAGAACGAGAAGAGCTGCAAGTGCAGGAATCGTTGTGGGGGATATCTTTGGAGCTATGATACCTAGTCTAGGAGTAGTCTTGAATGATGTGAAGATCCGGAGGTTAGCGACTGTGGTGGATGAATTTTCGATGAATACAGCAAAATCGTTGGTGTTGGTGGAAGGAGAGATGTTGTCGATAAGGGGAATGGTTTTGCAGAATCGCCTTGCTTTGGATGTCCTATTGGCAAAAGAGGGCGGAGTCTGTAAAATGCTGAAGGTTCAAGAGTGCTGCACTTATATACCAGACCGTAGCAAGGATCTGGAGAAATATATAAGTAACATCACTATGATCCACACAAAGATAGCGGATTTGACCGAAGAAGGGGCCTGGGAAAAGGTCGGAAAGGGTTTTGGTCAAGTGGGAGGTTGGTTTGCAAACCTAGGAAAGGGATTCCTTGGGTACTTCCTGAGACCACTCCTTATCTTGGTGGTTTGTGTGGCTGGCTTGTGGATTCTGATCAAGGCTTACAAATGGTATCGAGCAGGCAGAGTCAAGAGAGCTTTGAGGGAAAATGACATGAGATTGGCAAGACTGCAGGACAATCAGTATCAAAGGCTCAAGAGCATGGAGAACTTCAGATCAGGGAAGATGGGAACAAGTTCTGTTTAGGTCGGTTCCTTCTCCGAGGGAGTAGAATGAGATATGATGACAGGAGTCATCAAAGGGGGAACTGATAGAGCGAAATGTTCTTGTGAATTGTAGGGGTGCATCATAATCACTGATAGGCCGCACCCATATGTATTCAGACATATATTCGTTATATTCATTCTTTGTGTACTCATGCATGTTTAGCAAAGAATGAATAGTTCACTGAATTGAAGTGAACTCAGCAGTATAATGGGGTTAGGATAATGATGTAATGCAATGCTTTTTGAATTGTGTGAACATAATGCATAGAGGAATTAGTTCGTGTATGTAATGTAATTGCAGTAGTTTAAACGTGCACCATATTAAAGTTGCACATGTAATTCATTGGTTGCATAATGAATCGTAATGAATATGTTTATAGGGAAAAGTAAGATGTGTGTTTAAAAGTTATATGTAAGGGCCTGACTACATATATGCTTAAGGAAGGCCTGGTATATTCTTATGTTAGCTTATAAGGTAGGCCGAAAAGGGTTTCTCTTGGAAAGGCTCTCTGGGCACAAACGGTAGATTTAATTAGCACAGTAGAAGGTTTCTGTTGAACGTATCTTTTGTTGCAGGTGCAAGGACACATGTCTCGTTAGTAAAGTCTAACTCTTTGTTTTCAAAAGTTAGAAAGATGGGAGGCATGGTACGGGGAGTGCAATGGAATTTAGGGATGATACTTTCAGCGGAGAAGGCGCCTGGGACTCAAGGTCAACGAAACCGTCCAGGATGAAGTCACCGTTTCAATGGAAAAGCACAAGAAAGAAGACCTGGCCAAGAGGGCGTAAACAAGGCGTGTACCTTTGTAGTATGGTTTTGTATTAGGGATAGTGCCCTGAGGGAGGAGGCCAGAGAAGCGGTAGGGGAGACCTGAGAGAAGGACAGAGCTGAGCTTAGGTATATGGTGATTGCACTTCTTAGGAAGTCTTCACAGCTGACACCTTTTATTCTTTCTCGCCTGGGAACATCGTTATGCAGGGATGTCACTTAGCGTTAGTGTAGGGACAGCAATTGATTTTGAGCTTGTTTAGGCCAATGAAGAGCAACTTAGAAATAGGAGCAATCATAGTCTGGTTGGTCCTCCTAGAACTTTCTATTCTTCTTATCCTGAGTCGGATGAGATTCCTGCGTAGATTATTATTTGTATTAGTGCCCATTTATTTCTTTAACCTCGTGTTGAGGTGCTTGCACGTTCAGTTATTTTTGGCGATAATAAATTCTCAAACTTGAATTCGGAGTCAGTGGTCCTTTCAGACAAAATGAATGCTGATATCTAACCTGATGAGATTCTCTCCTTTACACTATTCAACAGGTAAAAAGATCTTGGCGGCCAGAGGGTTCTTATAGATAATTAGATAAGAATCGGCGTTATCATTAGTGGGTTTGGTGAAGATGATCTAATGAACCACTCACAGAATTTTCGCTCAATTTTACTTAACATAAAACATTTTGCGACTGGTCTGACATGACGAATCCACCATTGACCTTTCTGCAGATTTAAACATTGCTCACTCTAGTACTCAGAGACGTTTTAATGCATGGGCAAAGTGGGCTCTGGCCCAGGGCCCCAGCCTTTCAGGGGGCCCCCTGACAGAGTCAGCTCCGTTCTCCAGAGTTTTGCCCTAATGACCTTGAATATTTCTTAAACAGATTGTTTTAAATACTGTTTTCCTTTAATTTATTTTTTATGTCCCTGATGTGTGAGAGTCTAGTACAGCCATTTTGCAGAGAAAATGTTGTGTTTGTTTCATGCAATATACATAAAAAGTTTCTTTCAGATCAAAACAAGGCCTAACATATAAGAAATGGGAGGGCGTCACAGAGATTATTTGCAGTAATATTGGTGAGCTGCTGCTGTGTTACAATATTGAAAACACACATAACTATCCCTGAATATTAGATGTAAACACATTTAGGGCCTTATTTATGAGAAGTGATGCATTGCTGTGTGAAAACAGGGATGCGTCACTTCTTAGTGCGCCCTCCTTGCGACACGATGGATGCGTCATATTTACTGTATGACGCATCATGTCGCTAGGAGTTACAGATACGTCAGTATTTCTGACGTATCTGTAGGCGCAAAAGTGATGCATTGCTGGGGTGTGTCTTAAAATAGACGCAACTCCAGCAATGTGTCCTTACACATGGGGCAAGCCCCATGTGAAAGGGCCTGCATCAGTCTTACGCCTGCTGTGAGGCAGGTGTACGATATTGACGCAATGGCGTCCTAGAAGTGGTGCACTGGGTTCTCATAGATTTCAATGCGCCACTTCTACGAGGCTTTTTGCGGGGGAACACCCACCCTGCATACATTATACCTGGCGCCGGTATAATGTGGTGCAGGGATTTACAAAGTGACGCATCTGCCTAGATGCGTCACTTTGTAAATAGGGCTCAACATGGCACATTTTTTACGCTGCCAGTGCGTCACAAAAAGTAACGCACCAGCGGCATAAAAGTGAAGCAAGGCCTCATAAATAAGGCCCTTAGAATTTGGACGAGTGTTCCTTTGCACTGTCAGGGACCTAATGAAATGAAATAGTGTATTTAATAAAGCGCGCAGCTACTCAGACTAGAGTGTCCTGGCGCATGACAGGGGGAGGAAAACGTGCGTAAAAGACCCATCAGTTATTAAAAAGCCAGGTTTTTAAGTTCTTCCTGAAAGAGAGTAGGTCTGTGGTTAGTCTCAGAGACTCAGGGAGTCTATTCCACAATTTTGCGCCTAGAAAGCCGAGGGATCTGCCTCCAGTGCGGGCACGGCATATTTTAGGCACGATGGCCAGGTTGGCATTGGAAGATCTTGGGGGTCTAGATGTTGTGTAGCGATTAACGCACTTATTTAGGTAGCCGGCTCCTAAACCGTGGAAAGCTTTAAAGAAGATGGTCATCGCTTTGAAGTCGATCCGTTCTTTTATGCGGAGCCAGTGAGAGACTTAACAATAGGGGTCATACTAGATCTGGGTTTATGTCTCAGGATGGCTCTGGCCGCCGCGTTTTGTACCACTTGTAGGTGCTGGATAAGGGATTTGGGAAGACCGAGGTACAAGCTGTTGACATAGTCAAGCTTTGATGTCACCAGAGCCTGCACCACGATCTTTCTGCTCTCAAGAGGTAACAGTGGCAGGAATTTTTTAGCATCCGGAGTATGCCCAAGAAAGCGCCAGTTAGATTTTGGATTTGAAAGTGCATGGAGAGTGTCTTGTCTATGACAATTCCTAAGTTTTTTACTTTCTCCTTTTCCGCTGGCGGGGCGGCAGATCTTTTGGCCACCAAGAGCTCCAGTCAGGCGTTTCTGGATTACCAAAGAAAATAACTTCAGTTTTGTCAGGATTGTACTTCAGCTGATTGGTCTTAAGCCAGTTAAAAACCTTTGTGAGGCAAGACCTAATCATTGCCTCATCAAAGTCGGTTCCTTTTTCACATGTAAAAATCAGCTGAGTGTCATCAGCATAGGAAACTATTTTGGCGCCCTCTTCCTCTACCAGAAATGCAAGGGGGATAGATATATATTAAAAAGGGTAGGACTGAGAATGGAGCCCTGAGGGACACCTACCTTCATGGCCGGAACCGGGGATGAGAAAGGGGGAGCCAGATGTCCTGAGATCTATTTGCCAAGAAGGATGACATCCACGTTAAGGCGGTCCCCCCAAGCCGATGTTAGCAAGTCTCTCCAGGAGCCTCTCATGTGGGACCGTATCGAAGGCCGCCGACAGATCGAGCAGTATCAGAACAGTCTTGCCTCCCTGGTCCAGCTTACCCTTGAGAAATTCAGTCACTTCCAGCAGATCGGACTCCGTACTGTAGTTAGCCCTAAAACCGGATTGGGACTCATGAAGGAGCTTCCCATCTTCAATGTGTTTTTGGAGGGCCTTGTTTACATGCTTCTCTAATACTTTAGAGAGGGCCGGAAGAAGGGAAATTGGGCTGTAGTTGGCAGGGCCCGTCGGTTTGGCGTTAGCCTTTTTTATCAGTGGAAGAATCTTAGCATTCTTCCATAATTTCGGCATGTTGCCTGAGGAGAGGGAAACATTAATGAGCTGGTTTACCGTGGGGTTTATGGTGGAAGCTAATAGGTTCAGGATATTCGCTGGACATGGGTCGGTAGGAGAGCCAGACTTAATGCTTTGGAGAAGGGTCAGTGACTCTTCAAGCTGAAACTCAGGGAAAGCTAGTAAAGATGGAGGATGCAAGAGGTGAAATTTGCTATTAGAACTAAGGGAGAAGGTCAGTTCTTCCTCTGAGATGTCAGTGAAGGCTTGTTGGATCACAGAGATCTTTTTATGGAAGAATTGAGCTATTTGCTTAGACCATTCTTCCGTGCATGGCCCTTCCTTTGTGCCCGCTTTCGGGGCGATAAAGGATGTAACTATGCTAAAGAATTCCTTACTCTTATTTTGGGCATTTTCTATCTTGGTTTGAAAGAAGTTTTTCTTGGACGCCTTCATGAGAATGTAATGAGCTTTTAAGGTGTCTTTATACACCTTTCTGTCCTCAGGTAGATAGGATTTACGCCATTTCCGTTCCATTTTTCTATAATTTCTTTTGCTAGATCTGAGGGAATCATTAAACCATGGAGCTGTTAGGGCCGACCTCTTTGAGAAGCGGGAAACAACCGGTACCGCTGCACCAATGTTGGTTCGGAGAGGGCATCCGAGTCGGGGCAGCTAGACGGCTCCGGTGAGGAACGACCGAGGACATCTGCTTACATCGGGATGGATATTTTATGGAACGTCCTGTAATTAGGGACCCTCTGCCCTGCGTTAGCCCGAGGGGCTGTGGCAGAGTTGGGAATTTTAATAGGAGGTGGTCAGACCAGGTAATGGGAAGAGGTAGGCTTACTGATATGTCAAAGTTGTGAAAGATTTGGTCTAGGGTATGGCCCTTCTCATGGGTGGCCGAAGAAATAGATGGAAACATGTTGCAGTCCTGCAGCGTCTCCAGCAAGGAAATTGTTTGAGGGTCTTTTCCAATGTCCGTATGTATATTGAAATCTCCCAGAATAAGGCAGATGTTGTAGTTTAAGGCCAGGGAGGTGGTGGCTGTATTTAGCGTAGTAATAAAATTTCCAATTGCACCGGGAGGTCTATAAATCAGAAAACCAGCTATGCTATGATGGGGGGATAAGGTACAGCGGAAGCCTAAAGACTCTGCGCCCTCAATGTTTTCCATCCGGATGGGAGAGCAGTCTAGTTTTTGATTGTAAATTATGGCGAAACCGCCCCCTTCCCACTCGGTCGGTCCCTCCTAAGGATTTTATAACCCGTAGGGATGGCCGAGGTGATAGTAGGGTTGGAGGCTTCAGACAGCCAGGTCTCAGTGAGAGATAAAAGATCAGGCTGTTCATCTAAAAGTAGGTCATAAATGTGTGGTTCTTGCTTTTGCATAGAGCGACAATTCAAAGGGTGGCCTTTAAGTCCTCTGTTTTCTTATTGTTTTTACACTTATTGTTGCGTGGGAGGATCTTGGGTGCGAGTTTCCTGGGCTGGAGGAGAGACCAGTTGCACTTATTGCATCGAAAATCTACCTCCAGGCTCGGATCAGCCGCTGTACACTGACATAATGGTAGACGCCTAAGGCTAAGCAGTTTTTCCCTATTGTAATATAGTGGAAGAAACTCAAGGGAGGGGAACTGGGCAGCATGGCCGGCGCGGGACGCTGACGGGCGCAGACTGGCTTGCCTTTGGCGCGCCTTCGGCGTGCCCACTGCACGCGTCTGTTTGCATCGGGAATATATAGGCTAATGCCTATGATGCAAACTGGATCGCTAACGCAGCTGAGGAAGCAGAAACTGCATAGGCGGAAGTGAGGAGCCCGATAGTAGCCCCAGCCCTCCACACAATCGGCGTATCAGCCGTGGCGGACCTGGACTGGAGGAAAAGCGAGATGCGAATCGGAGCAGCTAAGGAGGTGTAGGCAAGCAGAATCAAGTAAAGTGCAAGTGCGCGTAGGTAGGAGAAATTGTTAAAAAGCACAGAGTAATTCAGCCACACATATACAATTTAAAAAGTATTAAAAACCTAGTAGCAGGGCAGGAAACACTAAATCCTACCGCTGTCAGCTGTGCGCGTCCGTTTGCATCGGGAATATATAGGCTAATGCCTATGATGCAAACTGGATCGCTAACGCAGCTGAGGAAGCGGAAACTGCGTGGGAAACAGGGGCTCAAATTGGAGCATAAATTCAAAGCTGTTCTGAACAGGGGCCCCCAAAATATGTTTGGCCCAGGGCCCCCAAAATCCTTAAGATGTCCCTGCTAGTACTTTGTCTTTTCATGAGATTTAGGGCACCAATATCTCATTAAACATGACTTTTTGCGATTTGAAGGAATACACAACTGATTTTAAAGTTTGACGTGACACATATTGCTCTGAAATGGCCCGAATCTTAGGAAAATCTTTCATGAGTCCTTGTTTCCAAGGTCTTAACGCACATTTCCCCGGATACATTTTTTGTTGAGAGACCATTTTGCGGATGGTTACATTTAATATATAGTCCCCCGGGCCTTCTTGCAAAAGGTTCTGTAGTCGGATTCCACACAGCCCATGTGTGACGTACAGAGCCATTTGTACGGATCACGGTGCACGGTGCCGTCCTATAACAACATGCTTTAATCAAACTGCTGGCAAGCACTGGGGGCGAAGACGTCACTTCCCAGTAGCATATTTTCAGGGAGCGTCCTTCGCTGCGCAAAACGAGCTCTGCAAGCCGCACTTTCCATGAGCAGTTAATGCCCTCTTATGGCCATATAAACTCCATAAAATCCAACAAGGCTGGGAGATGGTATGCGCGGCCTTTTTTTAATATTTATATTCTGCGCGCGCTCCCAAGACAACGCACTGCAGAAAATAATGTATTATATCTGCAAAATTAGCTGCAATTAATCTAGACAAAACTGTGCACAAACCGCGCGTAAGGGTTTTTCTCAATTCCTGTGCACGCCTGTCTATCGGCAATCTACTCTAGCCCCTGTCGAAATCTGCTTTTTAAACGGCGCAGTCTGAAAAAAAAACGAGGTACCTCATTTGTTGCCCTTAACCACCGCCTTCTTAGAATTGCCTTCGCGAGAAGCGTGCCTGCCTGATATGCAATCTGCATTTACTGCAGGGCAAAGAGCTAACTATGTCTTAATGGAGAAAACATGCAGAACAAATAACGGGTGTCCTCCTGCGCAATCTGTTCATACAGCCAATGAGCTGCCCTGTGTAAATATGTTTTCGCGCGGTAACCCCGCGTCATTTGTCTTGCGGTTTGCAGCTGAGTGCGGGCAGGAACACGAGCCAGACAGGAACGAGGGTGTTCGTTAGTATGTGGCGCAGATGCATTTGTCTTCGGCGCGCGGATGTCCTCTGTGTGGAAGCAGGCGCGCTGGCGTCACTGCAGAGAGCCCCACTGCGCTGCTGCGTTTGCAGGGCCGCTGTTGCTAGGGCAACGACATACTGTGTGATAGGTGGCCCTAAATGAGTGGTTAGATGGATGAAGGGTTGGAAGTTTGAGTTATGATCCATTTCTGGATGTTTACTCACCAAAATGTCAGGAGAAGAGGAAGTGACGTCATGCATTTGTTCACCCCTGATGACATCACAGGTTTGAAGCATTGTACAATCCTGTGCTCTACCAGAGATATATTTGCTGCAGATTAGGTTTGTTAGATCTTTTTTTTTAACTTTTTGCCCCAACTGCTACCTTCATGACCCCTCAGACAACAAGCAGGAAGGGTAGTGTCAGCGGTGGTAAAAGGTAAGCCTGAAGTAGGAGTTGCAACGCCTGACTTCCCATATTATTCATGAGTTCACTTCACAATTAAGAAATTCTGGATAAAATTCTTAATATGTAGGGAATTGGGTGCAAAGTGGCATAGGTTGGGATAAGGTAGAAGTGCCCTTGATAGTGAAAGTACCGATGTTAAATACTACCCAATATGACGTTTCTGCAACATGATTTACACTGGGATTGCAGCCAATGGAGTATATTTTTTTGGCACAAGATCAAACTATGGATGACAGAGCAAAACGGAAAAGGAAAAGAGGTCCACGGTTGCAGGCATTTGCTAAACCCATTTGCACAAGTGCATCCATCTTAAGTTGCATATTTGCAAAGGCAGAAGGCCACAGCATGTATATAAATGACAATATGGTTTGGACCAAACAACACTGCCTCCTTTTGGCAGAACACAATATTTCAATTGCTCACATTTTCAGTCAATATTCTTGCAATCAGCTATGTTAAACCACTTGATTCAATTGTTGCAAACCCAAGAAGCAATCCCCAGAATCAACTTCAATCTCTCATCAAGGACTACAGCTTTTAAAACATAGGCACTTATCGACAAAAAGCAAGATGGCTGTCATAGCAGTGCTCAATTTGTGCCAGTATTTGCTGGTGCTTGGCACCGGCACTTATTATCAATTGCTGGCACTTTTGAAAGTACATCACAAAGTGGAGCATGCTGGCTACTTTTGAGCAATGTATGTCAGAGTGTTTAACAATTCAATATCCCGAAGCACATACACAGAACTAGCACTTCCAAGCATCCACCAGCCTAAAGCTTGGGGTGACCAGGAACTGACCAAAACTTCACTCTTATATGTGATGATTAGTAATTAATGTTGGCCCTGGCATTTGGCAGTTCTGTCAGAAACTGTGGTTGGTACCAGTTGCAATGCAAGTCCTTGGGCCATAGCACTTGCAATTTTACAAATTGAGCACTACGTCCTAGGCATAATGGAAGTTCATTCTAGGCATACTGGAAGTTCAAGTAGTACATAATCCGACGTACAAAGTACTAACTCCAGTTCCAAGTTGGAAGAAATAACACATTCCATCACATTGAAGCAATGTTAGACCTGAGTGTTTTAGCAGTCACCCCGTGTACATTTTTTGGGCATTTTACTTTAATTTCATGCAACGCCGGCAGCAAGCAAAGTTGCTGCACTTCGCTGCATGAAAGGGAGACAGAAAAAAAGCATAAAATCTACTAAAATATGACACATTTAGTCTGTCTCCTTATGCTGGAGCACTGTGCGCAACCTTCCACCATGGTGCAAGTGTGTCTGCGTAACAGGCAGGATTGTTTTTGTGCACGAAGGGAAAACTTTCTACACAAAAACAATCATTAAAGACATTTTCCTCTTTCCACGTGTGCTGCAGAATAGAGCACGCATAGGAAGAGGAAGTAACGAGGAGAAATAAAGAGATTTCTCCTTGTTAAGCCTGCTTCAGGGAGGCATATATTTTTGACTCTTCCCAGGTTACTTGATTTAGTAAATCTAGGAATGCGCCAAAATCCATGGGAACGCCCATGCTCCACCCATGCAAAGCCTCCCTATTTAAAGTAACACAAGGGAGAGATATGTGCTTCCTTGCTTTACTTTTTGGGAAAAATCCCAAACAAAGCCATGTAAATCTGTTTTGCGTGGCATTGTGAATCACAATTAACATTTTTCCTCGTGCCTGTGCACTACTTACGATGTTAGTAAATCTGCCCTACAGAGTTACACTTATGTCTGGTATAGTCATTTGTTGACTACCTTTACAAACATGTTCACACCTGATAGATCTTGAAAGTTTGCATGTTAGTGCTACAAGGCCATACCAGCAGCGGAGAGTACACTATTCATATGCCTTTAACTTACCAATATACATCATTATGGCAGTTAACACTAAAACCCAGAGTTAGTTTGTAAGCAGCAGAAAGTCTACAGCAATCAGCTACATGGTCATGACACTTGAGTAGGTGACCTGCAACATTAAACCTGATAGCAACTCCACATGTAGTTGACGTCAGTGGCACCGCAACTGTAATGTTTTTTAGGTGCACAAGGTTTTTTCGTATGCGTACTGTTTAGTCTTTTCATCAGAATGAGTGGTGAGAAAACGATCTCAATGTTACAGTCCAATTTAATCGAGTCTGATGTTTCTCCAGGACTGACAGAATGTCGAACGGCCCAATATTGCTCTCTCATTGGTACTGTGATGGATTATAAGGTCAGACAAAATAATCAATGCCCTGAACATAGCCAACGAACATCGATGAAGCACTGTATCACCACCGCCAGGCCTAGTGTGGAGCTCCAGGTTCACAGATCTTTGCGACGACAAGCTGCAGTGACTTGATGACCCAAGTTGATGGGGTAACAGTATTTGTTATACGAAAACAAAATCCTGTAACAATTACGGCTCCCGGTACTAGAACCCAAATCAACCATATTCATAGTACATAGAGAAGTGAGAGCAGGGGTTATTTGGGACGATGTCCGTCCTAATTCAATGGAATTATGTCATGGGTACCAGACGTCCAAAATGGGAAACGCCGAACCCATTAATATAGAACACTGTTGTTGAGGAGGAGGACAGAGCTGCTAAGTCAGTTAAGTTGTGGATCCTTTCCCAACTGGGTAACAAATGGGACGGGTCAAAGAGTCATATCGTAGTCTTTGTTGATTCCTTAGGAATCTTTATTGTGAGTGAACTGGGTTATCCTGGTGGTCCAGAACAACAACTTGAATGCAGCCAACAAGTGTTTTGCCTTTGGTGGCACACAACCCAGTGGCTTTTTCAAGGCATAGAAGGCGTAATCCGGTACGGCACTCGCATACGTAATGGTGGAAGGTTTCAACATATAATGCAACGAAGTATGCCATTTCTAATTGAGGAGAAGCGATAATGCGGTCCTGGGCTGGAGTGTGAAGATTATGTCGGTAACCTAAATCGTTAGTAAGTCTCTGCAGTCTCACTTGTTACACGTTTGGGAAAGGATGCAGAAGTTAACTTACTCACCATACTCATAGTACCCAGTGCTTTAAATGTAAATATAGAAGTGGATGTGCTCACTGTTTAGAGCATCGTCTTGCCCCTGAGAAGTGCAGGTACTCTCCTATTAAACGAAAGAAGTGCAGGTACTCAGTACCAGACGGTACCTGTACATTTGAAGCACTGATGGTCCCATTCCTGGAAGGTGGCAAGATTGCACTTGTCTTTGCCTCCTGAAAGTAGTGGTATTTCCAAGTTTCCCCAGAAAATAGGAGAGGCATAAAAAGACGCCCAAATATTCTAGGGCAGGGTCACTTACTATTCTAAGCTTGTAGCAGTAAGGGCAAGCAGGGAGGTAAAAAAAATGCATGTCAGGGCGCATGCGTGAAAAGCATTAGTGCATGAACTGACGGCTAGCTACAACACATGCAACGCAGCAATCAAACCCGTGAGCTCTAGGTCACACACAAAGCACGGAGGTAGACACACCACCCACTGACCTATCTCATCGGCTCTATATAACAATTGACAAGGAATACATTATTTCAGTCTGAAATGTCATTTGTTTGCGTCTCCCAGCGCACGTGTTTTCAGTAGGAAGACCCGAATAATAGTAGAATGCACGTCTCGGGCTAACATCCTCTAACTAACTGAGAAGCATTTCTTTTTGACATACAGAAATGTTTTGTATTTGATTTCACGTGGTGTGGTTGTGTGTGCCTGTGCAGCACTTAGTGATGCATTTATGTGTGAGAAAAATAAAATGGAATTATCTTTTTATAGTTCCACCCACGTCTTTCCCGAAGCCGCGGGCTCAATTGTGCTGTCATCTCTCATTCAAGTCAAACAAACTCTCCACCTGAGAATGCTCCCCTGGAAAATGTCTCAGTACGCTGATAAGGAGATATGTAGCACAGCACGGCTGTAGAACAATCCGCACATACACGCCCATAAAATGCCAAGAGAAACAGCCACTTTTCCAGACACAACAAACAGGCTTTTGCTGAATAATGAAAGACTTTCCTCTGTGACGCACAGACTGAAAATGTGTTCCTGTGCCTGCGGCTTTCTATTACTAATTATACAGCACAGCTTCACACTTAACTGGTGCAGGAAGACCAAGTCACAGGGAACCGCAAACATGGCATTCGAACAACTACAACTCTAGCAACACAGCTCTTTTCATTCAGTATATCTCTATCGAGTACGGTGTTGTATCATGGCCACCTGCGCAAGTGTAGACAGGTGTAGAAGAGAGGGCAGCCATTCAGTGCACGGGAGAGGATGTGGATTTGAGGCTGGGGGGCCAAATTTAGCGCCACCTTGTAAATATGGGAAATGGCGCTAGGCCACCGGAGTGTCCAAAAAAGTGATGCTCAGGTGGTGATAGGGGTTTGTACATATGCCCCTGGTTTCCCCAGTTCAAGCCTCGGTCTTGGTTCAGTATACTGTGATTTTGAGCAACTCTTTTAAATCTCCGGGTGCCTTTAAAAATAATGACCTTGTGTAATGTAACTGGTGCTCATGTAAAGCGCTCGAGTACCTTCGGGTCGAGTTCGCGCTATGTAAAATTGCAAAAAATAAAAATGCTTCATTGCTATAACCCCCAGATTCCAAATGTGAAAGGAAAGAGTGAGGTGTTTACTGTGCCCTGTAAATAAAGTTAGATGCCGCATTTACCAGCTTTGACAAATACCTCCTGTTCCGAGATCTCTTCTGGAAAATAAAGAATTACACATGGAATTCAGTGTTTTCTTTACCAAATTTGGCATATTTCATGATTTATTGCATTTTTCTCACAAGTAAATATCAACAGGTTTGACTTGCTGAAATTTATTATGGGAAAATTGAGGAGGCTTATTGATTACCGCAAACCTCATAATTCTGGTCCCTTTACAAACAGAGGTTTGCTAACTCAGTGTGATAGCATATTCCCTGCAGACAGTACAGAAAGCATACATGCCAATCCTCCAGATTCAGGCGGGAAACTACCTATTTCAAGTCTAGACTTCCACCTCCGATTCCTGCATGCAAAAACCCGATTCGGAGTTTTGTTAAACTGCCAAAAGTAAAATGTTGGTACCTGTCACGCACGCTCCAATCTTCCCTTCCAAGACTTACCTCTGGCATCAAAGGTTAACGCTTTGTCCTTAATTCTTGGAGGGGGAGATTAGAGCATGTGACAGGCCTCAACATTTTATTTTTGGCAGTTTTACATAGCACAAACAAAAACAGAGTTTAGAACTCTGTTTTTGTCTGCCAGAGTTTAGAACTCTCTTTATTTCGCGCTAGGCTATGTTATTAAACTGCCAAAAATGAAATGCTGTTTTTCTGTCACCATGCCTACCAATAGACCAGATTCAGACAGAATGCCTCTGCCTCAATATAAGTCAGTAGGGAAAATAAATTGGGCCAAATTTACGAGAAAGTGACTCAGCGCAGTACTGTAAGCCATTTGGCTGCGCCGCACTGAGTCACTTTCAAAGCACAGGGATGCGACATATTTACAATACTATGTTGCATCACTGTGCTTTCCCCTATACTGGTGCACAATTTGCTGCCATGCGCCAACGCAGGCACCCTTGCACCATGGTGCAACGGTGCCTGCGTTGCGGGGAGATTGTTTTTGTGCAGGAAGGGACACCTCCCTACACAAAAACAATCACGAGAGGTGTTTTCCTCTTTCTATGTGTGCTGAAGAATGCAGCACGTATAGAAAGAGAAAAAAACAAGGAGAAATGAAAACATTTGCCTCGTTGCACCTCCCTACTCCTCCCCTGGGGAGGTGTAGGTTTCTGACGCATTTCTAGGTTTACAAAAGGTTATAAATCTGGGAATGTGGCAGAATCCATGGGAGTTGCGTGGGAACACCCACAGCAACACCCCTGGAACGCCCCTTTCACGCAAAGTGCTGCGTGAAAAGGGGCCGTATTTACAAGGACACGATAAGCCATGCAGGGTGGCTTTACGTGTCCTTGTAAATATGGGGCAGCAAAATGCGCCGCCGGTGCATCACAAAAAGAGATGCACCAGCAGCGCAAGGGGCCTGTAAATATGCCCCATTCACCCTAATATTTTTTAAAATCTCCCACTTGCATGCTCTAAAATGTTGACATGTATGAGGAAGGATACATGGATGTGTGGTCGTCGTTCTGTTTTTCTGCAGCGTGCTGTTTGGTGTATTTGGGCTAATCCACAGAGTTAGTCTGCTGCAGCATGTGCAGCAAACTGCGCCGTTTGTTTAAAAAGATTACATCTAGCATCAGTGTCTGTATGCGCTCAAACACATTTCCATGGTATGGGCACATGTATTCTCATTAATGACAATGTATACAGTGGCGTCACTAGGGGATGCGGGGGTGCGGACCGCACCGGGTGACACCATCACATGGGGTGACACCTTTCCCAAATGAGACTATTTACTAAATAGTCTCATTTGGGAAAGGTGTCACCCCATGTGATGGTGTCATGGGGTAAGTCGTGAGGGGGTGACACCATGAGTTACCGAGTTACCGCACTGGGTGACACCAACCCTAGTGACGCCGCTGAATGTATAACAACAAACAACTTCATACCACATGTTAGACCTGGCACCATTGGCGTGGGTCTCCCTTCCATTTTTCGCTGTTGTCTCTGTTTTACTGGTGTTAGATGCTCTGGGCGCTGTGCCACTGCCATTCAGTGTCACAGCGCGAATGCTCCCTGTATAAATATGTCTATGTGAATTGGTATATCCCTGATTGGCTTATTTGGTTTACCTGTTAGTCCCTAGTAGTGTGGCCTATGTGTGCCCAGGGCTGGTAAACCAAGTGCTGCTGGTGGGCCTGCAGCACTGATGTGTGCCACCCACAGAAGCAGCTTGTAAAGTGTGTCTCAGACCTGCCACTGCAGTGTCTGTGTGCAGTCCAGAACTGCCATCTTGGCTGTGAAGTGCACTCACTTCCCAGCCCCTGAACCTTCCCTTAGCATCCTGTAAGTCACCCCTATGGTAGGGTGCCTTGTATGTGTAAGGCAGGACATGCCTTGGTGTGTGTAGCATGTCCTGGTAGTGAATTATGCACCATTTCGTTTTTCACTACTGTAAGGCTACCTGTTCCTCATAGGCTAGAATGGGCAGTTTGACTATTACATGCTATAGTCCTAACTGACCCCAGGAACATGGTAGAAAAACGAATTTAGTATGCCTGAGCTCAGAATATTAAAATACACCTTTTAGTGAAGTTTATTTTTATATTCTGTGTTTGAAAAATACCACTTTTAGAAAGTAGGTATTTTCTTGCCTAAGCCTTCCAGTGTGCCCTGCCGTTATGTGTATTGGCTGTCTGGTTTTAGAGGGGCAGGACAGGCTGAGTCAGACCTGGGTGGAATAGAGAGATCTGCATTTAGAGTGTGGGGAGGGGTGGCTCTTTGATCTGAATAGGGCTGTGCCTGGCAAGGTGAATGCTGGCTCCACCTCCCACTGTGTGTCTGCTAGCAGAACCCCTCTTTCTGAAAGGAAGGATGCAGCCTGGTAAACAAAGTGCTCCAGGCCTGAGCAGAACTGGTTCTGGCTAGGTTCAGGGACTGGTAGCTTCAAGGATCAAAGGTTTTTGGGGTATAAATATCTGTGCTCAAACCCCCTACTTTTGTATTGCTTTTGGATCTGAAGAGGAAACTCTGTCCGTGCCACTGGAGGAATCTGCAGGAAGTGACTGTCCTTGTGCTTGTGTGTTTTTCTTGCACTGACCTGCAGCAGTGACCACTGGACCTTGAAGAAGAGGAAAAGGAACTCTTGAGAGAACTTTTAATTTTGTACAGCAATCACCCAAGGGCTAGGAAAAGAGCTAGCCTCCTGCTGGAGTCTCAGGCACATCAGACTCCACCACCGACCTCCTGCTTCCTCCCTGCGAGGACTGCTATCTGCTGAGGAGGCTCCTGTGAGTTCCAGGGCCTCTAGTCTGCATCAGAGAAAAGAGGGTAAGAAATCGACGCTAACGCATCTTTGCGGGCCGCTGCAGTCGAGAGCGCTGGGAAAATCATCGCGCTACTGCCGCCGAGGGCCCGCAACCCGAAACCATCGCTGACGCCCCTTTGCGAGCCGCTGCAGCCGAGACGCGCTGGAAAGATCATCGCGCTGCTGTCGCCGCGCACTCGCAACCCTGAAAGAAATCATCGCTTCGAGACATCGCAGTGCGGACGCCGTGCGTTCGCCACTTTGATCGCATCGTACCGAATTTCGTCGCTCCCTCGCGGAGCGTCTTGTCTTCGCATCGCAACACGATCGCACAGCGCAACAGGATCACCGCATCGACTTCTCCCACGCGGCAAGAAAGTCATCGCATCGGCGGTCCAGCGTGCAGAAATTGTCGCATCGTCTCCGCACGCATCCCGCAGATCGGCGCATCATCCTCCCTTGCGGCAAGGATTTCAACGCATCGCCGGCCTCGCGTGCCGAGAATCATCGCTACAGCTTATTTGCGACACTTTGTTGGTTTTGCTACTAAACCCAGGTACTTTGTGAAAGAAAGGGTCGCAGAGACCACTGCTTTGAACTTGAACCTTATTTTTGCAACCTTTGAACTATTTTTGACAGCCCTTCAACAGCTATCCTATTTTTGACAGTATTGTGGCTTTTACAGTTATTGGTCTTGTGATAAATCTGCCATTATATAAAGATACTTATTTTTTATAATAACTACTTGTGTGGTGTCCCTTTGTAGTGTTCCTCATTGTGTTACTGTGTATGATCATAAATGCTTCACACCCTGCCTCTGAGATAAGCCTACCTGCTCGTGCTACGTTACCACAGGGTTGAGCAGGGGTATTAAAGAGGGTAGCCCTCTCACTCTGACTTAGGAAGAAGGGTCCCTACTTGGACAGTGGCCATCCATTGCCAACTAGAGACCCCCATTTCTAACATTGGTGGTCAGCGGTGAGGATCTGGACTTGCATTTATGATCGCATACAGTAATTATAGTGTACACTACTAGTGAGTGCAGACCATAACGTACCGCATACATTTTTGGGGAGAATTTTTTTTGCTCCTATATTTTGATTGATATTGCCGGTGATTTTTCACCCGCGCCCATTTATTGAAAGTTTTTTGATCCCCTATTGTGATTGATATTGCTGGTGATTTTTCACCCACGCACATTTCTGAGAGTTTTGGGATCCTATATTGTGATTGATATTGCCGGTGATTTTTCACCCGCGCCCATTTATTGAAAGTTTTGATCCCCTATTGTGATTGATATTGCTGGTGATTTTTCACCCACGCACATTTCTGAGAGTTTTTAGGATCCTATATTGTGATTGATATTGCCGGTGATTTTTCACCCGCTTACATTTTTGAGAAGTTTTCTTCTGTCCTTTATTGATATTGCCAGTTATTTCTACCATGGGCAAGCCCAGATCCAATGCCTCAGAAGATCTCTCCTGGGAAGAAGAGAAAATAGAAACCTACAATGCCAAGCAGCTCAAATATTTTTGCAAGCAATTCACAGTCCCTATCACAGGTCTCACTAGGAGGGAGGAGTATTACAAGGCGCTGAAGGCCTGGCTAGAAGCCAGGGATGCCCCTAAGGATCTAGGAGAGCTTGTGGAGGGAGGAGAGCAGCAGGGCGATGTAGTAGACTTAGTAGGAGACCCAGCCCTTTCCAACCCGGGCTCTAGTGTGTCCGCTAAGGGTCTGTCCCCAGAAGAGCTGGAGGACAGGGAGAGAGATAGGCGGCATAATATGGAGATGGCTAAGCTTAAAATGGATGGTCACCGGGACCTAGAGAACAAGAAGTTAGAAATTGAGATTATGAGGATGAAGCTTGAGCATGAGAGAGTATTGAGGGAGTTGGAGATTAAAGCTAAGAGCATGGAAATCTCCCCCTCTGGTGGCAGCGTACCTGTAGTGCACCCTGAGAGTAGGGTGTATATACCCAAGGAGGTTATTAAAGATTTCCACAAAAGTGAAGATATTGGGCAATGGTTTGCCGCTTATGAAGTAGCCATGGTGTCCCACCGGGTCCCTGAGAAGGATTGGGGAGCGGGGTTGTGGGGACGCTTTGTGAGTGAGGGGAGGGATACCTTGTTGGACCTGGCCCCAGAAAGTAGGATGGTTTATGCCCACATGAAGGAAGCGTTGGTGACCCGCTATGGTTTGACCCCTGAGATGTATAGACAGAGGTTCAGGGTCTGTAAGAAGCTAGAGGGTACCACGTGGGTTGAATATGTGTCCTTTTTTTGCAGAGCCATGGAACGCTGGGTGAGAGGTAGCAAAGTAGAAACTTTTGCACAGTTTTATGATTTGATTGCATGGGAGCATTTATCTAGTAATTGTTTTCCTGAGCTACGCCAGCACCTAATTGATTGCAAGCTGACTAACCCTAGAAAGCTTGCTGAGGAGGCGGACCGCTGGGTGAGCACCCGGGTCCGCAAGGGCCCAGTGGGAGACGTCACCAAAGGTGGGCAGGGTCCCCAGCAGAGGAGTGGGGGGGACAAGGGTCAACAGAGGGAGTTCCACCGAGGGCCCCAAAGTAATCCCCCAGGGAACCAAGCAGTGGTGTCCCAGCCCCCCAAGAAAGGAGGACCGGGCCCCCAACAGGTAGGCCTGTTCCCAGGGGGCCCCCACGTGTTACAACTGTGGTCAAGTGGGCCACAGATATTTTGATCCCCAGTGCCCCCAAAGGGGCCAGTGCACCCCCGTGCACCACCCCGCCAGATTGCTATTGTAGCCCTGGGAGAGGAGGAGATGGGTGCCCAAGAGGGGTGGGATCCCGTAGAATTGACCCTTGTCTCATTAGGGGACTTTGAGATGGTCCCCAAGCCTGCACTGCCTGCTAACACTAAAAAATACAGGCAGTGGGTGACCATCAATGGCCATAGGGTGGAGGCTCTAAGAGACACAGGGGCCAGTGTAACTGCTGTCAGCTCCCGGTTGGTGTCCAAAGAGCAGGTTGTCCCCCATGCATTCTACCCAGTAGTGTCCGCCGACAACTCAGAGAGCCAATGTGAGGTGGCTCAGGTTCCCTTTGAGTGGGGGGGGTCTCAGGAACTCTTCAGGTAGCTGTGAGGCCCGCCATGCCTGTAGACTGTCTGCTGGGCAATGATTTAGAGGACTCCCCGTGGGCTACGGTGGAGAGGAAGGCTCACTTAGAGATGCTGGGTCTGCCTGAGTGGGCGTGTGCTACCACTCGGTCCATGGCAGCCAAGGAGGGTGTTGAAAAGGATCTGGAGCCTGAGAGTAGGGCCCAGATCCCTGCCTTAGAGAGAAGGGGCAGGGGCGCGGGAAGCCGGCCCCCTTGGTTCCCACGGCCCAGGAAGGAGCAGACCCTGAGGGGGATGCCCTGGAGCCTACCGGGGAGCAGATCACCGAACTGGGGGACCTGCCTGAGCTGACCCATTGGCAGCAGGAAGGGGGACCCACCAGGGAGGAATTTTGTGAGCAGCAGAGAGTTTGCCCCTCTCTTGAGGGTATGCGGCGACAGGCTGCAGCCCAGGCAGAAGGTGACATGTCTGGTTCACATCTGATTTATTGGGAGAACAGTCTCCTGTATAGTGAGCCTAAGGTTGCTGAGCCAGGGTCAGCCCGTGTGCTGGTGGTACCCGAGTGCTTCAGAACCTTCCTACTGGGGTTGGCTCATGACATTCCATTGGCAGGACATCTGGGGCAGACCAAGACCTTTGAGAGGCTGGCTGCCCACTTTTATTGGCCCCAGATGCACAAGAGTTCAGACTCTCATTGCAGGACCTGTGAGACTTGCCAGGCAAGTGGGAAGAGTGGGGGAAGATCAAGGCCCCACTCCAGCCCTTTCCAGTTGTGAGTACCCCATTCGAGCGAGTGGGCATTGACATTGTGGGGCCTCTGGACCCCAAGACAGCCATGGGCAACAGGTTCATCCTGGTCTTGGTGGACCATGCCACCCGGTACCCTGAAGCCATCCCGCTCAGGACAGTGACGGCCCCCGTGGTGGGACGTGCACTGATGGGGATTTTCTCCCGTGTGGGATTCCCCAGAGAGGTGGTGTCTGACAGGGGGACCAACTTCATCTTCCAGTACATGAAGTCTCTGTGGAAGGAGTGTGGGGTAACGTATAAGTTCACCACTTCTTACCACCCCCAAGGTAATGGTCTGGTTGAAAGGTTCAACCGGACCTTGAAGGGCATGATCATGGGCCTAGAAGAGCCCCTGAGGCGTAAGTGGGACGTCCTCTTGCCATGCCTGTTGTTTGCCTACCGGGAGGTGCCACAGAAGTCCTTAGGGTTCAGTCCCTTTGAACTCCTCTATGGCCACCCGGTTAGAGGACCTCTGAGTCTGGTCAAGGAAGGCTGGGAGCAATCTCCCAGGAAACCTCCCCAAGATGTATTTAGCTACATGTTGGCCTTCAGGAACCAGACTCGGCGTTTCAGAAAAATTGCTGAGGCAAATCTGGAAGCCAGCCAAGAAGAAATGAAACGTTGGCACGACCAGAATGCCACTCTGGTCGAATTTCAACCTGGTCAGAAGGTTTGGGTACTGGCCCCAGTGGAGCCTTGTGCGCTCCAAGATAAGTGGACCGGTCCCTTTGAGGTGGTGGAGCGCAAAGTCCAGTTACCTACTTGGTGGACTTTCAGTCTCCCAGGAACCCCTTGCGGGTCCTGCATGTGAACCGCCTAAAGCCCCACTTTGAGAGGTCTGAAGTGGGCATGCTTCTTGCCACAGATGATGGGGTTGAGGAGGAGAGTGAGCCTCTCCCTGACCTCCTGTGTGCAGAAGAGAAGGATGGGTCAGTGGAGGGTGTGATCCTCTCCACCACACTGACCCCTGAGCAGCAGAGAGATTGTCACCACCTGTTGGGGCAATTTTCTGATTTGTTCTCCCTGGTACCTGGTGTCACTGATTGGTGCGTCCATGAGGTGGATACCGGGGACAGTTCTCCTGTCAAGCACAAGGCTTACAGGGTAACTGACAGGGTCAGGGCTTGCATTAAGGAGGAGGTCTCCAAAATGTTCGCCCTAGGGGTGGTTGAGTCCTCTAGCAGCCCCTGGTCCAGCCCCGTGGTCTTGGTACCAAAAGCTGCGACGCCTGGTGCCACTCCTGAACTTAGGTTCTGTGTGGACTACCGAGGTCTCAATTCGGTCACCAAGACCGACGCGCACCCCATCCCCAGAGCTGATGAGCTCATAGACCGGTTAGGGGCTGCCCGGTACCTCAGCACGTTTGATCTGACGTCTGGGTACTGGCAGATCGCCTTAACGGAGGGGGCAAAGGAGAGGTCAGCATTCTCCACACCAGATGGGCACTACCAGTTCCGTGTGATGCCCTTTGGGATGAAGAATGCCCCTGCCACCTTCCAGAGATTGGTCAACCAGGTGTTGGTTGGGCTGGAGGCTTTCAGTGCCGCCTACCTGGATGACATTGCAGTGTTTAGTTCCTCCTGGGAGGACCACTTGCGCCACCTCTGGGAAGTGTTGATGGCGCTGCGCAGAGCAGGCCTCACAATCAAGGCCAGTAAGTGCCAGATTGGGCAGGGTTCTGTGGTGTACTTGGGACACCAGGTAGGGAGCGGCCAGGTGGCGCCCCTGCAGCCCAAGATTGAAACCATCCTGACTTGGGAGCCCCCAAGGACCCAGACCCAGGTGAGGGCCTTCTTAGGACTCACGGGTTATTACAGGAGGTTTGTCAAGGGGTATGGCAACATTGTTGCACCCTTGACTGAGCTGACTTCCAAGAAACGGCCAAAGATTGTGAACTGGACTGACACCTGTCAGAAAGCCTTTGATGCCCTCAAAACTGCTATGTGTACAGCACCCGTACTCCAGGCGCCCAATTTTGCTAAGGAATTTGTTGTCCAGACAGACGCTTCAGAGCATGGGGTGGGGGCCGTTCTGTCACAGATAAATGAGGAGGGACTAGACCAACCTGTAGCCTTCATCAGTAGGAGGTTACTTCCACGGGAACAGAGGTGGAGTGCAATTGAGCGTGAGGCATTTGCTGTGGTCTGGGCACTGAAGAAGCTGAGACCATACCTGTTTGGGACTCACTTCCGGGTTCAGACAGACCACAGGCCCCTCAGATGGCTGATGCAGATGAGGGGTGAGAATCCCAAGTTGTTGAGGTGGTCCATTTCCCTACAGGGTATGGACTTCACGGTGGAACACCGCCCTGGTACAGAACACGCCAATGCTGATGGTCTGTCCAGATTTTTCCGCCTTAGCGATGAGAACTTCCAAGGGGATGGGTAGTTCTCCCCACATTTCAGCTGGAGGGGACGTGTGTTAGACCTGGCACCATTGGCGTGGGTCTCCCTTCCATTTTTCGCTGTTGTCTCCTCTGTTTTACTGGTGTTAGATGCTCTGGGCGCTGTGCCACTGCCATTCAGTGTCACAGCGCGAATGCTCCCTGTATAAATATGTCTATGTGAATTGGTATATCCCTGATTGGCTTATTTGGTTTACCTGTTAGTCCCTAGTAGTGTGGCCTATGTGTGCCCAGGGCTGGTAAACCAAGTGCTGCTGGTGGGCCTGCAGCACTGATGTGTGCCACCCACAGAAGCAGCTTGTAAAGTGTGTCTCAGACCTGCCACTGCAGTGTCTGTGTGCAGTCCAGAACTGCCATCTTGGCTGTGAAGTGCACTCACTTCCCAGCCCCTGAACCTTCCCTTAGCATCCTGTAAGTCACCCCTATGGTAGGGTGCCTTGTATGTGTAAGGCAGGACATGCCTTGGTGTGTGTAGCATGTCCTGGTAGTGAATTATGCACCATTTCGTTTTTCACTACTGTAAGGCTACCTGTTCCTCATAGGCTAGAATGGGCAGTTTGACTATTACATGCTATAGTCCTAACTGACCCCAGGAACATGGTAGAAAAACGAATTTAGTATGCCTGAGCTCAGAATATTAAAATACACCTTTTAGTGAAGTTTATTTTTATATTCTGTGTTTGAAAATACCACTTTTAGAAAGTAGGTATTTTCTTGCCTAAGCCTTCCAGTGTGCTCTGCCGTTATGTGTATTGGCTGTCTGGTTTTAGAGGGGCAGGACAGGCTGAGTCAGACCTGGGTGGAATAGAGAGATCTGCATTTAGAGTGTGGGGAGGGGTGGCTCTTTGATCTGAATAGGGCTGTGCCTGGCAAGGTGAATGCTGGCTCCACCTCCCACTGTGTGTCTGCTAGCAGACCCCCTCTTTCTGAAAGGAAGGATGCAGCCTGGTAAACAAAGTGCTCCAGGCCTGAGCAGAACTGGTTCTGGCTAGGTTCAGGGACTGGTAGCTTCAAGGATCAAAGGTTTTGGGGTATAAATATCTGTGCTCAAACCCCCTACTTTTGTATTGCTTTTGGATCTGAAGAGGAAACTCTGTCCGTGCCACTGGAGGAATCTGCAGGAAGTGACTGTCCTTGTGCTTGTGTGTTTTTCTTGCACTGACCTGCAGCAGTGACCACTGGACCTTGAAGAAGAGGAAAAGGAACTCTTGAGAGAACTTTTATTTTTGTACAGCAATCACCCAAGGGCTAGGAAAAGAGCTAGCCTCCTGCTGGAGTCTCAGGCACATCAGACTCCACCACCGACCTCCTGCTTCCTCCCTGCGAGGACTGCTATCTGCTGAGTAGGCTCCTGTGAGTTCCAGGGCCTCTAGTCTGCATCAGAGAAAAGAGGGTAAGAAATCGACGCTAACGCATCTTTGCGGGCCGCTGCAGTCGAGAGCGCTGGGAAAATCATCGCGCTACTGCCGCCGAGGGCCCGCAACCCGAAACCATCGCTGACGCCCCTTTGCGAGCCGCTGCAGCCGAGACGCGCTGGAAAGATCATTGCGCTGCTGTCGCCGCGCACTCGCAGCCCTGAAAGAAATCATCGCTTCGAGACATCGCAGTGCGGACGCCGTGCGTTCGCCACTTTGATCGCATCGTGCCGAATTTCGTCGCTCCCTCGCGGAGCGTCTTGTCTTCGCATCGCAACACGATCGCACAGCGCAACAGGATCACCGCATCGACTTCTCCCATGCGGCAAGAAAGTCATCGCATCGGCGGTCCAGCGTGCAGAAGTTGTCGCATCGTCTCCGCACGCATCCCGCAGATCGGCGCATCATCCTCCCTTGCGGCAAGGATTTCAACGCATCGCCGGCCTCGCGTGCCGAGAATCATCGCTACAGCTTATTTGCGACACTTTGTTGGTTTTGCTACTAAACCCAGGTACTTTGTGAAAGAAAGGGTCGCAGAGACCACTGCTTTGAACTTGAACCTTATTTTTGCAACCTTTGAACTATTTTTGACAGCCCTTCAACAGCTATCCTATTTTTGACAGTATTGTGGCTTTTACAGTTATTGGTCTTGTGATAAATCTGCCATTATATAAAGATACTTATTTTTTATAATAACTACTTGTGTGGTGTCCCTTTGTAGTGTTCCTCATTGTGTTACTGTGTATGATCATAAATGCTTCACACCCTGCCTCTGAGATAAGCCTACCTGCTCGTGCTACGTTACCACAGGGTTGAGCAGGGGTATTAAAGAGGGTAGCCCTCTCACTCTGACTTAGGAAGAAGGGTCCCTACTTGGACAGTGGCCAGCCATTGCCAACTAGAGACCCCCATTTCTAACACCACACAAAATGAAGAGTTGCATACTTGCACATCTTCTGCATCTGATCCATAGGTGCATGCAGCAACAGCAGCAACTCAGGACTCTAGGTGTCCAGGTGAGTTTACAAGTATTGAAGTACAGCTTGTTTCCCACTCAGGGTGTTCATAGCCAACCGTTTGTGCTCTTACAGTCTGGCTTGTTGGTGTGACACAGGGATTTCATATTTTATTTATGGGGGCTCTCAAACAATGACGAGAGACAGAAAAGTTGGTGGGCCCTGAAGCCAGGCCAAATGTGCCATCATTATTGCCATTGATGGTAAGTCTGAAGCACCTTTTTTTTTTACAAAGTTGTAGCAAGTAAATGTAAGCCTTATTAGCCTTCAGCTTTCTCGAAATGTGCAATTGGCACAGTAGTAAATGTATGGCAAGAGAATAAGAGTGAAGTAGAAAGTGAAGAAGAACGTACATTTAGCAAGTGGAGCTTTTGGCTACCTGGACTCTTTATTGGATAATCCAGGGCACAGGGAAGTTTATAAAATCCATCCCGATGTGTATGCAGAGATGCCCGGAAGAACAAGATTATGGTATAGATCCATTATACGGTCAACTGGAGCGCCATCAGGTCCAAGATGCTAAAAAAAAGACAAAGGACTAAAAATTTGGGTGGAATACTCCCATCTCTGTGGAGATCATCATTGTGATATGTGGAGACAGAACTCTTCCACAGTTGCTCGTATGGAATAAGACCATGAACACTCGGCACTCACCAGTTATAAATGTTTGGATGTTTTGAGGGGGCTGCTAGAAAAAAAAGAAAGCTCATTTAACATGCTGATGAAAGACCCTAAGAGCCCATCTCTTCATTTTGCTAGGTACAGAACTAAGGAAACATGAGCCACCAGTACCTTGTATTGAAGGACTATAAAGTATTAACAGATTCTCCACGCCTGGTTCTCTAGCTAAGCTCCCCAATTGCTGGATAGTAAAATAATGAGAAACACGTGGCCAAAGGTAAGGGGGGACAAGTTGGGGTTATTAATAGATTAACAAAAGATCTAAAACCAATAAAAGAAAGGTTCAGGCCACCATGATTCTCTCCACAATACCTCCAATTTCTTAGATCCATAAAATTCTCTCACAGAGCACCTTAGCCATCAGAAAGCGAAAGCCAACAGTAACTCACACATCTACCATTGCCTTAGTAAGGCCCATGTGGACGCCAGAGGCATGGAGTTCCTTTATAATGCAATCAAATCCTACTATCACCTCAAGATAACTGTCTCATATATAAGCTTCCCCATTACAGACATCTAACAATGTGATCCAGTCCTATAATTGTTTGAGAAATCATAAATAGATGGAAGTGAAGGACAGCAAGAGTGGGAGCAACATACAGAGTGAAGGGGGACATTTAACTGTGACCACCCTTACCACCACTGTGCCGAACCCCCTCCATTTGATTGCAAAGGCCATGACCTAGCTAAAATGGATTTGTAATTTGAACACCCTCTCTTTACAGTGCTACAAATTGGCAACAACAGCAGCAGCAAAAAACTGTAAAAATAAATATTTTTTCTGTATAATATAAGCTTCACCGTTCTACCCCTAAATATACAGCACAAATGTCTGCATTTCTCCTGGATCTAGAGTGCAAATGTCCCCATTATGGACTAATGCATGAATACACCCGAAAGGCACTACAGTGCCTCTGGGGTATGGCCAACTGAAACAAATGCTTTATTTTACTGCATGCACTTGTAGGAGGCAGACAATAAAAAGCGGAAAGTTACAATATCAAATATCAATTTAGAGAGCAGCTGCAGTGAAGTGGCAGGCTATTAGAATTTGTTAGATCATTACCCAACCTTTGTTCTCAAGTGCTCCACTCACAACGCTGCACCAGCCCCACGTCTCATGGATTTTTCATCTCTCAATTAAAGCAGATGACGCTTCACCTGAGGATGAACCAACAGAAGAGATGGTGTCGGAGAGGTTAAGCTGAAGAATGACCGGCGGCCTTTTTGTCCATTATTAAACAGCTTGGTGCTGCAGATGTGGACGTGCAGATATAACCTTTGTGCTTTCAGCAGCATTCTGCGATCACTGATGCGCAATGTTAGGCCATGCCTCCTGAATGGGCAGATGCAGTGGCACGGTCTCCACTGTCATGCCTATGTTAAAGGCATCCATGTTCATCTGTGGATTGGACGAGTACAAAGGAAGTACCTATTTTCAATCGCACCTCAAACGCATTGAGAGCCTGGTTAACCACAAATGGGAAAAATAGAGGCATTTCTGATATTTAAAAGAATATTTCCTATCTGAAACATGATAAAAATCCAAAGAATGATTTGAGTTTTTAACTTTCTGTGATATGTCAGATCAAATTAATAGACACTGCAGATGTAAGCTGTCTTCTTTCGGGGACAACTTTGGAGGAGCTGGTTCATTTGCAAAGACCTGTATATAAAAATAACCCAATTTACATCTAGTACACATGCGCAATCCTTGTTCCTCAGGTATCAATAGAGGGGCATCTATTCTCCCTCCTACACAGGGACACAATACCTTCCTGTCAGGTCTTTTTAGAAGCACTAACATAGATTTAGCCATTGGAATGAATTAGAGATTCTGTATTTCAGAATAATGTCAGCAAAAATGTCATCTGACAGAAATATTGCGCCCTAAATATTGTTTACAAAAGTATCATCCAATTAGGTGTGGATTTTCGATTATTAATTCCAGAAAGGCCATCATTTTGTAAATGATAACTATATTGGCCAAGTTACCAGCCATTTGAGGCAGCACAAAGAAACGTAAATTGACACAAAGCAGTGCACAGTTTTGGAAGAGTTTTTACTGCCTTGTTCAAAAGGTATTTCGAACTGGAAAAGTGCCTTTCCTCAGTACAAGTAGCAATTTGCGCTGCTTTGTGCTGCTTTTTGTCACTTTGAATCAAGGGGGGAGTTACATGGGTATAACGTAGGCAGATACGTGCAAGCACCCATAGTTGTTGATGCAAAACCTGATCTATGAAGATTGGCAGACCAGGCTTTGCGTCAAAAATGAAACCCATTTTAAGCAGGCGCTAACTTGGAGAAATATTTCCATTTCTCCAAAAATTCCATCCATTGCATGTGTGCTGCACTGTACAGCACACACATGTAATGTTGTAGAATTTGTCTATGCATACAATGTTTTACTGGAAGGGTGGCTTCCAGTACAAATCCTTTGCTAGACATCGCACATACACCTCAACACCATGCTGCAACAGTCGTGAGTGGTGCAAGGCAGCCTGTTTGTGCACCAGCACAGGGCATAAGAGCAGCAGCAGGCCATTTTTAATAAATATGATGTCAGATAATATTTGGGTTACGATAGCCTGGTGCTATGCCACTAGAAGAACGTTAGCATGGATAAGACAAGATGTGTAGTGCTGAGAGAAATATGAAGCATTAAAGGGATATTTTGCCCCAATAAGGTTAGTGCATTATTTAATATTAAAAAAGATTTTGAAAAATAGTAATGGAAAAGGTGAAAAAGGGAAACAAAATCAGTACAGTTGTGAATAGAATTCCATAGCAGTATGTTATGCCAGATGCCGAGGTTACCCTGCCTCTGTGGGCATTCGTACTGAGATGTAGAATAAGGGTGGCCGGAAATAAAAGTTTCTTGAGATATGACATAGGATTCACTCTTCAACCCACATTTCACTCTTGGCGAACAGTGTGTTCTGCCAGAAGAGGATTCTTGTTGACAAAATGGCGTTGCAAAGAAACAATTAAAGGGCTCTCTGTTCAATCTGTGTAGTCGGTGCCCACACTGCAGCATTGGGGGGGCACTGGAGGCAGTGGGAGGCCATCAAAGATATCCGCCGCCTGAGCAAATGAGAATCCTAGTTTGGCTAAGTACAGATTAAAGCATCCTGCAAAGAACACTGTGTACAAATCTACATATGCCACAAGTGTCTCACACATAAAGTGAAAAAAAGCGATTTATCAAGCAAATCTGCTTCCACAGTTAAAGGATCATTAAAACAGTCCCCATTGAAGAGGTTCCTCTACTGTTGATAAAAAAAAGACTGATCTCAGAAAATCAGACAGGCTAGACGTGCCTGGAGTGCAATCCTGGCATTATTAGCATACATGCAGCCTTCCATGCCACTACTCCATGACTACAAAGTAAATTCAAGAACAAGAGTAGTATATTTGCATTCAGTGTTTGTGCTATGTCCTGTGCTTCATGTACATTTGCTTCATGTGCATTTCTTCGTCCTCAATGGAACTTCCCCAACAGTAATTGCATGACCCTCCCCAGTAGTTGTTTTCTTAGGAGACACACTGTTTCTACATTCATTGGTGAACTGTGGTTACGTGTCGTTTAGATAGGTACAAACAGGGATGACTATAGTCGAACCTTGGCTCAGCCTTGAGGTATGATGGCCTGGTCCTTAATAGTACTACTGCATAATGCCATCTTAGGAAACATTGCTGCCCACAGCTATAGGCAATAATGGCTCCAGTTCACCCTCATGGTGACTAAGTATCAAGGATTCGCTAGGATCAAATGCAAGCCCAAATGCCACAGAACAATGGAAAAAAACAATCTGATTAGTCCATTTGTTCTACTTTTCTGTGAATGTTTGAACTTAAGCAGTTCAATTTCAGTCTGAGCACCTGTTCCTTTGTTAGTGTGGTTGATGAAATACTTAGCACTGAATTCTTCAGCTCTAAATCTTCTTTTGGTTGCACGTGTTTGACGACTCATTGGTCTTCTTTTTCAGTTTTTTACTGCATCTGGTAGGCAATTACTGTCTCAGTTCTATCTACTTTTCCCTTGTATTGCCCCTCTTTAGTTGTTTCTTTGGACAAATTGGAGCACGGGCATCTAGCCTAAATAATATGTTTTCTTTTTGGCTCTTCCTTTGCTGATGTAACAGGCTCAGATCAGCCGCCTGTTATTTGGACGATACTGCTTTGTTCATGGTAGCTCTTTTAGTTGTAAAGTAAAATATTTTGGCAAAAGTGAAAATTCTACCACATTCATAGTCTTGTTCATCCCTCAGAAACGTTTTTTTGATTTTTAGACTTGCTTTCTAGCTCAACATTTTCTATATACTTTTCTAGTTTCTTTTAAGCCATTATATTGATTGTGATTTTCATATTTTTAATCCCTCTCCTCCAGTTCCTTCAAAATATGTTTCCTTTGCATTTCTGAGTGCTGGAGCATGGTTTGCAACATCTCTGTCAACGTTTTGTGATATTCCCCATCCACTCTGCTATTATTGCTGGATCTAAATCTTTTACAGCTGGTGATAAGAGAACTGACAGTTCTCTTGGAATTCAGAAAGCATCCTAGCAATTTTGAAAGGACGTCAGCTCTCATCACTGACTCCTCTCGTTCTTTCCTGGCTTCTCCACATAATGAATTGTAATGATTTTTATATTGCAGTATGTTTTAACACAAATTTGTCGTCTGTGCGCGTTTTTTTCTTTCCTGCTGTTACTTCTTCGTCGAATAATCGTGTTGCGCCCATCCACCCTCTACACCCTCCCCCGGTTCTCTTTGTTTTGAAATCCATTCCAGCTTTATGCTCAGGATATCACTTGACAGTAAGCAAATTACATTTCAGTGAACTCCTTGAATTCATGCAGCATTTGTATTTAAAAGCGATTGACCTGCCTGCTCTTGTGCAATTTAATATTGAAAAAGCTCTTTTTTTTTCTTTCGGAACCGGGGAGCAGAAGTGAGTGAGGGAGCTTGGATGCGTAAGTTCGCTCATTAGGGAGTTAACCAATCCCCCTGATCTCTAAGGAAACCATGCACCTCCAATTAACCAGATATATTAACCTACGGACCCTCATCTGCTCCCTATCTCATTATCTCTACTTTATCTTTTTCCCAATGGTCTTGAGATCAGTGCTTGCTTCTGTGAATGCATCCTAGCTTCTCAGGCTTGTTGTTGACAGGTCCTAACAGTATAGTGACCCACCTCATTGTATTTTGAAAACCTCCTTTCTGCCTCACTCACTAAGCTGTCAGATTTTCATCCTTTGTTATATTGTCAAAAGAATGTGCTGCTTGCAAAGAAAGTACTTCTTCTAAAGTTTTTTTTTTTAAATTTGTTTATTAAATTTTTGCAATGGTACACACTCAGCATCATGTTATACAAACTGTATAATGCAAGAATAGCAGTATTTCGAGCGAGTGAACATAGTAAATGAAAAAACAGAACAGAAAAGAAAAACCTTAACAAAACGGACAGGAGGCATCATATATATCTTACAGTATCTAAATAAGCACATAAGACAATGGGATAATTTGCAAATAAACAGCAACACAGCAATACCACTTGCAAGGTTATTAACAGTGGGTCTGCCTTGGGAGGACGGCCGATGTCATATTCAAGCAACCACCCGAGAGAGCCAAACCAAGGCGGGCATGGGTCTAGGTATGTTTCAGATGACTGTGAATTGAGAGAAGCAGCACAGTTAGGGGGAACGGAGTTATCCTCCTGAAGTGTTTGTAACCAATCTAAAAAGGGGGCCCATATATCCTTCGGTCTTAAGGCTGTGGGCATCAACTTCCAAGAAGTTGACAATTGTGTGTGACTGAAGGTGACGTCTTGGATCCAGACCCTGGTTGTGGGCACTTTCTTATCACCCCAATGAATAGACACTCTTCGCTTGGCCAGCAAGAGGAGCAATGCGTGTAGTTTGCGATTATCGGCCTTAGTGTCCTTAACATATCCCAGTAACCCTATAAGTGGCTGAGGTTCGTTCGATACCCCTAGTATATCATGGATTTTGCTAAACTTCTTCTAAAGTTCAGGTTCATTAAAAAGAGTACATGTGCACAAGTTTGTGTTGCTCCTTGCTTCAAACAGACTGCAAGTTAAGTCCCACAATTACACGTTCCAGCATCTCTTGACCTCTGTAGGATATAATGTCTGCTTGCTAGTCCCATCTTTAGAAAGGAAATGGAAAACATGCTCACAGTGCATATGTGCTGACATCATATCCTGCAAGACTCCACTTTCACAATCTTTCTTTTATGCTTATTGTCATTGAAACTGTGTTGTTCATTTCATTTTCTTACATTTCTTACTCTTTGTTCGGCCTGTTACTATTCACCAAATGTATGGTAATTAAAAATTTCAATTTCTTTTGTAGCAATCACACTTATTTTAATTCTCTCAGAATAACTGTTTACAAGTATAACTATTACTTCTGTGATTACAACAGTGGCATATCAGATGCTCGTTGTTCTGCAACAAAGGGATGTCAGTATCATGGTTTTATTTGGTTGTTTATAAAAACAATATATTTTTGTGTCTTTAAAAGTGCAATCTGCTAAAGTGCTCTCTTGTTCTAACTCGTTCTTTCCTATGTTTTCTGCAGATAATTCATCAGTTTTGTTGAATGCCTACAATGACTTCTCATTATGGGAACTCGGAAAATTCAGTGGGCTAGCTATCCTAAGAAGGCGCATGACTGACAGAAATGTCAAGGGAGAGAGTGTTAGAGAATGGGAATACAGGAGGTAAGTAAGGGAGAGGCAGTCTACCATTAAAATAAGCAAAATAACCATGTATTCAGTCCCTAAAAGAAACCCATTTTTGAGTGAAACATACACTTCACACCCAAGCAGCATGCTTTATTGATTACTGACTAGCTTTGATGAGACTATAGCAGAGTTTTGTGAAGCATTTATGGTTAGTACTTTAATTTAAGTTCGTACTGCTGAATCCACCAACATTTCTTGGTGCATACGAGGGTCATGATTATCTCCAACCCCAATATTCGCGGTCAGCCTCTAAGGTAAGCCCATGTTGTGAAATCCCTGCTTTTTAAGGGTCACTGCTGGTAGATTTACTTTGCCCCCAAAATGCGATTCCTGCCTCAAAGGAGAAAAAGATAACCAATAGGTGCTTCCCACGTCCTCCTATAAGTTATGTTTACAAGAGGAAAGGGTTGTTTAAAATCCAACAAACCTGCTAGAGACTCTCTTACTCGTGAAGGATGAAAATCAGGGACCCTACACTGAACCCCAAGACTCTGTAGTCACATAAACCTTGATGTCTAATAATAATTGGTATATATTGAGCCTTCATCTTATGTAGATCATGCAAATTAGTGTTGATAAATAGTATCAAAGAGAATAAAATATAGATGCCAAACATACATTTTAAGCTTTTAGAAATGTATTTCTCTTGTCTTAATAAGTATGTATTTTTTAACGTGTATTTTTGTAATGGTTTTAATTAATCAAATACAATAAATTACTTTACTCACATTATTACTATGCACTTTTCTGCCACGTCTTTTATTAACCCCATACACCAGTTGTGTAATTCAAAATTATGCCCAAACCCCTGCAGAATGTGATAGGGGGCACCGAGTCACCAATATCTCACAAATATTTATAGGCTTTAGGCTGAATGTGGACCCCTGAAGGGTTGAGGGGGTCCTGCGTCACAGGGATTACAAGGGCTTGTGCTACACTCCTGTGACATAGCAGTTGCAGACCAGAGAGTCCTAAGTTAAGTGTCCCGAAATGACAGAATGCCTGACAGCTTTTGCTTTTTTTCCCCGCCCCTCCATATTTGGGGAAAGTATTTACCCTTTCCTTCTTAATATTTCTATGGAGCCTGTGGGGGTCCTTCCTGCTCGGAATCTCACTCTTGCAACATCCAGCTGAAGACAATGCTACCATTTGAAGCAAATGGCAGCTAAGAGGCATTCGTTTTTGTCAATTTTTTTTTCCACTCAATTTTTGTTCAGACGGGTGGAAGCCACTTCCATTCACCTTGACTTTATTTCTTCACTAGGAGGAAAAGTGAGAATTGCACAACCAACTATTAGTAGTGTAGCTGAAAGTCCATGAAACAGACTAGAAAACAGTGAGCAGAAGAATCAAGGTATAAGTCCAAAAATAGTCTCAAGGTCTATCAATAGGCCAGATCCAATGAGTTCTTGTCAATTTTTAAACCCTAATTGAATGAATATTGAAGGTCATCTTGCAAAAATGCTTTACCCCGCAGCTCAGTCATAGCTAATATCCAGCAGGAAGAAAAAAAAATCCCCTTTAGTCCACATAGCCTAGAAAAGAAGTTATGTGACACTTTTTAACTAACAAAAACATTCTGTAAGCATGCATTAAAAATAGTAAATGTAGTATGGAAACTTGTACTTAATTTGAGGCCTCATTTTCAGGCATATATGATGAGCGAACACACCTCATGCCTGCCTCAACACACAATTTTAGACAATGTTAACAAGTATCAAGGCCTATAATCCATGTTTATATTATCAAACACATACAGAGAATGCTGTACATGACCGTCTGAAAACATTGGCAGCGTCTACGAAAAGTCGTCGTTTGGAGAGAGCAGACCTCCCTCGAAATGAACCACGCCAAGAGAGTGGCCACTAGGGTGAGTGCGCCAAAGCATTTTAACCTCCTACTAATAAATGAGACGCATCGACTCTCAATGCTGGAAATGAACCACTTTTGTTGCACAAGGGGAGCCTAAATAGCTGAAGCAGCAGCCACAACAGGGTTCAGTTTACTGTAAATATAAATAATAACTTATGTAATATATATTGCAATCTGTAATACATTGACCTTACTTTCCACATAACCGGCTTTGGTCTGTACTTCATATTCATGTTTTTACTACTGCCATGTTAAGGTAACTCCTGTGCTGCGGATCCTGTAAAGAGGCTTTAGCTTGTACAAAATCGACCACTAGAGTGTTTCAGCAGTAATCAATGCTTGGATGACTTTTAAGGTGTGGCCCCAGCTCAGGTAATTATATCCTGTTAATCTCCTTATGGATAATCATGGACCAGCAACTCTCTCCAACAAGGTGGCCTGCACTGCCATGGTGCTTCAGCTCCAGCATGCATGTGGTATTGTCACTCGATACAATCAAGTCATTCTTTCCTGGTGACCACTTCTTTACCGCGTTTCACCTATTCCTCCAGCAATTGCTGGAGGAAAGTGACATTCACATGCTGGATCATGCCAAAGAAAATGTACTTTTAATGTGATGCAGCTATTTCCCTTGATGCATTATGTGTATAAGTCTGACGTTGTGTCAGTAACACCTTTCTGGTGTTGGTGGTGCCAGCTCACGGCGCCCCATACCAAGGTAATGTGATGTAGCCCACATGATGACAAAAAATCTGTTTTGCATGGTTTAGTTCTTCTAACATTCTGTAGCTCCGTGGAAATAAGGTGGCTATTTTGGATCGGGGAATGTTCACTCAGCAAATGCAAAGTTTATTCTGAAGATGGATGCCTCTAAGAGTAAATCGAGATCTATTCCAAGCAACCTTTTATATTATAGGGTTAGATCTATCTTTACAATAAAAATCAGCATAGAAATCATATGCTAGCAAAGTCAATACTGGAGATTTAAAATCTCCTGTTACAAGAAAGTGCTATTTCATTGCAGTTCCACTTTTGTTTCTAGGGAAGAAATTACATTGACGCACCAGAAATCTTCAAAGTGAATGGAGTGGAAGTGATTACGAGCTTCTGGCCACTTCCGTTTCTGCCACTGGGTCTCCTTTGTGATCTCCTGGGTCCACTTTCATCCGGACTGGGATCGTAAACCAGCCCGGGCACTTGGGTCCGACCGGCCCCAGTGGGGGGGCATGTACTGACGGGAACACTGCTGCTGCGTGCGCGCTTGTTACTGGGAGCCGATTTGCTGCTGCAAAACCGGCACCCAGTCACAAAAACGGCCCCCACCGGTCCAGAACCGGCCCCCACCCATCCGTCCCACATGGGAAACGCCCGGTGCCCGCTACGGCCAGTCCGGCCCTGCTGCCCAATGCTATTGAGGAAGTGCATGCTCCTCGGGTTGGAATGAGGAACATATAAACTACTGAACACTGCCTGGCAGCAACCCATGCTGCCTCTGAGTCCAGGTCTCTACTGCCATAGATGGTCGACGGCATACAATATCCGTAAACAAGAATGGCTGTGCGGTATCTAGTTATTGCATAGAAAAGGACTGCAGATTCAACACCTGCTGGACCAACGCAAGGTGGCTTTCAATGTTGTTTCTCTTGTTTACAGATAATTTGGATAATGCAGCCACCTCCACATTTCCGCTATCCATTCACTCTCCTCGGAGAGTATGTCTGAAGTATGGTATATTGATGACATTTGAGGTTTCTCTCTTAGTAGATCTTGTAATACAGGTTTGCTAAAACTTGGGGCTGCTGAGCTATACTGAGACCTTAGGTTTGTTAGCAGTGTAAAATACTTCTGTGGTAGTAATACCCAATAAGTGGCATTTTGTTGATAGGTGTGTTACTACACTGCTCCTGTAGCAGAAACCCAAATGCATCCTGTGGAGTTGGGACCAATAGGAGTATGTAAAGCCTGAGAAGGACCATTGGAAGACTGTATCTGCTTCAAGTAATCAATGGCACATATCTTTATCCAGGTAGCAGTATCGCCCGACAATGATAGCAGTAGAGATGTTATAGGACACACTTTACAGAGAACACGGGATAACGAGCCAGACATTAAACTCAGAGCCCTTTCATGTCTTCTTAACTAGACTGAAACACATGATAATTTTCCTGCTGCCTGTAGTAATGCCAGATTAACGTTTTCAACTGTCTGCAGTGTGATCAGTTGAAACTAGCAATACCCATCAAAATGTCTATACTTATGTCTGGCTTTAGACAGCTTTGGTTGTGTTTGCCAGAAATCATGTCATGAACATCAACAAGCCCTGGAAAAACCAATAGATCTTGTTTTGTATTAGTTAAAGTGTACTGAGTGACAGAGCCTTTAAACCAATGGGTCACACACCACAAACTCACCATCAATTACCAAGCACTGTTTTTTTTGTTGCAGATTTATATAGCACAAACTCGACCCGAAGGTATTGGAGCGCTTTAAAGGAGCACCAGTTACGTTACACAAGGACACTTTTTTTTTGGTAGACACGGGGAGATTAAGTGATTTGCCCAGAATCACAGGATGCTGAGCCGACGCCGAAGCTGGAATCTGGTTCCCCAGCTCCCAAGTCGGTAGCTCTGGCCGTTACGCCACATCATTAGTAAAAAGTCAAACCTACTGGCTTTTCCTTTCTTGTTGAGTCCTCTCTCACCCTTTTGGAGGTCCTGTGAAGTTTATGCTTTGGAAGTTTCTGCGTGGTGCATGCAACACTTTCAGACAAAAAGCATTGCGTTAGCACATCAGAACATTGTTTCACTTGTATTTACATGCATATGAACAGCTAACTAGTTAAAATTCTGTTACACTATATTAATAGCTACTATTGCCTCGGAAATGCTTTTCAGCTCTGGGATGAAAAGAAAGAGTTTCATCTCTGTGATTCATCTCATTATTCGTTCAGATTTTGTATAATTTTTTTTTTGCATGTAGCATTTATGTTTTTGTTTTTATAGAGTAATCAAGTGGCAACCTCTGATGCCAGACGGTTGAGAGCAATTCTTCTCTTTCAATCAATTACGGTCTAGGAGTTCTCAAAATATTATAAAGAAGTAGTGATGATTGAGGCCTAGAAAATGTCGTGCCTTACTTGAATCCTAACAAAAAAAGAAATAACAATCAATTGTACTAGGACAGAAGAAAAATAAAATAAACCTCTGCAAATCAGTGAAACGCACAGCAAAGTCCTGGCATTTTAATCTCTCACTAGTACGATTTGATCACACTACACTGAAACAAACAAATGGTGTATTTGTCAATGCTTGAAAAAGACCAGAACTCACAAATTCAAGTATGTACTTACCAATGGAGACATGAAAAACGGTGGTACAGGCCTTAATGAGCGGCGGCTCCTTAGCTAAGCAGCTCAAAAAGGAAAAATAAAATGATAATAACGTAGCGTTATCATCATTCTATTTTTCCTAGTGAAGTGGCTCAGTTTCTTATGTGCGGGCGGGGAGGGCCTCTGTGTCGCCAGAGCACTGCAGGGGGTGGAGTGGAGGGCACTCTGTAAGTGTGCATGCCGGTTTGGCCGGCCTTCTCGGGCCGGCGAAACAGTCGTGCGCCCATTGCTATGGGAGCCTGGGTGCTTCCTGCTGCCCTGCCATGACTCCACACAGGAAGAAGGTAAAAAGATTAAGAGGATGGATGACGTAGGCGAGGTGGCGGCCGGTTGTAGCCAGGTAAGTGGTTTTAAAAAAATTATTTTTCATTTCCCCCCCTCCCCGCCTCATCACCCCCGTCCGGTAGCAGCCGCTACTGGCCTTAATTAGTACGAATCCGGACTACACAAACCCATTCTATTTGGGACTCCCTAGCATTTGACAGATCGACGTCAGATTTCTCAATATGAAGCAGCTCAATTGATCCTAAAGATAAAGCTTCGGCAGTCACTATAGAGCCACGTGACACAGCTATACTGGATGCCAATTCAAAAAATGATGTTTAAAGCACTGGCATTGGCCCATAGAGCATTTTATAGGAGTGGCCCTAGATCCATCTGTGATAAGCTGATCCCCTATTAGCCTTCCAGAGCATTGAGATCTGCTGATGCTTCTTTCCTGAAAATTCCTAGGATCGGACTCTCTAAAAGTGGGGGGACTAGGGTTCCTTCTCTAATCTAGTGGCTAAAGCGTGTACTAATAGTCCTTCTTCCCTATGATACACTGCAGATAAAAACTCACTTATAGAAGTAGTTGAAAACTTAGTACTTCAACTTGCCCATGTCTGATGTTGGCTACTGTACTCGCTTTCTTCCTCTCAGCGCTGTGAAGCCCCTTGAGGCAGTTGTTGCTGTTTATAAAAGATCTCATTCGTTCATTCATTCATACTGAAAGAAGATCAGCTTGATGCTCTGGAACCAGAGGAGATAGCCACTTTTTTATGAACCAGGAGCAGTTACTTCAGAAGAGAAGGGGAGGGAAGAGGCCATTCTCTTCCTCCCTTTTGTTCCCTCTTTCTATCACCCTTTTCTCTCTCTCGTCAGGCATTTAAGAAAAGGCCGCTGCTGACCTTTCATATTGCATATAAAGACTTGTGGAAAGGCACAACCTGTTTGAAGCTTATTTTGATGCTGTTTTTGTCTTACAAACAATGTCCATCTCTGGTCTAAATGTTACACCTCCCTTTAGAGTATCCAGACTTTTGATGTCTACTACATGTCTGTCCTGGGGTATCCTAAATGATGCCTGTCACACTTTATCCAACTCTACACATCATAGTTTCTCTTTCTCTCCCTCTATACCCTCCCCTGCCCCTGCCAAGGCACCACATTTATTTCTTAGATCTCTCCTATATGGTTGATATCTCTGTGTTTCCATTCTCGTCTTAAATATTTCCTTGGTACCCCAAAAACAGTGCTAGTCTTACATACACAAATACTATATATGCACCTCTCCCTTCAGCATATTCCCCCAACTTTTCTCTCAAAAGTCTGACCAACTTTTCTGATGCACAAGAAATTTAGAGCATGGTCCACAGAAAGATGAGTACATACAAATCATTTTTAGACCTATGATTGCATAACCTTCTGTATATTCAGAGAGTTATAAAATATATATTAAGATGATTAGAAGTTTACACACATCATTGAGTTCTATACTTGCTTCAGCAGACTGCTTGAAGGGTGAACAAAACTCAGGATGAAGGTGTGTGAGCATGTACGCGAAAACACATTTTCTTCTCATCCTGGTAAACGATTTGGAGGTGTAAAAATCCCTTTGCCTACACTACTATGAAGCATGGGGATGGTTGGGTATAGGTGGCCAAACCTGGTGTCAACAATCGTTAGGAAAAATTGTTAATATAACTTGCAAGTGTTTACTACCTTCCCAATTGCCATGTTCCTGCTAACCCTTGGAAACACTCATGTTCCTACTTTAAAGTTGCCAATGTTAAAATTGCACCCTATTTACAGACTTCCTCCTGTGCAAGTGGAGTTTTCCTTTGAATAAATCTGCAAAAACTGATTCTGCTTATCACAATGTGGAGGTTGTGATTGCAAATGTATTTTTTGCACACTCAAATCGCACTTAGGAGCAGAAATAATTTTTTAATCAAACCTGGTCTTTTTGTAACTTTAGTTGTCCCTGCCCTTCTGTACCCCAAAGCATCCCTTTGAAACCAAGGCTTAGACTTTTCTGCCTAGTAAACGTCCAGCACTTTTGCAGATAGGAAATGGTTCATACCACCAGGTGTAGGTATTCCTCTTGCTCTACACAGGGACCAGAAACCGGCCCTGGCAAACTGCTCAGCCGGCCCCCCCTGGGGTGAGGGGGAGTGCAGCCAAGCAGTTTGCGAGGGCTGGTCGCGGCCGATTTTGTTACAGGAGGCCGATATTGTCGACCCCCGGTAACAAAAACGGCCTCCCAGGGGCCCAAAACTGGCCCCCACCCTAGCGGCCTACCGGGGAAACGCCCGGTGCCCGCTATGGCCAGTCCGGCCCTGGCTCTACAGTTAAGAGGGCCTACGTAAAAGGCAGAAATCACAAATCAGGCGTTGGGGGTCTTCATGGAAGCCATTGAAACTGTAAGCCTTGAAGCCAGAATCAACCCTGGCGGAAATGTTCAAACTAGCCATACGTTGCAGAAAGCAGTGACTAGAACTGGCCATCGGTGCTTTCATGGTTGGTCATGGCAACCTCCTTAGGCCCACTGGGAAAATACAAGAATGGCCTGGCAGGGGCAAAATGAAAATGGTAGGCATTGGCTTGGATGGACCTTTTCTTCAGCTTGGCGTCGGTAAGTGTAGTCATTGAGCTGGAGAGTCGAGTCCTCAAAAGTAACACCCTTAGATAGATCACACATAGCTCTCTATGATGCATCAAAATGCGACACATATCCAGCCACGGCCCGTGCAGGTAAGAGCGGTGGGGCGTGGTGGGGTATATTTTGACAGACGACGAGGAGGAGGGAAAATTAAATAAATAATTAATTTGCCCTTGTCGTCGTCTGCTGAAATCGCACCCCCACCACCCCCTCCCACCGCTCTTACCTGCACGGGCCGCGGCTGCACATATCATTCTACAAAACTCCAACAGCAATGAAAAAATAAACACACAGTTGAAGGTAGTTCTACGCGCGGAGGTCAAGCTTCTCTCCTAGATTCGGGGGGGCCATTAAAGGAAAACTGGAGCTTCTCACAGCATTCAGAAGACATGAAATGACAATGGGTGAACCTAGGACTTCACAACAGATATGAAGAAAACACTGGGCTCCCATTTTGGAGGGTGGAGTGTTTATGTGCCTTACGCAGGGTTGATAAAGACAAGCAAAGACATCAAAATGGAAGCCTTTCTCGAGGGCCCTATTATACTTTTTTTAATGGTTTTACAGTAAAAGACATGACTAAACTCATTATCTTTCACAGCAATGCTGCAGGGCATTCTTCGTCTTCTTTCTTCAAACTCGGCGTCTCATATCTGCATGAATGCTCCAAGAGAGAAGCTGTCACACTAAATCAATCAGGGCAGATTTTTTTTCTCACTGTCAGTGGGGGACAATTTGATATCATTCTTTCTGGCGACGGACAGCAAAAGAAAGTGCCCTCACGAACAACGTGTAAATGAATAGAAAACTATGAAGTGTGTGCTGGCTGCTTGTTCCTGACATGCAAAATGCCCGCAGGAAAACACTTATTTTAAGAGCTGCATTGTTTTTGGGAGAAAAAAAATCTTTGAAAGATCTTCACTCTGGCCTCCGTGTTCTTTGAGAAAGTAAAAAGCTTAGGCGAGAAATTGGATTTAAAGAGATGCGCCCCGATAAATTGACAAAGAGAGAAGATAAAAGTGATTTTATTTGTCTAACTGAGAAAAACAAGCAGGAGTTTCAGCAGCACGCAAATTCTACTCCACGCTACTTTCAACAGGGGCCTTAATGCTCAAAAAATGTTTTAAATAAGTTAAAAGTGCCTCCCACGGAAAGTGTGTAGAGTATTAAAACGTAAAAAAAATACTGTGTGAAGTGATCCATCATATGCTACATGCCTAGTGCTCTTTTAGCCTCTGTTCTCCTCCACCTCTGAGCATGCTACCCTCCCTCTCCATCCTCCCCTGCCACACCCTCCCTTCCACATCGCCCAGCACCCCTCACCCAATACCTACTGTGCCATCACATCTCACCCCCTCTCTGAGACGTTATTTCTTTGTCCTATTGGTATAGCAATGTGCAACTAACAGGTACGTTTGTGCTCTATAAGCCATGTATATTCAATAATATGCACGTACTCACATTATAGAGAGGGGACATAAATATATAACAGATGGGGGCACAAAATATTGAGTAGGAAATATTGCATTACCACAATATCATAGGCAAAATATTGAGGACTAACATATTGGCAGGTAAGTATATATTGGTAACTATAGGCTTACTATACTGAACTCCACATATATGTACCTTGATGATATATATATATATAAATATATATATATTTCAAAAACGAGAAAGGTTGCCCTGGTAGAGACGCCAACACAGATGGTAAATAACTCCATTGCTTTATTCATGGTTGCAGGCACATCGTATTCTCCCCCAAAACTGCCATATGCATTTCGGGCTCCATGCCCTTGTTCACTGGCGTTTTCCACAGCATTCACGGCACCCACTTGGGGAGTACAGATTTTAATTTTTCACGCACATTGAGCAGCAATCACTGTGAGATATGAACGGACTTCCATACCCAGAAATCAATGAAAATACGAAGTCCTAGAGGGGCGGGGTTTATGGTTTATAGTCCACATGGCTGCCGTGAATGCTGTGGAAAACGCCAGTGAACAAGGGCATGGAGCCCGAAATGCATATGGCAGTTTTGGGGGAGAATACGATGTGCCTGCAACCATGAATAAAGCAATGGAGTTATTTACCATCTGTGTTGGCGTCTCTACCAGGGCAACCTTTCTCGTTTTTGGAACTTTAACTGCGGCGCGCCTCGTCGCTGAGACGAACCGCTGCTTTAACAAAGCGGACCTCGGCACTCGGATTTCTGGGTGCTTGAAAGGAGATGGTAAATCCGGCATTTCTGGTGTGAAAGAAGCAGGTACTTTGGACAATTCTCCTCGTAACCCACTTGGGGAGTACAGATTTTAATTTTTCACGCATATTGAGCAGCAATCACTGTGAGATATGAACGGACTTCCATACCCAGAAATCAATGAAAATACGAAGTCCTAGAGGGGCGGGGTTTATGGTTTATAGTCCACATGGCTGCCGTGAATGCTGTGGAAAACGCCAGTGAACAAGGGCATGGAGCCCGAAATGCATATGGCAGTTTTGGGGGAGAATACGATGTGCCTGCAACCATGAATAAAGCAATGGAGTTATTTACCATCTGTGTTGGCGTCTCTACCAGGGCAACCTTTCTCGTTTTTGGAATATATATATATTATCTACTGGCGGCGCGCCAGTAGATAGTTATAGTTAGGACCTATTTTCCATAGGAAATTCGCAACATTCTATTTCCAATACCTTTGGCGCCGGTTGACGAATCTTCGCGAAATTCTCAAAACTTATGGCCCGCTCCGGTTCGCTCCTATCCTAAAAGTCTCGGGGTGATTCGTCAAGTGGGGGCCGAGAAAAAAAGGGGGTCCCAAAATGTGTTTTCCCCATGCAATTTTCCATAGGAACCTTTAGTCGCAGCTACAGCCCGAACTGCTGAACGGAATTACACCAAATTTGGCAAAAAGGTAGCCCTTGGTTCAGAGTTGTGCCTTTTGGTTAAATGGTGTAAATCCGTTCAGTAGTTCAAGAGAAAATCAAAAGTAAAAACACATATATATCTATGGCCGCGTAGGATCCGCGCACCCTCCCGATCACGAGCTGTATGCTAATTGGCTGTCAACACTCCAAATCAGGAAGTGTTGGCAGCCATCTTGTGCCTCGAACCGAGGCACAAGAAAAGAGAAAAACAAGTGCGCAAAACGCAAAAAGGGGGCAGGGTAGAAACACCCTGACCCCCTAGGCCTGCTCAGGGGGTCCTACAAGGACCCCCAGGGCCCAAAAAGATTTTTTTTTTTTTTTTTTAAATCGGCGGGATGCGCTTAGGATGCGCGGAACCCGCCGTGAAAAAAAAAAAACGAAGCGCGGACTCCCGCGCTTCGTTGTTAATTGGCCCCCGGGTGGGCCAAGTTCCGGGGGCATGCGGGGGTTTATAAAAATGAGTGGGGGGTGTCTAAAGCCCCCCCAAGCCCCGGGGACCGCCACCCCCCGGGGCTTTGATTTTAAAATGGTGCGGGAGGGCACTCGGCCCTCCTGCAGCCCCGGGGACCGCCACCCCCGGGGCTTCTTTTTTTAAAATTTAATTACCTGTGTGGGGGGGGCTCGAGCCCTCCCACACGCCCCGGGGACTGCCACCTCCCCGGGGCACTAAGAATTTTAAATTGGGGATCCGTTTCAGACCCCCGAAGCCCCGGGGACCACCACCTCCCCGAGACTTTGAACATGTTGGGAGGGGGACCGCGCGGCCCCCCTCCTGGAGCCCTTGATGGCCCTGGGGACCACCACCCCCCAGGGCCGGCTCCTGCAGTGTCCCGGGGTGCCCACCCCCGGGACACTGTAGTTTGCTATGGCAGGGCGGGAGCCTCGCGGCTCCCGGCCTGCCATAGCAAACTGCTTTGAATTTTGGAAGAGAGAGCAGGAAACCTGGTCTCTCTTCCAAAATTCAAAGCAGATTGCTTTTCCACACGGGGAGCTGCATCTTAGCAGCTCCCCAGGTGGAAAAGCAATGCCGGCTCCCGCAGGACGCGGGGAGCCGGCGGGACCGTGGGGGGATTGGGGACCCCCCCACGGTCCCCAACGGAGAGGGCCAGCCCTGGGGGATGGGGTCCCCGGGGCCATAAGTGGCCTGAGGAGGGGGGCAACGCAGCCCCCCTCCAAAACAATTTTTTTTTTAAATAAAAAGGCCATGCCCCAGGGGATGGGGTCCCCGGGGCCGATTAAGGCCTCGGGAGGGAAACCACGCGGCCCCCTTCCAAATTTTAAAAAAAAAAAAAAAGCGGGCAGGCCCTGGGGGATGGGGTCCCCAGGGCAAATAAATTACAAAAAGAAGGGGGGCCACACAGCCCCCCTTCTTAAAAAAAAAAAAGACCGGCATCGCGCCGGAGGCCACGCCCCCTCCTTGCAGCACTCTGCAAACGCGCCCCCTGGTGCGTTTGCAGATGGAGAACGAATTCCCCTTGAATACTGGGGGTACCTGGGGGCCAACTAGCCCACCAGGAACCTCCAGTATGCGCCAGGGGGCTGCGTTGCAGAGAGGTGTTCTGAGGCCACGCCCCTTTTTACACCTCTCTGCAACGCAGCTCTGTGGCGCTTAATGGAGGTAGCTGGTGGGCTAGTTGCACCCTAGGGACCCTCAGGATTCAAGGGGAGTTAATCCCCCGACTTAAAACGCGCCACGGGGCTCGTTTGCACAGTGGTGAAGGGAGGGGGCGGGGCCTGAGGTGACATGTGTGCAAACATGCCCTGTGGCGTGTTTTACTTTGGGGGATTAAGTCCCCTTGAATCCTGAGGGTCCCTGGGGTCCAACTAGCCCACCAGGTACCTCCAGTAAGCGTTACAGAGCTGCGTTGCAGAGGGGTGTAAAAAGGGGCGTGGCCTCGGACCACCTCTCTGCAACACATTGCTGTGGCGCTTACTGGAAGTACCTGGTGGGCTAGTTTGGCCCCAGGGACCCTCAGGATTCAAGGTGACCTAACCCCGTAACTTAAAACGCGCCACGGGGCGCGTTTGCACAGTGGTGAAGGGAGGGGGCGGGGCCTGAGGTGACATGTGTGCAAATACGCCCTGTGGCGTGTTTTAAGTTGGGGGATTAAGTCCCCTTGAATCATGAAGGTCCCTGGGGTCCAACTAGCCCACCAGGTACCTCCAGTAAGCGCTACAGAACTGCGTTGCAGAGAGGTGTAAAAAGGGGCGTGGCCTCGGACCACCTCTCTGCAACGCAGGCCTGTGGTGCTTACTGGAAGTACCTGGTGGGCTAGTTGGGCCCCAGGGACCCTCAGGATTCAAGGTGACCTAATCCCCCAACTTAAAACACGCCACGGGGCGCGTTTGCACAGTGGTGAAGGGAGGGGGCGGGGCCTCAGGCGAAATGTGCACAAACACGCCCTGTGGTGCGTTTTAAGTTGGGGAATTAATTCCCCTTGAATCCTGAGGGACCCTGGGGCCAACTAGCCCACCAGGTACCTTCAGTAAGCACAACAGAGTTGCGTTGCAGAGAGGTGAAAAAAGGTGCGTGGCCTCGGAACGCCTCTCTGCAACTCAGCTCTGTGGTCCTAACTGTAGGTACCTGGGGGGCTAGTTGGGCCCCAGGGACCCTCAGGATTCAAGGGGGCTTAATCCCGCAACTTAAAACGCGCCACGGGGCGCGTTTGCACACGTCACCTTAGGCCCCCCCCTTCACCACTGTGCAAACGCGCCTTGTAGCGCGTTTTAAGAGGTAGGTTTAATCCCCCTGCCCTATTATGTACTAGGGACTTACAGAGGAGGTCATGCTAATCACAGGGGTACCCCAACGCATAGTGTTCCCTAGTGTATGTAGGTGTTTTCACTGTATTCTAAGTGTCTTTTAGCATAGCACTGGCTCTGGTTAGTCAGAGTCAGTTACCACCAGTACACGTCTGAAAAAGTTGTGGGCACAGGCTGATTTTGCAACAAGGCCTCTTTCTGCTCCTCTGTTGGTTCTTTCTGCACATCTTTTGCTTCTTCCTGCACTTTTCTTCGTCTTTGTGGACTTCTGTTGCTTCTTTCTGCATTTCTTTTGCTTCGTTCTGTGCATTTTTTCTTCTTTCTTCACATGTCCTACCTCTGTAGGCATAGTTAGAAACTAGCATTTAAAAAACCTTTGAAATTCACTGAAAAAACCATAGGTTTCAGGCACGTTATAGTTAGAAATTAGCATTTAAAAAACCTTTGAAATTCACTGAAAAAACCATAGGTTTCAGACACGTTATAGTTAGAAATTAGCATTTAAAAAACCTTTGAAATTCACTGAAAAAACCATAGGTTTTAGGGACAGTTATAGTTAGTTGGACATTTCACTCGTACAAAACCCGTGAAATTCCCCCGTTATAGTTAGTTCAGCTAACTATAACTCGCGCCCCCGCAATGCACTGCTGATGACGTCACATATTACATCACTCATGACATGGTCAGTGACATCACTGATGACATCACTGATGACATCTCAAATGACATCACTGATGACATCATCCATGTGATAATTTCATGCATCTTCTCACACCCTAATATAACTTTTGATACACCCACTCTAAATTACAGACTGCCATTCTCAAAACCATACACACTCCAATACCAATAACTACATAACAAATCACTGATTCTTAGGTCTAGACACACACATCTACTCACTCACCCGTACAGTCACTCATACTTACAGTCACTCAGTACAGGACTATCATATGCACTCATACACCTATATAAACACTCACACACCGCCACTCATCCATAGAGGTATTCACACACCTAGTCAGTCATGCAAAAAAATAATCACACACCCATTTACTCACCTATACAGTTATACACACACCAGCTCACTTACTCATACAAATACAGCACATTTTTACGCTCTTATACAATAACTGATACAAGCACACACGCATCCATACAGCCACTCTCACAATCACACACTCTCACTTATAGCCTTTTAAATACTCTAACACACATATATACTGCCTTTTACATATATAGTTACTCGCACATGTACCACTGAGATATACATTCACTAACACACCCATACACACACTCACCCACCCAAGCAGTCCATCACAGATGCACTCTTCAAATCATGCACCCAGTAAATCACCCACTCACACATCTATGTACAGAGTCACACACACCCCACCCACACAAACACTCAGGCACCCATACAGATACTCAGAGAACCAATCAATAACCCATATAGACACTCATGTAGCTATTCGCAAATCCATGCATCCACTTACACACCAACAGACAGACGGATACAGACATTCACACAGTTTAGTCAGTAACCCATGCATTCAGTAAGATACGTTTAATCACTCACTTGTAGAGGCAGTCACGCACCGACTCAGTCATCCATTGAGACACTTATACACCCAGTCATTCTTCAATACGCCCTTGCCTATATATATTAAACATATTTAAACTTTACAGAAACACACAGTCACTGCATGATGTCATCAGTGATGTCATCAGTGATGTCACTGACCATGTCATGAGTGATGTAATATGTGACGTCATCAGCAGTGCATTGCGGGGCGCGAGTTATAGTTAGCTGAACTAACTATAACGGGGGAATTTCACGGGTTTTGTACGAGTGAAATGTCCAACTAACTATAACTGTCCCTAAAACCTATGGTTTTTTCAGTGAATATATATATGTATATATATATATATACATGATATATATATATATATATAAATATATATATACACATATATATGTATAAACACATATATATATATATATATATATATATTGCTGCAAAACGATGCTCCTTCCGTCTCCCCTCCCCCTCGGCAGAGGATCGCCACAGCCGGCGGAGCGTGCCGGACAAAGTATGAAGTTCAAAGTCCAATAAAGCTATCACTCAGAGTATGTACCAACACCAGTAGATGGTTTAATTCAGTAACGTGTTTCGCTTGCTCAGCAAGCTTGTTCACACACTGTATTGTGGGAAATACTGCAATACATACAGGGTAAAAGAAAGTGAGAAAGGACAAATTCGGTTTTACATTTACACCAAAATGGCATCCATTTTGTAATGGTCACATTGAGGTTTATCATCTAATATTCTTATCATATTATAAACCTCTCTAGCATTGCTGCCACCATAGATAATACTTAATATGACTACAAGTAATAGGCATGTTCTTTACATCAATGGTATACATTTTATCATAGTCATGTAGAGGTTTATCGTCACATATTGCCATCATATTTTAAACCTCTATAGCGCTGCTGCGACCATAAATAAAGCATAATGAAATTCTACATAGTGCAATTCAAATGTACATTCCATATTAATGCCTCTACCATTGTTGCTAATATAATGTAATTCTGTGCCGAGAACCCATCAGGTGGATATCTATGGTTTACTAGCATTCATTCTGGTACGTACTTTAAGCGGCAATTGCTTAAAAGACTCCTATCTCAGGGTATCAGCGGTCTTCTAGATGTACTCGGCAAGTGCCTGTTACAGAACCCACACTATTATGGAAAGGGCGAGACAGCCAAATCTGCGGCTAGTGCCATATTACCTCCTCTCGAGATCCACTAGTACTGACTTTGGCCAGTGCCTGAAAAGCGGTGTGTAAGTCAGTGTAACACTATGTACAGTTACCCTGGTACTGCAGAACTCCCAGCCATAAACCTTTATTCCACAACTAGAATAAACAACAAAGTGAAAAGGTGAAGTAATCTAAAATATACACATCCCAACTACTCTCTATACCCCAATGGACAGAGATAGAGTTCAAATATAATGATAAAAGAATCTCTTATCTGTAGATTGCTGCCCTCCACCGTGATGAGCCGGGACCCAAGACTGGCACTGGTGCGTGTCGGGGTAGAGGAGCCACTCGTAATTACAGTCCCTTCTGGTTTTCTCACAGCAGCATATGGGACGCGCACTCGCCTTTCACACCAAGGAAAATAATCCTGAACCCAATATCATATCCATAAAAATATTTTAATCCAAATGCCGAAAAACCCAATGCGTTTGGGCATTGAACACGCCTTGTTCATATGTAAAAATAAATATTTTCAATCAAAAAGAAAACACCGCACTCCAGAAGCTGTTGTATAACTGCTTTACTTTACTTCATCACAGCACAATCTCCACCACCACCATCACCGACGTTTCGACCAAGAAATGGTCTTTCTCACGGTATTACGTATGTAGTCTATCAAGGGGAACATTCATAATTTAATGCACATCAAGCATAAACACCCTCATTTCCGTATCTCTCAACTCACTCTCATTTGGAGGGTGTCACTCTTCTTGGAATCACTTTTTCCACCCTCCAAAGCAAGCAGAATGCATCCCATAGATTTCAGTGAGATCACTCATCCTGGAAACCTTCCTCAGCCACTCAAAAAGAAGTTCTCTGCATTGATTTGAATGGGTTCGCCCATCAAAGCAAATTAATGTCACCACCCTTGGTAGCTCAAAAGGTAGCGAGGTATGCATTTCCTTTATTTTACCATCTATATGGTTAGTACAACGTTCACTAGAGAAAAACTGTAATACAGATACAAATGGGCAACTTTACTAGAAATTGCCCCAAAACCCAAAATGGAGGAAGGTGCTGACTTCTGACAAGGCATTATTTTTCAGTATAATGCATGTTCACAACATGGAGGAAAGCCAGCTCATTTATGTGAGTATGATATGCTCACAAGCCACTAACACTTAGGGTGTTTGGACAAATGCTTCTGATTTATGGCAGAGCTTGCAAAGACATTATTTCTGCAGACAGATCTCGCTCTGTTGGGAGCGTGTCAGAGATGTCAGTTTTAAAGAAACGATCTTGCGTGCAACACCGGAATACACACTTCCAAGTTTGAACAGGTAGTAATACCAGCTAGATTAGGGGAAAAAACCTCGGACCTTGTGAACCTGTGGAGAAGGCCACCGCGCTCTAGCATGAAACACTCAATCCTCACACTGCCTGGAGGTGGCGATTGTCATCATTCAATTATGGAGTCTCTGCACTGTCTGCAGCTACCTGGGCTGCTCCTGCTGTGGACAGGGCTAAATATACCTTGTTTTTAAAAGAGTTGTCAGTTTCAAAGGCACAGTGTATAATTGAGCTTGTATTTCGTGTCCTTGAGGTATTATTCTAGTGGCATAGAAACATTAGCACTCATTATTCATTGTGGATTAAAAGTTTCTAAAAACAATGTATCATTTACTCTGATTTTTATAAATATGATGTTGAATTGTTCTAAAAAATAGCAATGATGACTGCAGGTAGTGCAGTGGCACAATTTCCTGACACCCTCAAGTTGTTCAGGTGTTTCAAACAGAACATATAGGTTAAGTAGTGAAGACCACGTAAATGTGCTTCTTTAGGTAACATTATGTGGAAAGGTAATTTGGATTTCTTTCACTGGTCGCCCTGGCTAACATAGCAGAGGATTACACTTGTTTATCTAAGCTTTGTGACAGGCGCTCTTTGAAACAGACAGAAAATGGAAAACCTCTGTATATCGCAGTGTCGATTGTTGTGTTTCATGCCCTTGACTCCCAAATCGAGGATTTTTAGTCATAGCAAGAAAGTCTTGGATGTCCTAATGTTGCAATCAATCTTACAGCACATTGAGTGCAAGACTGAACCACTGGCAGTGCAGGATTAGATTTAATAAACTCCATGCAACTGGATACGGGCCACTCCATCACTTCGGGTGACCGCTGTCGGAGCCGACATTGAACAATGTTGTCAATTGCAGCAATAGTTCTAAGAGCCAAAATGCTAGTAAAAATAATGATCCGAAACCAACGGCGAAAAGGTCCAGCAATGTTAAATCAAGGGTGTTGGATAAGTACAACTTCGCTAAATTGAAAAGTGTTGAAAACATGATACTGCTATGATGTGCCCTTGGGGGCAAGTGGTCACCAAACGTCAATCACTCTCCACTGCTATTCAATCACCACAACACACAAGTATACCAGAATTGCGGGTTCATGGGAAATAGATTTTGAACAATTTAAAAGCTACGTTTTTAGAAATTACGGAAATAACAGCTTTGTGAATATAAATTATGACATGTTAGATGTACACAAATAAGAACACAGCATGAAAAGTGGGGTAGACTTTCTCAGAAAGCAACATAGTAAGGGAGCGCCCATTATACATTGTTTCAAATACAGTTTACAGATGTCAGAAGATACACATCTAAATAGAGCCCTGCAGAATAAGAAACTATTGTTGATGGGCTTATATAGATGTTACAGTCTTTTAAATTCAGGGCTACATCATATGATATATTAAAGTTGTTATAAGAGCCTATTCAGTCATTTTGGTTAACAGGGTTGAACTGGTAGAGAGATATACCATCACACACCATAAACAAATCCAAAGGCACATACAATGAACCCATATTGTCTTCCTTAACTTTTACTGAATATTGTTTGCCTGTTGCTCTCTACTGGTTGAGGTCATGCTGTCTTCCCCTATGCAGAGGTTTTCCCTGTGTCTAGTAACACCAGACCCACATATAGATGAATGAGTTTTACGTAAAGCATAAGAGATGTCACGAGATCATAGACAGAAGAATGGGAGACTTAATTCAACGACTCGCATGACACTCTCCCACCCTTCATGTAACCATAACAAGGCTTACACAGTGATGGGAAGAAACTAAACACAAAGTTGTAAAATGTTAGCCCTGGGTAAAGGAGAAAATAGATGTTAAAACTTTGTCATCCAGCATCAACTGCTTCCTCCCTGATGTACATTTCTCTTTGATCTGAGGCAATCAATGAAACTCATGGAACTTTTTCATATGATTGATTCATCACATTCTAGAGAGTCTGCTCAAAATGGTGTCCCATGAGCTTCCATGAAGGCAGCGGATGGAGAACGATAGTTTGAAAAGGCCTCTATCAAGTGTTAGTTCAAGGACTGCAAGACTTGTGCTATTGTGCTATGGGCCAGCGGAAGAGGCGTAAACACAGAAAAGGTTCCCATAATTGAATCGCACTGTTTCACACATGTAACAGGTTGCCAGCCAGCATCCACAAGTGGGCAATTAAATGGCCGCGTTTGACACCCGGCACTCACTGTTGATTAATTAGGTTCAAAGCAATGCCGTCTTGCCTTCGGTCTCCTGAGAAGGAGACCACTTAGCTCTTTTACATCCAGCTCACATTTGTATTTAACATGAAGGAATCTGTTAAACGGCTAATAACGAAGGGAGCTGGTTTTAAGAACTGACCTACATTCAGCTATGTCATTTCATTACACTCTAGGTGATCTAACATTGCATTTCTGTCACGTCCTGCGCTTAACGGAAACCCAACGCTTCTGAGACTATGCCCATATCATTCTATAGCAAATGGAATCCTGATAGATGCTTAAAGGTATGAAAGTGAGTAATGTTTCATTGTTTGCATCATGTACCGCATACTCTGCAGATATGAGCCGAAGCAATTTAAAATTACAAAGATATGAGTGGTCCACTTATTCTTGTAGAGGGTTGCAGTATTTCTAACCTTGCTTTTAACGCATTTCAAGCCACCAAGCCAATAGATACTTTGGAAGAGCAAACAAGCATACTGAAGGTCAATTGCTGTGTGTGCTAAACGTTTTCTGTTGGATGTCAGTAAATCCCATTCCTTAACTCTAGTTTCAATTCTCAGGGATGGACTGAACTACCACAGATCACTCTTATACTCTATCTCACATAAAAATGGCCATTTCTACACATGTCGACCTCGATGAGCCAATCAAACATATATCCCTTGATGCCTTTCTTTGATTTATCAGCCACTGAAATCTGTTTTTACCTCTATGTGCAAACAATCCCTACGTCCAGGGTCGGACTGGCCTATAGGTCGATCAGGCAGTACAAGATGGGCTGGTCTGACAGAGAAGTGTGTGGGCCGGTTGTTTGGCCGTGTGTAGGCCTGTTTCGTGGTCTCCTGGCTTGTTTTCACTGTTGATTTCCCTGCTATTTAAACATACATAGAGTGCAGCAAGCTCAAATACAGGCAGTCCTCTATACCATGAAAAACATTTACATAGCGGGTCTTTATAAGTTTAAAACTCCCCCAATTTGCAAACATGGCCCACTGTTTTAGCTATCCGATTCGCTAATGGGGGGCACTTTTAGAGTGGTGCCAGGGCCTCTTTTCTGTCCCAGTCCAATCCAGCTTCCTCCATGTGATGGCTGACACGTATAATGTCTTCTATTGGGGAAGGCATAGAAAATAACGTAGGTTAAAGAAAGTTAATTTTTGTCTTACGAAATAGATTTAATTCCTTCCTCACCTTTTATTTAACTTTCTATGGGTGTTTGATGAAATAGGGTGAGGCAGCCGTATTTCAGCACAGTTGCTTAGAAACGCACAATTCACACACATTGCCTGACTAACAACGACCACTACAACACATAACCCTTTGAACCCCGGAACAGTTGTACCCATTTACCTTTTTGCTTGATATACTGGCCAAACATGGAGCTCTCCGCTTGATTACTATTCGTATATTGCAAGTTATAGTTTATGAAATTCATTGTGTAGTTAATTAAAACCATAACAATATAAGACATTTAAAAGACATGTTATACAAGGATGAAAGAGTCAGTGGGTCCTTGCGATACCCTCTAGTGTGACTGGCACATGGTACCTAATGATAAATTTCATGGTGCACAGTCGGCTTTAGTTAGCTTTGAGGTAATTTGGTATTTAAAGTCAATTATAGATAAACCAAAGTAAAAATTATATGAAAAACAGTAAAAATAGTTTAAATCCGCTACAACGGGGTTGAATACATTGCAATTGTTAAAACTCAATTACAAAGAGGTCAGACTTTACAATGCCTAATGTCCGTAGTACAGGAAGTAGAAGTTATCAATCCGCAGTCATCTCTGCGCATTGTTGTATATTTTTGAGAAGTTATTTATTTCATTAGTGGCAATGCAGATATCTCATGTGTGCCCTCCGTAAACCAAGCAGCCGATACCAGAGAAAGAGACCAAGAGGACAGGATTGGAACTGCTAGCTCTAATGTTCTTGAGACTGACCTCAAAGCACAGAACAAATGTGCAGCTCATGATGCTGTTTCACAACATTCACAGTAATTATAACTCCCTCCTGCCTGCACTAACATGTAACTTAAAAGTGCCCTTTCTCAATGAAAAACAATGAGTCTTTCTTCCATGTCATCTCATGTAAGTGCTCAGCACCTACCCAGTTTTTCAAAGCCTGTAAGGTCCGCTCTGCCTTTCGCCGCTTTGAGATTATAACAAGTGAGTTGGGTCACAACAGATAATCCCATCAATTAGTGTGCGGGAGACCAGGGGGAAACGTTAAAATTAGGAGTATTTTCCCGACACAGCAATGGCATAGTGAAATGGGCAGGTTACAAAGGGTTTTGGAATTACGAATATAACTGGTTAAATGGAGGAGAAGGAAGTCAGACATATTCAAGGGCTCTAGATTTCTATTCCTTTAAGTAAATATTGTTTTTCAAAGCACAATTTGGCATGCTCACATTTTAGCCTGCGGCCCCTGGTAGGGAGGAGGGAGCTGACCGATTCGTTCATTCGCAGCCCCTGCAGTCTAATTATGAAGGAGCGCTGGCCTCAGCTCAGGGGAAGACACTCACTCAGCAAGCCTGCCAGCCACGGCGCGCGCGGCCGGATGACGTTCTCGAACATTCCGCTCTCGGTGCAGTGGAGAAATTCCGTGTCATTTCCACTCATATTTCAGGTTGCTCTGGCTGAATGTATGTCAGTATGCATCCCACTCACAATAATTGCTGTGTTTCTTTGAACCATGATTGCTATCGTCAGGCTTCTCATCAGCGCTCCCGGGCTGACTGCAGGTAATGTATAGAGACTGATTTGATTTGTATTGGGGAAGTTTTTTTTTCAAAATCAGCAAAAGTTTGAATAATTTGAAAAGGCTGACATCTAGGTAGGGAGGAGATGAGGGAGTTATTTTTGATAATCTGTTAGGATAGGGTAACAACCTGACGTTACAAGCCTACAAAACAAAGACAACATTCAAACATTAAATTCGATAACAGTTGATAAAAATAAGACACATAATATGAACTATTTAGAGATAAGAAAATGTAATTATATAACAAAAAAAATGTCAAATGAATTTCGAGGACTTTTCTGCAATACCTTTTGAGTGAGTTACTTCCATGTTTTAGCCTTCCAATTTTTAAAGTGGAAAATTACAGAAAAAATAGTTTCTCTCTTTCTTGATTTATTCATTTTTATTTCTGATTCAATAGCTTATCTCAATATTCATTAATGGCTGAGATACAAGCGAGCATGGAGTTTCAGTGAGTTGAACATTCATCGCTAAAGTATGCAGTGACCTGCACATCTCAAGTTGGAAGTTGACTCCTCCCTCCATCCTTCTGATGTCATTAAACCAGTGCTTAATTTGGGCCGGAGCGTTCCAGTGCTGAGCACCGGCCCTGAATTGGTTTCCTGTGCTCGGCACCGGCACCTAATTGTAAACACCACACTTAAGGCAGTCTGCCACAAGGTGGCGCTGCTCATGTAATTTAGAGATGAGAAGTATAACAGTTGTTTAGGAAAACAATATACATTAAAAAATTACTAATACCTGCCTCCCCAGCCATTCCTTTAGCTTTGGGGACCTGGAATAATCTGAACTGTCGCATTAACATGCGAGAGAGATGGTTAGTAGTTGTTTTGGCAGCGATGACAGGAGCGATGGGTGATGCAAGCTGCAGTGGCCTCCTGGTCAGAGCCCTGGCACTTAATATTTTACAAATTAAGCACTACATTAAACTGAGTATTATTACATAGGGTAATCGTAACATCTGGTATATACAGCACTTAGAAATGCGAGAAGTGAGTGTGACGCGCTATATAAAGAACAGGATAGGAAGATATTGAACAATGTGCACAGAGGCAGTTTGGCTTCTAACAGAGCTCTGCATTCAGAAGCCGACAGTTGAAACAGTGGTGCTGTGTTTCCAGCTGCTTACTGTCTGGACAACCCTCAGTGTGAACACTAATTCACTGTGAGAGATTCGCGGATGAGAGAGAAATAAAGATAAAACGGAATATCTTCCTGGCCTAAAATCAGAAAACTGCTTTTATGAGCTACTCCGTGGCCCTTGCGTATAATCCTTCATGCGATTCAGAAGTCTTCATTCATCTCGGGGAAAGATGATAACCCGCCATGTCCCTGGTGCTTATCCTGCAGAGAGATAGCCTCAGCAGCCAGATGATGAAGAGACGGCGGACATTTTGATTCTGGGTTTGCCGCGCAGCTCTGAGACTCGGGGCTTTCAGAATGAAAGATGAGGCCTGCGCCGGCTACCTAAGGAAACGGAAGTGTGCAGTGCAAGCAGGCACATGGCAAATCAGAATGCAAGGGCACATTAGTACAGATAATGTGCAACTGATAAGGCGGGGAGAAAGGATGGACAGCTGATGCATTTAGGTAACAGCTCTGACAAAGCGAAACACATGCCTTCACATGCGTGTCCAATGGCCTTGGGAGAAGAACAGAATTGTGAAATGCGTGGATAATCCCAAAAATTAGTAATGAGACATGAAGAATGGAGAACGGTTATTGCTGTTGGCATTTCTCAGATCGGTGCTACAGGTTCTACATCAAAAACAGATGGAGACCAGAAATAGAAAAGGGAACTAAAATGGCGAAAATCTGTCCTCTGTCACATTGTGATGGGAGAAGTGAATGGCTATACGTAGAGAGTTTAAAAAAAAAAATTTTATGAGATCCTGACAAGGAGATACTTAATTTTTAGCTGAGGCTTATCCTAACTTTTTTTTAAAGTGCCTTTTTTTACTGTTGGGAATTCCAATGCCAAGGTGTGCCCCGTGATCACATAAAATTAAAATATATGCTGCCGTTCGTGGCAACCTTGATTTTCTTGTAAAAACAGTTTAACAAATGGAACAATGGGACCAATTAATGGCATGAATGGATGACAGCACTAAACTCAAAATATAAGCCACAATCTTGTTAGAAATATTGGCTAAAAGTGGATACATTTTCCTTCATGAATGAAGATTGCAGAAAAAAAGCACTAAAGTATTCAGACAACTTGATGGAACGTTTCAGCATACACATGCATGGGCAGCAAGAGAAATAATACAGCGGAGTATATACTCTGCATGATATGGGATACAGCTTCGAAGAAATACCCTACCTACTTTTCCACCTTTTTGCTACCCACCTTTTTTTTCCTTTCACGTTAATAAGCTTTCCCATTGAAAACCAACTAAGAGGGAAGGGAATAATGCAGAAGTATAGTAATTTGGTTTTTGGCTCTTTCTAAGAAAATAAGTTTTTTGTCATTTCTAGTCCATGTCGTTTCAAAGCACAATAAAATAAGCATTGTACAATGTCAACCGGTTTGGTCTTGGTAGGCCTCAATTTTTTTATTTATTTAATTTTTGAAATCATGAGAATTAGGCGTTACAAGGTTACGTAATAAAAAAGTAAAAATGCCTAATTTGTTAAAGTGGACTGCGTATGTTTGCATAAAAAAGTAAATAAGACCCATCATAAACAAAACAAAAATAATAATGGCAGCAGGGATGTGCCTACTTGCCATGGTTATGTTATGTGTATTTGTAATGGGCACTCTCACCCACGAGGGCATCCTGGTGCTGAGCAGGTGTGATTGCCTAGCCTAGCCTAAAAACCAGGACTTCAGCTTCTTCCAGAAGCCAAGCAGAGAGAAGGAAGCTTTGATGTGTAGCAGTAGGTCCTTCTACGCTTTAGGAGCGATGTTGAGAATGCCTCGACTTCGGAGCTGCATGTCTCATCAAGTATTTCGTAATGGCACGTACTGGAAGCAACCGTCATGATATTTTTTTTTCTCAAAGCAGAACCTTATTTGATATGGCCTGAAAATGTCATCATAGGTGAAGGATGTACTTTAGAAACTCAAGAAAAATGATTTGACTATTGTGAGAATAAAATGCCAGGATCACACCCTATGTTCATGAAATGCTTGGAAGAATGTTAGTGTATACATGTGAAATATGCCCGTCCTCACACTAAAACTAGGCCTGGGCATGAAATTCCGCTCCGCGTGGAGTTTGCGGAGTTTTTCCCACTTTGCGCTACGTGTAGCACGCGGACTTCCCGAATAACTCTGCTCCGCTTAGCAGAGTTTTTTCCTCGCTTGCTTTTGCCAACGTTAAGTTGGCGAGCGGAAGTGAGGAAAATCTTACTGCAGACCACCTCCCGGCAAGATTTCTCAACGCGGGCGGTCACAGATGACTGCTGCCGCTTGTGTTGAGAATCCTTCCGTTCGCTTTGAGGAAGCTGCCTCTTGAGTAGAACATCTACTCGAGCGGCAGAAAGAAGCAACACCCTCTCGCGCATGGTGCTGCTATTTGTGCTGATTTTCCAGCATGGGACAAACACCCGGCGCTAAAAATCAGTGCAAACAGCGTGACCTAATGCACTCCGCCGCTTGCTGAACTCTGCGTAGCAAGCAGAGTTTTTTGGTCACTTCGCGGAGTTCTGCATAGCAGAACTCCACGAACTCCGCCCAGGCCTACCTAAAACTAAAAGTACAAAGAGGTTCAAAATGATCAGCATAACTCAGTGCCAATTTTATATGTGAGCTGAAAATCCTACTCAACTAAACGAGGGCACTCGATTCCCGCAGACAGTGCCCTTTATGGTGCAAGCTGATAGTATGGAGCTGACACTGGCGTGTACCCAGACCTGGCAAGATTTAGAGCATAATATCATATGCCTTGGATGGAAATATATTGAGACCACAGCATACTAAACAGGACAGGCGCTGCACTGTGAGGAAATCTAAAGCACACATCATCACAGCATCACAGAAACACTTGTGACCACAGGATCTTTAAGTCTAGGTAGTCTTCACGGTAGAGAAGTGGACTACATTGTGTGCATATGTGCACACGTGCACTAGCAAATGCTTTCACTCACCGTGAACAGAGACAGTGACTGAAGAGGGCTGATTGCCCCATGCTGTATGTTCGGGTAGGTAGAAGCAGCATGTGAATGATACTTAAACACGTCAATGGATGCAGAGAGCCAAATCGAAATATATATCCATTTTAGTATCATTTTTTAGGAAAACTTGAGGCTGGCGAAACAGCTAACACATGACCAAGTTCACTTGCTGCCCAAGATTGAATGGACCTCACCAGTGCTTTAAATGGTAAAAAGAAATGCAGGTAGTCACCAAATTGAGTAGGATGTGCCCAGAGGGGTGTCAAGGGGCATGGCCGCAAAGCAGGCATTTATAAAATCAGCATTTTCTTGGTGTGCATCAGTGGCGGATATTCTTTGAGCTAAATAGCACATTTTCCCACACAGTTTTCTTGCAAACAAGACATATTTTCTGAAAGGGCACCATACAAACATCTTCTAGCACAACAACATGTTGAAGATGTAGCATTGTAGTTGTGTGTAATCTAGTGGGTACATTGTAATCTGTATAACCAGGAGACCCAAATTCTAATCCTGACTGTCTAGCTACACCAATATGTGTGTTCTTAGCCAAATGAGGAGATCTGCCAGTAAGTCAGCTCCTTTTTTTCTGCCCCAGTTAAAGTTGGTAGAGAGCACGTTGAATGCATTATTAAGAGCCCATTGTCTGTGTCACATATCAGCCTGTTACTACACTCACCAGTATTGCACCATTGCCACTACTCTAGGAGTACAGCCTGCTTACTTTGCATTGCGTTTTACAGTGCTTTTAATGAGCATTGCAGCTCACTACAAGCAATATACATGGTGACGATTTCATCAGATTCAGAGAAATAAAAGACTAAAGATACCCTTTCAGGATTCTAAACAAGAAGATGAATGTAGATTCCTGCAGCAGGCACAATAACCTTTCACATTTCATTTTCTTGCCAGCAGGATTGACTATTACAACTACAAAGTAACAAAAAAGTGACATGCTAGAAATTAATCTTAACGTAAAAAGTGGGATAGGGAGTGACTGCCACCATGTCACCCCTAGCTCTTGTAGTGCTTGTGGGTCCGTGGCAGCAGGGTGGGGGCACATAAACACACTCCCACATCCATGCACACACATATATACAGGCTACTCTGACAACATTCAAGACAGTTTTTACATGCTTATGTACCAGTGGCAGAGGGACCCACTCATATCTGTTGTGCCACGACCCACCTTATGGCTGCCTCACTGCCGCCTGAAACAGCGTAACCACAGAGCACTTGTAACCATTATGTTATTTTTTTTTTCAAATACCTGCGTATCACAAGACATTGTAGTCCCAATGTCAAGCTTGCAGTTTTATTGACTACGCAAGATCTAATTGGAACTGCCTGCCAATTAAGAGTGTGACACTGGCACTCGCTGCCACTCACCTACCAGCGTTGAGATAATGCATGTCATTCACAGCAGCTAAGCACAAGGCTTCAGGGACAAAATGGTATGCACAACACGCTCCTAAATCAAACCCTTAACGTCAGCAGCACTTGCACTAGACGTACCAATACACGAGCCCGCACGACAGCCAATATTGAGTACTGGTACTCTCCTGCGCCAAGAAGTTCAGGTACTCATGGGGAGAAAACGAAGATGTTTAAAGCACTGGCCCTGAACACCCTGATTCAGGCACAAATGGGAGCTCGAGCCCTAATCGGATTCTGAGTTTTGCAGTAATTTCCGCAAATCCACAATTTTCCCAAGACGTACTATCGCATTAAAAAAAACTGCCGAAGTCAGAGGAAAAAGTTGAAAAGAGGTACAACCTGCTTTACTGAGTGTACAAACGTTGTTACATATTTCTGGGTCTCGCTCCGACCTGCAAACCCGATCAGTGGTCGAAGTGGGGAATAAAAAGTAGGAGAACTGTGGGCAGAGAATCAGAGGGCGGGAATAACCCAAGCATTGGATCAGTGGACAGAGTCAGAGGTGTGGCCAGACTGCACAAAACAACCCAATTTTTAGTATTTGTTTGGCATTTCTCTGACCAGTTACATCTTATTACGCTATTTAGTTCAACCAATGGATACACATGTTTATTTAAGATTTAATATGAGTTATTGACATTACAATACATTCACAAAGTGGGATATGTTTCCAATCACAGAATGTCCCAAATACGCTTAAAAATGGAAGCACAAGCCATTTGTCTACGAGTCATGGATTTTCTGTCATCATCACTTCTCCTCTATTTTTCCACAAGAGCAGTTCAAACACAAATGGCAAAGTATCTTAGTTTGCGAATGTTTTCCATATAATTAAGGTTCCGCCATATTTGCCATATAATACAAGATCTGCTGCATAATCTGACAATTTTAACTAATAAATTGTTTGTAGCTCAAACGGATCAAAAGTTACTAAAAAAGTGACTTGTATTGCTGCGAAGTGGGCGGCCCTTTACAAAGGTTGACTAATCACCTTTCTCACTGCTGCATTTGTATGTTACACCGGTACTAATAAGGCAACATCTTTCCAGAGACTGTTAGTTAGCATGTGTACAAATGTCAAGATAATAAAATATCAGAAAATATACTGCATTACGTTGCAGTCTTTTTTTGCCGCATAATTTAGTTAACACTGGGGCATAATTTTGTCCTCCTTTGCTGCATAATTCCAGTGTCCCTAAAGCAGGCAGCACATGTTAAAAGTGCTTATGAATGAAGCAGAGAGACTTTGAAGTTTGCGAACTTAGTTTGGTGTGCGTGCAAATCCAGCACTGCCATTCCCTGGTGAGTTGCAGCTACTACTGCTGAAACAAAGCCAATGGAGGTACCAATGGGTGAGGTGGACTGGCCTCAAGGGCAGGGCCGGCTTTAGCGCTGGTTGTGCCCTGTCCAACAATGTTTGTTGGTGCCCCACAATGACCACCTCCGCTATGGATTCCCACACTACCACCCTTTAACAGAGCCCCCTCAAGTCCATAACCACACTCTCTCTCAGATACATTTAATTTGATTTACAGCACCACTCCTACCAGTGTAGGGTGTCAGAGCACTTTACATCACACACATTACTCAGAGACAATCAATTATACATGTGTAAATCGCTGTATAGAAAATGTTACAAAAGACTAAGGACTACAAGGTGTAGGAGTCACATGACAACCATACTAGTAGGCTGTATAGTTTAATAGTGATTGGTCTGGAGAAACACAAACTCAGAATTTAAAACGTAACACCATGGTTGGGGGTTCTCTTTAATAATCAGAATTGATTTCTGTCCAAAAGAACACTTTTTGCAACATTAGGATAATCAAAGACTGGGGGGAAAAACATAACACTTTAATTTATACCTTGCAGTTTTTATGCAGCTCTTAGATGACAATTAATAGCTCACTGGTCTATGTTAGGGTTTTAACTTATAAACCGCAAGTAACAAAAGGATCTCTCTGACAAAAGAAGTAACCCGCTGACCTATTTACATTATGTGCACTTTGTGATCTGCATGGTATGTGTTCTTTGCAGCAGGCACATTATCCCTCTGTGCTACCTTTCCATGAGTCAAAACTTCCAATAGCCAAAACTCTGATCTCTCTCTAGGAAGAACATTATTCACCAGAGTTATCATTACATTTTTATTGTTGCCAAAAATTGCTGGAGTCCAGGAAGGAGGCAGCATGCGCTTTTAAAACCATAATATGCTTGCAAGACGAAGCCCCCACCCAAAATCAGCGCCCGGTGCGGTCACACCGGTCACACCGCCCTAGAGCTGGCCCTTCTCAAGGTTCCTGTGACCACAGTGCAGAGTCCTTGTTGCTCTAGGGTGTGCTGCTTCATAGGCCTGCCGCACAACTGGTGGTGAACTTCAGTATGTATTGTGGTGGACAAGCCTTGAAGGTTAAAGCACACTTGCCACCGCTAGGGTCCACATTCTGGTGCTAAGACACTAGGGCCTCTAAGGTCTTGCGGGCCTTCTAAGGTCTAGTATGGGAATGTGCTCCCTCAGGACTCGTCATAAAGGCTGAACCTGGTTCCCCAGTTCCAAATTTGGCAGCTCTGACCTTAGTGCCACATCCTCTCCCCCACTGAACACCATACTGCCCCACTGAGACTAACTTGCAACCCAATTGTGCCCCGCTATAAACACCTGGATGCGGCTCAATTTAAATTACGCACTAGACAAGGGCAATATGCTTCCTACAAAAAAAGGAACAACATCCTGGAAAAAGCAAACACTCATAAAGAATGCAAAATTAAGTAAAGCATGTGAAATGTAAGCAGGAACAACATGGTTACCTTAACGCTTTTACACTCACTACTCAGAAATCAGTGAGTGCTTTTGCCCGAAAAGTTAAGGGCATGACTACAGGGCCCGGAATGGACCCATTTCAATGTCCATTGCTTATATCCTTACAAAACGTAAGCAGTATGGTAAAAAGACCACATCCCTGAACACAGAGCCACAGTACACATTTTGTTTTCCAATCCACGCATTGCAGTACCTCCAGGATTGGTGCACTAGTTCCCCGCCCGGGGAAAACAATGCTGTTCAAAGAAAGACAAGAAAACAAAAGTAGCGCTTCACTGGCAAACTCTGTAAAGTGGCACTAATGTGTTTGGGTGTGAATAAAATCAATCTGGCCACTTTGCTACCAATCTGTCTTGCTTTATTTAGGTTTTTTTTCTTCATATTTTTAACCTTTTATTCCCTATGGAATAGAATTCACTTTGGAATAGAAAAATATCAGAAAAAGACCACATTTCCAGCAAAAGTGTTTTTCTTTTTTGGATCCATTTCACAGGGGAACAATTAAATGAAAGGAGGAAAGAGAGGGTGAGAACCGTTTCTTGAAGTCACGGTTTTCAGTAAGTGAGGAGAAGCTGCTAGACAGAAAGAAAGGGAATATGAGGAAGAAAGAAAGGGAATATGAGGAAGAAAGAAAGGGGGGGCAGCTGAAGCGGCAGAGCAGAAGTGGACACTGTCCTTGTCTTCTCTGGGCAAGAAGAAAAAGACAGAGTCCTTTTCCTTTTCTGCCTGCCCCGCCCGTCCCCGAACGGCCACGAACGCTGAGCCTTATCTATAGGCCTTGGCAATTTCTGCCGTCCTGGGATGCATGTTCAAAATAAAAAAGTAGGGGAACGGAATCTATGGAATTAAAGAAGTAGGGGCACGCTGTGCCCTGCTGATCCCGCCCACTTCGGCCACTGAACCTGATACATACCACACCCTTCGATATCAGTATTTACTGGGTGAGGTATTACTACCTAAAATAACTGGGCACTTGAAATGATTGTAGAGTTGTGGGTCCTAGGCCCACATGCTATAGAATGATGGACACAGACACAGATAGTATGCTTAGTTAACTGGCCACGAGCATGTGCACTCAGGCCCTTTTATTAGCAGGCCCACGTCACTTGTGACACCTGTGGTGGATGGGTGTGGGGTGTGTGTGTCCAGCCCTCGAGTGAGTGGCTAGTGAAACTAGTGCCTGCTGAGACTATAGAACATGTCTAGCAGGACACTACAATGACGTCCTATAACTTCTAAAACTATCGAGTACCCAATAACATCACTACTATCATTTTTGACTCCACTAAAATGTTTCTTCCTTTTGAACTGCATCACTGTAGTTTAAAAAAATAGACCAACCCATCACTACTTTACATTAACACAAGTGCACTTCCACGGCCTACCTTGAGTCAACATTTTCTAAGTTGCAGTATTTATAAGATGATTCCCAGACGAACTCGGAAGAGCGCCTTCTGCATTATGTAATGTTATTTCAGGGCACATCTCAGGGCGCTGCTGATAACGCTTTCTGATCTGTGGCCAAACTGATTTCCCATGCGCCGAGCCCGATCCCCTGTTTTATGTGGAGACCGAGAGAAAATGTTCCCCTTCACACAGCCCTTTCTTTTTCCGTCGCGGCAGGCTGGGTAGCACCTGGCTCTGGGGGGACGGGAGAAGAAAGGAACGCGAAACTACCGAAGCGCGCCAAACGCGAGCTCTTGCAACAGCCCCACTGTGCACCGAGACATGCCCTCGCTCCGACTGCGCGTGTCCGGCATGAATCATGAATGCGTGGGCCCACAGGCGGGTTGACGCACTGAGCATGTTTGCAGCTCTGAAGGGAAAACCGGCATTCCCTGAAAAGAAGCCTGGTGCATACCTGTTGTTTCATCCAGGGCCGGTCCTAGAGCTTCTGGGGCCCCGGGCGAAAGGGAAGATGTGAGGCCCCTCTAATTTGCATGTAACATCCAGTCGCGGCCGGCATGACTCGCGGGTGGAGGGTCTCGCGGGGGTTCGCGCGCGCGGGGGGGAGGTTTAATTTAAAAATAAAATAAACTTACCTTCCCGGGCCTCGCGTCGTCTCTGCTCCTGACCTGCTCTCCTGCCTCTGGCAGGAACAGGAAGCAGGCAGCCTCCCTCCCCTCCCCTAAGCCAATCACAACGCTGCCCCCCAATGACTCGCTCTGCCACGGATTCTCTCACTACCACCCTTTAACAGTGCTCCTCAAGTCTCCATAACCACATTCTCGCTCAGATGCATTTAATTTGATTTACAGCACCACTGATACCAGTGTAGGGTGTCAGAGAACTTTATATCACACATTACACAGAGACAATCAATCATACGTGTGTAAATCACAAGAGGTAATGTTACATAAGACAAAGGACTAGGAGTCACATGACAATCATACTAGTAGGCAGTATAGTTTAATAGTGATTGATCTGGAGAAACACAAACTCTGAATTTAGAACGTAATACCATGGTTGGGGGTTCTCTTTAATAACCAGAATTTATTTCTGTCCAAATGAACCCTTTTTGCAACATTAGGATAATCAAAGGCTGGGGGGAAAGCCATAATGCTGTAATTTATACCTTGCAGTTTGCATGCAGCTCTTAGATGACAGTTAATAGCTCATTGTTCTATGTTAGGATTTTGACATAAACTGCAAGTAACAATAGGATCTCTCTGACAAAAGCAGTAACCCACTGGCCTTTTTACATTATGTGGACTTAGTGATCTGCATGGTACATGTTCTTTGCAGCAGGCACATTAACCCTCTGTGCTACCTTTCCACAAGTCAAAACTTCCACTTGACAAAACTCCATCTCTCTCTAGGAAGAACATTAATCACCGGAGTTATCATGACATTTTTATTGTTGCCGATAATTGCTGGAGGCCAGGAAGGAGGCAGCAAGGGCTTTTAGAAACATAATATACTTGCAAACATGACGCCCCCACCCGAAGTCAGCGCCTCAGTGCGATCTCATCGGTCGCACCGCCCTAGAGCCTTCCTCCTCAAGGGTCCTGTGACCTCAATGACAGAGTCACTGTTGCTCTAGGGTGTGCTGCTTCGTAGGCCTGCCCAAAAGACTCGAGGTGAGCTTCAATAGGGGTTGTAGTGGACAGGCCTTCAAGGTTAACCCACACTTGCCACCGCTATGGTCCACCTGCTGGTGCTCAGACACCACTCTTCTAAGGTCTTTCGGGGCCTTCTAAGGTCTAGCATGGAAATGTGCTCTCTCAGGAGAGTGGTCTGGTGGACTGGTCATGAAGGCTGAACCTGGTTCCCCAGTTCCAAATTCGGCAGCTCTGACCATAGTGCCACATCCTCGCCCCCACTGAACACCATACTGCCCCACTGAGAGAAACTCGCACTGCCTTCAACTACAACCCAATTGCACCCCGCTATAAACACCTGGAGGCGACTCAATTCAAATTATGCACTAGACAAGCGCAATATGCTGCCTAAAAAAAAAAGTGACAACATCCTGGAAAAAGCAAACACTCATAAGGAATGCAAGATTAAGTAAAAGCATGTGAAATGTAAGCAGGAACAACAGGGTTACCTTAACGCTTTTGCACTTATTATTCAGAAATCAATGAGTGCTTTTGCATGAAAAGTTAAGGCCATGACTACAGGGCCGGAAGGGACCAGTTTCAATGTCCATTGCTTATCTCCTTACAAAACGTAAGCAATATGGTTTAAAAAGACCACATTCGTGAATACAGAGCCGCAGTATGCATTTTGTTTTCGAATCCGCCCATCAAGCAGGTATTGCAGTACATCCAGGAATGGTGCACTTCCCCACCAGAGGAAAACAAAAAAGTAGCGCTTCACTGGCAAACTCTGTAAAGTGGCACTAATGTGTTTTGGGTGTGAATAAAATCAATCTGGCCCCTTTTCGACCCACTCTGTCTTGCTTTAGTTATTTTTTACATTTTGAACCTTTTATTTCTCTCCATCCCAAGGCTGGACTTTGGAAGTGAAAAATGTCAGAAAAAAGACGACCTTTCCAGCAAAAGCGTTTTTATATTTTGGATTAATTTCACAGGGGAACAAATAAAGGAAAGAAAAGAGGGAGTGCTGGCTACAAGGCCCAGGGAAGGGGGCCCCCACACCTGGACCTCGCAGCTTGCTCTAGTGCTTAGAGGCCCAGGGAAAGGGGGCCCCCTACCCTGGGCCTTCGAAGCAGTAACGAGGCATTTTGTAAAACACTGCCCTAGCACTGGCAGTACTACATACATTTTAAATACACATTCCCATTTAAAAAAATGATGTAAAAGTTAACAAAAGCCAGTTGATCTGGCTACTCCCTCCTCCCCTCATCCACCTCGCCTTACCTGTGTCTGGCTGGTCCTGGAAACAAAGGGGCCTTCTGTCACCTAGCAACAAAATGCAGAAAGGGAATGGCCGGTACTTAACAGAGGTGCTGCCCCTCCCCTGACACCGTGAGCCATAATTGCTGGCCTGGCTGCTGTGCCTTCCCCACTCTGTTTGAACCTACCCCCACCCCTGCACCCACAGGAATGCCACGATGACGCCCTGACCAGCAAGGTCGACTCAAGATGTGTATTGTGATAGTGTGGGGCAGGGGGCCTTGTAGGAGCAGGTGGGCTAACTGTGAAAGTGTGGCCTTTCACACGGAAGCGGGGCCCCCTGTCTTTCAGCTGAGCGCGAGGCCCTGGGCAGCTGCCCACACTGCCCATGCCTAGCGCCGGCCCTGGTTTCATCTCTCCACACATTTGCTGGACACGCGGTGGTGTCTCTTACGACGCAGAGCGCTACAATTTTGCTACAAGACGTGTCGTAATATCAGAGTCTTACAGAAGTCTCGCTCTCAAAGGCGCAGAATGTGACATGCACGTTTCCAGCGTTTAGCAGTACCCCCCAGGCGCTATATTGGGGTGGTATACTTCTGCGCATCTGTATACTGAAACAGCACAACTAGCATTCATTCTCGTGGCCAAGTAATGAAAGGATGGCAGCCCTTTCTTAGAAATGCCAAGCGTGCACCCATCCTAAGAATGAGGAATTAAGTAGGCCTATGCTTGCAGGGTGCGTTGCCTTGACAACCGCAAAGCCACGCTTCCTTGATATGCTGCAGTCTGGCTTTATAGACTAAATGGGGCACTGTGCGCATCCTCTGATAACAGGGATTGTTTGGCAGGAACATTTTCTAAGGTCACAGTCAATTTCGGCAGTATTTTATACAGCAATATGTCTATATTTTGAGACATACCATATAAAATGTGTATTAGGGTCCATTTATACCATTGTGGGTTTCTGGTGGCAAAATAACCCATGAGGCCGAAAGCCGAGTGGTTTGTAAATGTCACCAGAACTCCAAGATGGCTTTTTTATATCAAATATTCGTTTTATTGCAGCTGGCACAAGAAAATTTGTTTTTACAAGTAAGGTTTTTTTGAAAAACAATTAATTAAACACGGAACAATACCTGTTGGTTGTCTGCAGTAAAAAATAAGTATTTAATTATGTTTTTCAAAATTGCCATGTTAATAAAAATGTGTTTTGCTTTGCTAAGAAGCACACAGGGACTCTGGAAGTGAGGGGAATTTGAAGATGCAGTCTGCAAAGCAGCCGCGGCCCGTGCAGGTAAGAGCGGTGGGGCCCGTGTGAGAGGGGGATTTCAACAGGCGACGACGAGGGAAAATTAATTATTTATTTATTTTTCCCTCGGCGTCTGTCGAAATCCCCGGCCCCACCGCTCTTACCTGCACGGGCCGCGGCTGCTGCAAAGTACATGAATCAAAAGTTCTGAGCATAATTTGAACGTTCAGGTTTAGTCTATATACAAGAAAGGGGTGCTAATTATGCATTGTGATTTTGAGCTGTCGTTTGTGAGTACACTGTCATGCATGCAGTGTAATTAGCAGGGAGAGAAAATCAGGCTGATACTAAGCATAAGCTTTAATGGCATCCATAATTCACAAGAATGATGTCATATTAACAAACTATGGAAAATAATGTATGGATATTTAGGGAGCTCTCACTAAGTATTTTGAAACCACTGTTTTTCTTTTGGAATAAACACATCCAGACTTTATTTAAAATGTCAGCAATGTCTATCAAGTTCATACTATTGTGTCATTAAATGCCACCAGTTGTGATCGTTTCCTTAATTTTCAGTCTGTAATCTAACACTTCATTTGGCTCATTTTCCCATTGTGATTACCTGGCAGACTTGTTGCCCCGCTAGGTTCCAGCCATTTGTTGTTCATTGTAATGGGCGACTTCAACGTTTGGACGTTTCAGGGTGGACTGTAGCGAGCAACCTCACACAGTAAATTGAGGCCCTCAACTTAACTCAAATAATAGAGGGTGCCACACACCAAGCAGGGCACTATCATAACCTCATCTTTTTTACATCGAATATGAACACGCTGAAATCTAGGCTGCCTATCAACTGGTATGATCACTCAGCTCTTTAGTTTAACCTCATTATGCCAATTGTGAAGTTAGCTCATCAGGCCAAGCCACTTGAAGCTACAAGCTCATGCATCAAATTATCAGTGGAGACATTTGCTAGTGTGCTTAAAGACCCTGACTTGCTGTGATCTGGGCCAAATAAAGACACAGATCTCCCTCAGCCCCGAGGAATGGCCATTTAAGGGAGGCAAATGTAAGAAACTGGAGTGGATTTGGCACTCAAATTATGCAAAAGATGGTAAAAGGCAGTTAACGATGGCTTGGCAGAATTATAAAAAATTAGTCATGACAGCGAAAGAGAACTTTTAAACCAAATGTATCCTCAAAGCAAAAAATGCTTCTAGGGAATTGTTTCCTAACTCAGACTTGTTAACAGGCTTCCACATGTTTAACTCAGAGAATTGAACAATCTCCGTCACTTTGTGATAGAGACTAATACAATGGCTAGATTGAAAATAGTCATTTCTATCTTTTGTCGCCTCCAACAATTCCTTACCAGTGAGAATCCCCAAAGAGTTTACTGCTAATAAGAACGGCCGCTTTCTCTCGCAATTAAAGTTGCTAACTGTCACGGATTTGACAGGTCCCCTGACTAGAAGAAAGCCCTAGTGGTACTGCTACTAAGGAAGCCCACAGCAAATCCGGAAAAGTCAAGTAATTATAGACCCAATTCTTTACTGCCCTTCCGTCTAAAGGTTATGGAAAAACGGTCAATTAACAGCTATCTTCCTTTTTGGGAGCTAACACAATTTTGGACATTTCACAGTCAGGGTTTGGAGCAGCCCATAGCCCAGAAACAGCTTTGTTATCAGTCCTAGATGATCTTCATATCTAGGTGGACTGAGGCAAGCCTCAGATCTGGTGTTTTTAGATCTGTCAGCCGCTTCTGATAAATCTCCCATGGACAGCTAGTACTCAGACTGAGAGAAGCTGGAATAACACGTCTAGTGCTGGAATGGTTCAGATTTTACTCGGTAGCTAGATCACAGGCAGTGTATCTAACTCAATCCATTCTGAATTGGAAGATTTCACCTGTGCTATCCTTCAGGCTCTGTCTCTCAGTCCCACCCTATTCAACCTATATTTGCAGTCCCTGGTGTCACTTATTTGCTCCTTAAGGGTTATATTTATGGACTATGTTGACCATCCCCAGCTCTTGACTGCACTGGGCAAGGATACCCAGATGCACCTCAGATTTTCCATCAATGTAAGCTGTTTGTCAAGGGTTGGCTATTAGACAAATTCTTGAAGTTCAATTCAGATAAAAGTGAGCTACTGATTGTTTCAGTGTCATGTGGGCTGGGTTTGCTACCAACAAGTTTCTGGACTCCTGAACTTGCCTCTTCCCCTGTGTCATCAGTTCAAAACCTGAGCTTTCAATTTGACTCTTCACTTTCATTAACCAAGCAGGTGAATCAACTCTTGGCCAACAGTTGCCTGCTCTTAAGACTTCTGAGAAAAGGTTCTATCATATTTGCCAACTACACCACAGCCACTGGTGGTTCAAGCAACTATACTCGGCAAGCTTGATTATTGCAATGCGTTACATGTACCTGGCCACCACTTCTACGAATTGTTTGCAGAAATTTCAAAACATGGTAGCCAAGTTGGCACTCAATCTTCCTTGGACGGCTTCTCCAAATGTGCCTCTTAAGACTTTGCTCTGGGTACCAGTGACCAAGAGAGTAATTTTTAAGGTTGTCAATGACACAAAGCATGACACTGCTCTGGACCTTTGTATTAACAGCATACATTTCAGGATTACTAGCCTTGCAGAATCCTGAGGCCATCTCATTCTTATCTGCTCGAAGTTCACATATTCAAACATAGCAGGGCAGACTTGCTTCTGTAGTTAGGGACAGAAACCAGCAGCATGCAAATCAGCCTCAGTCCAGCTTTAACTTCTAGGCAGCGGTTTTGACTTGGTCTTAGATTAGTGTAACAACCCAGTTTTAGGTTCCTTTAGTTACTAGTCACAATTTATGAGGCCTAACAGACCAGTCTGTCCAACATATAATGAGGCAGTGCAACATTGATTTGCATATGGTTAGTCCCTGTACATAATGGCACAGAGTCAAAAAACTGCATCTGAGATTAATTCAAGCATTCCAGCTATCACTTTTGTGTTGTCTGAATTTATTGAACTTCGATAACAGTTGTGTTTACCAAAGATGCTTTATCTAATCACAGTGCAAGTACAACATGCATTTTATGATTCACCTGTTAATAGTACATTATTTTTTTATTGTGAACTTAAGTTCTTCCAAGGTGAATAATAGTCATTAGATGAAAACGCTGCTTTGTTTTGGAAAAGTTAAAGGGGTACTGAAGCTACATCAGCAGAGGTGCAAGGTGTGTCCCAATGGAACTCAGTGCTCTGTGCAGTACATGGGCTACACTGGGACATTAATATAGCCCCCAATTCCCATTCTGAACACTCAATACACCCTGCATTTAAAATTGGGAATGCCTTCATTTGCATTTTTAAAGACATTTCTTTCACTCATGCGCCTACTATGGATAAAGTGATGAACAGCCACCCAAAGTAGAAGGACAATGTCAGCCACAGGAGAAGACGGCAGGTTTTTCTACCTTGCACCCTCCTGGCGGGGGCAGTTCTGGAATGTGCAAAATTCTAAGAGACGGGCTTGTGTCTTCCTGCATTACTCTGTGGCACAAAGCCTAAACCCTTACTTAAGGGCTAGCCAACAAGTGTTTGGGAGCAAATAGGATCGACCGACGCACAAATAGCTGCACTGCCTTGATGTGCACTCTCACGGGATCACTGTAATGCATAAGATGTATGATCTGGCCCCATTACCAACATAAGGATGTTCTTAAGAGTCTGTGGACTACGAAAACTTTTGCTTGAGTGCGCCATCCATGCGATAAAGAAACCCTTTTTCATTTCAATGCAGTTGAGTACATGTAGTATAAATTTACAAAAACTGTTGTCTTCGAAACATGTAGATACACATTTATGACAACTGAAAAAAAAACCAGAGGTTATGAAAAAAACATGCCAGGAACTGTTAAAGGGTAATCTTTTAAAACAATTAGAACACTTCACGAATTTATAAGGGGTTCAAAAGGGCACTTGGTTGACAGTTCTAAAAAGCGCATGAGTAATACACTGGTGGAGTAGCCCGAATTGTTCATTTCTCTTTTTCATACTTTGTGCATTGCAAATGTCTGTGTCAAGGGTGAGATCACTTTCTCATCGTTGTGTTCAAACAGGAGCGGCTAGCAGCTGTCTGGAGCTTCCCTTCCCTGCTGGCTTAGGCCTGGTCTCCTTCTCACGAACACTGCGGGTTTGCAAGACTGGCCGCCATTATGGCTCTGGGGTCTGACCAATGCAACTCACTTGTATGCTGTTCTGAAAAGCATAAACGATAAGAGGCATTGGCAATCAACTCTTGAACTTATGAGGGAAAGGAATTTAGGTTACATAATGTGCCCCAACAGGAGAAATGAACAGATAGAGATGTGGAGAGGGGGGCAGCAGCAGAACTATTACTTTATTGGGGTTATTAGGTTTTTGCTATTACATTTTCGCCTTCACTCCTTCCTTGGTGAAATAAATGAAACCATATGACACATTACTGACAAAAGGGCATCACTCACTGCTAAAAAGCCAGCAGTACACTTATAAAAATTACAAAGTAGTTTGTCTCTGTAACATTTTGACAAAGGCAATTAATGAAAGCAAAGCGAATTTACTTTCAAACGGAAAAAATAATGTTATTAGTATTTTAGGCACAGGAAAGATTAATGGTTCAAATTCACGCTATTCTATTTGAAAATTATTATTGTTTTTAAGAAATACGCATGCTGAAAAGCTTTATGATTAGTGCACCACGTCAATCCTAAACACTAAGCTGGAGGAGCAATTTACCCCCAATGGAGTGGTACAAGAATATCCCGGGTAGTCAGTATATCCTCGGCCATAAATATTGTGTCCTAAATATCGTTTGCAAAAATATCGACCAACTGCAGTTAGTAACAGAAAATGTACTTGAAATGACATTTATTTTTGAAAATGATATCAAGAGAATGGTATTTATAGCACACAGGTTTTCTGCAAATATAAAATACAGAAAAATCGTCTAGTGTAAATATTGTTCCCTAAATATTATTTACAAAGGATGTTACCAAATACAACCATTCTAATGCGCATATTAATCAGAAACGCATATATGCATGTACATATTAATGTATGCGGTATTCCTATAGTGCAAACATAGCCAAAAGGCAGTGGAGTGATGTGCATGGGCAAAGTCCAGCATAGAGTCAACATTTGATTGGAGAAGTCAAGGGTTTGTGGGCTTTTAATGCATTGTGATGTAGTGTTGAGCAGCGTTGGGGCAGTCCTGATGAATACAAAGATGTTGGTCTAAATCGTGGGTGCATAGATGGAAAAGGCCTGCTGTTTTGCTTTTCATTTATTTCACTTCTTAGTTTTCTCTGCAGTCTGATGGTCTCCTTGCTGTCGGTGTGCACTACCAGAACATGTAAAACGTAAAAGTCCTACTTAAAACATATATTGCACCCTGCCCTCTGGCCTGTCCAGGACCTACCCTAGGGGTGACTTATATGTATTTAAAGGACATTTTATGCCTGGCAAAAAGTTTATTTTGCCAGGTCGAAATGATAGTTTAAACTGCACACACAGGCTCTGCAATGGCAGATCTGAGGCATGTTTAAAGTGCTACTTAAGTGGGTAGCAAAATCAGTGCTGCAGGCCCACTGGTAGCATTTAATTTACAGGCCCTGGGCATATCTAGTGCCACTATACTAGAGACTTGTAAGTAAAGCAAATATGCCAATTGGGTATAAGCCAATGTTACCAAGTTTAAGGAGAGAGCACAAGCACTTTAGCTCTGGATAGTAGTGGTAAAGTGTGCAGAGTCCAAAAGCCAACAAAAACGAATTCAGTAAAAACAGGAGGTCTGAAGGCAAAAAGTTAGGGGTAACCACGCCAATGATGCCAGGTCTAACAAAGTGGTCATAGGGATTGTCCACCAACTATCCTGTGGGACAGCAGATAATCGCAGAGCAACTTAAAGCAAGATTCATTCGAACAGCATCAAACACAATTAGGAAAAACTCAGTTGAAAATTGCTCTGGTCTTTAAGAGTTGTTGTCATATTCATAAGCCTTACACCCAGTTTCTGCAATAACCTTTCTATTGTAGTCAGGGGGCCATGTCATGGAAGTGGACATAGGTGCATAATGGAGCGGTGTCCTCTTTTTCAAACAAAATTGCAATGTCTACAGAACATATGCTAACTTTGTAACCGAATGAGTGCCTAACCTCGACTCGCTTCTTTATGTTATCCAGTTCTGCAAGCTGATGTCATATGGAGGTTGCCTTTAACCTTAAGTGAGAGTCAAGCGGCATAACCTGCAACAGTATGTTAAGCAGCTTCTTGGCAGAGGAGGGATCCGAAATTACTCTCTAGAAATATAATAGCAACGAGGATCACTGCAGATTTTGAGTGAGAAGCAAGAGGAATAGACCCAAAAGATGTCACAGTTGGTGTAATTCATTAATTACTGTATTCACTTGAGGGCAGAAAAAATTTTGTTGTAAAAAAGGGCAGCAATAATGCTAATTTATGGAACTGGTGTTGGGCCTGTGACCAATATGTAGATGTAAGCCATCTAAATGACAAACCAGCATTATCTTACCCTTCTGGTGGTTCAAGAAAAGATGGTTTTGTAGAATCAAGAACCTAGCTTCTTTTAGACAGTGTGCTACCTGATGGAAAACCTTACATACCTCTTCCAGTTTGGCATAAATATGTATGTAACCTGAATACATGTGGTAGACGACTGTATTGCCACATGGGGTGGTAATCAGAGGACCATGTAAACACTAAAAAGGCCCAGATATAGGGCCAACCCCTCAGGAACTTGACTCACTTCTTGCAGTAGTAGTCAAAAGGATGGAACTCGAGGCTGACTTAATGATTCCAGTTTTCCCAGAATGTAATGTAAACCAGGTGATCCACATCTGCCAGCATGCAATGCCAGGAAAGTGGGGCATAACTTTGTCATCAATGGTGTCAAGTGTTGCTGAGAGGTCGAGTGGTATAAGCAATATGCTAGCTTTTGTCTTGGGCTGTGCTTTGCTGGTGGCACTAGTTATAAACTTTAGCAGTACTTGTTGGCCTTGTGTTTGAAGTGTGAACATTGAAATAGTGTTTCTACAAGTAATTGTAATTACAACCTCTGTTGAGGCATTGTAGCACTTTTCGACGAGTAGCACACTACTACAGAACCCAAAGTGGATTAGTGGTTGATTAGTATAGGGAAATATACAAGTACCTCAATAATTGTTTAGGTGCTGCTGATATAACATGACACTGGGTACTTTGTATGAAGTAGTGCAGTCTCAGGTCTCTTCAGTTCGTTTGGGGTGACAGCTTGGGTTCAGTGGCCGTGCCTGGTCAATAATGCCTAAGTTGGTTCTCTGGCTTGTTCAAACCATGACCGGAGATGTGACAATCTTCGAGGCTGTCAACATTCATTTTTTGGACGGATGACAGATATAATTAATTTAATCTCACTGGATTTGGTGTAGGAAGAAGAAGCTTGTCTCGAAGCCTGCTGCCATCCACCGCTATCTTGTACAATGCTGGATTTTAAGAGACAAATCCAAAACAATCAATCGGCTCATAGGTACATAATAAACCCTCTTCATGCAATGGAGATGTAAGAGGAGGTTGCTCATCGAATGAGATAATGTCTTTATCAGACCCTTCATGGGCAAAAAGCTTTCTGTTAAATGGAACCACTTTCACAAAGATGCTCCTAATGTAGTCATTGTTATTCAAAAGCTATGTGGTTTCGGAATGAAGAAGTGCAATCCATAAACATGAACTTCATCTCAAACACTGGTGAAAAGCGCTCATTTGTAGATAAATGAAACAACTCACACTTCGCAAGACACAATAGCCCTTTACAATGTGCACACTCGTGAAAACAAAAGAAGGCAATGTAGCATGAAAAAATAGGAACGGTGAAATGATGACACCAATTTTTTTTTTTTTTTTAGTTTTATATAGCGCGAACTAGACCCGAGACATCGGGTATCAGAGCGCTTTACATGAGAACGAGTTTCGTTACAGTGGACACATTAATTTTTGCTAGGCACGGGGAGATTAAGTGATTTGCCCACAATCACAGGATGTTGAGCGTCGTTGCCGAGACTCGAACCCGGTTCCCTAGCTTCGAGGTCGACCGCTCAAACCGTAAGGCTGCATCCTCTCCCCATGTTGCTTTGATTAGTATCTTCCTATCATATAAGTTACTGAAATATGGATGGTTTTATTTTTCATCATCTGGCCTCGAGAACACCTACTGACAAACAAAGCATTTCAAATGTAGTGGCTGGTATGTTTCATACATGCTCTGAAGCAAATATTGGTAGGCAATATCTGTAAAAATTATGTTGGTTCATTCACATATGTATATAAATGTCTCTCTGAGATGAAACATGCTAATTTTTCTATTGCAAATTCCTATTCCCTACCTTCAGAAACCAGCGACCAATAAAATGTAAGTGGCTCCTCAGTTGAATTATATCTTCACTATCCTTTCCCTCTTACCACTAAATGCAAATGTAGGATCTCCAGGGTCTTGTCTGGCGGGACAGGGCTGCACCACCAGCACGCTGATTTTTTCCCTTGATCCAATCTGATAAAGACAGACCCATAGGCCACTTTTATTGCTCTTCTTCAAAACTAGCTCAGCTTCTCTGTCAAGCTCCTATCAAGTGTCTCTGCTCTGGCCTTTCAACCCTCCAAGCCAAAGAAGATCTGAATTGGCTTTCGTTTCCTAAGTAGTGTGTGCAACATTCTATGCAGAAGTATGGAAATGAGTTAACAAGCTCAAAGACCAAGGACCTTATTTAGACATTGGCAGACATGACATATTTGTAAAAACAAAATAACAAGTGTCCTGCTCAGTGTATTTAGAGTGTACAGATCCTCTGCGACTTCTAAATAGGACAGATGGGACATTCGCCATCTCTGGCAGATGGCTCACATCCGCCAAACTCTATATAAGGCCTTTACTCATTTACACAACAGAGCTTATCGCCCTGCAAAAAGGAACGTGTTTAACAATTAAATGGGGTGCAAGGAAAAAATAAACACATCGCTGACAAGGGATCCACTTGACAATACTATAGGCAAATCACGGTGATATCCATGGTAACCCACACTACCACTGTGAAGAAAGTTCTAAACATACTTTTCGTCTTTCAAATTACTCTATGCCACCTCTCAGTCGAGCAATTACTTTCCATAATACTGACAAGACTAGTGCATAGGTCTTCTGCTAGAATCAAACAATGGCTGACACAAGCACAGAAAGATATTTTTTGGACAGAAACCAATCTGCATGAATGCAGTGAATTCATACATCCTGTTTCATGTGTGCCTACCACTTTTTGAGAACTGGGGGCAGCACGACCAATTTGGCCTACAGTAAGCTCTCCATGTATTTCCAAGTGCTTTCGTTCCATATACCATCAAAATGTCTCATGTCTGAACAAACACTGCTCTATAGGACAGCATTAGTATTGATGTTTAATGAAGGAATAATTCAGTACAAGTTGAAGTTGCATGAAACAGACAATGGGAGTCTCAGGAACCTAAAATACTGCAAATTGAGACATCTGAAACATAATCCACATGCCCCAACCTGGGAGGTCTGTCAGAGAACCCGCCTTTGTTAATGAAAGCGCTCTATAGCTAGCCACATCCATGAAGAAAAAACTCATGAAAAAAAGAGGGGAAGAAGAGAAGAAAGCAAACCTAGTGTGATCTGAGTTAAGCAACAGGCCTAGACTTACACCGCCGTTTTATTAATTGCATCCACACAACTACTTTAAAGATTGAATATCGAAGAGTTAATGGAAGTCTTAAATGTTGCAAAATAAAGTAAATCAATTATCATGGCACGCCACTCTTTTAGTAGTAAATCCTTGCAAACTCTCTGAATGCTTGGTGAGATGAAGGTTTCCATGCTTTTCTTGCCAGGGATGTTTCTATATCATATTTTCCTCTTACAGCAGAATTCTTTTTTTCCTCCCCCATTTGGGAATACGCTGTTGATTTTCCAATATTTAAAACTTGTCTCTTCATATGCTAGAAAGTATCATAGGACTGTAACTCTTGAATGAAATGTGACAGTCCCAGAAAAAAAGATATGCAATGGCTACCTATTTTATTGGAGGGAGTAATCTATGCTGTATTGGGGTCTTTATATAGTAATTGTACGCCTAGCAGAATTTTTCCTGCCATCTTGGAGCATCTCTTCCCAGGTAGGGCACTACTGCTAAAATTACTGCTGCTATATTTATAAACTCAAAATGCAACTCGGAGTCCTCTCGGCCGCCCAGGAGCAAACACGCGAATTAAAGCCTGGGGAGATATTGAGTGAAAAGGTGAAAAGTCCACTCCCCACAACAGTGGAAGTTCTTCCAATGTTTAAAACATGAGAAATGAATATAAATCAATCAATCTTGGGCCCAGCCATCGCGATGAATGAAAGGAAGCGGCCAGTCATCTAATGAGACGCATTACGCCTTTACGTTTCTCGAGAGCCCACAGCTCCGTTACGTTTTTCTAGAGGGAAACAGGCATTTTCAAATTCCTTAAACAGAAAAGTTAATATACATTTGCCTGTTTTTAGTGAAACTAGCAGGATGCCAGGGCGAGGAGAGAGGTTTATAAGTCTGCAAATTCATCCCGCACGGCTGCGCTGCTCATGCGTTCATGCTCAGAATTACCCTGACAAAATATTTCCTTGCATTGACTTCTTAACTGAGCGAGTTCATAATTACCATTCACTAAAACAACGGATTGTGCAGATAAAGCAAGATTAATTGTACCTGCCAGGGAAGGGTTGGAGGACAGAGCCGCCTTTTCTCTGTAGCTGGGAATTTTGCGCACAAACATGGAGGGCGATAACAAAGGTACCAGTGTTGTGTTCAGCAACAGTGTCTGAATACAGAGCAGCCGCCATGGCGGGCTGGAGGTCGTGGGTGCACCACTGCAACTGCGCCACGGTCCTGGCGTGAAACGCCACAATTAGAGGATACGGGGCGGCTAGTTTCTGATCTACGTCACAGAGTCAGAGACAAACAAACACCACAAACCCCAGCACTGTAGAAAGGCACTACTGTCACCTACGAGTGCACAGAAGAAAACAAGCACTGGCAAAGCCAATAGGTCTCGGCAATCCGAGAGCTATTGGCATTGTCAATGTCAATGTCTTTTAGCCATGTGTTATGGAGTGGAGTGGATGTATGCGGTGTGGAGTGGAATTATGTGGATTGGAGAGGAATTTGTTGTTGTGGAATTGTGTGGCGTGAAATTGTGATTGAGTGGAGTTATGTGTAGTGGAATTATGTGGCATGGTGTGCAGTGTATTTATGTGGATAGTAAATATGTGGTATTGAGCGTAGTGGAATTATGTGGAGTGAAATGGTGACCCATGGAGTGTACTCATGTGGAGTGTTTTTATCCTATTAGCATGGTTTTGACAATCAGCCTTGTAGACCAAAGTCGCATGAGTGAGGTTAGAAGGCAGACGTTTTAAACACACTGACTCCCACCAGAAAATGAAAGCAAGCTTATCAGTGTAAGTATTTAAGAACCTTCTTTCACGCTGTAATTTGTAATTAAAAAGCGAAATGATGTAAGAGTAAGACCAAAAAAAAGGCAACACCCTTCCCAGTAATTTCGTATGGAATTGCGTTGTTCTGAGTATCATTCTGGGCAGGTCTGCTGATTTTGGAGCTGGATAATTCGGTTCGAGATTCGGCGTCGCCACAACATCCTGTTATTCTGTGCAAATCACTTAATCTGCCCATGCATATAACATGAAGCTGACCTGTTGCATGACATTTAAAGTCAAAGGATCGGTAGGAGCATGTTTTGTTGGCTTTGAATTAAACTTTTCACATCACCCTCATCAGCTAATGTTGGACACCGTTGACTTAAAACAAGTAAACGTCGTATCTTGTCATTGGTTGCAGGAATTTCAGGGCATATGTGATAGGAAACAGTAATAGCTTTGTCTTACCCAAGTTCCACCAAAGGTTTCTGTTGTTGTAAGGGCGAGCAAAAGTGCATACCGATGAACGTAAAAATGATTTAGTTCATAAATATTAATTTGATGTTTAAAATTCTGAATTTGACATTTCCCCTTGTGGGCCATTGAAGAAGTGAAGGGATTATGTTGTTTCATTTACCCATGGAGAGTGCTCTGTAGGTAGTGGATTCAAGGAGCAGGGAAGAGGGGTTAGATAAATAAAGGAGTGGGAGGGAGGAGGATGAGCAACAACACCGAGCGCTTGAAAGGGAAGATGGAAGTTCGCAACGCAATATAACATGGGATAGTGATGGAGAGAAAGGGTTAAACAAAAAGAACGGAAAGCTAGATGGAACACATAAATAAACTACCCAGAAAAGCTATTTTTCCAGAAAGGAAAAGCTCTGCTTTAAAAACAATGAAATCTATGTACATAAAGGGGCATAATGGTTAAAAATAAAAAATGCAGCCAATTGCAGGAAATATTTGCCGATAACAAAAGCTTTGTTTTCTTTTACATATAAGTCGATAAGAGCCTGTCATTGGTCCGGTATAGTCATTAAGAGGAAGGTGATAAAAGTTGGAGGAACAAATAAAACACTCATAAAAACAATCAAGTTGAAAAATGAAAAGATTGTATGGACAAGGCAAAACAAAAAGGAAAGGTGGGAACGAAAACTAAAAGAAACGCTTTCCCTTTGCCTGCAAGATTTCCAGGAATGTGCAAGTATTGTATCCCTAACAAGGGAATACGTGAAAGTGTGTTATGGATGCTATTAAAGAAGGACGGAATGGGGAAAAGGTATAATCACGGGGTCAAGCAAGAAGGAAATTAGGAAGGAACAAAATAAAGAAATGTGTTTAAAAATACAATGAAAAATCATGTACATAGATGCATGCTTAACTGTTAGCAAAAACAACAAAAGAAATGTAAAAAAATAAAGAAAGTAGAAATTCAAAAGTAAACGAGCAATAACAAAAAAAAGATAAAACTCTGTATGCGGGCGAGACATGCACTCTGAAAGATTGAAGTTAAAGATGAAAATAATACAAAACAATGTCCATGAGCCACAAATCCTCTCACTTTGAAGTCAGAGGAAGAAAAGTAAACAGGCACCCTCGGGCAAACAGCATCTGACATTTGACCTCGGTCTTTGAATGCACAGTAAATGTGTGGAGATAAAAACAAGATTTACAACTCTGTTTACAGCGGAGCTTGGAGCGCCTGAAAACACAATGCTCATGTGAAATGCTCCAACTTAAAGAAAAAAGTAGTTCAGAAAACAGCTGCTAAAATGAGAGCAGTGGATGGATAGTAGTAATTGGTCCATGCTCTTGGGGAGGGCTAAACGCAGGAAAAGGCATGATGCATGCATGCCATGGACAAATAGGGAGAAAGAATATGAGAGTGATGATGGAGCCAGCAAATGAGAAGCCAATGTGCGGGTGGCTGAAGCCCACAATCTATATTCATGTCAATCAATCAAGAAAGCTTTATTCGATTGTAAGCAAGCAACCATAAAAGCACAATAGCAGCATTTCATACACGTTAAAATTCATATAAAATACGTTAAAACAAAAAGGTAAAACCATTATTAAACTTCACAGGCTTTCTTGAGATTTAAAAAGAAACATTTAAAACAGAGACAATTGTTTTCTTAGGCACAGAACATTTTTCAAGAAAGTTACCATCCTAAAAACAGTATGTACATTGTCTAGTTGTTGAAGTGCCAGAAGAGCAGGTCGACATTGGCGAAGCCCAAACCGTTTTAACACAGGGACTATACTCGTTCTCCTGGCACTGGAATAAAATTTACAAAAGAGAATGACATGAATCGAGGTCTGCTTGGAGATTTTATCACAAGGGCACAACTGTAAAACTTGGGACCAGTCATTTACTTTGGGCAGAGTAACTAATCTATAAAATATTCCCAGGCGGAAGCGAATTAAAAGGAACCTGTCAAAATCACTCAGGGCCAAGGTAAGGTAGGGTTGAATATTAAAAGTAATTAAAATCAACTGGTTATGCAGGACTGTAGGTTTTGCAATTTCAGTTGATAACCTGGCGGAGTCTAGTAGAGACAAGCCCTTTGCTTTTAATTCCTATATAGTTATTTCCCTGATGGTACTGGGGTTGGTGAAATACTCTGGATGGTCAAGATCTTGAAAAAACCTTCGAACATAGCTTATCCATGGGATCTTCAGGGCCCTATCCAGTTTCAAAACGTCCATAACGATATCTCTGTTTAGTTTTGTCTCTTCCTTTGTCCAGAGTCTGTGCCATAACAGCACAGGCTCAAGTTTTATTAGTTATGAAACAAAGGAGAGACCCAGCTCCGCGTGACAAATACTCGCGGAAGTGCCGTTCGGGACAGATAAGATGTATTTTAAAAAGGAGTTTTCTACTCTTTGAATGGGAAGCAAATCAACTGGTCCGCAGACCCCAGTTCCATAGATTGCAGCTGAGACACATTTAGCTCTATATATTTTGATGAGCGCCTCCGGTGGTCTTTTGCCTAGTTTAATCGCAAAAGCTCTAAGGGCAGATGTAGTGCGCAGTAGTGCCAGTTTTTTTGCCGACACCGCCTGTGACCAGGAGTCATTGTGTGCAAAAAGAATGCCTAAGTATGAACATTTCTTAGTGACTCCGATCTTTTGTCCTGACACAAACATATTTTTAGGTTTTTTGATGCTAGAACCACAGCGCATAATGAAGGTCTTAGAGGAATTAATTCTTAGGCCTAGCTCGTTCATAAATTTGGAAAAGCTATCCAATACCCTCTGCAGCCCTATGTTGGTACGGGACATCAGTACCGCATCATCTGCGTATAAAAGGGCTGGGATGGGTCGTCCCGCCACTTGGGGGAAGTCATGATTATCTTTTAAAAGGGCCTCTCCCAGACCATTTATATACAAGTTAAAAGAAACGGAGCAAGGACACAACCTTGCCTGACTCCGCTTTTGATTGGGAAGGGAGCCGAACGTTCACCTTGCATACCACAGCGCACTCGTGCATTAGCATCACTATAAAAACGTTTAAGAAAATAAATAATCTGTGGATCAACCCCCATCATTTCTAAAACTGACCAAAGTTTGTTGTGAATCACGCAATCAAATGCGGCTGTGAGGTCAACAAAAGCTAAAAATAGATTCCCCACCTTAGCCCTGGTGTATTTACCAACTAAAAGAGACAGGTTCAAACCTTGCTCGACAGTGCCTACGCCGGCTCGAAAGCCATATTGCAAGTCCGACAGGACCGAGTTCTCCTCCGCCCACGCCTGAAGGTGTTCCAGAATTATTCTGCCTGCTACTTTTGTTATGGCATCTAGTAAAGAGATGGGCCTATAGCATGTCGGGTCCTGTCTATCCCCCTTTTTAAAAATGAGGACAATAGTTGATTCTACCCAAGTAGGTGGGAAGTCAGCTTCACAGCTAGCATTTAGAACTTGTGTCAAGAGAGGTCCCCATAGAGTAGTGTTAGATTTAAACAAGTCTATTGGTATCCTATCGGGACCAGGTGCCTTGCCACCCTTGCTAAGAGACAGAGCCCGCTCTACTTCATCCAAAGTAAACATTAGTGCTTTTGCTTGGGAGAGGAGATTCAAATTGCAAACATCCTGGGTGGGACAATCCGTCAAAATATGGTTTTCCGTGCCCTGATAAACCTTGATGAAATGATTGATCCATTGCTCCTCAGTTAATGCTATTTCAAGTAATGGGCTATCCTCTCTAGTCAGGAAAGGGGCCCTGACGACTTTCCAAAAGGCCGCGCTGTCATTAAGTACTGTCGCAGTAAGTAATGCATCCCACAACTCCTTCTTAATAGTGGCTTTCCTATCCCTGATTGCTAGTTTGTATGCATCTCTGGCCGCCTTTACTTCAGTATTATTTCTTGGGGTTTTATGTAGTACCTTTTTTAAATGGGAATAGGCTTGGGTGCCCTGGAGTCAAACCATCCTTTATTGGGGCCCTTGATGTTACTGCGTTTGGTTAAAAACTCTCTAAAGTCCTTCGAGATGGCCTGAAATGAAGCTAGAATAACTTCTGGGGTGGCTATATCACTCAGGCACGTCTCTACCGCTAGTTTAGTTTTGCCCAGCACTGATTTAACCAGAGCATCTTGTTCAGAAAACAGCTGCTAAAATGAGAGCAGTGGATGGATAGTAGTAATTGGTCCATGCTCTTGGGGAGGGCTAAACGCAGGAAAAGGCATGATGCATGCATGCCATGGACAAATAGAGAGAAAGAATATGAGAGTGATGATGGAGCCAGCAAATGAGAAGCCAATGTGCGGGTGGCTGAAGCCCACAAACTATATTCATGTCTCTACAAGACAGCGCATGTGCTGTCTAGAGCCAAGACCGAAAAACAAGACGTCTGGTTGGTGTGTTCCCCTTAATAGTTAAAGAGATAGTAACTTAAGTGTGGAAAAGTGAAGAAAGTTGCTTGGTATGATTGCCTCATATGAGGAGGGCCTCAAATCTTCCTTCAATTGATTGTGAGGAATGGGATGAGAAATGTGGATGGGGACATTAATGTTATGAGCAACTGAGCATGTCATACCACCATTGTTAAAGACATCCGACAAGCACAAGGGCTTTTAGCAGTTTTCAACTAAGCAAAAATATTTTTAGTCTCAGAGAGCAAACATTGCCATAGTAGTTCCTGGCAGTGAACTGAACTACTTTGTATGGGGATGTGCTCCCTGTGAAAAAACAGAATGCCGTCAATCATAGTAAAGTTAGCCAATGGCTGAAGTGGGATGATCCACTACCCCATGCTTCTGTGCTAAAGTGGGCAGTACACAAATGCGACTGATACACAACAGACCAGATAATGAGGAGGGCTGGCTGAAAGCCCCAACTAGTATCTATATCTTGTATAAAATGTTTGTAAAATCAAAAGGTATTGGCTAATGCAAGACCTAAAACAATGCCGTATTAGCGTTTATCTAAATATATTGCAAGTGGAAAAGTACAGTGTAAGCCGCTCCTTCGCTTCTCTTGCTATAATTTCTCAAACACTCCCCATTCCTAACAACAATGAAAAATTGGCATCAGTGTTTATTCTTGTAAATTGCTTTGAAGACTTTACTGCTGATTGGTGCTGAGTCCGAAGATGGATCCCCTGTGTTTGCGGACTCACTGGGGATTTAATCTGCTTGTGCAAGAATAAAGCTTAAATAAAACAATAAAAGCATCTTGATGCAGAATGCAGCTGTGGATGATAAGGAGGACAAAGGCTAGCACGCTTTACTTGATTAACTTAGTGACCTAGAAAGAAAGATGTGCCTCACTCCTGCAGAGCGCAGCAAAGAATTGCTCATTAAGAATGCCCTGCTGATGACAGAAGCACTTCATTAGATTGAAGCCTATTAAGAGAAGGAGTCTAGCTCCTGTGATCCTAGTTAGGGCCCCGTTCTCTGAAGGCGGGGTGAGGCCCCGGTCCAGACTGTCCCTTGTCTAAGTCAGAGCGCTATTTATCTTGTCTGATGCGCAGCCAATACGGGATCCATTCTGATAGATGATTTTCATAAAGTTAGGTGCTTTTTCATTGCTTGACGTCAATCCACTCGCCAATGCCTCTGACAGCCATTCCTAAGAGTCGGTAATGCTCGCTAACTGTTGCAGAATGATGGTTGCCCTGTCTGTGATTAGAAAGAAGAATTTGAACTGCGAAGTTACCATAAAGGGTGTTCCTTTTAATCAGGATAATAGGACCATATACGCTGATTTTTGTAGATGTTTGCCTTATGACTAATCAATTACCTTGTTGGACAATAAGGTGGAAGAGAACTTATCAGCTGTTATTCTGAGCAAGTGGCTTTTAGCATCTACCATCAAATGCGCCCCTAAATACAGATCCACACAGTGCTTCCCTATTATTTAATGTTCGCGTACCACACTTCCAAATGCTTTAGAAGGGGGAACAATAGTAGTTAGTGGCTGCATTATAATATTCCTGACATTCTCAAGTCAATTTTCTCATTCTGTTAAGGCTGCGATAAGGTATAGCAGTTATTGCAGTATAGCCGGTACAGCAGTGTAAGAGCATAAAAAAGCAGTAGCCACCTACTCACCCTCTTTAATGCCGGCATCCTCCATAGGGAGAGCAGTGCCCCAGGACCAAAAGGCATGATAGAAGATGGAAGGTAACACATCACTATTCTTATGGGTATACCTTCTGTTCAATAAATGTTTCTAAAAACGATGCTGGTCAGAAACGATCACTGTTGTATCAGCTGCTGAAATCATCTACCACACTGATATATCGCTAACTCAGGGAAGCACAGAGTATCATTCCATGCAGAAGAATGTGGTGGAGCAAAATTACATAAAAATCCCTTCATTATTTTAGTGACCCAGAGAGAAATCCTAGGTAACCAATTTTTTCGACCATTAGCTGCAGGAGTACCTTGCAATTCCTCTGTCACAATAGACTGCTGTCACAAAGGAGCTGGGATAAAGCCATCAATCCATCAAGACACTAATGAACTAACTAACAGGTCATCTTAGGTCATCTAATGCACCATATTTATGAAATAATGTGCATTCCTGTCCTTTCCCCCTGCGCTGGTGCACCATTTGCTGCCTAGCACTAAAGTAGGCAGTAGATCGCTTTTTGGCAGGAATGGGCACCTTCCTGCACAAAAACAATCAAGAGAGGCATTTTCCTCTTTCTACGTGTGCTGCAGAATGCACCACACATAGAAAGAGAAAAAAAATGAGGAGAAAAAAAATATTTCTCCTCATTACACCTGCTCTGGGGAGGCGTAAGGTCTTGGCACTGCCCCTTGTTTACGTTGTTAAGTAAATCTGGGGCAGCATCAAAATCAATGGGTGATGCGTAGGAAAACCCACTGCAATGCTCCTGGAACGCCTACTTGACGCAGAGTAAGGCAAGGCAGCGACTTGCGCTGCTTTCAGTAGCGGCTCCTGGAGGGAGTGCTGTGGGGCGGTGAGGCGGGGGAGGGGCAAGGTGGGGGGTAGTAAACTCCGGCATACGGCTGAACGGAGGTAAGTACATAAATAAATAAATAAATAAAACGAATTACATTGCGCACACTGCAACGCCAAATGGCGATGCCGGGGTTTACTACCACCCACCCTGCCCCTCCCCCGCCCAGCCCCACCGCCCCGCAGCACTCCCTCCAGGAGCCGCTACTGGCTGCTTTGTCTTACTCCATATCTATGAGGTCATGCAAAGACATGCAGAGTGGCTTTGCTTCGCCTCAGAGATATGATTGAGAGGCTTGTGCCACTGGAGCACCAAAAAAAGTGACGCTCTGGCACAGCAAGCCTCTCATAAATAAGCCTGCCCACTCACCAAAGAAGGAAGGGTTGAGAGACTTTCCCACACTTACGCATTTCTGGTAGACACCAGCTTGTTTGCTCTCATGGGGCCCCTACATGTCTATACGCAAGTTCAGACCTCTGTGATGTGGCTTGTAAGGTCTGAATACATTTTGAGGTACGATCGCCGTACTTATGCCAAAACTTGTTGCTCTGAAAAGATTCCTAAGGTACGCCTTTGTCACATCAGACCTAGCTAGAGAAAAAATAATCCTGTCAAAATATTGCTGTATTTTCACAAATGTCAAATGGAAAACAAGTGTTTTTAATAAAGATTACAGGGTGCCAATGCAGTACGATTGTAAAAACCATTTAATGAATTCCAACAAAATATTTCAGAATTATACTTTCAAATGAATTTGTCTGCTATTTCTTCATTATGACTAAGTGAGCATGCAGCCTGTCATTAGCCATAATTATTCAGCTGTTTTTTGTTGTTTTTTTTTAATACACGATATGACTGATAGTATTTTAAAAAATCTGAAAAGACCCTGTCTGGTGCGTGCCAGAGCAAAATGCACACACTACACAATCTTTGATAAAGATATAGCATACTGAAAACTCAGCGTGGGCCCTGGAATAAAGATTGGCTTCTCTGGCAAACCTATAGCTGAATCTATTCATTATGCTTTAGTATTTAAATGCAGACTTCTGTTCTGGGACACATATGGTAAGTCTTGCGCTACAAGACTCTCAGGGGGGCAACTATTATTTTACAAAAAGTCCTTAAATGGGCCTCCAGTGTAGAGTTAAAAACAGTTCTTACCCAGACTTGCATCGCTTGCAAACACCATCAATAGGAGTTCTGGAATATTGCTTTGTTTGATGAATGATGTCTGTTTCTGTTTTGAGCTGTACTGATAAGTTATTCACTGGATGTCTGTCTCCTTTACTTAATTCCTTACTGCTCCCCTCACCTCGCTCACTCACACTCCCATGAACGTTGGTATGGCAGCACAAACCCAGGGTTAACTCCCTTGACCAATTCTTCTTTTTCCTTGCTGTCCAGGGTCGGACTGGCATTTCTCTGGGATGCTGGAAGGGTGGGGGACGGTACTGCAGGGGTGGTGGCTGGTTTTGCAGTGGTGATGAAATATCGACCCCAATAACAAAAGCAGCAGTGCTTCACACTAACACCCCAGGTCTGCATTGGATTCCCAGTCTGGCCCTGTTGCTGTCTGAGGGCCATCCACAATCTTAGGCAGCTTGCCTGCATGCGAGCCAACAAAAGCGCCCAACCAACTCATACCTGAGGTGACCCCCAACAGCAAACTGGGAGCAGAGCAATGTTATTCTGCCCAGCAACAGAATACCCATACTCAGGAAATCTGAACTATGACTTTGGAATATACATGTCTTCTACAGTCTATGTGAAAGTCTAGAAAGAGGAAGACAACCTCGCTGGATGACACCAAATTGTTCATTTTGTATTGACTCTCATTTGTCGTGCAATGCTTGCGTTAATGTGAAACTTTTTTGTGTGTCTCGAGCATTCTTCAACAGGGTCTGCCCTCTATTAAGCAGAATGATAACCCGCGGAACGCTCCCATTTTAGGTATAATATTTATAAATGCACATCTAACAGTGGCGACGACAATGGAGTAGGACTGCAAGCTTTTAACGACAGTATGTAAACACTAGCGCTCTCTATGCTCGCAGTATTTTTTTTCAGAGGCAACACCAAGGATGATGGTTTTAAAAACAGGTGGAATGAGAGATGTATTTTAATTTTCATGATTCGGGACAGACTCCCTTATGACATGTGTAACGAGACTGGAAAGAAATAGAGAAAAATATCATAAGTACGCCGATCTACATAAAAAGAAATAAGAATGAGGACCATCTTCCAACACCCTTCATGAGAACCTCAGCGACTTACATCTGTCATTCCCCTAGGCAGGGATTAGAAATAGAGTGCTTCACCGCGCTCCTGCTAATGCAAGAATCAGATCTTCATGTCGCGCCTCGCGTAACATCATCTGAGGCATTAATTAGAAGCACCTCCTCTCTCTCACAGAATAACTCGCCCCATTTTAGAAAGCGTTGCCTCCTTCGTCTTGTCCTAATGCATTGGAAGACAGATTAGGTCTGGCTGTCCAAAGGCATATCAATCCACATATTGTTAATGCTGGACTATTGTCTCACTGTGGAAGCAAACTAGATTAACGGCAAGTGGAAAGGTCCACATCAGTTCTTGGTGGTCATTACGTACCAATTTCAGTAAATCACCTGCGCTTCAGGTCTCATTACTTTAAAGTGCATTGGATTGTGCTAATTCGGTCAGCTATGATTGCGGACAGCTTTATGGTGCTACAATGGGTGAGCAAGACGATCTGACACATCGAGTATGGTCCCTCCTGTACTTTGTTATGCGGCCCTACCTATGAGCTCCTGCTCACCATGTATTAGTTCACCTCTTGAGAGCAAAGGGAACAAGTACCACATATTCAAGTGTTTATACTGCCAATCTGCTCCATGGTAGTGCATAGAAGCCACGTGTCATATGCAAGCACAGGCATATATTTTAAAAATAATTTAAATTTGCATATTTTCTAACTCAAGACAATAACCCTGATCCACAGAGGGATCATTTTGCTCATTAAAGGAAGAGCAATAGAAAATATGCATTTTGCACATGCACAAAACGTGCATAATTCACATTTACACAAGTTTTGGACTTTCATATTCATAACTTGCACAAACATTGCTACATTTTGTCAACTGAATGGGAAGGACCAAAAAAACACACAATTTGCATGTGCAAAAGCAATTCGCCAAGGATAGAGCTTTACTCCAGTTTTCCCTGGCAATAAACTGTTCCTGTTTCAAGCAAGAGTGAAGATGCAACTTTAGGGATCAGCTTACTCCAACCTAATCTAGTGCAACAGGGACATGTTGATCAAATCAATTAATCAAACCAAAGATTGTGGACGGCAAACTTCAACACCAATGAAAATAATTTGAAACCTGGAATTTCATTGTCAGTAAAAATAATGAAAATCCTGTGTATTGATGAGAAACATAATAATATGAGCATTCCTGCCAGTTCGGATTGCACTGTCCAGTGCATTTGATCCGTATGCCAATAGCCCATACATTATTAACAGCGCTCAAAACCAACATTTTTCATGTTTTTATGAGCAAAATTTAGGACTGTTTCTGCATACACGTGAACATATTGCTCAACGAAAATATACCAATAAATCTACCGATCAGAATATTGCACATGACAGATTTGTCCAATTTTCATGTGGTTCCATGTATTCAAAAGAGAATGTTCCATTAACTAACTTTATGGGAACTTTGATTGACCACCAAACACGTCAGAACATTTGTCTTCTTTCCCTTAACAACATAGGAATGCAATAAATTGAGATTTATTTTAGGACAGAAGGCCAAGCAAATGCAATTTGTATCGTACATATATATATAAGCTGAAAAATGCATTTGCTTGACTTTCTGTCCTAAAACAAATCTTAATTAATGACATTCCTTTTTGTTAAGGATCAGAGGAAAAGTATGGAGCTCCGTTTTTCAGATGTGGAAGAGTGGATTGAAATTTGGGGCAAAATCTTTTGGTTTGCTCTTTACCAGTACCTCCTGATGGTTAATCTGTACCCATCAATCCTCATGCTTTCTGCAGAGAGGAAGGTTGTTTTTTCATTTATATCCCACCTTTAAGCAGCATGTGTACAAGTGTAACCCCACGTCATTTGAAGCAAATGAAGTGACCTGTGTCTTATCTCATTCTTTATCCCCCTCTTTTGTTATAATTAGGGCTCTGGTTTTATGGTATTAATCTTTTGAACATTTCTGTCTGTATTAATCCATATTTATTTTGTGGCCATCTTATTGGTATTAATCCATATTTATTTTGTGTTTTGTCAACAGATGATGTGATAACCCGTATATTTCCACATTTATTTAACAGAAAAACACGCACTCATACTTTGATGCCTGTCACATTACACAGCCAAAAATAATAAAATAATAAACCCACATAACATTTTTAATCATAGCACAAATACATATTGAGATATGCAATAATTTTAGAAAATCTCACGGAGCTTTGTAACTCCCCATGCTGCCAATATGTACACCTATTGGTCTCAAAGTCACTAATCTCAACATGGAGAATCACTCAAAAGAAGCCAAATTATCTGTATTCTTCAGCTTTAAAAATAAATACAGACATGAAACACAATGTTTTCTGTCTGCATTTATCTGTAAAAATCAGTAAAAATGGAAAACAGGGAGCCCTAATTATAATCTATCACCCTTTGGTTGCACATGTTCTTTTGATAAAGCCATTGGAGCTGTCATTACTCCCATCAGCCTTAGAAGCAACTTCCAAGGCTGTGCTTAGACACTCTAATGTCTATATCTATCCAATCTAGTCTACTGACTGCCGACTAACTCCTTGACATTTCTCAAACATCAGCACTTTTTTCTGGACCAGCCATCTTAAGAAGCAAACCCATGGCCTACTTTTTGCTTCTGATGGAAAAACAATTCTTGAATAAACTTACATCACCACGTTGTCCGACCATTTTGCTGTTCGATGTGATTCATACATGAACATCCTTTTCCTTGTCAGACTACAAATCCAACTATCCACACTTCCACAAAATCAGATTCATATGTAATGGCAATGGAGCACTACCCATTATTGGGGTGTTGGGAGACTATCATCATGTGCATCAAGGAGGATTTACATCTAAATTAAACTTCACATATCTACAGTTAAACTTCCAATGTTTACATTTTTGGGCACAGGTAGATTAAGTGACTTGCCCAGAATCAGACTATTTTCAGTCACGTACTGAGGATTTGAACAAAGGGTCCTTAGTTTCAAAATCAGAAGCTTAGCCACTAGAAGATATCTCCTCCTGTCATCAATCCTAAGCTTATTCTACCTAGAATTCATGCTTGGACAAAACCTGCGCTTGGCCTCATTTTATCGAGAGTAAAAACCTCGGTTAACATTCTCATCATTACATCTGATTTGCTTAGAGCTGTTAGCTGCAAAGACGGGCACTCGGTATTTGGAAAGAATGTTGTGCTCCCACTGCTGCCCTTAGTCAAGGTAAAATCTAAGGCCCTGCAAATCTGGTATTGCTCTCGAAGTCACAATCAAGTCCAAGTTTCCATCCTTTATAGAATCCAGCTCAATTCAAGGATCTGCCCAAGCCTATCTTGAGACAGGTGAGATCCCCGAGCCAGTCTTGGTGGCGCCTACAGATCAGCAGCATCAGGCTGCAAATGACAATGGTCTCAGTGCTCTTCTCTCTTTGTGATCTCTCTCTGACATGTGAAACCCTTGACATGCTTCTTCCTTGCCTGGCTCTGATGGGATATAGAGGCCCACTCCAACTCGGGATCTTTTTTTTCTCAGATTGTTCCCAGTAGGCTGCTCTACTCCCTTCTGTCTTGCCTGCACTCTGTTTTATGGTGTGCAACAGATCTTTACTCTGTGCCCATCTCTCCATATCTAAGTACAGGAACTTGCTGCTCTCATCTCTTGCTTTGAACTTGATTTTATTGAGCAGGTGACACCAACCGTATCTGCCACTCAGAGAAGCCATGTTCTGCACTTAAATATGCATGCCTAGACATTCGGAACAGACTGCATCTAAGACTTTGTCCGCAACGGTTTCTGCCTCTCCAACATAATGGTGGTGGAAGACACCAAGCCGCAACAAGGCACACCCATTCTGTCACAGATTCTCTGGCTTCCTGTAAACAGATGAATCAGTCTGAAATACAACCAGCCTAACTACTTTGTCTGTCCATTTTGATCAACATTTCTCCTTTCACACCTCACACTCGTCAAGAGATCGTTTTAGCATTTTGAAGAATAAGAACTAGTGAAAGGAAAGTTTCTGTACAAACCTCTATTCTCTGGCACTCTTCATGTAAGAATCATAGAAACATGGAGATCCATATCAAATTCCATAAATTCCTTACAGCCTGGCTTTTCCAGACGCAAGGCTAATTTAGCCCCTTCAGATCCATTGCTCCTTCTTTCAAAGTCAAAAAAACACCAAGCAATCATCTGTGTCACCTTCACACACTCGAAACATTCTAACAGGGGTGTCCAATCTAGGTCCAGGAAGGTGGGATCCATGCCAGTATTTCAAGATATCCAAATAAATTAAATTTAAACACAATGAATGTAAATGGAAATCTTTTGCATTTGGATTTATGCTTTAATGGGTGCAAATACTTTAAGAATAATGCCCCTTTAGCAAACCTTCTTTGTTTATGGTTATGGCTAGAGTATTTGTAAACAACAACATACACCATACGTTTCCTGGCACTAAAATAACTGCAAAAACAAACACAGCATAGAGTGTTTGCTTTGCTCCTTTACCTTGTTTACTCCACTACTCATGATAGAAAAGCAAAAGAGGCGACAAATGAATTTGTTTCACTTATGAACCCGTGCAAAACCTCACACATAACCCTTAAATTGGCAATATTCCTGCCTTTGTCATCGATGTGCTCAAGTCACCATTTTGTTTTGTTTTTCTGATTGTCCAGAAACCTAAAATGGTGACCTGGGTGACTTCAGTACACTGATGATAATTTTTATAATCAGGTATCTCTAAGTGTCTAGAGCTCCCAGCAGAAACTATTAGCCACATTTTGCGATCTGTTGGGGACACTGTTAATGACATTTTAAAGTTTAAATTATAATTCTCTTTTGGATTTTAGATTTATTTAGGATGCACCTTGATGTATGTGACTGCTGTTGATCATTATTTTTATTGTCTTTTAAACTGTTTTTTATTTATTCTTAACTGTAAATTGAATGTGATGTATTTTCTGTATACTTTGATGGTATGTCCTACTGAATAAAGTATTTTGATGATGATGTTGACAATGATGACTTCAGTACACTGATGAGTACTAATCTGAGCTATGCTCTATGTCAATAATATAAATATTATAAACCAGGATGCCTCACAGACAAAAAAAAAACCTTTGTACCTGGAAGTCTCTACAGAACTCACAGCTCATCCATCTTGAGGCTAGAGATGGAGAATACACAAAAAGGAAAAGCCCCCAAACTAATCTTCCTTGCCTACACCCTGGTATCTAGGGATGAGCCACTGTCACATCTCAGACTCCCGCTTCCTGCAGCATTCAAGAAATAAGTACAAAATGCCCTTTTATCCATAGTCCTACCACCAGCCAAATGAGAGAAACATGCATTTCCTTCCTTCATAACAGGCCTCTTTCTACCTTCCCCAACTCTAATACACACCCCAACCAATGTTACTACTGTAAACTGGAACTAAAAGCACAAAATTGAGTGCACTCGGTTGTCATGAATTACTGACTATTTCCACAGAACTAGGAACCCACTTTATTGACCCCCGAGTCACGTCCACAATATATAAATACCCAATTAAAATAAAATATTTTTAAAAAATAACCTTTTTTGTGGACTAATTTATAGCTACTTTATGCAAATATTGAACATATGCACCTATAAAAAAATTGCATGAGTATTGCATAATGAAAAAAAGACACAATCGCATTTCCATGTTATAACTTTGTGTCAAAGCGTTTCTTAGAGGAAAAAACACAAAGAAGAGGCCTCACCACTGAGTATGCGCTACCGTGCCAAAATAAGTCCTTTTGCTGTTCGCCGTCTGTGCTGTGAAACGTGCTGCAAACAGTATCTGACATAGACCCAACAGCTGGCGTGGAATTTCTGTCACAGATTTAGCATATCAATTGATGGGAAATCTGGTCTGTTTAGACAACATTGATAAGAATTAGCCTTTATAGGATGCCAGAGGAAAACACAGATGCAGTCATACCGCAAGGCCAATGCAAATCATCTGGCTTCAGGCAGTCCAAGCATTCTGTGAGTCTGGTTGCACTGACATGGCTGTGGTATCCAAAATACAACAGGTTAGATCATCAAATTCAGAGGTGCGAGTGGAATCGAAAGACTGTGTCGATAGGTGCCAGAGACTGTTGTTCAGTAAACATCGCTATTGCTGTTTGAGAAGAAATCGGGTGTCTTGAGCCACAGCAATGGTGGTGCCTCAACTAAATATTCACTGGGGCAGTGATGCCAGTTGGCTGTGGCGCTCTAGGTGGAGTTCAATTATAGAGATATTTTGCCTTTCTGCCTCTTGAGGTCCCCGCGGCCGGTAAGCTCATGTTGAAGCAAGCCTCTCTATTATTCTTTGCTTCAGGTTGCAAATCTGTAGTTGGGTAATGAGGACATTGTTCATTCTGCACATTAAGGGCTCCTATTTGTGAGCTGCCATCCAATATTAAGTTTACCAGATGGCTCCAGGTCCTATGAGACAGGCTGAGCCACTCCTGAATTTATAGCTATCTGCCTAATGAATGTTGGCACTCGCCTTTCTGCTAGCGAAAGGAAAAGTAGGACTAGGGTAGCGGGATCCAGAACCGCACAGCCAGGCCTAATACGCTTGTCTGTGATGAATTGGAGCCACCTGCAAAATGGCTGCTGAACGCGGCACCATATGGACGGTAATCAACACCCAGTGTCAGGGGTCTGCCGAGAGCTACTTGCTTATGGTGCTCAGAGGATCAATGCAAATCATATTCATTACTATACAAATAACATCTCTGCTGTCAACCACAAAGCAGCCTTAGAAACGCAAGAAAAAAAAAACACATTCAATTGGAGGCAAAATCGCTCAGGAAATGTATTAAGCTTACAGTTAGTTATCCACTTGTAGAAAGGAGATATGCTGAGCGTCAGTTCTGAAAAGGAGGGAAATTGGTGTGTGTTTCTAAATTTAATATTGTGTTCTTTCCTTTGCATTCAGGTATGTTAATGAACTAAGTTTTATAAAAACAATGTGCTTGGCTGGGGTTGTCTCAGATTTATAGTCAACTAGGAGATTTGGTTTCACAATAAAATATATTCTGGAGAAATAACCGTACATGACCTCCAAATATTTGGTTTTGTAGTATTTATTTTAACAGTCATATAGAACTTTAGGAGGGTGTGAAAAGGAGAATGAACCCCCATTCAGAGAGAGGAACATATTGTATTGATTGACATATAGAGTCATAATTCGATTAGACTTGTCATAGGTGGTCAAATATTTGCCACATCAAAAACATAAAACACCATCTTTGTTGAAGAAAGCTGCTCTTGTGCCACCCTATACAGAAAGAAAGGACTAAATTTAACAACCAATAAATGCTTTGTGAATGGCTAAGCTCCCCTGAAGTCACGCATGAACGAGTGCTAATCATTATTTTCTCCTTCAATCATATTTGCACACAGGGGCGGCTCCTCCGCAATGGCGGAGGATCGTCGCACCACTGGTTCAGAGCCAGTAGCTGAAAAATAAAACGATATTTTATTATTGTTTTACTTTTTAGCAGCTGGCTAATCCAGTGTATGTGGGGATGGGAGAGGTCGGGCCATCGTAGAGGGGGTGGATTGATGGGCCGATCGTCTTAGGCTAGCCAAACAGACATGCGCAGTCAGGTTTCTCCAACTAAGCTGTATTGCACAGCTGGGTTGGAGAAACAGCACAGACTCCCTGTGCCTGAGTGAGCGTTAAACAAGCCCACTCAGGCCAGTCCCCTCACTGCTCTCATGCTATTGGTAGGCATGAGAGCAGCGCGGGGATTGAACAGGGAGTCTCTGATGCTGTCCCAGTGTCTGCTGGGACCAGGAAGCAGCAGAACACTGAGGCAAGAGGAGGCAGAAGCAGCATCAGGTAAGTTTTTAATATTCCACCCCCGCGCTCCCCATTCCCACACTCCCCACTCACCCCTTCCATCCACCCCACCACTGTTTATATGCTTTGAAAGCCACTGTCTGCACATGAATCCGAGAACTGATTTGAGAAGAAGAAATGTGTACGACCATGTCAACACACCAAGTACTTAAATCAAGTCAAGTTTCAGGATAATCTGCAAGAAATATGCAAGAAATAAATGTACACTTGACTAATGCCAAGCGAAATTGTCTGAAACTATGAATACATTTTAGTTTTTGGTAGATCCACGAGTCAAACCCCCAAAATGGTTTCCTCTTTGTTAATTGAAACCTGCAACGTGCGCAAGCGTGATTAGGCTGATAATCATAATATGGGCCAGGGAAACCATAACCAGTGAATGACAGATTTTTCCACCTCTCTGAGATGCACAAAGAAACACAGAGATTATATATGGCTATCAGTTGTTTTACAGTGAACGAGGAAATCAGAAAGAACAGTTGCAGTTCATTTCTGTAATGCACTGTTCTCTGTAAATAAGTTCTGACCTCCTCTTCAAGAACTCTTGAAGTAGAGCCAGAGATCAATATTCATAGGAAACTTCATATATTGTGACCGAAATTTTATTGTGACTGATTGAATGAGGTCCCCTAAAGCCAGCCAGAACCAAAGTACTGTTTCAGTCACAATATATATGATTGTAACACAGGCCTCGCCAGCGCCTGCAGCGCAGAGGGGCCACCACCTTCATCCCCCACCCCCCTCCACTCCCAATATAGCCAGAGGACAGTCAGGATAGGAGATGAGAGACAGAGAGAAAAGATAGGGGAGAGAAGTGGGACTAGACAGATATTTGGTCGAGCAAGACGGAAAAGAAAGGTGAAATAATACAAAGACGAATAGGTTAGACAGGGTAATAAGAAAGAAATGTCATGGGACAGACAAACACAAGAGATAGGACAGACAAGACGGATGGAACCGACACACTGTCAACGAAAACAGAATAGACAACGAGATGAATTAGAAACATGTACTGGACACACAGACAGACAGGCGAGCGGGACAGAAAGATAGGAGAGACAGGCTAGGTAGACATGCAGGACAGATAAATGGGACTAAAAGACAAAACAAATATGGCAAACTAGATGGATGCAATAGGCAGATGATCACAAAATATGGACTGGACGGACTGGTGGGGCACACATACAAGACAGACAGGGTGAGAAGGGCAGAAAGACGGAGGAGCTATGGCAGATCCCGCCTGCACGTAGCTCAGGTGATCATCGCCCCGAATCCTGGAAGCTCGGACCGTTGGAGAGGACTGATGGCGGCGTGAGGGACGGAGAGAAGCGGATTTCTCGACGGCCACGGCTTGCTTGCTGCCGCTGCCTCGGGTCCCTCAGGTGTTGCAGGCTGCAAGGAGGAGCGGAGCGCGTTGCTCCGGTTTCGATCTTGGTATCAGCCCCCGCTGTGGATGCTTCGCTCACCAGGCTTGGTTACCAGTGCTGAGAGACCCGGGCAGTGCCGGGGGCGGGCTGCTCAGTCGAGGAGGGTCCGAGTTGCTCTGGATGGTTGGCTGAACCGGCGTCCCCCCTCTGAGGTTCCAGCGAGGGAATCAAAATCTCGGAGTGGCTTACTGCGGCTGCTGGTGTGACTCTGGGTTTTTTGAAAGGAGAGTTTCCCTCGCTGGCCGCGGCTGGCTGATCAGCAAGGTGGGAAGCAAAAAGGAGGGGAGATCAAGATTTCAAGTAAGCGGGGGGGTTTTCCCTTTGTGTCTTGGCATCCCAGAGGCATAAATTACAAAACGAAATCCAGCCTAATGGGAAGACATACTAAGAATCCTAGTACACCGACTCAGCCAGATACAAGCATGCCCCCCAAGACTAAAACTCGTACTACACAGATGAAAACAACTTTGGTTACATCAAAGGCCGAGCGTGAGCGGGTGCAGAAAGCCCGCCGAGGCTCCACCCCTACAGTTAGCCCCTCAAGCTCTGAGGATGAAGTCTTGGATCATGGAGAGGGGGGCCAAGGGGGTACTCAAGTGAGGTCGAACAATGCCTGCCAGAGATTAATAAATTCAACTCCAGAAGAAACTGAAGGAGGTAATGAACTATCTGGCCCAGCTATGACGGGAGAAAGTCAGGATAATAATCCTTCGGTGGAAATCTGGTGTGTATGCAAGTAAATCCTTCTAGTTTACCTCTGGGCAAAGTTAAGGAATACCTGATGTTTCAGAAACCTAAGGTATCTCAATCTCTCTTACAGTCTCTACTCCCTTTGCCGCAACAGGCTTCTAAGCTGGATATCCATGGCGCTAAAGATGTACAGGTTGCTCAGCCTCAATCATGTCCGGAAATTATTGCTCAGGAACCTCCTTTGCTTTTTCATCCTTTGGTGAATTCCTCACCTCCAGCATCATTATCGGAAGCGGCTGAAGTTACCATGGAAGTTACCACGGAGTCTGCAACCGGGACCGGGTCTAGTTTCCAGTGTGATATAAAAAGCATGCTTAATCTTATTCTTGATGAGATTAGGGGAATGAAGGCCACACAAGCAACAGAAACTGCAGCACTCCATGCACGCCTATCTAAAATTGAAGAAGTAGTGGGGACTTTGCCATCCAGATTGCAAGAGGCTGAATCTAGAATTTCTCATTTGGAGGATCAGATGACCTCAATCCAGCAACAGGTTTTAACAGATAAAAAACAGAAGAACATGTTGGAAATCAAGCTGGAAGAATTAGAGAATCATTCCCGGCGCTCTAATCTGCGGCTGGTTGGGGTTCCAGAGGGGTGCGAAGGGTCTCAACCAGTACAATGGGTTGAGTCCTTTATAAAGGAGAATGTCCTTCCGGATTTTTCAGGGGATCTCACGATCACTCGCGCCCATAGAGGCCCAGCGCAGCCTTTCCCGAATTCTAAATTGCCCAGAACTATTCTAGTGAAGGAGCAGATCCTGACTAGGGCAATACAGAAGAAGCAGTTTTCATCGCGAGAGGTTCCTAACTGTCGCATATACTCGGATATGAGCGCAGCGGTAGCACGTCGCCGGAAGGAGTTTGTAAAGCTCCTCTATTTGTTTAAAGCGCAAGGAGCTCAAGCGGCCATTGATCAACAGTTGAAACTTTGAGTTTTGGTCCAAGGCAAGTTCCACATGTTCACAAGCCTAGATGAAGCTCAGGAACTTTTGCAACAAATCACGAAGGATAAGTAAAGGGTTTGGGCTGTTTGATATGAAGGACATTTGAGCTTTTTGCTGATGTTTTTTCTCTCTTTTTCTTTTTTTTCTTTGGGACGGGACGGGGTGGTGTATCACGCCAGGGTGCAACATCATGGCACCCGATATAGAGGGCCCATTCATTGGGCAGGCAGGGGGTAAGGCGGGCAATTCCCCATCTGCCTGTAGCGGGGAGGGTCACAGGGTTCTGGGGAGGGTTTGGGTCTGGGTTTGGGCACTGAGGGAGGGTGGTGGTGCAGAAAAAGAAAATGAGCAGAATTATTTAAAGTATCAAATTAGAAGGAAGGGTATGATTACTGATGTTTGGGATGCAAGTAAGACTGTCAGTAATTATTTAAAGTATCATATTAGAAGGAAGGGTATGATTACTGGTGTTTTGGATGCAAGTAAGACCGTTAGTAATGGATTATAATGTGCGTATTATGTTGATCAATGTTAACAGCATTTCGAATAAGCGAAAGTATAGCGGATTGATAAGATGGTTGGTGGCATTTTCGCCCCAAATTTTGTTTTTACAGGAAACTCACCGTAAAACTAATGAGCCAAAATTATTTATCCCTAAAGCTTTCTCAAAGGCCTATTTTGCTTTAGCCCAGGCTGCAATAAGGGGGGTTGCTATCTATTTCGGACGAGGGATAATATGGGACATCATTCAAATTCAAAGAGATCCATATGTCAGATGGATTTGGATTGTTGCTAAGGTGAATGGCAATATGCTGAATTTTGTGAATTATTATGCACCAGTTATAGATGACTTTGTAGCTCTTAAAAGTATTAATGATAAAGCTAGAACAGCGTTGGGCCCAATAATTCTAGGGGTGATTTTAATTTCATACAAGATCTGCAATTGGATACATCCAATAAAGCAAAAAGCAGATGAAGTCTGGGACCAAAAGTTGATTGATGTTATGAAACAGGATCATCAACTGGTTGATCCGTGGCGAAGGGCCCATGGTGCAGCTAAACAGTTTACTTATTATTTCCGCCAATTTAAGTCCGCTTCTCGGATCGATTTCTTTCTGGTGTCACGCTCCCTGAGCTGTTTGAATACTGAGATTTTGGCCAATTCTTTCTCTGACCATTCTCTGGTAAAAATCGAAATTAATCTAGTGTTGGGGGGAAGAGAAAAATCCAGGTGGCAGATGGATAGACTTCTCTTAACTAATCAACAGTGGATTACCAGTATGCGAGAATGGATTAGGGAGTTTTTTTAGATCAATAGGGGTACCGCGAGGCCTTTCTCAGTTTGGGGGGCCTTCAAGGCCTCAGTACGAGAACAAATGATTGCTTATATGGCGGAACAAGCCAGAGAGCGTAAAACTCGAATAAAAGAACTTCAGAAAGCAGTTGATGCGGCCTTGGTAAAAAAGAGGGGCTCCTCTAGGGGGGGACATCATGCGGGAGAGGAACTTACCAAGGCCAGACAGGAATTGAGGGAGTTTTTTATTATGGAGGAAATAAGTAGTTCGAGAGCATACCAGCAGAGAGTCTACGAAGAAAGCCAGATGGTAGGAAAATTGTTGGCATGGTCTACCAGAGTAAAACAAGAAGCGGCGGTAATTGATGAAGTGGTAATACTTGGGACGCAGATTATCGTTTCTGAAAAAGAGGAAATCTCCAAACTTTTTGTAGATCACTATAAGGAACTCTACTCAACTGACTATCAGGTATCTAAACATGCCATTCAGTGCTATTTTGATGATTTAGTACTCCCTCAGCTTTCTAGAGGGCAGAAAGATGCATTAATGGCCGATATTTCAGCAGATGAAATTTCCAGGGCCTTGGCCTCAATGCCTGGAGGTAAGGCCTGTGGAAATGACGGACTCCCGACCGAATTTTATAAAGCTTTTTCGGAAGAGCTAGTACCGTTCTTGCTCGAGCTTTTCAATCATGTTAAAGTGGGAGGTGACATCCCAGCGGCCTTTAAAGAATCTTCGATAGTTAGTTTCGTTAAGAAGGGCAAAAGTCCTAGGGAGGTTGGCTCTTACAGGCCAATCAGCCTTTTGAACGTAGACTACAAATTATTGATGAAAATTTGGGCCAATCGATTCACCTTAGTGGCCCAATCTGCAATACATACAGACCAATCTGGGTTTATAGAAGGTAGGTCAATGTCGTCAAACACTGGCTACTTAATTCAAGCAATTGACTATTTTAACACCCACCAAACCTCCGCCTTAATAATGATGGTCAATGCCGAGAAGGCATTCGACCTTGTAAATTGGGATGCACTATTTTATGGCCTTGAAAGGTTTGGGTTTCCGGCGCAAACTATTGCTATGCTCCAGAATATATATCAAGCTCAGGCTCAGATCAGGATAAATTCAAAATTGGCAGGCACAATAGATATTAGACGGGGGACCCGGCAGGGGTGCCCCTTGTCGCCAGTTCTATTTACTTTTTTCATTGACCCTTTGGCCGTTAGGATTCGGGATAATATAGATATTAAAACTCCAATAGAGGGGATGGTGAAATTAAAATTATTCGCAGATGATGTCATATTTTATCTTAAACCGGAAAGACAAAATATTGATAGGACCTTAAGGGAATTCGCTGAGTTTGAGGCGATTGGCGGATACAAAATTAATCATAAAAAAACTGAAGTATTGGCGTTAAATGTGTGCAGCAATTTTCTCCCTGATAATCTAAAACAACAAGCTTATTCTCTTGAGCCCATTCGCTATTTGGGAATTTACGTCTCAAACCAATATGCAGATTTATTCAGGTTAAATTATGAAGCAACATTGAGTAAAATTAAAGATCTATTGGGTAAGTGGACACTTCTTCCCCTTACTTTGATAGGGCGTGTTGCTCTAATAAAGATGTCAGTACTACCCTTATTAATATTTCTTTTTTCAAATATCCCGATCAAAGTCAATGCAGCTTATTTTAGAGAATTGGAAAAATTATTTCGCCAGTTTATTTGGAATAAAAAAGCGTCAAGGCTAAAACTATCAATCCTTCAACTTGATACTAGCTGGCATGGGCTGGCACTCCCCCATATTCGTACTTATTATGAAGCAGCATTTATGGATATAGTGGTTTGGCTGCTTGATAGTAAGGGATCTCTGGATAGCTCTTTCCTGTGCAAGATGATCCATGAAGCTGGATCACAGCTCCCGGTCTTTATAAAAACTTCAAAGCTTCCGAAAAAAGTAAGATACAAAACGCTTCAAGCATTTACCAGTAGACTTCAGAAATGTTATTCTCAAAAGGCCCAGTCTTCGGGATTTGAATATCTGGGCTTGATAAGAGTCCAGAAGTTTGGGCCTTTATATTCGTAATAGCCATGTTAAACTTTGGGAACTAAAAGGTTTTAAGCAGCTAAGCCACTTTAGAATAGGAGGCAGATGTATTAACTGGGAGGAGGTTCAGGCTAGATGCGGTAACCAGAGTAGGCTACTCTTTTTTAGCTTCCTCCAGGTTAGATCTCTGATAAATAAATATACACTCTCAGGAAATATAGGTACCTCTTCGGTCCTTGCTGCTGTGTTTAGAACTAAATTGCGAGGTATAGGGAATTGGTATCGAGTTTTTAGAAATCAAGGGGAGCCCCTATTGGTTACTAATTTTCTTGAAAAAATTAAACAAGAATTATCTTGCAATTTTTCAATCAGAGATTGGCAAACTATTTCCCAACACGGCAGAAAGGCACTGAGAGCCGCACATTTTAAAAGAATGGCGTTTCTGTCCCGATGGACGGCTTATTACACCCCATATGCTTTGCATAAAATGTATCCTGTGGTTGAAAATAAGTGTTTTAGGTGCCAGCAGGTCGGGGAGGGTGGCTGGCTGCATGTTTTTTGTACATGTTCAAGGCTGAGCCAGTTCTGGGTGAAAATGTGTGCTAAGCTTAGCAGTGCCCTCGGGAGTAGCATACAACCTGAGCCTGAGGTGGTATTGTTCGGTTTAACAAATCAGAGTTTTAACTAGAGGAGTTTTAAACAAGTCAGGTTTTAACTAGAGGGGGGGAAATGTTTTTATCAATTTCTTTCTTGGTGTCACGTTCTCTGATTCTCCAGAATTGGAAAACAACTAAAGCCCCGACCTTTCTCGAATGGTATAATAAAATGAAACGAGTAAAAACCTATGAAGAAGTTTATGCAAAAAGGGTGGGAGCTATTAGAAGATTTGCTTTAGTCTGGAAGTATCTTGATCAAATGGAAAGGGATCTTCATGGGTAACATATTTGTCGGATTTATGGCACTTTAGCACTTGCACTTTAGTAAACATGAAATGCTCTTTTTTCTAATGTATAATATTTGTGGTGATTACATTTTCTCTTTAATGAAAAGGATTGTATAGTATGAATTGTATTAGTATATCTACTTCTATTTTTAGTAACTTCTTGTATGTTTTTATTCTGCTCAATAAAAAAAAAATGTATAAAGCGTGCTAATACCAGAGGGTGTCTAGGCGCTCAAGCTCAAAGGAATAAGGGACAGAGGCAGGCAGCTAAACACCCAGGTTGAAAGCCAAGATAGGCAGTGTAGGTAAACAGAACAGACCGGAAAGCCTGGCAGGACAGACCAACAGAACAGGTAGATACATATGAGGATGAAACCATCCCTTCACTCTGGGTGGTGGTAATGTAAACAGAAATATGACATTTGACTTCTTTCTGACAGTGAAGTGTTGATGCTTGACCACCCCGCACACCTCCTTCCTGCTCATCCATTGGACATTGGAATGGCTGACGACAGAGCACAATTAAACAATTGCATCTTTCTTCTTGATTGAGCGCCATGGATTTCAACAGTGCCTGCCCACATTTCTAGATGGCAGAATATAGGCAGCAGTTTGCATGACAAGCCTATCATTTATTCTGAGAACTTGACAGAATCATTGTTGCGAATCTTCCTAATTCATAACTATGCAAATATGTTGCATCCGAAATGGGACAATCTGAAACCCAAACCACGTCTGAGAAAAGATTTCCATTTGTTATCCGCATTCACGCACATGGCATCACTTGAATGAATAGGTGATGTTACTATAGAGTTATTGGTCTTAATTCATAATGCAATTTTGTATAGCCTCACTCATTGATTTATTCCCCAGTGCATGACTGGACATATTTTTGCAGGAACTTCGAGTGGAACAGATTTGATGTAACCTCGAGTGTGGGTTTCTCGTGGTATGAGGAGCTGACACTTCCACTACGGTCCCTACCCCAAGTGGTGTAGGAAAGCCCCACTGATATTTTGCACCTGGAATTACGGATACCAAAGTGTTTGGTAAATCTGGGATGCAAAATGACCACACTATTACAAGTATCTAATGCAGAGAGGGGAATTTCCACAGGCATTGTTTACCACACCAATTTCGGCATGTTTTCCCCAAGTTCCAGTCAATTTTATGCAGACATATTCCACCATGTTATGGCTTATGAATTCCGTCATTAACAAATCTAGAGGGTGTGGTGTTTCTGCACCACCAAGAATCCTGATACAGATGTCCCCTTCTGCTAAAAGCTGAATTTGCATTACCATGTTTATCACAATGCAAACCAAATGTGAACCAAATTTGAGCAACATGATGTGTGTCCTTGTAGTTCAATGTGGTGTGAGGACAGAGCAAGGGACAGGAAGCATGTGCCATGTTCCACTACACTCTATGACTTACCGAATCAGCCGTGGCCTGTGCAGGTACGAGCGGTGAGGCCGGGATGGGGGGGAATACGACAGACGTCCATGAGGGGAAATTAAATAAATAATTAATTTTCCCTCGTTGTCGCCTGTCGAAGTCCCCCATTATCCAGCCCCACCGCTCTTACCTGCACAGGCCGCGGCTGTATCGAACTGTAAATCTGAAACACTTAGGTTTTTTCACTGAAGTGGCAGATGGTACCTCCTAAATATGTCCTTCCAACAGGGCCAGACTGGCCGTAGCGGACACCGAGCGTTTACCCGGTGGGCCGCCAGGGTGGGGGCCGGTTTTGTCTCCCTGGGGGGCCGTTTTCGTTACCGGGGGACGGCAATATCGGCCCCCTGTAACAAAATCGGCTGAAACCGGCCCTAGCAAACTGCTCGGCCACTCCCCCCTTTCGCCTCTCGGAGGCCGGTCAAGCAGTTTGCCAGGGCCGGTTTCGGTTCCCAGTCCGGCCCTGCCTTCCAATAACATCTACGCTGCACAGCATGTAGAAAGAAGAATCATTTTGCTTTCTCTACTAATCTGGGCAGCTGATACCCTCTCATCTGATGAAAATGTAGTATCTGAATGAAGATCATGTTCCTGACAAAGAAAAACTCATGTTTGTGTGGTTTGTTTACTGGAACATGTTGGTTTTGTACTGAAAAGCTACCTGTGTTCTAACAGGGCTTATATATGCCTTTAGTACCCAGCTCACTGCCTTCATTTTCTCAATCTTGTGTGGGTGTGTCTAGCTGGGATATGAGTCCATTCTGTGCCTGTTATACATAGATCCCTGAAGCCGACTACTTAAATGCAATTCTATATAACTTGTAACACAGTGCTGAATGTCACAAAAGCAAAGGGAAAGGCATGTTATTTGCTCTTTATTCATTTAATGGAAAAATACTAGCAACTTCTAATTGTATGAGTTTGGAGCGCTGGGCCTTTGTAATCTGGAATAACTGCATGCTGCGGACTAACCCACACACTGCATCCGAGAGGAAGCATTAGTCAGAACACCTATCACTCATCCACTACATTGCAGATAAACGCTCTACACAGCACATTAGACAGTAACCTGCTCGCCTAGCCAACACAGCTCAGATACAGTGGCAGTTCCTCCATTAGGGCAGAGGAGCGTCACCTCTTCCACCACCACCCTCCTGCCAGTGCAGCAAACATGAAAAATAAAATAGTAATAAAAAGATTTTATAACGATTTTATTTTTCAGTGCTGCCAGCCCAAGACAAGTGTCATGGCAGGGCGGGCCATTGCTGCTGATTGGCAGCAGGGAGTAGTGGTGGTTACTGCTCCAGTTTAAACTGCGCATTTCACTTTGGCTGGCTGTCTTGCGACTGTTAGCCTGACATGCGAATTTTAAACCACCCCAACCTGAGCTGCCTTAGCTGGGTGGGGAGCAGGCACAGGCCACCAGTGCCTGAGGGAGAGTCGAGGCAGCATGCTTCAACCAATCTGGGTGCTTCTCTCATGTAATATTACCAGCAGAATGAGAGCAGCGTCAGGATTGGTTAGGGAAGTGGCTCTGAGACTCCTCGCTGCGTTGGAGCCTCGGACTGCAGGACCGAAGAGGAACATGAGGTAGTGTGTACGTAAGCTTTTTATTTTTTAATAAAAACTGCTTTTATACCCACTTGAGGGCAGTGTGAGAATCTTGCACTGCCTTGGCTTCAGCCTCGACTCCAGAGCTCTTAATCGTGGCACATTTTAAAGACTGTATATAGCGGACCACGATTGTGACCTTTGCTGGTTCCTCACAGTGCCTGTAAGTGGGTCAAAATATTCGCCCACCTGTTTTAGAATGGAAGTGGCCGCTACTGCTCAGATATTCCATATTGGTGGGTATCAATAACCTCACAACAGCGCACATGATAATAAACAACAAACACAACTCGGAGAGACTGTGACCTAGCAACCAGGGCGGTCGACTTCGAAGCTGGGGAACCAGGTTCGAGTCTCGGCAGGGATGCTCAACATTCTGTGATTCTGGGCAAATCACTTAATCGCCCCGTGCCTAAACAAAAAAAAAATGAATGTGCCTGTGTTTGTGCTATATAAAACTTTCCCCCCCACCCCCCAAAAAAAAACACTGTGTAGAACTGCACTTGGGTGTGCAGAGCCGTGTGGATCACAGTAGATGCAACAGAATGCCGACAACATTCAACAGAACACATTAGACAGACACAAAATAAACATACAACACAGCTCAGGTATTACATATATTTATTTATAATTTATCTCAGAATATTATCAACTATAATAATAAACAGACATTATTCAGAACAATGCACATACTGCCAACACTTCTCAGAGGAACCATATAGATGGCTCTCACAAAGCCCACAAAAGCACTTCACACTACTTAAAATAATATAACTCTCCAAAGGCAAAACATAACACACTACACACACACACGTAACTACTCAACTACTAGACCTATTTAAAGGGGTACTGAAGACCCTAACAATACACCATTGTCGGAATTTCCTCATACACATTATCTCAAACCAGACAATGCATATATTATTCCCCTAAATGGCACAAACTCAAAGTGGCAAATATCTACCAACGTCAAAATACTCTGTAACATAGGATACAAAGAAATCTTTACCCACAGCCATATTACTAATGATGCTACTCAAATAGAGAACTTACTTCAATATTAAGTACCGATCCCCAAAAAGTGAATGCCGGTGCCAACCATTACATATTAAGCACAGCGCGACAAGGCCAAATTAAAGCAAAACAGCTCTACAGACATCTCTTTTAAAATAACAAATGCCCATAGCACATGGGTAAAGACTGTCTAAAGCGAAAGATGGTTGGGTGTGAATATTAAAATGTCCACCAAGGCTATTTATTAAGCACCTGATGTACATATGTGCTAACTCTGCTTTCATTGTAAAACGTGTGTTAATTATTACAAAGGTACTGCCTTTAAGAGCACACAAACTGCATTTTTCTAGTAAAGGCCCCTCCCTTTGTTGCACAGCGTTGGGTTCATTTTCTAAAGTATGTAAAAAACACAATGGTTATTAATAATTTTAAAGGCAAAACAAAAAATCAAAACGTCCCTTTGTCTCAGTAAAGACACTCCTTAGACGTTGACATAACACTGAAATCAGATAATAATTAGAAATCAAATAAATGCAGGTGTTTGGGGCTGCCAAATTACAGGGGTGTAGCTTGGTCATTGAGATTGGGGGGGTGAGCTTCAGATTTCCCGACAAGCATGCCAGCATATAATGTTAAAATAGATTATACGACCAGCAGGGTGCATGAGCGGGGCCCTAGGGGGCAGTGGCATAGGAATGTGGATTGGTAGGGGAACTAAGTGAGCGAAAGCACAATATTTTGCTAAATAACCAACATTTTAGAGGAATTTCAGAACAGAGGGCGAGAGAGTATGGGTGCGTTTTTGTCTGTGTGCATGTAAAAATTCCTGGTGAAATTCGACAGACACCTCATCATACCCGACTGATAGCACCAGTACCCAACTATTTATGAGGAACTACATTTATTAGGGGGGGTGTAACACCCCAAACACCCCCCTGAAGCTACGCCCCTGCCTAATTATGATATAACTGTGAAAGGAATTAACTAAAAGAGCCTCAAACCATTGAATATTCCATCAGTGGTTGGAACTGGATAATCACTACTCATTTCCAATGTTTTTATTACCTTGCGCATGAGCTTGCACTGTCATTGCCAGATGATACAAATTAAGATTAAATGTATTTGACTGAAGAACTCGATACATTTTAGTGCAGAATATTGTTTATTTTTACCCATTAAAGCGGCCATTTTGAATGCACGTCACAACACAGCGCATCTCGGATGAAGTGAAGTCTACAAATGAAATCCCCAGTTATCACAGGACTGTTAGTGCAGACGGTATCATTGTGTCCGGTGCCTTTTGGCGGCTGTCCTAGTCCGGGGCAGAAACGGAAACAGGATATTTTGTTTCTGTTCTAGAAAACGCGTACAAGTTCACCCATAGTATGAGAACGCAATTGTGTCAGATCCAGCGCCAAAACGGCTCATTTCGTTGGCATTCCCACTAATTTAATATAAACTTGAATCTGAGAGGTCCTTTATTTCCGTTCCCAAGTTAACACTGCAGCGCGGGGGATGAAAGGCCCCTTTGCAGGCCCTGGTCTGCTCTCGGCCCATTGAGAACCAAACTGAGACCAATCCCCTCCTGTCGCGAGAGGGTGAAGGACGGTGAGACAGAAGATTCTGGAAGCAGCTAGGATCGGGGCGCTCAGAAACAGTTGTCGTGAAAAAAATGCATTTCCCGCCTCATTTATCTTCTTTTATTTATAAAAAAAGAATTGTCCTTAAAACAACAGGTTTGCGCGTCCGCATTTCAATTCACTGCCACAATGCCATTGAATTCAGTTGGCATGTTATTTCATCCAACGTCGACGACAGCAGGGTTTGATTGGCCGCAAGGCCAAACGCACCATTCAGAAGACGACAATGCTGGGCGTTCAAGGCTTTCTGTGAACATGATGTTCGCCATTCTTACAATATCTCCATTAAAATATGACGTGCAAGGCCACGGTCCCTGAATACCCCACAGATTGCCTGAGAGATAATTGCTAAGGAGAAGACAATGAAAACACAACTTTTGCCTTTGGGTGATGCAAAATGTTTAAAACAATCAAGCACTGACTCATGCAATCAACATCTATCTAGTGTGGGGCGAAAAGTTCTATTGTGAACCAATCAGGCGAAAAAAGCAATGTTAATCGCCCAATAGGTTGTAAACATTTTTTAAATCAGAGACCTGATTTTTGGATGCATATGACAATGGGATGCATGGTAACACATAAATGACATCACACAGCTGCTAAACTGCCGTGGTAACAAAGCTGCAACAGCGAAGAATATCAACGCAAGGTGCTCCACTAAGAAAATCAATGAGGTGTTGTGGTTGCACAATTTGCATTAGATGACATTTTTTATAAAGAGAATACGCTCCAGTCCCTGGTTATATTTGTAAGTGTTTCTTCACACTCCTACAGGGAGCCTGGGCTGAACTCAGCCAAATACTCGAAGACAGTATGAGAGAAGATTTTGTCACTTCATTTAAACAAAAAAAGCACTCTCGTTCACACCTTCAGAAACGAAAACGAGTTTCAGAGGAAGTAATTAGCCTGGCTTTATTGGAGACAGTAAGTAAAAGATGTATTAGTAGTAGAAAGGAATTAGAGTCGGTGAGCACCATTCAGCTAAGGCTGTTGGATCAGTGCCTGGAGCCAGGCAGATCCTGAGGAGAATTCAGCGACAAGGCGCGAGACACTGGAGAAGCAGTTCGAATGAGGTTAAGTATAACATTGCTCTTGAAGGAAGACATAAACAACACATGGGATTGAGCCACACAAAGATGCTCATGAAGAGCCTCAATTAAAAGTCTAGATTTGTCCCTCATTGACGGCAGCGTGTGGTAAGGAGGTGTAGCGTAGGTACTGATCCTTTCAAGCTTTAGACATGTGTACGCACACTTTTAATTGTGACCACTCAAGAAACATGCTACAAGTTGCCTGGATCTGAAAAAGACAATCTTATTTATTGTTAAAGGGTGCGGCCGGGAACAAGCGGAAACCAATTCCTCTGGACTGAAAGTGAGTAAAAGTCACTTGAATCTCCTGAGATTCCCTGCTGTTCAAACTGCAACCCAAGTTCAAATATTAGCCATAAAAAGGGCGTCACAGAGAGCACCCATAACCTACTGTGTGAGTTTGCTTGCAAAATCTGTCTTTCGTCAATCCAAATGGCTGTAACAAAATGCCAAACATTGTAGTACCAATGATTGACAGGTTGCATCAATTATAAACTAAAAATCTTTCAGGGCTCTACAGGTAAATTATACATGGAGAAAGTGGGGATTGAGAGACCCCTGGCCGCCGTGCCTAGACACTGTGCTCAGCAGCTACACAGGTGGCCCGTGGTGTTCTCAACAAGGCCGTGGGCCCTAATACAAGCATGGAAAATGGGTTCCTCTAACCATCTGTTAGCTAGTAAAACATCTATCATTGGAGTTGAGATAGCCCCTTCCAGCCCTGTACCCTAGTGCCACTGCGCCTGCTACGCCATGGATGGCTACGCGCCTACTGGGCCCCACAGTGCATCATTCCGCAGCAATGTATTGTCCCTGATTTTATTCTCTTGTAATTACATTTGCGTAGTACTTTGTACTGCAAGTGAAGAGCTTAAGCACATTTGAGGTGTGCCCAGTGGCGTAGCAAGAAGGGGCGGGGGGGCGATCCGCCCCAGGCATCATGAGTTTTGGGGACGGCGGCCTCCCCCCAGCTCTTACCTGCCGATTCGGGTGGCACTCGACCCCCCCAGCTCTTCAGTGCGGCCGTCGCAGTGTGCAACAATACGAGGAATCCGCCAGCCCTGCGCTCTTCCCGGCAAATGCAGGGATCGCCCCGGGCTGTCTAAGGTCTAGCTACGCCACTGGATGTGCCTGGTTAGAAGGATGTTTGATTGCAGTGGGCGTAGTGAAATTCAGACATTATACGCTACCAACTTCCTACTGAGGCCCAGCAGGTCTCCACTGATACCCCCAAATTCTCTCCCAAGCCACCTGAAAGAGTCACAGAGAGGCAGCTGCTCATACAAAATACACCTCACTCAATGCATGCATATCCTGGCGCGTTGTCATATCTGTTTCTCCAGTACTACAAAAGGAACAGCTATGCCACTCAATTCTGAATTTCGTTTTCAATCACACCCCTTTTTCACTTTATCACACCACATGCATTGTTGTTTGTTATGTGCACTACAAGAACACATTGCTCATTGATCCATGGATTGGATAAATCTTAATGATATCATTAGATTAATCTATCGATATTACCATTATGAAATGAAAAAAAAAAAATCATTTCTCGTAGCAACGCTGGAGAGAACCTACTAAAGATGGCATCATCATTCATCTAGTGTTACCCTCGTTGGTATTTTTTACTTGTGTTCAGTATCTTTGACTTTGTGGAAAACGGTCTACTATGCTGTAGGGGGTGTGTCCCGCTCTGGCTGGAAATTGTTTTCTCATAATTGGTTCATGTTAGAAAATTCATTGATTTGGGGGTGCAAATATTTACTTTCATTATTAATAGTTTCTGATGGTGTAGAGCCACACCAGTGACCTAGAAACCAATTCATGTGTGTGGTTTTAGCCATGTGGCTGATCTCTCTTTCGCTGGGGTCACTGGCAGCTAGTAATGTATATTTTAGTGTTGTGAGGATGAATGTAGGTCCGGCGGTCATGTACATGATTGGTTTCATAAGGATGCTGATCATCTTTTGTTCTCTTTGGGACAGCTCTCCAAGAAACATCTGCTCCTTTCTAGCTAAACAAAGTTTTTAAAGTTCTAGCCACCAGATTACATAGCGCAGTGCGCTAATGAGTGCATGAGGACCAAAATGGGTGTGTACCAAATAGAAGTAGATGACATTGCTTAAAATGCCTTCATGTTATACTTTCAAGGGTGGATGAACATAATGGGAGCCCGGACTTACTCCTATTAGACATTGAGAAAGCCTTTGATACTGTTCATTAGCCATTCATGTTCCAAGCTCTGGCCAAAATGAATTTTGGGCCACACTTACTCCACTTTGTTGAGACCCTTTATTTAGCCCCTTGGGCACACGTCAGAGTCAATAGTGCACTCTTGGCCCCGTTCCATTTTTAGAGGGCTACTCATCAGAGATGTGCCCTCTCTCCCTTACTATTTGCCCTTGTAATTGAACCTCTTGCGGTGTGGATACAGAGAGACGGGACAACGGTCACCAAGATAGAATCTCGTCCTACGCAGATCATATGTTCTTGTATGTCCAGTGCACTGACACCTATATCCCAAGTTGAACAGAAATCCTTAGGGTTTACGGGTATGCCTCAGACCAAAGGGTAAACTGGGGTAAATATACCTATGTCTATTAGCACTGATCTGCCATCATGTCTAGCAGCTACCTGTATAAAAGTGGCAGGCGACCACTTCCGCTACCTGGGAATGGAAATCAAGCAACTGCAGAGTGGAGCCTGGGGACTGAACATATCTCCCCTCCTAACACATCTGGAACATAATTTCAAAGCTTGGGCTTCCTACCACTCTCTATATTGGTGTGTGAAGCTCTGTTCAAAAAGGTATCCCTGCCCCGATCCTTCTACATCCTCTAGAACTACCCCTATATTCTTCAATATAGTTTCTTCAAAGAATTACAATCCATGATATCAAACTTTTTATGGTCGGTCAGACCCCTCGTATCTCCTTAGCCATATGAGTCGGGATCTGGGCTGATGTTAAACTTTATTACTGGGGCTTGCAATTGATCCACATCAATGTCAGGCTGTTTCGGGCCGAAAGGACCCCCAAACAGGCTGGAAATGTACAGTAAAGACAAACGTGGATTACTAGTTTCCAGACTACTGCTCATATTTTGGCACAAAGCACTAAAATTCATCAAGTGGCACGTTATCCTCACTGTAACCACCCCACTCTGGCAGGGAACCTGGCTTCCCCATTTGGCATCACTTTCTGGGTCTACACAATGGATCCCAAGGCCATATTAAATCGAATGAAGACCTCACAATACAATTTTCACTCCATAAATGCCAGTTTTCTTGCTACTTTCAACTGAGATGTGCCGTTTCATATCACGGAGACACGTCACCGGACGTGTACTAGTTCAACCTTCATAACTAGTGACAGACAGGCTTGGGAGACAGGGCATCTCCAGACTGTATAGATATCTTTGGTGATCAGTGTCCCAGGCCCCTTGATGACTCTAAGACAGATGTGGTAACTGGACCAGGGTTGGTTCACAGACAGAGAATGGCCAAGGCCCAGATGGCACAGCTGACCCAAGCTATATCCTCCCGCCTACTTTTTATATAATTTAAAAATTGTAATAGATCGTACTGCACACAGTCAATGCTCTGGCGTATGGGAAGAGCACAAGACCACAACTGCACTAGATGTAATTCCTTAGTGGGTGACCTTCTCCACATGATCTGGATTTGTCCGTTAGTAACCTGATATTGGTACAAAGTAAGCTCAGTTTTATAGACTGAGAATGAGAAGTAAAGCTAGTTCCCAAGACTATTCTAATAGAGATATTGATTGACTGGATTGGTCCGTGCCACTCAGGCTCCTTTGTCAGCATCGGCTTATTGGTTGCCAAGAGGGATGTGGCACTTCGTTGGTGAGCTGCGGATGTCTGCCCAATGAGTGAATGGACTAGCAGGATGGACCTTTGTGCTAAAGCTGAGGAACTAATATACATGTCACATGGCGCTCTGAGAAAACACGAAAATATAGAGTTAATGGTGGCACTATTCGCATATTGAATGGTGATGATGATTTATGAGTATGGATTACAAATATTATGCTACTTTTCCCAGTTTAATCTTTCTTCATCAAAACCATGAGGTTCTGGTGTCCTTTGCACCATTGGAAATAACCTGCTGGACGGTGTCACATTTGCTTTTGTACTTGGTTTAATCTTTTGTCAAGCTTCAATAAAAAGATTCATAAAAACAAAAAACAAAGTCTCTAAAGAGTGGCATGAGCAACAGCACAGCTTCATTCTGCCCCTTTGCAGGACTGGGACTTACAAAGTTTCAAACAGGCCCACATCACTAGTTGTGTAGTCTTCCTTGACGAGCATACTACTTTCTGACATCCTGTGAGCCAAGACCTGCACAGAATTTGTTTCCTGCTGCTGATTTGGCCACTGGGGGGAGGAGGTAAGGAGGTGGTCTCACCATCCCATGAGTTAGTATTTTTAAGGAAGTCGATTTTAATAGTTCAAGACATATTGAAATGTGTCTCTACACTGAAACCAGCAGGCGAGCAAAAAGGTTATGACTGAATCCCCAACAGCAGATACCTCTATGGCAAGCAATGAGAACATACTTACATGCCCCAGTAACTACATACCAGTTTAACGGAGCAGCATCAAACAGCAGAATAACTAGAGTAGTCACATAAAATCAAATTATTAAATACCAACTTAAATGAAAAAATGACATGCATAAATAAATGTCAAGCTAGCAGGACAGAAAATCCTTTACTCATAGAGTTAGGGAGAGAGCGGATCCGAGCTGATGCGGTGCAGAACGAACAACAGCCTGCGCCCTATCCATTATTAAAGGAGCCGTCTCCAGTGTGCCAGCTGCTCAAAGGGAGAGCATTGGCAAGTCTCTTTGCTGCACTGAAAACGAGTCCAACTTTCCCAACTCACAGTACAGACAGATTGCAGCTACAAAAACAAGCAAATGGTAAACATGACAGGCAGCAGGGCTCTGTGAAGGCTGCGTTGCTCTTGTGGTTTCCTGTGCTGCAGGGCATGAAAGAGATATGTACGTTGCTGGTGCGCTCAGGGTGGTACCTTGGGGACATTCAAATATGATAGATTCAAAATAACACAGATTTGTTACCTCAGTGGTATGCGCAGAGCTCGCGGTGTGCTTTTCCGCATGACTTTCCAATAACACACATCGTATTGGATTTACATTGTGCAAACGTAGATATAAAGTAATGGAGTACTGTACACAATGAGGGGTCATGCTACACTGAGAGGGGAAGTGTAAGAAGGCAGGAAGGAGGTGAATAGAAAGCCTTCCACGTGTAAGTGAGTGGGCAACTCCAATTTGGTATTGGGCAGTAGAAGAATTGATGTCAATGGAATTACCCAGTCAGTGATGGGACGTTGCTTGAAGCGCCAAGTCCTCTGTTGTTTTCTGAAGTGGAGGATGCATGGTGGATTTTTCCTAGATTAGTATAACTATTCTTAGTGCATTGCGAGCCTGACATCATGGTACTCACTTCATTATTCAGCAGGACTCTGGGGCCCATATTTATCAATGTTTTGCCTCATCATTGGACCATGCTCGAGGACGCAAGGGTGACACAAAACCTAAATGAGATTTAGCAAGCCACACAAGGCCACCTTGCATGGCCCTATGTGGCGGATAAATCTAGAGTAAGGCAGAGCAAATCACTGCCTTGCATTACTCTGCGGCAGGGAGGCGTGACATGGGTGGAGTATGGGCGTTCCCATGCCTCCACCCATGCATTCTGACACATTCCCAGACTTACCAACATCGGTAGACTTGGGAATGCGTCAGAATTGTATGCCCCCCACCAATGGGGCAAAGAGGAGAAATATCTTTATTCCTCTTTGTTGTTTCCTCTTCCTAGGTGTGCTGCATTGTGCAGCACACGTAGAAAGAGGAAATGCTTCTGAGGATTGTTTTTGTGCAGGAAAATGTCCCTTCCTACACAAAAACAATCCAGCCTGCAATGCAGACACCCTTGCACTGTGGTGCAAGGGTGCCTGCCTTGGCCCTAGGCAGCAGTTTGTGCACCAGTGCAGGCAGAGAGCAGGGATGTGCTCATAATGTTAAATACAGTGCACTCCTGCCCTCTCCCTTTCACGCAGCACAGCGGAGTAAGATGGCTTGCTGCGTTGTATTGTGTGAAATATTGATACATATGGGCCTGGGTGTGCACTGCAGATGAACACCAAGATGGTTACAATAATAATCATTGTTCAGCCATTCTTTTCCCAAATTGTGGAACATTTAAATACTTCTAAGCCTGATACTTTGGGATTAAATTACTTCCATAATTAATTAAGTAAGAGAGAGTGAGAGAGAGAGAGAGAGAGAGAGAGAGGGTGTGTGTGTGTGTGCACATGTGTGTGTGTGCGTGTGTGTGTATATTATATGTAATTTGTTATTTATTGCCATTGTTGAGTGTGGGATGGGACCATGACTCTCGAGTCTCAAGTGGGTTATGATGCTCCAAACCTTCCTCAAACAGTGGTAATAAATAGCATATTGCACTCTACACATCTGCATACATTTTTTTTATATCACAGCATGTTTTATGAGCAGTTATTTATAGGATGGTATTTAACCAAATCCAGGCTGCATGGGGCTAACTTTGTGCAGTAAGGCAAAATCACATTGAAGAGACCTCGTGATTATTAGGAGTGATGTTTTTCTCTGTAAATAAATTGTACCATGCAGTCTGTGAGGCAGTAAACATTGTTTTCTCATGTTAATTGTTCTTTACTGTGGTAATCTGTAATTTGACTATTGCACTGTAGTACTAAATGTGTGGATATGCATTTATTAGTAAAGTTGCTCCAAATAGCGTTATTAAGCGATATTTATTTGGCATGATTATTTTATAAATATATTGTATATCATGCTATGACAGTGAAAATAAGAGTGGACCAATAGCATGTGGAATGGAGATAACCCAATAAAATCACACTGGTTTTCTCCAATTCCTATATGTGCAAACTTAGAATGTGCGATATTTGCTCGCATGACTGGCTCACAATTAATAACATTCAGTCAGATCAAGCTACAGTTGCAATATTAGGGCCAGTTGCAATTAGGTCCTTTGTCCATCCTTTTACCCCCCAACCCCCCCATGCCACAAGTAGATCATGGGCTACCACATACTGTAGATGAACATTGAGAACTTTCTTCAGGGGCAAAACACACAAAAAGACATGAAGAAAACCTGGACAAGATATTGCTAGCCCTCTGCATTTTGTTTAACAAAGCGGTTAGATTACCTCAGAAAGTAATGGTATCCACTGGAGGTGTTTTACAATTCTGTCAGATGTGGTCGTGAACGTATTGGAAACATATCACACTAGCTTAGTCGGAAAAAATAGTGGACAAAGGAGAGAGTGAATATCCTTCCGACTTCTTAGCAAGTCCCAGGTTATTAGTGGGGCATAGCTACTGTTGGTGCAGCAGGTGCACTGGCACCAGACAGTTAAGTCCATTTTCCTTTCTTGTACCAATGCCCCTGGTGCCCTTGATATGCTACTGGTCAAACATGAGCTTTTCCCTTTCCTGTTAACCCCTCACAACTGAGGCAAAATGTCAAAATAAAAACAAGTTATTTATTGTAAAAGGGGGATGATGTGGATTCAACTGCAGGGCAATGTTGATCCCTTGGTCAACAAAGGCCATTAGCATGGCAGACCAATGTATCAATTCTTGTTTGTATTAATTGATCAGCAGGTCAAGAGTTCGAATCCTAGTAAAGTTAACCCAATATTCCTTCCGTCAGTAAATTGAGCATCAATAAATTCGATAACAGCAACCACTGTTATCTACAACTCTTAGAAAAGGCAGAAGTGTGCTATAATACACTAAGTAATAAACTAAATATTTATTGTAAAAATGGATGATGTGGGTTCTAATTAGGGATAATGACTTAATCAACATAAGATATTAGTGATGAATCTCATTTAGTTGGGACATATATGAGCCTCATTCACTATTTGACTCTAAAATGCATTTGTTATTGATGGAGAAAGTGTTGCAGTGAGGAAAAATAGTACCATATTTCAAAAAAATGCAATGATATGCAAATGTAAATGCTCAGATGTTTACACAGTAGTTAATACCAGCGTTTGGCTAATTCTAGTTTTTACTTATGTGGACAGGGAACTGAGGATGAAGAGGTGAACTGCAGATGATCACACAGTTCGGTCACATGGGAAATCAGTGATTTCGTCTCACATCTACTAGTTTAAGAACTGACAACCTAGCTGTTGGACCAAGTATACTTGAGTTTGGGATTATGGAACTGATTTGGAGTTTGGCCACAATATTGTATCCTATGGCACTTGTCATTAGGTAGACCGGATATAAATTACGTTTCTGACGGAGTAACCTGTCCACCAACCTAAATCAAGACCTAAATGAGTGTGAAAGGAAATAATGTATATATAAAATGGGGGTTATAGCACTTGTTGTTCAAGGACCTGTCGTAATTGCATATATTTAAACGCAAATATTCTGTGCAGAAAAAACACATGAAAATTTCAAAATAACTTCAGGTGTTGCTGAAGAAATATACCAGCTTACTCAATTTAGCATCCAAAAGCAACAATAACATCAGAGGACGCAGCAAGTGTCTCTCCACTTATTGTACTATATTGCTCTTTTTTTCTCTAGGCCCCGAAAAAAGTAAAAAGCTGAATGGCTTCTAATAATTTGCTCTACCTCACCATGGATATGATGAAAAAATGTGATGTGGTTATCAGGGGCTGAAAATATCAGGGTCCTGCGTGTGGTTGGCAAACAGCATGGTAGTTTCCATGGAAGGATGGCCCGGTCATTGGATGGTGATGTTTAGCTATGGATCGAAAGGGAATACTTTAGCATAGAGACCAAACAGCAGAAGGCAAAAGGATGTTGACATTTTCCTCAATCTCAAAATAGCACCAGTATCAAACTGCTCAGTTGTGTGTTATATTTACGTTGTCCGGATATCACTTTGCCACCATGAGATGGTTCCAGTGCCTCTAAATGCTTTAATAGGTTTATACCTGTTGCTCTCGGACAATTCATTCTGCCCGGAAGCTGGCATGATTACTTTACCACAGTCCAGATTTGAACTATATTTTCAAACTGATCATATAAGAGCTCTTCCATCACTGTTGGTTTTTAGGAAAGAGATCAATACTTGGCTTTTTAACAATTAAGTGCGCCATTTCATAATGCTTAGGTTCAGTCAGCGCCAAGACACCCTGGGGTTATCACGCGCTTTATAAATTCCTTTAACATAACATCATAGCAGAGCAAAGTGAACTGAGCTTCACTGTGTTACCTCTGGAAAGCAATCTAAAGGATGCTCTGTCACGTACGCCCATGTTCGTCCCAGGTTTCTGAGCGCAGCTGACTATGTAAACTCCTGGCTATTGGAATTACGCAGTCCGGCAGTCGTGGCGTTTCTGAATAATTATGGATTTACTTCACTTGCACATAATCTACCATCTGCTGCATAGTTCGCAGATTTCAACAACAACAAAATTCTAGCTCAAAAGGATCAAAAGCTACTATCAAAACGCCAGATAAGGTGCTACACGTTGCAACAGGTAACTGGTCAACTTTCCAGTGGTGATTGCTGTATCAGTATGTACAAACCAGGGGAAATCTTTGCCCAAACAGTATTACTGTACATTTAAATGACAAAGTAGAGAAATAATTCTGCCACAGAATGGACCTCCCTAATTTGATTGTTCTTGCTACATTATTTTGTGTATCTTGTAGTACAATTTGTTCCTACATTGCCACGTAATTCCGGTGGTCGTCTTTGTACTTAAAAATTACTGTGCGGTACAGCCAAGCTTCTGCGGCATATCCTATTTCTCTTACCATGCATTCCCTCCACTTTGATCAAATTAGTCGTTCTGCATCCTGATAATATGAAACAGAAACTACTCTGCCACAATGATTAGCAATTTTGTGGCTTTTGATTGCTCAAAGTGTGCTTGACAAATTGAGTCAGTGTGAATGAGGAGGGGTAAAAGCGAGGAAACTTAGCAAATGCCAACAATGGGTCATTTTGGTCTTGAGGGGCTAGCTTGCAGTTTTCTAACACAGGATGACTTAGATGCTGTTCACAGTGTGCAAGCGGCACTGGTGGCAGACACAAAGGCACGTCCAACAAACTCAATCCTGCCTCCTTGTCCCTGAATTTACAGCAGCTAATCGGCCAAATGGAAAGGTAGAAGGCGCTTATCAAGTGGAAAAGAGCGGAAGTGACAAGGGAACGGGCAGGAATAATGAATGCGCTGTGAAGTCATGCGAGTGCCGTAAAGCCTCTCAGAAGCTGAAGGTCTGCCAGCTTGGAGTCTTCTTGGGAATAATGAAATTAAAGCTCGCTTCATGGCAAAATCTGATTTGGCTCCATTAATGAAATTTAATGAAAGGAAGGGCGCACTGCGATATCTGCTCCTGCCCTGTGGTTCCCGGTCTTGGCGATATTACTGTGCTCTAAAAATGGTAACTTCTTACCTCTACCCCATCTTCTGACCTACTGTTTATTTCTCGTTAAAACTAGACACGCAATGTTGGAGTCAAGCCTGAATGAGCTAGAGCCACATTGTACATGAATTAAGCAGCGACTAACACGACAATCCCTCCACTAACCATAAGAAATTTTAGATGAGAAGTGGTAAGATTGGCAAATTTTCTCTCTATTCTTTCCAATAAAGGCAGGGTAGTGCGTGCGGGACAATACCCACAAGCATTGGATCCCTCAGAAAAGGGAAATGGTTAGAGCTCGATTAAAAGTTGGGTGCTAATTCAGTTCCAGATAAAAACTCATGTCTTCAGGCAGAACAAGATTATGAATTGGTGGGTTTAGCCAAACACGGAATAATCAATGCGGAAAACCCCAAACTACGTGCACCTGCCAAAAACAAGGTGGACTTTGCACCCGACAATTGGTCTGCTAGAGTGGTAGGGAAAACATGCAGAAGCTGGTGCTGTTATTCAACACTCCACATTTAATTCTTAGGATCAAAAACTAGTAATTGCAAGGTAATGACGGGGTAATTCCTCAGGGAAACAGTAATTCTGGTGTGGATTTACTGCCCTAGCATTACTGCGCAACACTCGACCGACCACAAGGCTTATTTTGCTCTATTAAATGGGAAGGAGCTAATTCACACTGAGAATCTTCTTAGAACCATAGCACACGTTAGCAGGGTGTGATATGTTACGCTACTTCTTTATGCAATAGTACTGTTTAGCAGCATAAAAAATAAATAATTGATTTTTTTCTGAAAGAAAAATTGAGTTTGCTACCATTGAGCAACACTGAGCCACGCAAAACGGAATAGATAAAAAAATTATGCAATATTATATTATATTCCATGCTAGTAAATACTGCAATTACATATTGAATAATCATCATTAGAAGGTATTCAAATACATTCATGATCTGCTTTAAGATATATTATGTTCAAAATATAATTTTTACTTCACACTCAGTCTCTGATTGTAATTAGTGAGGCAAGTCACGTCACAATGGGGATCAGCACACTACAAACCAAGCAATAGAAAGAAAACACCACCACACCATGCCATACATAAATTGAATCTGAGCTGCGTGCTAAATGGGAAAATCAGTTCCATAGAGCCTTTGTCGGGAAAAAGTGGGACCCCACCCTACAACGTGCATACAAAAGCACTCGCAACACACGGTGTAAGTTCACACAGTTCAACTACCTGCACTGTACCTATCTCTCGCCACATAGGTTGAATGTTATGCTCCATACTACAGTCTTGGGGTGCCCCAGGTGCACCCAGATCGACACAGATTTTTTCATATGGTTTGGGGCTGCCCAGTCGTTGAGCAATGCTGGATGAAGTTGCAAGGGATCTGGAGCAAACTCTGGGCCGCCAGCACCTCCAGACCATTGGTATATGGTTACGGGGGTTTTATAAATGGCGACCAGAAAAAAAGGCAGGTAATAGATTTCTCGATCTGGCCCTGGGTATAGCCAGCATAGATGTCGCCTGCCACTAGAAGTCCCCCAAGGAGCCGCCACATAGCCGGTGATGAAGCAAAGTGGAGACTTGGGCTTTAGCAGAAGGTGCAGCACTCCTTGCGGAGGAATATAGAGGGCTGTGCAGACGACCATTGGTAGACCTGTGGGCCGAGGTTGTGATTAGCTTCCTGGATAGTAAGAACTTAACAGAGATGTGATGGAATGCCCCAGAGCTTTAGACATGCCCTTGTGAGGGTGGTCCCAGTAGGATCCGGATAATGTAGATATATTTCTCATTGATTGTCTGTTACCCTTTTTATAACCTGGCTGACATACCGGAGGAACGGCTGAGGGCATGTATAACACCATAATGAGAACATGCATAGTACTTTACACTGAGCAATGTTTCATATTATAAGTTCAATAAAGGTTTTCTTTGTTGGCCACGAGGGTTTATGGTAAGGAATTACAAGCTGAGTATGAAGCTGAAATACCATAATAGCCATAGCAAGAGTGTGTACTCTATGGAAAATATTTAATGTAACAGCTGGAACTATATATATATATATATATATATATATATATATATATATATATATATATATATATATATATATATATATATATATCTACTGGCGGTCGCCAGTAGATAGTTATAGTTAGGACCTATTATCCATAGCAAATTCGTAACATTCTTTTCCCAATAACTTTGGCGCCGGTTGACGAATCTTCGCGAAATTTTCAAAACTTATGGCCCGCTCCGGTCTGCTCCTATCTTGAACGTTTCGGGGTGATTCGGCAAGCGGGGGCCGAGAAAAAAGGGGGGTCCTAAAACGTGTTTTCTCCATGTTAATTCCCATAGGAAACTTTAGACACGGCTACAGCCCGAACTGCTGAACGGAATTACACCAAATTTGGCAAAAAGGTAGTGCTTTGTTCAGAAAGCGACCTTTTTTTTAAATGGTGTAAATCCGTTCAGTAATTCCAGAGAAATTCAAAAAATAGAGGTCAAAAAATCAATTTCCCATAGGAAACTTTAGACACGGTTACAGCCAAAACTGCTGAACGGAATTACACCAAATTTGGCAAAAAGGTAGTTCAGAAAGCGCCCTTTTTTTTAAATGGTGTAAATCCGTTCAGTAGTTCCTGAGAAATTCAAAAAATAAAAGTTTCGATATCTATGGCCACGGTGGATCCGCGCACCCTCCCGATCTCGAGCTTCATGCTAATTGGCTGTCAACACTCCAAACCAGGAAGTGTTGGCAGCCATCTTGTGCCTCGGTAACCGAGGCACAAGAAAACAGAAAAACAATCGCGAAAAACAAGAAAAGGGGGCAGGGCAGAAACACCCTGACCCCTAGGCCTGCTCAGGGGTCCACAAGGACCCCAGAGCCATAAAAGCATTAAAAAAACAATCGGCGAGATTCGCACACCTAGCGCGAATTTCGGCCGAAAATAAAAAAAAAACGAAGCGCGGGCTCCTGCGCTTCGTATTCAAAAAGCCCCCGGGTGGGCCAAGTCCCGGGGGCACTGAAAAATGTGTGGGGGGCCCCAATCCCCCCACACTGCCCCGGGGACCGCCACCTCCCCGGGGCTTGATTTATTAGTTGCGGGGGGCACGTAGCCCCCGCAGCCCCGGGACTGCCACCCCCCGGGGCTAATTTTTAAATGTGTGGGGGCCTCCAAGGCCCTCAAGCCCAGGGACCGCCACCCCCGGGCTTTCATTAATTATTTGCGGGGGCACACGGCCCCCGCAGCCCGGGACCGCCACCCCCGGGGCTTCTTTTTAAAAAAAAATAAACCTGTGTGGGGGGCTCGAGCCCCCACACACGCCCGGGACCGCCACCTCCCCGGGGCACTAACAATGTAAATTTGGGGGTCCGTTACGGACCCCGAGCCCCGGGGACCACCACCTCCCGGGGCTGTGCACACGATGGGAGGGGCGGCCCCCTCCTGGAGCCTGTGATGGCCCTGGGGACCGCCACCCCCAGGGCCAGCTCCTGCAGTGTCCCGGGGTGCCCACCCCGGGACACTGCTGTTTGCAATGACAGGGCGGGAGCCTCGCGGCTCCCGCCCTGTCATTGCAAGCTGCTTGCTTCATTGAAGCGAGAGCAGGGAAACCTGCTCTCGCTTCAATGAAGCAAAGCAGATTGCTTTTCCACACGGGGAGCTGCATGTTAGCAGCTCCCCATGTGGAAAAGCAATGCCGGCTCCCGCAGGACGCGGGGAGCCGGCGGGACGGTGGGGGGATTGGGGACCCCCCCATGGTCCCCAACGAGAGGCCAGGCCCCAGGGGATGGGGTCCCCGGGGCTGGAAGTGGCCCAGGAGGGGGGCCACGCGGCCCCCCCTCCCCCCAAAAAAAATAAAAAAATAAAATTAAAATAAAGGCCGGCCCCGGGGGATGGGGTCCCCGGGGCGAATAGAGGCCTCAGGAGGGGGACCACGCAGCCCCCCTCCTTTAGAAATAATAAAAATAGGTGGCCGGGGGATGGGGTCCCCGGGGCGGGAATTGGCCACGGGAGGGGGGGGGCCCACGCGGCCCCCGCGGCCCCCTTCCCGTTCAAATTTTTTTTTTTGTTAAAAAGGGGTCAGGCCCTGGGGGATGGGGTCCCCAGGGCCCAAAAAAGGAAAAAGAAGGGGGGCCACACAGCCCCCCTTCTAAAAAAAAAGCAAAAAAAAAAAAAAGACCCGATCGTGCCTGAGGCCCGCCCCCTCCCTTCACCACTCTGCAAACGCGCCCTGTGGCGCGTTTTAAATTGGGGAATTAATTCTCCTTCAATACTGGGGGTCCCTGGGGGCCAACTAGCCCACCAGGTACCTCCAGTAAGCGCCACAGGGCTGCGTTGCAGAGAGATGGTCCAGGCCACGCCCCTTTTTACACCTCTCTGCAACGCAGTTCTGTGGCGCTTACTGGAGGTACCTGGTGGGCTAGTTGGCCCCCAGGGACCCTCAGGACTCAAGGGGAATTAATCCCCCAATTTACAACGTGCCACAGGGCCCGTTTGCACAGTGGTGCAGGGAGGGGGCGGGGCCTGAGGTGACATGTGTGCAAACACGCCCTGTGGCGTGTTTTAAGTTGGGGGATTAAGTCCCCTTGAATCCTGAGGGTCCCTGGGTTCCAACTAGCCCACCAGGTACCTCCAGTAAGCGCCACAGAGCTGCGTTGCAGAGAGGTGTAAAAAGGGCGTGGCCTCGGACCACCTCTCTGCAACGCAGGCCTGTGGCGCTTACTGGAAGTACCTGGTGGGCTAGTTGGGCCCCAGGGACCCTCAGGATTCAAGGTGACCTAATCCCCAACTTAAAATGTGCCACGGGGCGCGTTTGCACAGTGGTGAAGGGAGGGCGGGGCCTGAGGTGACATGTGTGCAAACACGCCCTGTGGCGTGTTTTAAGTTGGGGATTAAGTCCCCTTGAATCCTGAGGGTCCCTGGGGTCCAACTAGCCCACCAGGTACCTCCAGTAAGCACCACAGAGCTGCGTTGCAGAGAGGTGTAAAAGGGCGTGGCCTCGGACCACCTCTCTGCAACGCAGGCCTGTGGTGCTTACTGGAAGTACCTGGTGGGCTAGTTGGGCCCCAGGGACCCTCAGGATTCAAGGTGACCAAATCCCCCAACTCAAAACGCGCCACGGGCGCGCTTGACACAGTGGTGAAGGGAGGGCGGGGCCTCAGGTGACATGTGCGCAAACACGCCCTGTGGTGCGTTTTAAGTTGGGGAATTAATTCCCCTTGAATCCTGAGGGACCCTGGGGGCCAACTAGCCCACCAGGTACCTTCAGTAAGCACAACAGAGTTGCGTTGCAGAGAGGTGAAAAAGGTGCGTGGCCTCGGACCGCCTCTCTGCAACTCAGCTCTGTGGTGCTAACTGTAGGTACCTAGTGGGCTAGTTGGGCCCCAGGGACCCTCAGGATTCAAGGGGACTTAATCCCGCAGCTTAAAGCAGCGCCACGGGGCGCGTTTGCACACATGTCACCTCAGGCCCCACCCTTCACCACTGTGCAAACGCGCCCGTAGCGCGTTTTAAGAGGTAGTTTTAATCCCCCTGCCCTATTATGTACTAGGGCCTTACAGAAGGAGGTCATGCTAATCACAGGGGTACCCCAACGCATAGTGTTCCCTAGTGTATGTAGGTGTTTTCACTGTATTCTAAGTGTCTTTTAGCATAGCACTGGCTCTAGGCCTGGTTATTCAGAGTCAGTTACCACCAGTACCCGTCTGAAAAAGTTGTGGGCACAGGATGATTTTGCAACAAGGCCTATTTCTGCTCCTCTGTTGGTTCTTTCTGCACATGTTTTGCTTCTTCCTGCACTTTTCTTGGTCTTTGTGGACTTCTGTTGCTTTTTTCTGCATTTCTTTTGCTTCTTTCTGTGCATTTTTTCTTCTTTCTTCACATGTCCTACCTCTGTAGGCATAGTTAGAAACTAGCATTTAAAAAACCTTTGAAATTAACTTAAAAACCATAGGTTTCAGGCACGTTATAGTTAGAAATTAGCATTTAAAAAACCTTTGAAATTCACTGAAAAAACCATAGGTTTCAGGCACGTTATAGTTAGACATTAGCATTTAAAAAACCTTAGAAATTCACTGAAAAAACCATAGGTTTCAGGGACGTTATAGTTAGAAATTAGCATTTAAAAAACCTTACAAATTCACTGAAAAAACCTACGTTTCAGGGGCGTTATAGTTGGTTGGACATTTCACTCGTACAAAACCCGTGAAATTCCCCCGTTATAGTTAGTTCAGCTAACTATAACTCGCGCCCCCGCAATGCACTGCTGGTGACGTCACATATTACATCTCTCAAGACATGGTCAGTGACATCACTGATGACATCACTGATGACATCATCCATGTGAAAATTTCATGCATCTTCTCACACCCTAATATAACTTTTGATACACCCACTCTAAATTACAGACTACCATTCTCAAAACCATAGACACTCCAACACCAATAACTACATACCCACTCACTGATTCTTAGGTCTACACACACATCCACTCACTCACCCATACAGTCACTCATACTTATGGTCACTCAGTACAGGACTATCATATGCACTCATACACCTATATAGACACTCACACACCGCCACTCATCCATAGAGGTACTCACACACCTAGTCAGTCATGGAAATAATTAATCACACTGCCATTTACTCAGATATACAGTTATACACACACCAGCTCAATTACTCATACAAATACTAGCACATTCTTACGCTCTTAACCAATCAATGATACAAGCACACACTCATCCATACAGCCACTCTCACAATAACACACTCTCATTTGCAGCCAATTATGTACTCCAACACACATATATACTACTTTTCACATATGTAGTTACTCACACATGTACCACTGAGATATACATTCACTCACTAACACACCCATACACACACTCACCCACCCATACACTCCATCACAGATGCACTCTTGAAACCATGCACCCAGTGAATCACCCACTCACACATCTATGCTCAGAGTCACACACACCCCACCCACACAAACACTCAGGCACCCATACAGATACTCAGACAACAAATCAATAACCCATATAGACACAGGTAGCGATTTGCAAACCCATGCAGTCGCTTACACACCAACAGACACACGGATACAGACATTCACACAGTTTACTCACTAACCCATGCATTCAGAAAGATATGTTTAATCACTCACTTATAGAGTCAGTCACGCACCTACTAAATCATCCATTCAGACACTTATACACCCACTCATTCTTCAATACGCCTTTCCCTATATATATTAAACATATTTAAACTTTACAGAAACATACAGTCACTGGATGATGTCATCAGTGATGTCATTTGAGAAGTCATCAGTGATGTCATCAGTGATGTCACTGACCATGTCATGAGTGATGTAATATGAGACGTCATCAGCAGTGCATTGCGGGGCGCGAGTTATAGTTAGCTGAACTAACTATAACGGGGAATTTCACGGGTTTTGTACGAGTGAAATGTCCAACCAACTACAACGCCCCTGAAACGTATGGTTTTTTCAGTGAATATATATATATATATATATATATATATATATATATATATATATAGATAGATAGATAGATATACATATATACACATAAATATATGTATATATATATTATCTACTGGCGGTCGCCAGTAGATAGTTATAGTTAGGACCTATTTTCCATAGGAAATCCGCAACATTCTATTTGAAATAACTTTGGCGCCGGTTGACGAATCTTCGCGAAATTTTCAAAACTCGTGGGGCGCTCCGGTCCGCTCCTATCCTGAAAGTCTCGGGGTGATTCGTCAAGTGGGGGCCGAGAAAAAGGGGGGTCCCAAAGCGTGTTTTCCCCATGCAATTTTCCATAGGAACCTTTCATCGCAGCTACAGCCCGAACTGCTGAACGGAATTACACCAAATTTGGCAAAAGGTAGCCCTTGGTTCAGAGTCGTGCCTTTTGCTTAAATGGTGTAAATCCGTTCAGTAGTTCCTGAGAAAATCAAAAGTAAAATCACATATATATCTATGGCCGCGTAGGGTCCGCGCACCCTCCCGATCACGAGCTGCATGCTAATTGGCTGTCAACTGGCTGTCAACACGCCAAATCAGGAAGTGTTGGCAGCCATTTTGTGCCTCGGTAGAACCGAGGCACAGAAATAAGTGCGCAAAACGCAAAAAGGGGGCAGGGTAGAAACACCCTGACCCCCTAGGCTTGCTCAGGGCCCAAAAAAGCATTTTTTTTTTTTAAATCGGCGGGATGCGCGGATCCCGCCGTGAAAAAAAAAAACGAAGCGCGGGCTCCCGCGCTTCCTTGTTATTTGGCCCCCGGGTGGGCCAAGTCCCGGGGGCATGCGGGGGTTTGTGAAATTTATGTATGGGGGGGCCTTAGGCCCCCCCAAGCCCCAGGGACCGCCACCCTCCGGGGCTTCAACTAAATAAGGGTGGCGGGGGGGCACACGGCCCCCCGCAGCCCCGGGGACCGCCACCCCCCGGGGCTTCTCTTTTTAAAAAAAATAAATGACCTGTGTGGGGGGGCTCCAGCCCCCCCCACACACCCCGTGGACCGCCACCTCCCCGGGGCACTAACAAAAGAAATGAGGGGGTCCGTTTCGGACCCCCGAATCCCCGGGAACCACCACCTCCCTGGGGCTTTACTAATGAAGGGAGGGGGGCCGGCCCCCCTCCTGGAGCCCTCCATGGCCCTGCGGACCGCCACCCCCCAGCGCCGGCTCCTGCAGTGTCCCGGGGTGCCTACCCCCGGGACACTGCTGTTTGCAATGGCAGGGCGGGAGCCGCGCGGCTCCCGCCCTGTCATTGCAAACTTGCTTTGCTTCATTGAAGCGAGAGCAGGGAAACCTCCCCGCCCGTGCGCAAGTCCCCTTGCATGCGGCGTACCCTGAGGATGTTGTTTTCCGCATGTGTCCATGACAGTAGCATAGCCAACCAACGATGAGGGTGCGCCTTAAAGAGGACGAAGGCCAGGTCGACAAACCTGTAGAGGTGTTTGTCGCCCTTCTCCAGGTGCGTAGTCCCAGTAAACAGTATTCCGGTGTGGTAAAAGAGAGTGCTCTGCAAGTTCAGTCATGGTGGAGTGACAGCTTGCCAGACAGGGTGCAGTATCGGGCAATCCCAAACCATGTGATAGAGTCCAGCATCCACAAGGTGACATCTATGACACTCTAGAGTCAGGGTGGGGTACATGCACTTAATTCACTCAGGAGAAAGATAGGCATGTTGCACATAGTTAAATTTTGTAAAACGAAATATGGGGTTATGGAATACATCTTGCCCCAATTGGAATGCCCAGGACCAAGATTTCTTTGAGATGGTTGGGGTTGGAGGGTTGGGGTAACACAGAGACCTACCAATGCGTGTGCCGTCATGTGTTGGGAGGATCTGCAATGCGGTAGATGTGGGAGGTTCATCATCGCCAGCATTCCAAGTGGCGTGCAGCAAATGTTGTATGGTATGATGTGTTAAAAACTGTCCAGCCCCTACGTGTCCATGATGTCCTGAAAGGACATGATGAAGCCCTCATGGTAGAGTTTCCCCATTTGATCTACACCCAGTTCTCTCCAGGTGACAGCATTGTGTCGCTGTGCCGCAACATGAAGATGTGGCAGGTTCCAGATCCCTATTGCTGGGGAGTATGGCAGGTGTGGCCCTTTACCGTGTACGAATCTGCGCCAGCAGGTGTGGGCCACAGTCATCTGGCACATTTTCTGGCGAGGGCAGATATTTGGATCGAATAGCCACATGTAATATGCCAGTCGCCACGTACCGCATGAACCGGCGCACCGAGACAATGTGATGTACTCCAGTCAATTGAGAATACCAAGATCTGGATGTGAAGGGTATATAGAAATCTGAGCACACTATAAACCAATAAAGAGTCAAGAAGTGCAATATAAATAATAGAACCACATAGCATAGCATAAATTTAGAATGTGTGATGGAGTCAAATATCTCACTCATGTGTTTAAAAACTGCCCTTGCATCCTGATCTACTAGATGCTTTAAACTGTGTTTGAATGCTTGGAGGGGGGTGTGAGTTAATATTGTTTTCTGTCATTCTTTCTGTCGGTTTGCTTTTGCATTCTGATGATATGGCCTCTGCTTAGCCAGGCTTCTATTTTATGTTTGCATTTGCAGGTGCTTTGGGTTGTTGCTATTGCCTTCGTACACGTGCTCAACCATTTCCCGAAGCCAATGAAGACATTTATAATGCAAAATAAAGGCACATACAAGTCCGCCCAGGTGAAAAAACATGACACCAAGATCCAGTGAAACCCCTCACCAATATTTTGGAAGCTAAATTCTTGAAATGTTGGCTGATACATTGGCAAGCAGTTTCAAATCACGTGTGAAAAAATTTGGACAATGGAAGATTGTTTTTTAGATTTAATCACAGAGGACGTTTTTTGTTTTTTTGAAATTACTTGAAAAAGAACCTAAATGAGGTGCAGGCACAGTTAGCTGCACATTGCGTCCCACCTTTTGGGAAATGTCGGGTTTTCTCCCATTAAATGTCCCATTTAAAATATGACCGTCCACCTGAGAAGAAGATATCTAAGATTCTGTGTACAAATATGACAGTTTTTTTTATTTGGAAAATACTATGGCCAAACTGAGTAATGTATTGCATATTCTGCTTGCAGCACAAAGCAGCATTTGTGAAAGGGTGCATTTTGTGTACTGACTGCATTTGCTGACAGTGGTGAACTACCCGCATTGAGGTGAACATTTAAGGTCTACAACCTTTAAGTAAGGTGTCTGAAGCATTCAATGGACCCTGTGATGCCCTGTTGAAAGGTGTATTCACTTCCTTTCCTGATGTAGCCATCTACCTGTCTGGAATGCATGTGCTCAGAACAGCAACTTTGCTCACTGCTCTCAGTGCATGCATCACAGCACCAATCCCTGATGCCAGATAGCCTGCTTTAGAATGATGCTGGCTCTTACTCCTCCATCACCTTCGCTAGGACAGCCCTGATTCCCTCCAAGGGAAAGAAAGTGCAGTTTTTGTGCAGCAGTTTTCACTTTTGTTTCAAAACGGAGCACCACTTCAAATGCCAGTCAGGGCATACGGATGCATTATGCTTAGGCCCATATACCAGGAAAGGTTAAAAATGGCACATACTGCATGGTTTTGTTGGGGTGCACATACATCTCCTGGAAGCAGTGCTTCATTTGTAAAAAAAAAAAAAAAAAACGTGCCAGGCCCAAGTTATTTCACTGCATGCCGCTGCAGCTTGTGCAACCTGCTAGCACTGCCAAATGCCAGAGCCACTGTTTCCTTATAACCAAAACATTCCAATAAATGTCCCAATTTGGATTATTCCATGTCGCTAAACCTGTTAGAACAAACTAGGTGAGGTATTTCTATTTTAATTTACATTTCTAGTGAAATTTTAAACAATCTGTGGATGCGCTTTCCTCAAGAATAGACTGACAGTGCCACCACGTGGTGGATTGTCAGGAAAAAGTGCTGGTGTTGAGAAATAACTGCCGGTCGGTGCAGAGCACCAGAAAACACTGGCACAAACTAAGCACTGCCGTTGTAGCCATTCTGATTCACTGACATACACACTTTATGCCATCTCCTTCTAAGAGCTGTGCATGCCTAGTCAAAAAAAGGAACTGCCTAGGAAGGAAGCCTTTTGGATAGACCAGCAATTTTTTCTCTCAATTTGGTTGTCTGATTTTTAAGCCTAAGGTGAACACCTCTTTCTTGTTGGCTCTTGGTTAAGGTAAAAAGTAAAATTATATAATTTGTCCATCTGAAAAACAGATTGCAGTACATACAGGTGGCCTTTTCTGACAGCGCACCTCTGTATCCCTCTGTGTGTCATCAGTTCAAAGTAGAATACATTTCTACCTTAACCATCTACTGAGAGTTAGTGGTAAGTAGTTTCAATACAAAAGAACCTGTCTTAGCCACTGCTGATTTGTCTTCTGTCTCTTTCTGAAATAAAAGCCAGATAAACAGTTGCAATGGAGATAGTACAAATTCTGGCTAATAGCTTTAAGGGATCTAAGGCAGTATTTCTTTATTTATTTATTTGAAGTTTTATATAGCGCTGGCTAGACCCGTAGGTATCAGAGCGCTTTACATGAGGATCGTTACGTTACAGATTACAAATTACATACGTTACCAGAGCATAGTAGAACATGGGCAGAAAAACAATCTAACAGAAATTAGACGAAGGGAGGGGGAGAGAGTAGACAACGGCGGGGAGACGGGAAGAACTGTGCCCAATGTCCGGCTGGGTAGGTGACGGCCGAGGTGGTAAGCCAGGGCGGATCTCCTCTATAGCTGTCTAGCAGCTCCACCGGGCATCAGCCATGGTGCTCAGGTCTCAGCGGTCAGGGAAAAGAAAAACTGTTTTTCATGGTTACAATAGTTACAGTTGTAAAGTCCAATACAGAAGAAACAAGTCCCCAGGAGAGGAAAGAGAGAAGGGGGGGGGGAACAGGGGGCTGGGAAGCGGATAAGATCTGACAGATCAGCAGTGGGAGTGAAAAACCTTGTGGGGGCCCAAGAAGGTAGAGTAAATGGGCCCAACGCTTAGATAGGGTCTCATAGTCATTAAGTCCAGAGTCAAGTTGGGTCACCGCGTTAGGTCATCTCAGCAATGTGGGGGTACTGTGCCGCATCGTGTTCCATGTCTCCCTCGGCAGATCCTGTACTTCAGATCGGACCATCATTGCGATGGGGAGAGGTTAAGCAGGCTTCTGTACTATCTGGGACAGAAGTGCGGGGTTGCTGGGTGTACCGTCACCTATGATGTGGAATGTCAAGCTGCCACCAAGCGGGCGCCATCTTATATGCCGGGAGAACAGATTCAATAATGATGATTGTTATTGTACCCAGGGAACACATGGGCAGCTGGCAAGCGGTGAGTTGCGGATCAGGTACGAGTGAGGCAAGGCGTTAACTCACGTAGGCATGGGTACATTTAAACTTGTTGTGACGGAAACGATAGATTTATGTACACAAAAACGTTGATCAACTACAAACAGACACACATGCTCGGAAAGAAAAGATAACCCAAAGATAAAAATACATAAGGATCATAATAAACACGGAACTCCAACATAAAAGTTACAAAACGACAGGTCACTTACAAACTCTAATGCAGTGTTTCTGAATGGAATATTAAACTTTTGTAGCTTAATACAACATATATATTACATAGATTTTTCGAATAGCGCACTCTGCGCTGTACTAGGAGTTTAGAACTACTCAATTTTTTGCTACCTGGCATGTCAGTGAATGATGAAGCTGAAAAGGGTAACAGTGCTTGTCCTGTGAGTTGTGCAGTTGTACTTTCTTTAGTGATGTGTCTTGCTGACAACAGAAATTCACTACTCATTCCATTTGCAGCTTTTCAACAATGCAATAAAACGGTATATTTTGCACAAACAACGTTTTCATTAAAGACTTTCAAAGATAGGCCTGGTGAAAAAATTTGCAACAGAAGCAAAACACAGCAAATCTTCATGTATTTGGTAGAATATCAGGGGAACCGATTATGGGACAAACATAGTCAAGAGATATGAACAAGAATTTTGTCAAACAGGAATCTTAATGACACATGGTGAAAACACCCTGTGATCACTCTATGATGAGTAAGTGGGAACATGCTACAGGAATTCACAGAAATCTAGTCTAAAATCATATACGAAGAAGAAATGCAGATAGAAAAGCTTAAATTATTTGATGTACAAGCTAGATCGAGGTTTAGCCACCTTACACTAGAGGAGTGCCCAGGGGAGGGAAGTGCGTTAGGGGGATCTTGAGCTAAAATGTATGCCTGGGGCAAAATTTTTGTTGTACTGGCATAATCAGGCGTAATTTCCAGCACTTCACACTATGCTTGTAATGTGATTGTGATATTCCAGAAATTACCGCAATTATGCCCAGTCATGTAATTAAAGACTCTCACAGGAACAACAAGAACGATCATAACGCGAGCAGCTGTTATTCGTTGCACTTGTGGTTTTTGTGCTTTTTATAAAGCAAATTTCGACCTCACATCTAAAATTGATGTGATGGTGCATTTCGCACCAAAATATAGCACTAAATGCCAGATTTTCACCTTGTGTAATTTCATATAATTTCTTTGAAATATCACGTACTTACACAAAGAGAAATTAGGTTAATTTCTCACACCCGTAGTAGAATTCTACAGCAGACACTTAATTTACCTTGCTTCTATAAGGAAGCCAAAACCTTGTCTAAATTTCAAACACATAGGGCAATCCTAAATCCTGTAGTGAAGGCACCATATATCGGAGAATTCAAAGAGTGCATGCTTTTCTTACAGAGCAGACAAAGAAAATGAAACGCACATCCATTTTCTCTCACATAGCAACAGCAAGATAAAGCCAGGACAGACGGCTTCAAAATATTTTGAACTGTGTCTTTATTTTATCAGGAGAACATATGTCAAGTAGTGCAGTCATAGTTGATGTCACCTTTGGTAGACATGTGGTAAAGGTTTGTGACATTTACACCTGTGCAGTAATGTGATGTATTGTAGGAAACTTTCATGGTGGATTATTTATTGGCTAATCATATTATATAGTTCTGGTTAAAGCCCAAACAAATATGTTTCATATGCGAACTAAAACATTCATTCAAACCTAATACTCGTACCTGAAGCAAGTGAACATGCACTAGATAAAAGACATTCAATTGCTTGTATAGAGTCAATACATTTGCAGTCTACGTAGTAATGGATGAACAAAAAAACACTTGAGTCACCAAAGAGCCAAAACCCAGAAATAAAACTACAAGTGGCTTGCCAAAGGGGCATCTAATTTTGTTAGCATCCGGAGAGTACACAGTGCATTGAGAAGGGTGATTGTTAGAAATGGGATTTCTGGTTGGCTAGGGCTTGCGCCTAAGCCAGGCAGAAACCACCACTCTAGTCAGGGCAAGGGAGTTACACGCTGAAGATAACCCCTGCTCACCCCCTTGGTAGCTTAGCACGAGCAGTCAGGCTTATCCCAGAGGCAATGTGTAAAGCGTTTGCGCAACACACACACAACAGCGACACACTAGGCACACCACAAAAGAAACTCCACACAAGGTTAAATAAAAAAATAGCCTTTGTATTATCATAAACGCATTCGATCATAATCACACAATATACACTGTGCCAACTGGCACCAGGTAGTAATTCACAGGGATTATATACCAGACAGGGCCAATCGGGCCACCGTTAGAACCATCAGAATGCAGGTAGCAAATATAAAACACAACCAGTAACTACTGGCAAAATACTGTACTCAGCATTATCACAAGCAACATAAACGCATTATGTCTGCATCACATTAGGCATAAACACATTATGCATAACTCACATTTAGGAGTGCACCGTAGTGACACTCCCCAGGTGCATACATCACCTTCAGGCATAAATGTACCTCGTACTAGGCCTCCATGTCCCCGGGAGCCCACTGGCCCCCCAAATGGCAGTCCTGGTGCCTTTGCGCTCTCTCCCCGGACTGCGGGGTTGTCTGGTGAAGGTTTCCTCCTCCACCTTGGCTCGGGGGCCTCCGTCGAGGTTCACCCGAGCTTCCCAAATCATAATGGGGCCTCCGCCCCCAGATTGCCAAAAGACATGCCCACACGGTGCAGCTGCCCGTGCTCCTGCGGTGCAGCTGAGGACATTGGCTCTGGCACTACAGTTCCTCTGGAGCCCCACTCTGGGTCTCCTACAACAAAATTGCCCCCGCGTTGCAGCTGCTCGCTCTCTTGCGGTGCAGCTGTGATGACCAACAAGCACTGGCACGAACAAAGCCTAGGGAGCCCCGGTTTACCGGGCTTCCTCCGTGTGCCCTCGATCGGCACCAACAATGCCCAATTACGGCCCCACTCACCGGAGCTGACGCGCAGGATCCAGGCACCGACAGTGTGCCTCAGCAGGTCCCGCTTACGGGACCCTTCTTCACCTCTCTCGGTCTCTTCTGGCGGCCGCACCACCTTCCGCGCCTTGCTGGCCGTCCGGGTCTTCCTGCAGTCACCGGGGAACTCAGGACTCTTCCAGATCCTCCGGACTTCGGCCGGGAGCCCGCGAGGCTCCGGTTCGTCAGACACCGGCCTCTCTTCCATTGGCCGCACACGGGGCGCTCTGCTTCCTGGGCCTTAAGCTCCGCCCAACATCAGGCAGCCTTGCCTGACTTCCTGATTTCCCGAGGCGGCTGTTCTGGCCGATCTCGGCGGCTCTCCTCTGCGACCCAGAAGTGCGGGGTGAGCTCCCGCCTCACTTCTCCACTGGGAACAGCACCCGTCACGCGCTGCCACGACACAAGCCCACCTCAGGGGCTCAAGGGCACAGGAAGGCGGGGTAGGCTCCCGCTTCTCTCATGGAGCACCAAAGGCATGCGGGGTAGGCTCCCGCTTCACTTCCCAGCAGCGCAGGGGAATCCCCACGCCGGGATTCCCTTGGGGCGCGTTGTAGCCCGACGCTGCAGGGCCCAAGCACTCCTCTCTTCCTGGCAAGGTGGGAGTCCCCCTCTCTGGGGACTCCAGCATTAAAGATATAGCGCTCACGAGGTGCTAGCATCCAGGAACTTCAGAGGGGCACAGCTGGGCCCAGGCAGGCCAGCTCACAGGGCCCTCCAGCAGAGGAGCAGTCCCTCGTGGCCGTTCCTCCTGGGGCCCAGCAAACAGCACCCCAAAATAGCACACCTTACATGGGGTCACAGCCCCAATATTTATACCAGGTTTCCCTTTGTTCTGCCCTGGCACAGGGCTTGTAGAACCAGTTCCAACTGGTTCTGGGGGGTGTTGAAGCACTCTGTTTACCAGGCTTCCACCCTCCTTTGTGAGATTGGGCTCTGACATCAGACACACCACAGGGGGGCGGAGCCAGCATTCACCTAGGGAGGCACAGACCTATTCAGGGTCAGGGGAATACTCCTCCCACTACTCCAAATGCAGTTCACCCTATTCAGCCTAGCTCTGACTCACCCTGCCCTCCCTGGAGCCACACACCTCACCAGCCACTGTCACTCCAGAGCCAGACATGCAATACACATCAGGCAGGCAGACACATAGCACACAGAAATGCCAACTTCTAAAAGTGGCATTTCTAAAATAGTGATAATAAATCTGCGCACACCATTACGCAGCATTTATTACCACTATTCCAAACATACCAAACTTGACCACGCTGCTCCTCTCATATCAGGAATTACCACTGAAACACTAATCAGGGAATCCCCAATGCATTCCTATGAGAGGGCAGCCTCACAGCAGTGAGAAACCAAAATGGCTGTTTGTCACTACCAGGACATGTCACGCACTTAAGGTACATGTCCTACCTTTTACTTACAATGCACCCTGCCCATAGGGCTAGCTAGGGCCCACCTTAGGGGTGACTGACATGCAGTAGAAGGGGGGGTCACAGACGTGGCATGCACTTTAGGTGGCAGTAACACTGCGCGCACAGGCCCTGCAATGGCAGAGGCCTGAGACAGGTTTGAAAGGCTACTTTGGTGGGTGGCGCAATCAGCGCTGCAAGCCCACCAGTAGCATTTAATTTACTGGCCCTGGGTATCTGAGATACAAGGGACTGACAGGTAAATTAAATACGCCAGACAGGTGTAGACCAATCTTACCATGTTTACCACAGAGAACACATGCACTTTACACTGGACAGCAGTGCTAAAGTGCCCAGAGTCCTAAAACCCCCAACACCAGGTCAGAAAAAATACCAGGAGGAAGGCAAAAAGTTCAGGGATGACCCTGCAAAAAGGGCCAAGTCCAACAGTGATGAATGAATGTAGCCTCAAGAATCTGCCACACTGACAAAACGTCAAAAACACAGCAGCATGGAGAAAGTTTTCTTGTTGCCTCTCATAGTACTATTGAATAATGTCTCAGAGGGAGAGCGGTCCTTACTCCAAGGACCTGGTACTAAATTCTATTTACTTTACGATTTTTACCTGATCTCATAACTGGATCTGAAACAACTATCAATGGTCTATCAGATGATCATTAAAGGTGATGGATATCTCATCGTCTTCTGCACTTCAAACAGAGTGGGAAATACAAGTGAGATGGAATGTCCCTGAAGGAAGAAAATAAATCAAGGAAGACATATTCTAACTTAGGAGAAGTGAGAGCTACTAGAGAGCACGCATCTTTACAATACACTTAGAGGAGGAGATGGAGGGGAAGGAGGAGTGTGTCAACTGTCAGCCAGAGGTGAGCAACGATGTTAAATAAATATGTAAAACACATAACACTTTTTGCGTAAGGTGCACTTTGATCCTGAAAATACTTTTTGAGGTTTGTTATCAAAGATCAGGTGATGCTTAGAATTGAACACTGCATTCTTTGCTGGTCAAAAGTATCTTTACGACAAATTCTTATTTCTGCTTCAAGTTCGTCCATTGCGATTAGTTGCAAACTGACCTACTAGCCCACTGTTAAACTCGGAAATAAACATTTAAGTATTATTTCAATTCCAGGCAAGCCTGAGATGAGACGAGCAAGCAGATTATCTATGCTTGCGTGCCACAGTTCAGACTTGACACTACTTCTGCGACATAAGCTGCACATGTGGAAAATTTGGTGTATTTCACCTCTTGTATCTACAGAAAAGTCTAACTGCCATTATGTTATATTTTCCACTTGTAGGACCAATCACACTGGTCTTTCACAAACCAAAAGGTATTAGCGATTGTGATGAAACAGGCCCTTCAAAGTGACCCCCTTATCAAATGTTATGGATCCATGTGATTTTATAGGCAGCTGTTTATGTTCTACAGTACAATAAAATAATGATGTGTGTGCCATTATTCCCAAAGGCCTGCAAACATTGCTTGGCGGAACAGCTGGCCTTTAGTGAGAGAGGTCAGCACTGGTGGAAGGATCTTGAATTATTAACTTAAGAGAATAAGTAATTCTACAACTTTACAACCTGAAGATATATAAGTAACCAGAGACAATACTAGAAAAAGCAAACACATCCAGAAAAGGCAATACTGACACCATAACAATGAAGCAAACAATGCTGACCGTCCCGCAGGGGCTTAATGCAGACCCAGCGGCAGCCTGTGCAGGTAAGAGCGGTGTGGCGGTGGGACCGGGTGGGGGGGGGAAATTTCGACAGACGACAAGGGAAAATGAATTATTTATTTAATTTTCTCTCGTGGTCATCTGTCGAATCCCCCAAACCCGGCCGCACTACTCTTACCTGCACGGCCCGCAGCTGTGCAGACCCCTGAAACCCCTGCGTCACAGGAGGTCCCCCCATCCTCCAGGGGCCTTCCATTCAGCACAAGGCCTATGAATGTCTGAGAGATTTTGGAGTCCCAGGGCCCTTTACCACATTCTGCGGGGGGCCCCATCACTTTGCATTACACCACTGCCATCCCGACCTGTCTGAGGAATAAATGTATAGGAACCTACCTAACACTAGTCAGCACTTAACTCAGAGAATGCATGCTGTGGCAACATATTATAATGCCCTGACACTTCTGATTGCTATACATCACTGTGAGAGAAACGTACAGGTAACGTTCCTCTAATGCTATTTTAAACAAGAGCCTGTCAGAAGGTTTTTATACTCTTCCCTGGCACCCGATTGTTTAAAAATGTAATTCTCTTTTAACTTCTACCTTCTGTAACTTGTAGAAAGCTGACAGTTAACGAGAAATAATCAGCTGCTGCTAGTGTCTCCATGGCAGAATTCTCTGCCGCTCGGCGGCGGTCCGTGCAGGTAAGCGCGGTGGGGCGGGGCGGGGCAGAAGGGGGGAAGTCGACAGACGACGGAATAGGGAAAAATAAATAAATAAATAATCCCTATTCCGTCATCTGTTGACATCCCCCCGCCCACCGCGCTTACCTGTACAGACTGCTACTGCTGATTTGAATTTGATTAGAGCATTTTTATCAGATACCCCATCACTGACCACCATCTCCAAAGTCTGATTTTTTCTATAAACCCGACCTTTCGATGTCCTAGTACACATGGATCAATGTGGTGCATTAGAGCAGGGCTTGCCAGTCGTGATTTAGGACCATTTCATATATTCGTCTTGTATTTGGACTCAGATCAAGGACTATATAACATGAGTGCAGATCTCTGAAAAAGTGAATAGAGTAGGCACACCTTCAGGGTGTAATAAGAAATCTGGGACATACTTCGGTCTGCCTAGAAATTTCCCTAAATAAAGTCAAGCTACTGCAACATTATTTCCTATTACATTTTGTCCGACCTCATTCTAGAAATTCGGCTATCCTTTTTTCAGAATAATTTTTCTATTTTCATTTTAAGAAAAATCTGCATACATGCTATTGAGGCGAAATTCAACACCAGTTCAGGCAGTGTAACTGCAGATTAAGCCATTGGTAATATGACTAAAACAGCAGCCGTTTTCTTGAGTGAAAAGGTCGACAACTCCAAAACTGGACAGGGATGAAACGTCTGGTGATTTGTATTAATAGCACCACTATGCCGAGCACAACTGGTAGCAGTTAGCACCCACAAAAAAGATACACTGTGGATTTAAAACCAATCGTACTAACGAGATTGCACTCTGAGAACGACATCTTATCTCTCAGTATGCCGTTTATAAAATTTACTGCCAACATACATTTATTAACATGATTTAAGGGAGAATGAGAAATGTGCTCCCTTTCTCTGACTGGTGTGGCTTACCTATCAGTAGCTGGTGTGCCTCTCAATCGTAATCTCTTATTGGTTACCCAAGGTGCCACTTGTGGCGACTGAAATATAACAGGCCCATGATGTTCAAAGAGACCCTTTCTATGATTCAGTGCCAAGATACCTTTATTTTGTTCTCACGAAGGAGAGCTGCCATTATGTATGTTATCAGATGAATACAGGGCATCTTTTGGGCCTATTAAAGCTGGTGTGCCAGTTGTCAGGTGTGACACCAAAATATGAGAACCAATGGTCAGGTCAGGTGGTGCCTGATTCTTAAAGACACCAAGTCTTTTGTTCACAGAATAATTCCTCTCACACCCTGTCACTTTCATAAGGCAGGTATCAGAAACTGGCTCAAATAAAATGATCAGTCTCACTTGGAAGCAAATGTTGAAAGGAAATGCCCTTTGGCACAACTGCTCTACGCCATTCTTCTGTACACTACTGCACTCTGTGCCACTCCACTCTGAGCCACAGCCCTCTTCGCCACTCCACTCTACTATGTTCCACTCTAATCTACACCACTGCATTCTACGACAGTACATTGTACGCCACTGAATGCAATGCCACTGCACTCAATGCCACTACACTCTACGCCACTATACTCTGCAACACTCTACTCCAACGCACTCTACACCAGTCCACACCACTCTATGCCACGCCAGTGTATGCCACTCAACGCGACTCCACACAATTCAACTCCAATGCACAACACTCTCTGCCACTCCACTCTACAACACACTACTCAACTCTTCACCATTCCACTCTAAGGCTCTCCACGCCACTCTCCTCTATGCCACTAACTTTTAGCCGTGCTAAACAGCAGCCATGCTGGTGTACAACATGGCTAAAACACATTGGCAAAGCCCACAGCTCTTGCATAGGCGAGACCTATTGGATTTGCCCCTGCCATGATGACACATATCAGGTGTTAGTAAGAAGCTGGGCAGCCCCACTTGGTGGCATATACTGGAACTGCCCTGTTACCTAGGAAAGCAGAGACAAAATCACACAGTGTAAAACTGGACTACATAACAGCAAGATGAGTTTGGACTGTCATCCTCAGCTTCTAGAAAATATACACTGTTCATCTAACCACTCGATGACAGGAACGGTTACCTATCAGTCGAACTAGAACTTCCAAGCTTGATTTAAATAGCCAGGTTCATAAATCTTTACAATAACTGCCTCCTGTCAGCCTCAGTGAGCAGAAATCTTTATAATGGTTTTAGCTTTCACCATTCGTATGGAATCAGATTAGCATGGGTGTTATACCCTGTTCTTTATAGGCTGCCCAGATGTAAGAAGACATCCTTTCAGGACGGGCGCTGTTGCAAGTGGGATGTATATTCGTTTAACCTACTGAAACAGAGTGCATGTAATCAGTGACCTTTTCCCCCTGAATTCTCATTCACCACTGCATAGGAATCCTACAATCGCGACTTCATAAATATTAACTCAAAACAATGTGTTGCAATGTTGTGATTTCAAGTGGTCACTTCACCTAAATTTGACGTGTGTTATTTCATCATGCACTACAAATAATATCACAAGTTTTACTTTTGTCTTCCCTTGTTAGTGTCTTCCCTTCTGGATCTTGCGTGTTTCCCCGAGCAAGTTTACATAAATATTGAGTCCTAAATATCAGTTACAAAATATCACCCTATTGGAGGTAATATAAAATCTACACCCAATGGGAATACATTTTTGTGAACTATATTAGGATACAATACTTATGTTAGACAACATTTTTGTGGAGAATATTCTGACATACAACTCGAAGTCTTCAAATCCTTAAATATTCTCCCACTTGTTGTTCCGAATATATTTCAGCAGCAAACCTCCTTAATGCCAAGGATGTTCTTGCACTGCCCCTAGCTGGTGTGGCCAATTTGCTGTCATAGGTCCAGAAGGGTGTGATGTGGGTTGGCCAGTTCCTAGAATAGGAGCGTTTGGTTAATCAGAGCAGGCACTCCCATTCCCCTCCTCCCAGTGCGTTGATTATCATCACTTTCACAGCACAAGCACTATTCTGTGAGTTGGAAAGAATGGGGTGAGGTAAACATGTCCCTGAGCTGAAGGGCTGCAGCAGTGGAGAAACACCCTTGGTATTCGCTCTCTTCCCATTTGTGATGCTGCTCATAATTCCCATAATTATTAATAATTATGCACTGAGTACTTGTTGCCATGGTGTTTTATGCATTATGAAATTGCCACCACAATATTATCACATGCCATCTAGTGGTATGCAGTACGGACAACCATTCGTTACAAAATATTATCTTGACTAACTCTGGCTTTTTAGGACTTGCCACCAACTTAAGAAAGCACAAACTGTGTGACAGTGCAGTGAAATCTCTAAGATCAAGGAAAAATCTAATTTCATGACTAGTTACGTTGCCTCAACACAACTATACCTACGCTTATCGGTGTTGTTAGACCTGGTATCTTTTGGCATGGTTTCCTCTGACTTTTTGCCTTCTGACCTCTTGTTTTCAATGTGCGGTGAACTTTTTTTTTGCTGGTTTTAGGACTCAGGGCACTTTTCACTGCTGACCAGTGCTCAAGTGCATGTGCTCTGTGTCTAAAATGCAATGTCATTTGGTTTCCCCGATTGGAATATTTGATTTACTGCTAAGTCCCTAGTGCAGTGCACTAAATGTGCCCAGGGCCTGTAAATCAAATGCTACTAGTGGGCCTGCAGAACTGATTGCTATTTCAACCTGGCAACTTCACCTACTTGCCGGTCCAAAACCTTACCTTTTATTACATATAAGTCACCCCTAAAGTAGGCCCTAGGTAGCCCCGTGGGCAGGGTCGTTTTGGTCTTGCTTTTAAATATTGGCTATCTTTTCTAAACTGGTGTGGAGTACGTTTGTAGTGTTTTCACTGTGCTAATGTGTCTGTGGTTGCACAAATACGTTACACTTTGCCTCTTTAGTTTAGCCTGACTGCTCTGTGCCAAGCTACCAGAGGGTGAACACAGGTAACCTTTTAATGTGAACTACTCTTACCCTGACTAGGATTATGGTTCCTGCTTCGACAGGGTGCAGACTCTGTCAACCAGAAACCCAATTTCTAACAGGTGTCTCGCCTACCTATGTACAACATATACTGTGATCAATATCATACTCTCTTTCGCTATAATTTAGTGTCAAAATATTTGCAGTGATTTGATGGGTGAGCTCATGAAAAAGCAAATAGCTCCTCTTAAGTGCCATAAATTGACTGGCTCCAAGTGGCTACTGCTACTGACTCTCCTCTGTGCCCATCCTCAGAGCGTTGTTTGGCCCAAAAGATGTCTGATGTAAACGTTCTTGAAATCTGCACCTTGGACAAATCCACGCTGTGTTACTCTAGAGAGTTGCTACTCCCAGGCCTTGGTTTTAGCTCGATTTTCAACACCTTTCCTATCAATGACGTCATGAAGGGAAAGTATGAGCTAGATGACGTCTGATGTGGTCACTGACTTCTATTTACTTCTTGAGACATTGTGTTCAAAATAACCTCATCCTTTCTCTACTGCTTTGCCTCCCATACTTTTGCACACACTGTAACGCAACCTACCTTGGATTGCATCTATCATCCACATCTCCCCATTCCCACCTTCGGACACACCGTGGCAGCCTGTACTTTTAGCAGGGAGGGGGTGGTTGGGGCACAAACACACACATAAACACTCACTCATGAATTCACACATGCATGCACACACACATCCATTCACAACACTCACTACCAAATATTCATGCACACACGCATCAAACAATAAAAATAAAATCATTCTTTCCTGGACAGATCTGCCTCAGAGATCCCAGGAGGGCTGGGAATGCTGCCGTAGGCCAGCCAATGAGGGTAGGCAGCAATCCCTCATTCGCACAGAGTGGGATGGGGTCACTGAGACTGCTGACCCCACCCAACTCTGTGACAAGGTGTCAGTGATTGACACTTGACCCTGGGCACTTCAGGGCTTGTAACTGAAGCACCGAGGTCCAAGGCAATCAGTGACGCTCTCCCTCGTCACGAGGGGGAGGGTCTCAAGGAGCTTTGCCAGGCTCAAGAGGTCTCGCCCACAGGAGCTATGACTTCTTCAGCCCAGCAAAGTTCAACTTAGGCAGCCAGAAGCCTGTGCATTTAGTGCATGTCTAGCTCCTGGCTGCCTGGCCTAAAAATAAAAAGTGTCTGTCAGTCTGACATTTGCTCAGCCTGACAGACACTCTTAATGGTGGCCAAAAGGTGAGGGAGCATGGCCCCATAGCCCAGCAGGATGGGCTGTCGCTGCTGACACATCTATTCAATTCACTTATTCAGTTTGCCTTTTGCTAACACCCCCATGAACACACTGAACCTTACACCAGGCACACAAAACATTCTAAAACACATCCACGCATGCACAGTCTCCTGCAGGAAGAGTTCTGAGTTCACAATAGCAGCCTCTTGTAGGATGCACATATATTTTAAATGTTGTCAGTCGAGAAATATGGCTTTGAAGACGAACACCTGCTGCATAATGCAGTACTTTGTGCTAAGCACAGCATACCCATCATTTCAAAAATAAAAGGGAAGGCCTGTAGCAACGCACACTTAGAGCCACGCTAATAATAAAAATTAAATTAATGATGTGTTAAGATGCACTCCTTGTCCCAGGATGCCCTGCAATTGTGCTCTTTCAGTCTGCTTCCCTCTACATTTAATTTTCCTTTAAGGGTGTATCCAAAAATGTACTGAACAATGAATGAAAATATAAAAACTGTTTGCAGCGGCACACTTGTTTGCGCCATGTTATTCAGATGGGAAACCTCGGACCAGACCCCTGAACTGAAACCTGCTGACAAGGGGTTTTGTGCCTCTTAGGTTTGTTTAAAAGTCATTTGTTTAAACATGTCTTGAATGCTATTCATTTCGTGGAAATGAAGCTCGGTCAACCGCAGATAGATGCATATCCGGTTCAGGGTGCGAACAGCGCTATTGTGAGAGGGCATTTCCTCATTTGCATAGGGGCGTGGCATCATGCAAATGAGGGAATCTCTTTGCCTCTGCGCCGACACCGTATTATGAACGCTAGCATAAAGGCAAAGAAGCCACCAGGGGCACATTGATAGTGCACCACAAAAAGGTGGCGCACTGTCAATGTGTCCCCCGAGGGCAACTCTCTTGAGAGGTGAAAGAGGGTCCCATGGACTCCCTCAGACATCTCCTTGCAGGCTGGTGCAGTCACTCCCTGAACTCCTGCAAGGGGATCTCTAATCCCTCTTGAAAGTGTAGGTGGTTTACCGCCTACACTGTGAAACACGGGATCAGCTGCTCCATATTTCACTTGAATGCGCTGCCAGTTCACGGCTGCCCTGAGAGAAGCTCATTCACTGCAATAGGGTGCATTTTGATTGCTTGCATCCAGCATACCTATTTTAAGGTGCACCATGGAGCAAACAGAAGAAGTGCACCCTTATTCTAATACGGGCTCAGATGAACCAATACCACATCTAACAGAGGCACTATGGGAATATAAAGAGCAACATATCCTTCTCCAGCAGATAACTAGGCACACACACAAGTGGCAGCACAAGCACCACACTCTCACACAAGCAGAGGAGTAATACAGGCCTCTGCAGCACGTGCAGGGGGGGGGCAGCTCTTTAGGGGGTTCCCAACCTTTATGGAAGATACTGAGACAGTAATTAAGTACATTCAAACTAGTTTGGTTTGGATGGAAACCTACTGGACAAATAGTCATTGCTGATATGTCAAGTGAGACCGCAAGCCCTGTCTGCCCTTATCTTCCAACATAAAGCAGGTTTGATTTGCACTGCTTTTAAAAAAAATGAATATGCATACCCACACAATACTGCATGCTGTGATCCTCTGCTAATGCGGGAACCCCTTCACATGTACACATGATCCTAATATCAAAGCATGTGCATGGGCAAGGAAACGCTGTTAGCAATGTATGTACTCATTGTTCATAACCAGAGAGAAAACAACTTTTATGAGACCCATAAATGATGACTTCTGATAAAGGGGTTAGAGTTTACGAGGGCACAGAGGGTTCAAGGAGTAGATCATAGTGTAGTGTCCGTCTTTGTTCATCAAGGAGCTGTTGTTTATTGCCTTTCTTACAACCATGGACATTTGAAATCGCAGCTGCTCGAAACTAAACACAGATTTCAACCTGTACCTTTTGTAAACAAAATACAAGATTCATCCTGTATTTTTTGTAGAAACCCTCTACACTTCGAGGCCCAGACAGACTGCACAGTCTTTGTATGCTTTGATCTGTTTTATTTCGTGTCAATAAGCATGCAATTTAAAATATGTGTATATATGTTTGGAACGTTCACCTGCTCTAAAAAGAAAGAACAAATATATACACACAGTTATAAAACTGCTCACCTTGTACTGATATGATTAAATTATAAATTCATTTAGAATTTGCTATTTAAATTGCAATGCCAACACCTCATACACATCCTAGTCGAGCAATGTCTCTGCAAGGATCTTCGAGATGTTTTCAGTCAGCACCCCAAAAGAAGATGATTTTTAAACCTAAGTATGTGTATGTATTTGTACAGTTAAACTTAGCTGAGGGCTAATAAATGCTACATGTTGGGGCATAAGGGTTCAAGTACCGGGAAGAGATGATGAAACACCATGTACATAGCTAGAGGGAGGAAGACCTTATTCCCCAAGGGGCGCTGACTTTGGTGGCCCTTACGATGCTTGAAATACTGTTTTTTCAGATATTTCCTGAGCCATAGGAGTGACTGCACAAGCCGGAAATGTGAGGGAACTCTTGTGACAGCGCTCAATTTGATAAATCTGATTAAAGTAAGAGAGATATCTGAATTGCACCAAGTGACCCATAATTTTCTTCGGCCTCAGACAGTTCCTTCTCCTGCTTATTCTACTTTCATCTTATTCATGAAGCTTCAGCACTGACTCTTCTGGACTAACCCCTGGATGTCTTGAATTTAACAGACACATTCTGAAGCCAGCTGCCACACGGGAGAACTTTGTGCAGCAAAAAATGGTAGGTCCAAAGTCAGTTTTGCTCAGTAGACTGACATGACATGGTGGTGAAAAGGCACTCTCTTAGTCCAGCTTTTGAACCTGAACTTTTTCTCACTACACTGAACCAAAGCAGCACTTTAATATCCACCATAGAATTTAATGATGTTCTAAAATAAAAATATGTTTCTAAGAAGCAAATCAAATTTGTCATTTGCATGGTTAAGCACATTTTAATCCTAGCATGAAAATGTGCATTCCTTGTGCTTCTTTGTGATACCGGTAGTTGTTTTATTCGTAGTTCATACTACTATTTGGAATGCCTTTTATCTGGGCAGCAAATTGCTTATATCTTTAAAGTTTGGAATTAAAAGTTGTCTTGATCCCCTTATCTCCTATAGTCTGTTGCAGGGTTATGCTCCAGCTCAACCAAGATACAAAAAGCAGAGCCAATAATACTTAAAGTCCTTTGCAGCATCTTGGCTTATGATCAGCAGACTTTGAGGCTTGCAACAGCTCTGGTACACTTCAATGGCTCCTTCACCTTCTCTTTCACTTCATCTTGTCTGTGTGTTGGTAAGTGACTCTTCGTTAACTTCTATTGCCAAAGAAAATAAAGATGCTTGGAATTGCTTTAATACAAAAAAAACCCAGCCCCCTTTGATTCTGGTTCCACTGCACTGCCTCACTATCCCCATCTCAATTTCTCTCTATATCTCTCACTATCATTCTCTCTCTGGCTCAAGCACACTCTTTTCTTTCTGTTTCTCTTTCTCGCACTCTCTTTTTATCTCTCTCTGTAACTCGTGGTGTCTTGCACTCTCTTTCTGCCACCTCCCTTTGTTCTCTATCTCTCTTTCTTTTACTTTCAATCTCTTTCTTTCCCTTCTGTCTCACAGCCTCATACTGCCTTTCACACTCTTACTGCTTCTTTCTTTCACCATCTCCCTCTTCCTCGAGCACTCCTTCTTTATCTCTCTCACTCTCTCTTGCTCACTAACTCTTTCTCTCTCTTCTTTTTATCTATCTTTCGCTCTGGCACAGGTTCTCACTGTCTCTCGCTTTTTTTTAGCTCTTTTTTTCTCTCATTTTCTCTAGTTGTTCTCTCCTAATGTAGCTCTATTTCTCTCGCTATCTTTCACTTTATGTCTGTCTCTTGTTGTCTCGCTTGCTTTTTCCCTCTCTCTCTTTCCTCCCCCTCTCTATTACTCCCCCATTTGACTGCAACGTGACGTTAAAAGCCACAATTAGTGTTAGCATTGCACAGGAGCTACCAACAACAACCGAGGAGAAACTAAATGCTGAAAGAGTTTTAAAGGATGAAAGGGTTTCATCAAAGAAAGCAAAATCACTAGAAAAACTATAGTAATCCTTTAAAAGGTAATGTTGGATTAGTGGTCCATCTTGCCTTTTTTTATTTTGCCATTTTTATGTTTTCTTGCTAAAAGGTCCAACTAGGAAGAAACTGATCCTTTATCAATAATTGCTAAATGAAATGTGTTCTGTATTTGGAAAGAGAATACAAATTATTATACACTGCTTAAAATTCAAAGGCAAATCTAAATGCATTGCTTATTGCAAAAAATACACATAGTGGCCTACACCGGACAAAAGGACAGCCTGCCCCCTCCCTTTTGAGAATCACAGATTAGGTTGGAAGCAAAGGGCAAACCTAATCGTTGCTTGCCCTCCTAACACACTGTAAAGCTGAGAGCCACTTAAGGAATTAGCATGATTAATTCTAGAACGCCAAGGTTTTTTGGCAGGAGGGCACTACCACAAAACCGTCTTCATTTGCTTAGCTGCTGGTGTAAATAGGGAATGCTGGGCTTTACTAAGAATGTAAAGTCTGGAACTGGAAAAAGAGATAACATTTATGCTCAGAAAATATAATGAGGAAGGGGTTGAGGAAATGGAGAGAAAAAAATCCAACTCTTCACAATTTCTGTTTTAGTAATATGAGACACTGATGCAACATAACAGCTGATCATTGTTTACAGGATGCAAAACCTGATTTGACACTGAAACTATAATGTGCACTTTGCACACGTCTAGAAAAACAACATTGAAACTGAGAAAAGGTGAAGTACCAGCACCATAAAAGCGTGCTTGGGTTTGCAGAAATTGAAGAACTTAAACGCAATGAAATTAATGCCTATTAATTGATTACCATATTATTTTAACAATGGTTATGAAAATGATTAGTGGTGAGATTTAGCATCTCTATTGCTTTCATTGTAATGCATCACATAAGATGAAAAGTGGTGCAAAAGTTACATGCAATATGTTACATGAATTAAACTTTTAGCATTAATGCCTGACATTATTAGATCAAGAAATACATAAAAACGATTTTAGTAAAAATGATTTTTAAGAATAATTTACTTGTATGTACTTTGAAAATTGTAGTAGTAGGCCAAATTCAGGTTTAGACATTTCTATGCAAGAATCACTGGTGTTACAAATTATTTCTGCATATGAAATGTTTGATTTATTTTGTTATGCTTGAACCTAATTATGAGTTTATTTTACTAAATAAGAAATGCTAACTTTAAATGTATTGAATTGTCTTTTTTCAACTAGGCTGCATTATTTCATAGCCTGGAAATGAACTTTGCAACTTTTCCTCAAATGTTGCTTTATCTGTTTTGTTTATGCAACATTCTTTTAGGAAATGTTTCTAGTATTCATTGTGAGTGAATTGGTGGGAACTCGACCGTTTGCCTAACCTAATGAAGAGCAACAAAGTATATAGCTCTTTGTCAACTAACCTGTGAGGATGGAATGGACCGTTGTTTCTCATGAGCACCATGGGAAAATATGCTGGAGTACCAAATTTGTACCTGATGAACGGAAGAATGATCAGATGATGGTCAAACCATTGTGGAATTACCACTGATGTCGCATAAGGACTATTTGGAATATAAAAAGAGACTTTCCAAAGGAGGAGGGCGGCTGTTCTTCTTCCCCTCTCTACCAGTGCTGCTGCACTTAGCAGATCGATTGGAATCCTCAATTGCAGACATCCTAATTACCTTTCTATGCCCCATGCCTTTCTCTCTCTCTGCAAATGAACTTGCCTGCTGAACTATTTGGAGCTGTCTGATGAGAGACCATATCTGAACTTTCCTGATTTTGCTCTAATTCCCATTTACCAATGGCCATGGACTTTCCACTAGTGGACTTTAACTCAAACCTTTTGCCCCTTCTGAGAGAACTCTTTTGAATAATCCTCCTGCCTTCATTGGAAGTAGGAATCTGTAACCTTAATCATCCTCTTTATAAATAGAATACTTTGTGTAAATGTGTGGTTTAATACTGCGAGTTGTAAGATTTATGACTGAACTACTTAAAATGTTAATTATATGCATTGATTTTGGATCTTTAATACAATAACCAATTTACCTAAATTTCCTGCATCTTGTCATTGTGTCTTAATAGCCTTTCCATAGAAACTGCGCTTATGAGATATTGATTTCTAAATACGTGACAGGGAGAGTCATAGATTATTTTCAGAAGACCAGGTTCTGCTGCTTTTATTCTGTGTAGCAACTACAGAACTCTTCATTTGTATGATTGTGGTTAGACTGAACTTCTTTAGGAGGTTGGGTCTTCCAATTGCAATACTTTATTTATATAGCATGGTTCTGAGAGTAGTGTATTTAAACCGTATTTCTAACGTGTGAGTTGGTTACCAATTATTGGTCCTCATTGGGTGGTCAATAGTGGGACATCCTGATTTCTCACCCCTCACTGTGACGAAGAAAGGTCCATCTGAGGACCAATGCCTCTAAGGTAAAGTGTGGAGTTTGAGTCTAGTGAAACTTTTTTACAATCATTTATGGGCCCAGAACAGTGATTAAAGTAGGAAAAAGCTCCTGCTGCAACAAAACTTGGTAGCAGAGCTATGGTTTTGTCTAGTGACGTTAAGAAAATAGGGTGCCCAATATAGACTTCCCCTGTCCAACTTAAAAAGCCCAAAATCCCATGGTTCGGTAGAAGTATTGATGGAGTACTGACGGATTTCGACAATGTGTAGCAGCAAAGGAGTGTGAGTATTATTAAGGATGTGTGTTGCGACTGCTTTGACTTAGATTGTGGTGTTTTAAAATGGCTGTGTGATGATACGCAAAGTTGAGAAAGTTGTGCGCAATATTGCTTGAAGCAGTTATAGGGTCTATCATGGCCTAAGATCTCGAGATATATACCTACGTGGTGGCCTCAGTGTAGTCACTGAGTAAATTGTCTGTTGTGTTGTGGTGTTTGGCATGAGACGTCGTCGGGAAAATCTTATGGAATGGGACTTTCTTTTGTGTGTTAGTGGTAAGCGGTTGGTATAGTTGATCTCAGGTGCACAGGGAATAACTATCAATTAAGGTAAAATCCCGCTGACCTAGATTTCATTTGAAGCATGATGTTGAGTTGTGTATCTTAACTTGATTCTGAATTTGTAATAAACCTTCCTAACCTAGCTACCAATTCCTTGTCCTCATTGTGTAGCCAAATGGGTTGCACTGTTAATTGAATTTGATTGATGAAACACTATCTCTCCTCACCCCTCAGTGCGGATAAGCAAGGTTCATCGGATGAGGATATATTGTGAGAGAGTAGGCCCATTACGCTGCAGCAATTGAAAATCGATGCATCTGGTTCCTTGAGGCCATATCTACAGATGTGAAATGTACTCTGGCTCACGCATGCTCAGCAGCAGCATTCCTTAATGTGAGGTGTAACATAGGTTCACTGTAGAGAAATGCCCAATTTGCTGATTCAAATACCCACAAACAAAGACCAAGATGGAACCAGAGGTAGAAGTATAACAAGCTCTGGAAAAGTTAATAGGTCTGGCTTGCAATTTGAGCCTAGTCTAAAACATTTGGAAAAGCCTGCTGCAACAAGAAACTAAGCAAACCGTCATTTTGACCTATTTTCTTTGCCAATGCGTTGTACCAAAGCTGTGCAGCACTGGCAAAAAAGAAAATTGCTTTTGCTAATGCTGCATAGCATTGGCAAAAAGAGGACAATTCCCTAGCCACATGCATACGAGATACATGTGCATACATCCCCACGCAGGCGCACGTGTGTAGGGAATGATCCGGGTGCCACTTTATTTGTTGTTTTTTGAGTTTTGCAAAGGTGCTGTATTGAGGAGCAGCCGGGCTTCAAATAGCAACTGCTGAGCACTTCAAAACAAAAAAATGTAAAAATTTAAAGCAGTGCCAGGGGTTCAGGGAGCAACAAAGGAACAGATAGGGAAGCAAGTAGGGGGGAAGCAACAGGGAGTGGTGGGGCAAAAGAGCAACAGAGACGCTTTAGGCTGGATACGAGGAAGGCCCAAAAAAAAAGTCAGGGAGGGTTGGGGTGGGGAAAGCAATGGACAAGCTTATGGCGAGGGATGTGAGAACAACACAGAGTGCAGGGGGAGAGTATTTGTTGAGTGGTGAGGGGTAGCCAACACATGAGGGAGAGAGCTAGTAAATGTGTACACGCTCATGGTGTGCTTAAAGGAAAATAATAAAATGTGTGCATGCTCCTGGTGTGCTTAAAGGAAAAGAATAAAATGTGTGCAAGCTCCTGGTGTGCTTAAAAGAAAAAGAATAAAGTGTGAATATAAGCAGTAGAAGATTACAAGTCCTCTAATAAAAAGGATTCTAAAGAGGTTATGCTCCATGTGTGGGACAAACGCAAGAAAAGGAAGCCAAGCCATTGAATAAGAAGCAAGCCAATGACCGGGACAATAAAGCCAACTTGGTAAGCAATGGGTGGGCTCTAACCCCACTGTAGGTTTTTGGTATAGCCAAGAGGCTTTCACCTACAGACAGCTAAAAGCCTCAATGAGATGCAAAAAAATGAAGATGGGAAGATTCTGTGTAGTTTTGAGATGTGCAGTAGTCTCTCATGCATTGCAATGCAATCACGCCATAGGAGGTGGAATGATGCACCAAAGAGCCAAAAGCAAGAGGTCAGTCTCAAATAAACGTTTGCGAGGAGCCACAGCCCACTCTCTGTATGTTTACATTATTGGTGATAATAGTCAACAAGATAGCTGCACTGTCAATCTAGATCTGACAAAAAAGGGGTGGGCCTGTGAGCGGTCGTGTGCAGGTGTGATAGAGAGTGCAGGGCGACCAAGAAGAGCCAGTCAGCCAATTGCTTTCAGCCTCTTACTCTCTTATGTCGAAACTGCCTACAGGTGCACATGTGAAACAAATTGCTTCAAACACGGCATGAAGTGCTACTGTAAAACAATAAAAAACGTACTTTAACCAGAAAAAGAACAAAAAACAGCCGTGAAAATATTTGGAAAAGTATAGTGACGCAGATCAAAAGTAAAAGTAGCAGCTTTAACCCTTCTTGGTCCCTGCTCACTTCAAACCTTGGTTACAGAAGTACTGAGGAGTATTCATGAGCGAGTCTCCCATTTTGCTTCTGACGTGCGTGATAATTTAAACACAAGTGAAAACGGTAGGTGCAAATTCATGTTGCTGGAAGTAAACACAGCGCTGAGTTGCAGCTATCATTTGCAGGCCACCTACACTAATAATATTGGCACACATTTATCATTCATTCATGTGTGCCTTTCCAAAGTGTTTGCAATCGCAGTTACAATAGGTAGAACTTGGTCATAAATACCCATGCAAAACTTAGAGGCATCGCAAACCACAACACAGTTTTGACAATTGTTTACCTCTCCTGCCAGGGGCTGAATGACCCCATATGAACAAAGTTATCTTTCCTATGGGAACATAAATACATGGAGACACATGAATGCAAGCCTTTCGTGCTGTTGCCACAATTTAAGTACGAACAACAGTTCCAAACTTTGTCAAATACCTTCATCCATTTTGCAGTTGAATGCCCTGATTCGGAACTGGAACTTTTCAGTAAGGAACCCTTGAAACCCAACAATGCTCCTCGCAAAGTTATGAAACAGTTCAGTGCGCAAGAGGCCCCATTACCTGAACTCCATTGGGTTAGATGTTTTTGATATATGCCTCACTCTACATGGCCACACCAGAAGCGCTGCAAAAGGACATGCCAGCAACATGCATTTACCAAGGCATCGTGTCTACTGTCTCCAACTTCCGGCTATCACTCCAACTATATCAACATTAGAACACTGTTGCAGACACATATTGAAACTGCTTTGTGATGCGCTGCCCTTGAGGCAAAGGTGTCCCGTTACCGAAATATCGCGTTGCGCTGTGATATCATTGTGACAAAAGGGGACAGCCGACCATCACAAGAGACATACTGGATAAATAGCACAGCACCACGTCAAAAATAGCAGCCTTCCAAGTCTCCGAAGACACTTCAAAAGACCACAGAAAGATAATAGGAGCTATTCACTCTTGGATTAAATGGAACCTTGTGCAGCTTTCAAATCCCCGCACAAAGCAGGTAGGACTGCAAGTCATTGAACTCCCAAAACAAAAGCAGCAGGGCTTAATGACACCCTCGATTGGCGTCCACGGTTATAAACATTGTATATACAGCAGCTGTCAGCTCAGCTTAAGTCAAGAATATCAGACTGCACACCATCACTAATCGGACCATTTCCTTTGTGAAGGACTTGACAGTCTACCCAGGCCTAATTATAGCTCTTGGCTATGACCAATTGCTATGGACGCGGGTCGCGAGCAGCAGCCAGCTACAGGTAAAACGAGAACCATTGTGTGTTTTGTATGAAAAAAAGCACCGAATGTAACCTGAGCACAAGCCGTCCGGAAGCAAGAATCCAGTCTCCGTCCAGCCATTAATCCCATTACTGAGATGTTGGTTATTGTAGAATTAGGCCACGTAAGTCAAAACATTTAAAAACAAACTGCCCAGTCCTTGCTTGCGGAATATATTAGAATATCTTCTGGTTTCCCAACTATAGTAAGGACCTCGAAACAATACGCAAATGTGTATGGCCATGACAGTCGCTGTCTGGACTCACACAATGAAAAGGATGCCAAGACGCCGCCTCATTGAAGTATAACACTTCAAATGACCCCAGTCCCCCAATCTGGTGGCGACCCTCCCTCACTTATCGTCCTCTAACACTGACACCCACATACCCGATTTTTTAGAGTAATCAAAGCACCTTGATTAATGCTTAAGAACAATTGGACAGAAGAAAATTCTTTGGCTTACACATTGAAATTGATACCGCCTTTCTTGTCACAACTGCAAACACAACTACATCACTGCTGGCTATAAAAGGTTTATTTAAGAAAAGAATCTTTTTTAAATGCCTGTTCACTAAATAAATTATCCTTAACAAGGAACTCGTGACTCTTCTGTTTGAATACAATACTTGAACCAACATAGTATTTGCAATTAGGGTTACCAAACCTTTAAGTGATATATGACAGAATTAATTGTGATTATTTTTATGTTTACTTGTTAGCCTGCAGTGGGATTAAATGTAGAAAGGTTTTGCCGAATTTCAGTAACCGCAATTGTGCAACTATATACTCTATGCATATGCCCTACACACCCTATACACTTGGAATCAATAGAAATGTTGGATGAAGTGATATATAGAAACAATATTATTATTAGTATGATGATAATGATTATGATTAGTATTGTTGTTATTATAGGGTTCAGCTTTGAATCACCCAGGCATTTGAAGGGGTGTGTAGTACGGCGCTGGATGCGCCCGTACCTTCCAATATGGCCGCCGAATATTCCCCAAGAGCACTGACCCAATACGCACCAGCCGTGCAGGAGAACCACGTTGAGGCCGTGATCAACATAAAAGGGGACCCATGGCCCCCTATGTCGTTGAAGTACCAGTGAGTGAGCTACATGTGGAAGTGAGGAGAGGCCGGAGAACCAGGATCGAGGAGAGAAGCCTCCTTCAGCAGAGTACCATGAGCCATTGACAGAGGGGAGCTGGGAAGACAACATTGGACCGAATGACAAGGGTGACCGCTTTTGGAGCACTGCCTTTAAGTCCAGCGGGGCTCATGAAGGAGTGGACGCTGTGACCCTCGAAGCCATGACCCAGGAAGGCCGTGGTATCAGGCAAGTTATGTTGCCCTGTGAGGGCTTATACAAGGTGGTGCGCAGGGATACAAGGGCACAAGAGAGGAGTATGCTGAGCTATCTGCACCAGTGGGAAACACTGAACCCTGAACACCTGGTGGAGGACACGTTACATAGAGCACCAAAAGGCACCTGACCCTGTTAACGCTTACTGATGTAATGTTCTTTGCTTATGTTCAAGGACCACTACGCCATGGCTTGAAGGATGATAAAGATAACAAGACAATGGTAACCCATAGAGAGAGCATAGTTTAAGAAGCCCCTGAAGACAAAAGAAGGAAGCGAAGTGCTATGTACTATTTGTTTTGGACATTTCCCCAATACAGTGACTGCATTTCTTTAACTATGAACCTAAACTTTCCAAGTAAAATCCTGCGTTTGTCCTTCTGACTACTGGGTAATAGAACACAGGGGGACAATTTACAAGAACTGGCGCATCGCTGCATATTAGCAGGATTGCGCCAGTTAAATTGCGACACGTAATAAAACCCTTGCGCCACCATTGATGCGCCGCATTACAATGCGGCGCACCGTGGCGCAAGGATAGAAAGCTGCGTGACACATCTTTTGGCGTACAGGCAGCGCATTGCTGGAGTCATGTCGCAAGTACGACGCAACTCCAGCAATGGTTAGGAATGCCTAGTCCTAACATGCTGCGTCACTCCTTACGCCTGCTTCAAGCAGGCGCAAGGTTTTGACGCAGTGGTGCTGTAAAAGTGACTCAGTGAAATCTTGTAGATTTCACTGCGTCACTTTTACGAGGCTTTCCTGCGTGGGAACGCCCACCCTGCATACATTATACCTGACGCAGGTATAATGTAGTGCAGGGCTTTACAATGTGACGCATCTCCCTAGATGCGTCACGTTGTAAATATGTCGCAACGTCACACAGAAGTGATGCAACGGCGGTGTAAAGATGTCATAAGGGGCTTGTAAATCTGCCACAGTGTGTTTAATCGCCCCAAGAACAGTATTCACAGTTGCTGCTGGCATCCCCACTTTATGTTGAGATGTAGGGTGCCTAGGCACAGAACTAGGCTCCTCACTTCCAGCATGGCACATTGGCTTTTGAAAAGGGCCAATCCCATGCAAGGTGACTTCTGCTTCCCAACTGTCTTTGGGTGGCACTCCTTGCCAATCCTAACCACGCTCCTTTGTGGCACAAAATACAGATCACTTCCTACATGTCTTACTTCTGCACTTCCCTCTGGAACTGCATTGATCTGGAATATACTGTGTTCCCTTAAAGGAACACATGTGAAGCCAAGTGGGGTTCAATGATTTCCATACTGACTACCCATGGACCAGTGAGAATAAATCTCAAAGAATGCAAAGCTGGTTGAACAGTGCTCATGCATCGGATATCACAATGGTCCTCATCTATAATGTGAAAGTGTAGGTCCAGCACACACAGAATGGATATTTCAAGAGTTAGGTACTAGAAGGTAACTAATAGGGCAGTGTGCGAAAGCGTGACAGAAGGAGAAACACTGCAGATATCAATGATATGAAACATTTACCTGCATACCATGTTCAATTATTGTTTCTTCAATAATAACAATTAAAATGCTATTTTTTATTTAACCCCAAAACATAACAACGAAATAGGTTTCCACCACAACATCGTGGGATCAAAATATTAAGACCTAAACATTAAGAACAAAAATATCATAAAGATTATATATATAAAAGCTATAATAATGAACGATGGGGACACTTGGATACCCTACAGGCTATCATCACTAAAGGATTGCAGTTCCATTCTCATGCACCCCTAACTGGTAAAATGTGGGTTACCTGCCTGTCCTCTCTTCAGTTAGAAGTGCAAGAGCACTATCTGCTAACCCAAGCATTTCAATTCTTGATTTTTCAAGTATGGCAAGAAAACTGAAGAGTTTCCTACCATTGCCACTGTGGAAATACTATTTTTTTAATCAAATTATCCATTCATGCCTATTACATTCCAGGGAGTTTTGATGATCACACAGATTCATAGAGATGGCGAAGACAGAACCCATTACTCATATAAGAGAGATGTCATCATGACATGTTTGTAGGAAATGTACTAAGGCTACCATTTTGAGGCTCTGCAAATCTGATCCAGACAAAAACTCTCATTTGCAGCCAAATCAGCATTTTTACTTTGGTGCTAATTATGGCCCTTGCAGGGGTTTGCCTTCACAATTTTTGCATGAAAAAAAGCTGCCACAAATTATGCAGGCAAACTTAGCAAAATCTGAGTTTGCATACTTCACAAAGATTGCAAAAGTCGAAAATCGGAATCCATGCAAATGGTGCACCCAGTAAAATACACCAAAACTGGCATAGCCAAAAGCTATGGTGCTGGTCTGTTTGCTATGTTTTGAATGGTTTTTGCAAAATTTGATTGCTGAGGAAGCCCCATTCCCACATCAATCGAAAAAAAGGCAAAAAGCATAATTATTTCTTTTGTCTCAAAAAAGCAAATATTGCCATATAGCGATATTAGCCACTGACCTACTGCTGCATGCTGTAGTGAGCGGAAGAAAAATGTAAATACCAGAATAACAGACCAGTAACAGATGAATCGATGAAGAAGGCTTTCGTAAAATCAAAAGGGCATGGCTAAAGGAAGATCTAAAATGTGTGCAATCTGCACTCAGAAATGCTCCGTACTCAGTAGTATATTAAGTCTACTAGATGGGTTCCTGCCCGATTCTAACAGTTGTTTATAATGTCCAATCTAAACTCATCTTATTTTATCAGACAGGACACGGCCACAGTAGCAATGATAGGTGCTCTGTGTCATGCTTTCTGATTGGGTTGCGGAGTCAACGTGTCGTGGTGTATAACTTTAAACCACACTAATACTGTTGTATGGTTTGTACACTCCAAGCATATGTCTTTCAACATTTCTAGGGCACCCATGATGTCAAACACATTCACACAAAGACCTCCTTGAGCACATACAATTCCCAAACAGCTCGTCGTCTCTCAAGATTGATTTCCTGTAAAATCATTGCCCCGGCATCATGCATCCTGGTTTGAAACAAACCTCTCTTCTCACTCAAAAGGATAGTGAGACTTGTCCTTCAGTGTCAAGAATTAGAGCAATTTGATGTACTGACTCCAAGCCTCGCCTATGTTTCAAATTAAATTATTTAGCACCAGAGTGAAGACCAAACTCATAACTCAGTCAGAGCTATGGCAGCTCTTCATAAACCACCCTCGAAAGGTTTATGATGTCAGCAGATCTCTGACACTTGGAGTCTTGTATTTTATTTTTGACCATGTATTATTCCATATATAATGCATGGACGACGACCAAATGCATAAATATAAAAGCTAATCACAGAGTGCATTCCGCATTCAGTATGACTGAGGCCTTGCAATATTTTACCCTAGTGTAGAAAATCTCCACCTCCCTCCACCTTTTCACTCACACAAGAATGTTTGGTTCCCAGTCAAAGAGGATAGGACAGAATTGTAGGACTATGTTTCTGCATACGCTAATATAACTTGAAACCAGATTCCAGTGCATATGTATGACTCCTAGTGCCTTAACTGCTATCTCATAAATAAATGTATGTTTCTTTGGTAGCAATATGTGTTTCTGAAAAGACGCATAGAAACAGGTACTCCAAGCCCGTCTTGTCAAAATAATACATAAAAATACAACCAGAGATTAAAAGTTGATCTGCTCGATATTTCAGTTAAGCTTGACTCATTTGAAAAATTAATGCAAGTCTTGCATTATGTGAATTGCTGTTTTGCTCTGGGGACTAGTTCAGGTACAAAATGTGTCTTGGAAGTCTGGTTCGAGCAGAAAATGTGTCCTGAGAGAAATTTTCTCCTCGAACCAGTCCCCTTGCCGAGATCGAAACTGACTTTTTGATTGTGAGAAATGCTCTCGCATTCACTTAACATTTAAGATACCCCGAGAACTATTTTTTTAAATTTAGACATAATTTTGTGTAGTTTACCAACATTTCAAGTAGTTTAAAAATGTGTTTGATTTTGCACAGTTCTAATTAAAAGGTGTGTGGTTTTGCAATTGTGCATTGCCATTAACATAATTTTGATGCCAACTGATCAACCTGCACTGCCCTCTCATAATAGATCCCATCACATTAAAACTACTTTGGGCCCGATTCACAGACCTAACTTAAGACAAAATCCTAAACTTACTACCATTTTGGTATTCACAGAAGGCACTTACTCATTTTGGTATTCACAGAAGGCACTTACTTACTCAAAATGAGTAAGTTACTCATTTTGGTATTCACAGAAGGCACTTACTCATCAATGAGTAAGTGCCTTCTGTGAATTCCAAAATGAGTAAGCGCCTTCTGTGAATACCAAAATGAGTAAGTGTCTTCTGTGAATACCAAAATGAGTAAGTGCCTTCTGTGAATACCAAAATGGTAGTAAGTTTAGGATTTTGTCTTAAGTTAGTTCTGTGAATCGGGCCCTTTGTGAGGTATCAGATCAGAGGTATTGCACACTGCTTTGCCCAGATGAGACTTTTAAAGCCAATGCTCTAAACAGTATGTTTTAAACTGACAACATTGGTAGAGTAGTGAGGCACATCACTGCATCCATAGGTGCCTTGCCTGGACCATCAGCTTGTCATGACTTGTTCAGGAGGACTATTAAAATAGCACAATTAAATGAAAATGGGTGTGTTGGCTGAAAATGTGTTTGGATAACAAAACATTGGCGCTGTAACAGTATTTCACAGAAAAGGAAGATTAACAGTAGTGTAATAAATACTACTTATTAAAAGTTAATTGGAAAACATTGTCCTTTTCAGGATACAGAGGTAAGAACTTTAATTGGAAATATAAACGTAATTAACTTTTGGAAATAAATACAACATTTATATGCTATCCTTTATAATGATTCAGAGTTTTTATTTGCACAAACAGTACAGGATATTAACACCTACAGAGCATATGCAGATTAGAATCAGAAGTGGGAACCAGTATGGAAACAATTGAACTGCTGTTGCTCCAGAGGTGTGGCCAGCAGTCCTGATTAACCAAGATGCACCGCACCCTCCTTGATAAGGCTTGGCCCATAACAATGAGCTTTAAATTGTTAGCCATCTTCTGACAGACTCCCATCATCAAGCTAGCACTTTAATGTGGGGGCATCCTATGAGCTTTCAAACGCATTCTTCGTTTCCTCTCTCATCGTTGATCGCATGCTGCTCCTTACCATACGGTCTTTTGTAGAAATCACAACAGATAATGGACCTGACATTTAGGAACATGAAAAAGGTTGACAGCGGAAATGAAAGACAGCCAAAAGAAGTAGGACACAACTTAAAACCGAAATATGGAAGAAAAGTACAAGAGGCCAGAAGGCAGGACCAAAATCCAACCCAGGACAGAACTGTCACCACAAGTCTCCCTGAAACAAATGAACCCACTCTTCCTCACGATGTTACCTAGCTCGATATACCTCCCTTAATTACTAAACAAGACAAACATGACAAGGTATTGCAAATCAACCTATGAAAATTGTAAATGCATTACAAACTATAGTCTAATGTGGCAGATTCAATCTCAACATCTGAAAAAGCAAACACTATATAGGACAGTAAATTATACTTCCATCAGGGCGTATCTCATAGGCCGCTTCTACAAGATAATAGTTGGCTCTCGTCTATGGGTGCCAAAAATTAAGAGGCTCTAGAAATACCACTAGAAGCAAGAAATGCGGCCCTGCTGCTAGAGCAAAGAGTGCCGGTGGGATAGCAAAATCAAACTTTGCCTAGGGTGGCATTCATTTTTGCATGGGCGTGGAGACCCAGCTGTAGAAGGAATGATCCAAGACTGCTGTGAAATAGGAGTTAATCATGGTTAGCAGTTGACAAAAATTGGCAGGGCCCGAGGCAGCAGAAACACTGCTAATAACCCATCTTTCAGCTGACCGGCAGCCACAGAAAAAAAAAATATACAGTGACATGCAGAGGGAAGGGAAAGAGCCCCAGCCAATGCCCTATTTTAATTTCCCTTTATGTAAAGCAGCCCTGCCGAGGCCTGACCTCTCCCCCTCAAGAAATGAAACCGAGGCGGTTTTGAATTGCACTCTGTTGTTAATTAGGGGGTCGGGCCAGTTGAAAGCGATGCCGCTCTCCCCTCCTGATGGGTTTACTTCAGCACCACTGAGGCAGCGTAGGGAAGAATGGAAAACAGAAGAGTCCAGTTACTAATGCTGCCAGACGCTGAGCCTTCAGGAACACAATAACTGCAGGCACTTGAAATCAGTGCAGCTCATGAAGGCTTTTTTTCATTCCCTATTGTGTATACCAGGTTTCAGTATGAACTTTTAGACCTAACTTTAAAGGACCACCGGCATCTGACTTAAAAATAGCACAGAAAATGTGCCCTCTCACGTTAGCAGCACAGCAACAAAACAAGGAAGACGCTGCCACTGAGGTACTCAACCTTGATTGCCAATTATAATCCGCCTGAGTTTTGACCCCTGCGGTCCCTACTTATACAATCTGCTTAAATCAATTTCTGCAGAGGTAAAAAATGAAAAAGACTGATGCAAAAAGAGTTTTTCTTTTTTTCTCTTTTTTAGCTACGAATTTACAATATTTAATTTTTATTCTTGTCGCCACTTTGCATTCTTTCTCAGACGCAGAGGGCAACTTCTTCACCAGCAAAAGTCTCTGAAATCGTATTGCTTTGGTATTTACAGAACCCTTATCATAACCGTTGCAACGCTTAATGCACTTGATCGTGATACATCCACCAACTGGGATGCGTTGAATGCTGTCTGCAACCAACAATACAAAGCATGGTCTCACAGTTGCCCGCCATATTGCTGTCAGATCCATCTACTTCAAATATGCAGAGCAGCTAAGCGGTACCATCCAGCTAACAATGGTAAGGTAAGGTAACTAACAATGGGTTTAGCTATAAAGTATGTTCAATGGGCTGCCAACAACAATCCTTGTACGGTACGGATGTATGAACACAGAACCGGAAGGTTGCCGAAACAGTCGCCCATGAAGCGGGTCCTTGGGCGAAGGAGCAGCTTACTATTTCCCTTCGTCGTCATCCATTCTGAACCTCGATTTTCTTTTAAAGTCCTTTGAGGACAGTGGTACCATACAAGACCTGGAAAACACCTGCAATTATGTTTTAGCCAGTCAACATTTGAATACAATTTTCTGACATGTACTTTCTGTGACAAACTAGGGGAAGCCAGAAGGGACCAAAGTAGACTGATACCACTGAAGACCCTCCCAACTCCGAGACTCGGTAAGGAATTCAGGGGCAATAAAAAAAAGACAGACAGCAAATCACTCGTCACGGCAAGCTAAGAGAGACGTTGCAATTACGAGTTAAAATTCGTTATACACAAAATCTGGATTTGCACTTCTAAGTGGATTTACTCACTCAAAATAAACCCAATAAGATGTACTTTGGTGAGTGAGTAAATCTCCTGCAGAGTTTGTGAATACTCACAAACTTGCAACTTTTGTTGGGCATTCACAAAATCTTTGCATCTTGTTTCCCATCTCGAAAACTGACTGCAAAGATCAAAACAAAAATAAAGAAATAACATATGCAAATGCACTTATGTGAGTGTTCATTAGAATCTGCATATTCAAGAGATGCTGCAACAGTTTCAGCTTCCCTGGTGGACTCCTGGAATGCTTTATAAATTCCAGAAAAATGACAGAAATTGGCTCCAAGTGCAGTATTGAATCTTGCGCCGGGTGAATTTCTGACTTTCTATCAGATGAGAGGAGAGGGACGTTGTGTGGTGCACTTGTATGGACTTTTGTGAACATACTGGTGGTGTTATACCTGCAGCAGGAACCAGAAGTATAAAAGAGAAATAATTCATCACTTTCTATTTTCTTCACAATATTTCGTAGTTCTTTGTAGGGAAACCGATTCAGACCGGTAATAATCCCTGGCTATTTTGGTTCTGGAGCCACGGTTCTTGGACCTCTGTTGTAAGATGCATCAATGGAATTTCCCCCACTGTAAACGTCTGTGAAAAAATAGATTTGAGCTATAACCTTCAGTGCCCACCTTTTACAATAGGGCTCATTGCTGTGCAGCCTGGGTTAGAGGCCCTTTACACACTATATAACCTGCCAAGACAATAATGTACCTTTGAATGTGAGAAAGGGATTAAGTAGGAAGAAGTATAATAGATTATGGTAGTGGGAAACATGAAGGTGAGAATAGAAAATACAGAGTGGGAAGTTTAGGGAAAGCGGAAAGGGAAATGAAGAACAGATCAATAGGGAGATCAACATGAGCTGATGACAGAAAGTGAAAGAATGTGAAGAGAAGCAGACAGTGGGAATAAACAACTTACACTGCATACACATGCAGCATCTATTTCTTATAGCATTCACATGTATCTATTCAGATATGTATTACATTTAGGGACAAAAGAACTGTAGGAATTGTTGATTAGCATTATTAAATAAGCAAGTAATGAAATGGTTTACATTTCTCCATGACTTCTTGACATAGGGAAATGTGATAATTAGAGATTAATTGAAGCTTGAAATTGATAACACAAATAATCTTACATCCATTTTATGCTGGGCTCCATAAACTAGTTTTTCAGTTTTGGGCCATCTGCTGTAAGGAGGGTCTTCAGCCAGATCAAAAATCTTCAGAGTACACTCTGTGGGAGGCGTTGAAGCCCACACTGCGAGGGGCTCGCAGGCAGCGTAGGGAGGAACTGACTCGCGCGGAGGCGAACATAGAGATGCTTGAGCGTCAGAACCGGGAGTCAGGGAGTGACCTGGGAGTGAGGCAGTTGCTCTTGGCCCAACAGGAGTGTGCAGCTCTGCTGATGGATGAGGCACGTCAGGTCTGGCTGGCAACGCGCAGCAGGGTGTACCAATGGGGGGACAAGTCTAGTAAGATGTTGCATCGCCTTTGTCAGGGCACCTTTCACGCCCAGGCCCTACCGGGAATTTTGGATCCGGCGGGGACCCCGATTACGGATCCTCCTGCTATTGCGGAGAGTTTTGCTACGTATTTCGCGGACCTCTATGCCCCCCGGGAATTTCTGGCGGCTGACACAGTCGAGAAATGTATTACAGATTTGCCACCCAAGGCGCTCTCGGACGAGCAGCGGGACCAGCTGGAGGCCCCCTTGTCGTACGAGGAACTGGGAGCGGCCCTGGGAGAACTAAATCCCGGGAAGGCGCCCGGACCCAACGGGTTTCCGAGCGAGTTTTTTCGTCGGTACAACGTGCAATTGGCCCAACATTACCGGGCTGTGGTGGAGGAGGCTCGGGACAAGGGTGTGCTTCCCCGGACTGGAGACACGCGGAAGTGGTGGTGTTCCATAAGCCCGGGCGTCCCCGGAGCACCACGCCTCTTATCGCCCCATCTCCCTCTTAAATGTGGAGGCCAAAATCCTGGCAAAGGCGCTGGCCAATCGACTGTTGCCTCATATTGCGTCGCTTGTGCACCCCGATCAGGCGGGGTTTATGCCCCAGCGGGCTACCCGGCACAATATCAGAAGGGCGCAAGTGGCGGTTGCGGAGATTCAACGAATTGGGGAACCGGCGGCATTACTATTGGCAGACATGGACAGGGCGTTTGATTCCCTGAGCTGGGTCTACCTGTTTGCTCTGCTTCCTAGACTCAACCTGGGCCCGCGATTTCTTTCCTATGTGAAGCTCCTATATACGGGCCTGACAGCGTCGGTGCGAGTTGCAGGCGCCGCCTCCTCCACCTTTGCTATTCAGAGAGGCACGGGCAGGGTTGTCCCCTGTCGCCGTATCTGTTCGCCTTGGCCATGGAGCCCTTGGCGGCCTGGGTGTGCATGGACGCCCAGGTACGGGGTTTTGAATGGGCCACGGGCTTCTCCGATAGAATAGCGTTGTATGCGGATGACGTTCTCTTCTTCCTGACGGCAGTAGACAGAACGGGGCCACGGCTTCTGCGTATAATGCAGATCTTCGGGGAAACGTCGGGTCTTTACATGAATCCCCGCAAATCCACATTGTGGGCGCTGGGTGGGCAGACGAGGGTGGGCGCATGGGCGACCGCAGTTCAGTCGGCTGCGGGTGGGTTGAAATATCTGGGGGTGGTACTCTCAGATGTACCGGCCGTTGCCTGGGAGCGTAACATGACACCTGTGTGGGAACAGGTGCGAGCTGACATTAAGTCCTGGTCCCGTATGCCCCTGACGCTGTTTGGTAGATCGGCGATCTTTAAAATGGTAGCGCTCCCCCGACTTCTCTACCAGCTGCAGAATCACCCGTACCCGATCCCGCCTAGATGGTTCCGACTGGTGAATTCTGTGCTGGGGCAGTTTCTGTGGGAGGGAGGGAGGGTGCGGAATGTCTGCGCTGTGGCCGGGCGGAGGGTACATTTATTCATACAGTTTGGCAGTGCACATCGCTGGATCGCTTCTGGAGGGTGGTATTTGCTTGTCTTTCGGAGGTTCTGGGCTGGGAGCTCACCCGCACACCACAGCTGGCACTGCTGCATGTTATGGAGGGGGTGGGGGGCAATGCCTATAAACGACACCTTATGCTCCTTGGCCTTACCCTGGCAAAACGAGACATTGCTAAAGCCTGGAAGGCAACGAGGGCTCCATCGGTGGCAGCTTGGAAAAATGGCCTGGACTTTTGCATGGGTCTGGAGCAACCCATCTTTGTGGCCAGGGGGTGCCCGCGCAAACATTATAAAATATGGAACCGATGGGCGGAGTATCGGGGCCTCTGGCTGGAACCCCAGGTGATAGAGGAGCCTTTGCTGCCGGTTTAAGCCGAGGATCCCGTATAGGGGGGTGGGAGGGAAGGAGTAAGGGGGGTGGCGGGCCTGGATCAGGACCTGCTGAACATCTTCCTTTTTATGCTGTGGACGAGGTAGTATGGACTAGTGCGATCTTTGGGAGGGAGGGAGTGGGAGCGGGGGAGTTGGGGGTGGGGTGCGTTATCGTCCAATGCTCCTATGTATTGTATTGTTGCTCATGGGAGGGGAGGGGGAAAGAAAAAACAACAGTTGTTTGCTGTCATAGATGTATTGGGTATGCTTTGGCAGATGACTCTGGTGTGCAGAGCCCTGCACGACATATGCAAATTTGTTTAAAAAAAAAAAAAATCTTCAGAGTAGTAACCTGACTCTCAAATTTATAATCTTCAGTCCCACTGTCCCACTCTCACTCACTGCCCAACTGAATGTCGCTCTGCCCTCTTCCCTTGTCACCTTACTAGCCACTGGCCTTCCTGCCTGGCCTCCCTGCCTTTGCCGCTGTTGAATCTTTCTCATTAACTGGTTAACCTGCCTCATTCACAGGGCAACATGCCACACTCACTGTTTACTGTGCCTCATTCAGTGTGAACGCAGTCTCATTCGCTTGTCACTCTTTTACATTCACTTTTCACCATCTCTCACTCACAGGTAACATTGTCTCACTCCATGATTGTACTCTATCTCTCACTTTCAAATCCACTTAACTCATCGGTTACCTCATACACTGATGTTCCTGTTTCTCTGCAGGGACATCAATGAGAGATGGTACTATTACTTGCAACAGATATTACCTCGCTGTGTACAGCTTGTCGAAAGGATGAAACACTGGGTAAACCAACAGCATTAGAGCGTCTGAAAAGATATCGGTACCGAAAGGCCCGAAGGAGATTCCTGGTCTCCCTCTGCCATGGTTCAGGACAAAGGTGTTGTCTGTGTGGGCCTTGCCTACACCCTTCAACATCCCACAAATGTTTGCCCAGCCGTGTCAAGGAACAATGGGGAATGGTACAGTCCGCCTAATTAAAACGAGGGTCACGTGGCAAAATATAGCTGTTCTAGTATCTACCTGGAAGGCAGGCAAAGTGTGAACTGTATGTGTGCCTCAAGTTCATAAAAGAAACTGTACCTCTTGTTAGGATGTCGGAGGCCTATAAGACAACCTCTCCCACCTCGACAATAACCTGCCGGCACAGCGAGGAACTGAGAGCAGCGAAATTAATGTATTTGAAACCCGGAAAATGAAAGAACAAGGTGTTATCTTTCTCAATGGGAACATGCTGCGTTAAGAATAAGAAATAGAAACTGCTTTAAATATAGCATCTACTTCTGATGCACACGTATTACTATCCTGTCACCAACCAAGATGCGTGCCAGGCAAAAGATTATAGCACAACAGAAGGTACCGTGATAGGGCACCAGGGACTAATTTTTTTCTTTTTTTAACTGTGCCTCTCCAAAAACATTCTTACAATTCTTCATCATAAAGCCTTCCAGAGGAAGGACGAGACATAAAAATAACAGCAAATGCTGGCCTGGCCCCTAGAGAATCTGACCGGCACAATGAAATAAACCACGTATGGGATATCCGAGCACCTACCTGGAAAACCATGCACAGCAGCCGCCGTGTACAGACAGGCAGATCCTTGGAAGGCAACACTGCACGCAGGAGCGCCAAGCGCATGCTCCTGGGATCCAGATGAGATTAGAAATGCTCCTTGCACCAGAGTGATCTGATAGCTGGAATTGTTTCTGCGTGGAGCAACAGCCTGGGATTTGGAAAAAGATGCTTTTTATCAGCAAAATATGCTCGCACGAGGGAGCCTAAGCCACTGTGCTCTGGAATGAGATTCCTGGGCCTGTACACCGCGCTCAAATCTGGACAACCTGTGCCAAATGGAGTGTTCAGTCCGATAAGGGGGTCCAGATTTGTAAGCAGCAGTTTGAGACGCTGCACAGTCACCAGTCGTGTAAGCGGCACAACACAGCCGCCTAATCGGCCCAAAAAATCACAGACCCAGAAGGAAGCGGTGAAATGAATACATATTCTCCGCGCTTGGCATGCGGTGGCAGCCAAGCATGTGCGGCTGGGCCAACAGCTCAGCTGAACACAGTGTAACAGAGACCAGGGAAGCAGGCCAAGGGAATCAATGTGCTTCTCAGCATGTGTAGAATTGGCCTATTCCAACATAGAAAGATTGTAATGTTCGCACACCATTCCCCGTACATTGTGGGTGGTGACATTCCATCTTTGTAGTAAATGTATTACAATTCTAGCAGAAGGTTCAACTATAATTCGAGGATTTAAACTTTAGACAGCACAAGTCGCAAACTGAGAAAGGCAATCCTGTTCACTGCTTCCTGAAGCTCATCTTTTAATTAGGAGAAATTCCGATATATGTATAAAATATGTATTTTACTTTGGAAACCTCAAGTGCGAAAAAAAACAGGCACTCCACTCTGAGACGGTGTAGCTCTTCTTATTACAGCTCCTGGAATGCATTCCCCTTTCAGTTATTGATCTCGCCTTTTCAGTGAAGTTCATGCTGTCTGTAGGCTTCTTGTTCAACCTGAAAAACTTCCGACTCATGCAGTCTTGACTACGGAGAAGACCATTCTGCATTGATCAGAATGAACTTGTTTCTTCCACAGAGTACCTAAGGATGAACCTGCCAAACGTGGGGAAAAAGTACTGGCAGATTCAGACAATACATTCAATATATATCTTTGAATGTCGCTGCTATTTTTTAATTCTCTGCATTGTAATTAATTCGGTGCTTAATTTGTAATAAAATACGTGCCAGGGCCCTCGTCAGGAGTCCACTGCGGCTTGCTCCATCCATTGCCCCTGCCAGTGCTGCCAATTACAGTACCAACACAACTACTAACCATCACACTCCTACAAGTGTGACTATAAGATTATTTCACACACCTAAAGCTATAAGATTGGCTTGAGTGGCAGGTATTCGTCATTTTTAATGTATACTGAATTGATAAACAACTGTTTTTGTGCTCATCTCTAAATTAGACAGACAGCTTCACAATGTGGCAGACTGTCAGAATCGCCGGTGTTGACAATTAAGTGCCGGTGCCGCACTCCGGAAACCACCGGCTCAGATTAAGCACTGATCATTGAACAAAAGCATCAACAGTATGGATGGTCATCCTCTGATCCACTACAGAGAATTCAACCGTGGGCTCTACCTTTCAATACCTAGAATGTTCTAAAATGGAATTCATATTTTTCTAGCCAAATTCAATCCATCAGCCTCTTCTTCGTTCTTTCCACCTGCAGCATTCCATTCCACCCCTTTACAAATCAACACCTCTTATGCTGCACATGACCTTTGTATTTAAGTGGAACAATGTCTCGTTTTACTGTTCCTTCTGCCTCATAAACTAGTCCACACATTTCTCCACTTTACGCGTTCAATTATCTTTTATTCCTAGGCCTGATCCTCCTTCCTAGTCTAGTCTACCTGGAGATCCTGACAGACACATTTACAAAATCCTGCACACATTGCAAATCTCAAATCACGAAATTTCCAACAGTTGTCCTAAATTGTTAACAATCTGGACGTCATTCAGGCATTCCCCACCAGTTCCAACTCTTTTCAACTTCTCACCAATCTGGTTCACCCATATAGAATCTCATATGTTTTAAAAGCTGGTCTTTTTTAACTGTGCTTATATTGGTTGCAGAACAGGGCTGTTCAATGTTGATCCTTCAGGGCAGGTTGACAGGATATCCATGTTGGATACATTCACATGCAATTAACCTAGTTGTGAATTATATACATATTAAGTGACGATCCTCAAAATGTGGCATGGGTTTAGCCCCTCTGGACCAACACTGGGAACCCCACTGTATCCACAATGCAGGCCTGATTCTGCCTTGACCTCTAGTAAATCCAGTGGATGGCATCCTTCGGCTACTGTACCTTTTATCTAACACTTTTTTATGGAAACCCTTCTCACCGCTTATTCTCTTCTTTGCTACATTTTGCTTTACTCGCCCTTGAATCTGAGATCTTCTGTTATCCATTTCTCTTTCATTATGTAAGTTACTTTTTTCTTCCCCATGTGTTTTGATTATCTGCAGTGTTCATGTGTCAGCCCATCATATAGGACAGTAAGCAAAGCATATTCTGCACTAGTTCCAATCCATTTCATGAACACAAAGATCCCTCCGCATAGTAACTCCCCTGTAGGCCGTGCAACGTCTTGGTATGTGAATATTCCGTGCTTATTAACAGTGTTCCACGCACAGCTTAAACAAATAGGTGTGGAGAGTCTTATTTTCAATTAGAATTATATGTAACTTCCTTTCCGGTGAGGTACAATGCCAGTTTACGGACTCATTTCAAACCAGGACTCATTTTAGAATGTACAATCTCATCTTCTTTTTAGCCCGCCTTCTTATATTTGAAGATAACGGAGAACACAAGCAGTTCTCTTTTTCTAACATGCAAGACAGAGGACCAGAGGAACGTGCTGCGTTCTCCAGGCTTAGCAAGAATGATGCTTATTTGCCTACTGCCCATCCCACACTGCCCAAGGACACATTGATTGAATTATTGGTGTTATCAGTTCCTGAATCAGGAGGCTGAAAGGCTCGCCCTTCCTTCATACATGTGACCTCTTGGCTGACATTGAGTCTACACAGCTATCTAAGACACCTCACCAGATTACAAAGTCTAAGGAAACTGCAACGTGATTTTAAAAATGTCCACTCCCATTTCGAGTACCTTTGGTAAAATGCTAACATTTCTTAGGCTTGTTTCTCTACGCTCCACCCACCAGAAATTTCCATAACAAAGTCTGTATGTAAGTTTTAGATGTTTTCTATACCTACGTTTTCTGAAGCATAGTCCTAGAAAAATAAAGATTGGTTTGAGCTGAGTTATGTTGCAGGTCCCTTGGCAAGCATTGGCAAAACCAATAGTTCGGATATTGTCACACGTCATGTTTTATTTATTTTATTATTTTGCAAATATGCAATAAGATTAAAATATTTGGAAAAAATATAAAAATTAAGTAGTCATCCAGCAGCCCTGCCACACACCAGCTGTTTAATGAAGTGCACTTCTTTTCAGGAGGATGCACACATGTTAACAGGTTAAATGCTGTCACTCATACTTCAAGACACTTTATGGATGACTTGGGCTGACTTAGTGCTCTGTGCTGAGGTGGGTGGGTGGGACCAAAAAGTGAATAACACATGAATAGACCAATGAATAAAGAGAGATAACCGAAAGCCCTTGATTCTATTTACATGTGTGTGTATTGTTATTATACATTTTTTAAACATAGGCTGGCAAGACAGTTAACACTCTCTCTAGGCCAGTCCTCAAAAGGGGGGTTTCTTCCTAACCTTACAATTATGGGGTGCATCACAGGTTCTACATGCAGCTGAGAGCCTGTAGAGGAAATGTTGGGTGTTTCGACTTGTTCAATTGAGTAGAAAGAGGGAGAACATTATATGGAGGTGAACAAAGTACTTTCCTGGGAGAGAATGAGAATATATATTTTTGTATACATTAGTACGTTGGTGTTAGTTGAGTGAAGCCCTCGGGCGCTGTGTTAGCAAACACAGTATTCTTTCACAACAACGGCTTCAATGATGCTTAATATTGATTTGCCGCCTGCCGCTGATGCTGAGTGTGTTCAATCTGAGGCTTTATGAACAGAATGATTGTTCCCGGACTCTTTTGTTCACATTGTTTTCCTCCACTTGCCGCGGAAGCCATCGACCATAAGTGGTGCGTAGATTAAGTATAAATTCTGATATGTTTTGTGTCTGTTTTTGGACACAAAGACATTCTAGGGTCGCCGCTAAAGTCGATGCTGCCTTGAACTGATGCTTTTAAGGGCCGACGCACCAGCTTTGATGGAGTTTGACTCGAGGTACACAATTACCAGGTTTGCCATCGTTTCTAAAAGCAGTATAAGTGCGAGTTCCTTCTACAGCTAGGGACGAGTGGAATTTTGGTGGTGATTCTCCGAGAAGATTGGCAATATCAAAATAAATAAAGCAGTGTGAAATGCTGCAAAGAACACAAGGTCACTGAAGAACATACACCATACATTCGCATATGAGACCTGTTTTAATATACAGCTTCTAAACAGACGGATCAATGTAATATTTAAAGATTGAGGGCCTTAGCACTTAAACAGTTTGGTGGCAGCAGTGTCTGAATTTGTCAGTGGGATTGGCCAGGTCATGTACACAGCTTTGTATCATTAGTAATTGTATTTGAGAGCACTAAAAGCACTCAGTGGTATTTGATTGTTTTTGTGCAAAATGTTATTTGATAAAGTACAAGGAACAAACATATACCTCGCGTGCACCCAAAGCAGCAGCTACAGGCCGTAGTGTTTGCATCAGTGTTGCTGCTTCCAATAACTTCTGCCACCAGATATGAGGAAACACAACAAAATATACTGAAGATCTAACGAACACTGCTGCAGAACACGAGACTAAGAATTTCAGGCAATGCAAACAAAACATATATACGCCAACATGCTTGAGCTGTCTGGAGGCTCTAAATCTTATAGAAGCGCCAGCACCTTTCTGCTAAAGCCACAACGTATCAACAAAAAGAAAACCTAAATCAGAGCTTTCTCTGGCATCAGCCCCAGAATCTTGAACTCTCTCCCCCTGAAATAAGACTGACTCCCTCCACTACCTCCTTCAAGAAAAAAAGTGAAACTCCTGTTAGTGAACAAATTCTTGGTATAGATCATCAGAATTCTGCCTCTTAAGCTTATTGTTCTCCGATCCTGTTTGTCCCTTTACTATGCTTAAAGATTTGTATGTCATTGCCTCATTTACTTGTAAAGCGCTCTGATATCCGCAAGGGTCATGTTCGCGCTATATAAAACTTTTTAAATAAAATAATTAAATAAATAATGGGTTTGATGTCACTACCTACTGTACTGAACACTACAGACAAACAAAAAACAAATTTCACAGAACATCCTAATGATTAATTGACTATTCTACAAGATCACATTAACAGCACTAACAGCTGACATCCTCATCACAAATAGAAAGACTATATTAGTCAAAACATCATACCCATTTCCAACATAGTTCAAACAGACCACAAAGGCAGCATCAACACTCTTGTACTATTTGTAAATGATGGAAAAGGGCTTGATACTGAACTAAGAAATGTGTAATGGTCAATTAAGCTCTCTCTGGTAACTCCCCTCCAGCACTAAATCACACGCCAATAGCTCATACCACCCGATCATCTAGCAGGATCACAGATGATCCTTATAAATCATATAAAATCCAATGCTCAACGTCACAACACACAAGTCGCACTGCGCAGTCTTAGAGACAGACCAGAAAACGATAACAGAAATATGTCAACACAGGATGACTCAAACTAAAGTCAACAAAAGAAACTTGAAAAAATAATGAATACATTTATTTTATTTTATTGTTATTACTAGATTTAATGCTCGTCAAAGGGTGAGGTGTTCTAGCCATGCATTCTTGCTCTCTACATGCTCCCTTGCTTTGACTTGCAACTGATCTCCTAAGATATTATAAAATGAATCTAGTCTTCCAACTTTCTACCAGAATGTGTAGCATTGATGAGCTGTGGTATTTATGGGAATGCCGTTGGATATATGCATGAATTGTCATCTAATTACTTTATGGCACTGTGTAACCGAACACTGTCTTGATATTATCTGAAGCTTATATCATGGCTATTTCAGGATCCCTTGTCTTCTCCCTGCTTTTGTACAAATGGTGGAAGATGTAGAAAGTGGAGGAAGACTGTAGATAAAGTGCTTAAACCATTCCCCAGATCCTGGTTGCAGGTAGAAAGTACCTATCAGTCCTAAATGCAGGTCTGCATGTGCTGCCTATTGGATGTTGAGCACTATATCTAAGTGCCAGTCTGCCTTAGTGGCCCAGTGGCCCCTCTTTGCTTTGATTCAATGACCCATGTCCCACCTTTGACCTATTCCTGTCTCTATTTCTACATGTCAGTAATATTCACTGTTATAAAATGGACCTTTTCCAAGAATCCCCATTTTCCACTGAAGGGATGGAAAATAGCTAGGGAACACATTGACTTGCCAATAATTCCACAAATTACATGGTATATGTCTTTCTATCCATGTCTATTCCCCTGCTTTAAGGTAGGGGAAAAAGGTCTAAGGTAGGGGGTGAGGCCTATGATGGATTCCAAAAGTGTGCTTCGATGTGGTATCAGAGACCTTTTCTGCCTTAGTCCCTGCCCTGGTCCGCCGCGGCTCCTGTGCTGATTGAGCAGAGGGCGTGACCTGATTTCTGGCTTCTCTAGCTTCTCTTCCGCCTGCACTCACTTCCGCTTGCGGAGGTTGGTGGTCCAGTCTTTGAACGGCAACTGTCCATATCTAGCGCATGCTGCAGCGGACGCGCGCGGGACCTGATTTCTGGCTTTTCTAGCTTCTCTTCCGCCTGCACTCACTTCCGCTTGCGGAGGTTGGCGGTCCAGTCTTTGAACGACAACTGCCCATTATCTAGCGCATGCTGCAGCGGACGCGCGCAGCGGGCGTGCCGCTGGCGCGCCAAAGGCGTGCCGAAGGCAAGCCCGTCTGCGCCCGTCCGCGCACTGACCGCGCACAGCGCCAGCCATTATGCCAATTTTGATCCTGGTAACCCCATAAGCCATCCTCTACAGTATTCCAGGGAAGCTTTACTGCATCTCAGACTCAGAAGCAACCCCTGCCCGGGCGCCCCCCCTTGATCTTCTCTTGATCTCAGGAAAAAAACAATGCCCCCATTGCACTACAGTGGTTCACAGCCTACCTCTAAACACAGCAAGACGCTGGCACCTCAAGCAAAGTAGGCCTGATCAGAGACAGCATATAATTCGCTGTACTCTTCTCAACACTAGATCCCTTATTAAAAATGCTGTAGTATTTCATGATCTTTTGGAGGAGCACGCAATTGACATGGCTTTTGTTACAGAAACCTGGGCAGATTCCTCTTCGGAACCTGACCTCCTAGGTGCTCTCCCTGATGGTTTTCTAATTTACAGGATAGACAGAGTCGGGAAAAGGGGAGGTGGAATTGCGCTCATAGCCAGAAAGGACTTTAATATACAGTTTAGACCAATTCCAGACATCACAGAGAGCGAAGCAGCGACTTTCAAAATCAAATTCGACAGCCAGAATACCTACAACGGCATACTCATTTACCGCCCACCAATAGCTAAGACCAACTTTCTAAACTCTATAGGTCAACTCCTGGAGCTTAAGGCAAAACAATCTAACTTCACAATTCTAGGTGACTTCAACTTTCACCTTGAAAATACTGCTGATCCAGACACTGCAGCCCTTTTAGACCACATGGCCAGCACAGGGCTTACTCAGCTGGTCAATGAGGCTACACACTCAGCTGGGTATTGCCTGGACGGGGTCTTTTCCGATCACCCCAATCTGTCATGTAACAGAGTTCTGCCACTTATTTGGTCGGACCATAAGGCAATAATGTTTGATATCACTCTGCCATCTAAAAGGCCTACTAAGGTATCAAAAAAAACACTTAGCTTTCGTCCATGGCACAAGGTTGAGGGAGAAGAACTAAGTAAGATACTTAAACATTCCAGCCAGCCCATCCCTACAGACTTGGATGAGGCAGTGAGGAGCTATCATTCCTGGATCAACCTCGCCGGACAGCAGTTGGCCCCCCAGACTTTGCGGCACTCAGTCAAGCAATCTCCCTCTGAACCATGGTTCAATGAGTCTTTGAAGGCACAAAAACGAATCTGTAGGAAATATGAAAGGAAATGGAGGCTAGCACAGGACGTCCAAACTAAATTAAACTACAGAGAGGCCATTCAAACCTATAAAAAGCTCATTCTGAAGGCCAAATCAGACTTCATAAAAGAAAAAATAGAAGCAGCTAACGGCTCCGCTAAAAGGCTTTTTACTATGGTTAAAAAACTCTCTAAGCTTCCGGAAACTCAAGTCCAAGAAAGTAGCCAGCAATTCTGAAATAAGTTAGCTGATGCCTTTCAACTAAAAGTTAAACAAGTCTTCAATGCTTTTGTGCCCCAAAATAACCCAAGTGCCAGCCACACTCCTGACACCAAAGCAGACGGCTCCTCGACCACCACACTCCCCATCTTTCCATCTATCTCGCTCGACCGGACCATCAAATTTGTCTCTTTAATAAAGTCCGGATCCCCCGTTGACCCTTGCCCAACTAAAATTCTGCATATGGTCCCTGAAACCATTGCATCCGTCCTCCGGCCTATTTTCAACCAAATTATTACCACGGGGTATCTTCCCACCGATTGGAAAAAAGCTTCCATTTTGCCTCTCTTGAAGAAATCAAATCTTGATCCAGAGGACACTTCCAATTATAGACCCATCTCTAGGCCACCATTCCCTGCTAAGGTCATTGAAAGATTCCTAAATGAGGAATTGTCCTCCTTTCTTATGGAAGGAGACACTCTGGACCACTCGCAGTATGGTTTCTGGCCCACCAAAGGACTGAATTAGCGCTCATTACAGCCACGGAGGAACTCAGGCAAACCCTCGACAGAGGAGGTAGTGCTGCCCTTATCCTTTTAGATCTCTCGGTGGCATTCGACACGGTCAATCATGACGTGTTGGTTGAATGCCTTGCCTCGCTAGGGATTAGGGATAAAGCACTCCTCCTACTTAGATCTTTTCTGTCCAACAGGACGCAATCAGTGGCTCATGATGTATTCATTTCCCCGGATTTCTCGCTTCCTTGTGGAGTCCCTCAGGGCTCATCACTGAGCCCCACTCTTTTTAACCTGTATGTCACCCCCTTGGCCAAACTGATAAGAAGCTTCGGTTTCTCGCTGGTGTCCTACGCTGACGACACACAGATTATTGTGTCTATCAACAGCCCGCCACGGATACGGCTTCCTGGTTTCAAGACTGCATGGGTCATATAGGGAACTGGATGCAAGCTAACTGTTTGAAACTAAATACGTCAAAAACAGAAGTCATGCTGTTTGGCATCACGCCAAGTATCTGGTCAGACAGCTGGTGGCCAAGTGACATGGGTTCTCCTCCAATACCAGCCAGTACGGTAAAAAACCTTGGTGTTCTCTTCGACTCCAAGCTCTCATTTGAATCCCAGATTAATCAGACTACAGCTGCATGTTTTTTTATTCTTAAAATCCTAAAAAAGGTATTCCCATTCATCCCATTTGAACTAAGGAAAACAGTGGTCATGGCCTTAGTTGGCTCTAGGCTGGACTACTGCAACGCCCTTCTCACTAGCGCGAGCAAGCGCAGTATACATAAACTTCAGGTGACGCAGAATGCCACTGCCAGAGTTGTGCTTGGGCTTACCCGCTTTGACTCGGCCTCTAAAGCTCTGGCCGAGCTTCATTGTCTACCTATCACCAAACGCATCCAGTTCAAAGCTCTATGTATTGCGTTCAAGGCTACACACGGCAAAGGCCCCAGGCTGTTGTCGCAACTCTTCAAGCCCTACATCCCGGCTAGATCACTGAGATCCTCAGGCAGTGGCAACTTGATTGTCCCAAGATGCCTAAAGTAAAGTGGGGAGGAAAAAGCTTTGTATATACCACCACCAAACTCTGGAACTCCCTGCCTACCTCTCTTAAAAATGAACCTAGCTTGTTACTGTTCAGGAAGCGCTTAAAGACCTGGCTTTACTAACTTACTTTACTAATCGACCTCACTGCCTGCGTGTCTATCCAGCGCCTAGATACCCTTGGGTCTGTGTAGCGCTTTATAAATTCTTCATTTCATTTCATTACAATACTAATCCAGTAACGGTACATTACCATCATGGTTATATCTAGTGCCCTTCTACCAACAAGAGTATGGTCAGTTGGTCTTGTGCACAGTTACAGTGTGCAAGTGTGTGTCTGAGTGTGTATCAGTGTGTCCTTGCTTTACTGTGTATTAGATAGTGTCTCCATACCAAGCCATGTACCGTGTGTCTCTGGTTGCTTAGTTGTGGCTATTTTCCTGTGTATAAGTGTCCCAATTTGCTTCTCCTTTCCCCCGGTGTCAGTCCCTCTTATTTTCCAGGAATATGTAGATGTCTGATTGCGTCAGTGTGCATGCCAATTTGCCTTGTCACATGGTTTGTGTCTCACTCTTCATTTGGCTATGTTTGCATTCTCCTATTCCAGTATACATATTTATATATTTTGGTGTATATTGGTTCATATTCCCTGTGCCATGTATTCCTGTGCACCCTGACCCAGTGTATGTCACATTCACATTACCAGTCACAGTTGTAAGTGTTTACTTGTTCTATTCTTGAAATGTCACTGCCTATGTGTCAATGTTTTACCGGTCCCATATATTTTGGACCTTACCCGAGTATTGGCCTTCTCCACGTCAGTACGTAAGGTTCTGTTGGCCTCAGTGTTACTCTTATTGGTCTCAAAATGTTTGTCACCAAGTCCCAGTGTAAATGTATTTCCCGACCCACATGCAGTGCAATTACTTTCCAGGTGTAAAGATGCACTGTGAAAGTAAAAGTGTATTCCCTTTCTCAAAGATGCACATTGCTTGATCTTTTAGACCTGTTCCAAGGGCGATGTTTTCCCACTCCCTATTCCATAAGTTTCATTGACACAAAGGTAAGTATTCCATACCTAATGCATTTCTCTATCCTGATTTCAGTGCATGTCTGTCTCCCTGTCACATTTTGAGTGACCCACAGTCCTGGTGTACAAGTGTGCCGGTCCTATTGTGCATCTTGTCTATTCCTAATGATCCCCTGTAGCAATGTTTTTCCAGTCAGATATGGTTGTTTCCCTGTCTCATATGCCTGAGGACTCTAGTCTCTATGTCAGTGTCCTCTGGCCTTTTTTATGAGTCCCTTTCTCCTAAAGTCCCTTAGTCACTCAGGGTGTCACTGGTGTCAGTGTGGCTGTCAGCATCTCACTAACTCTGTAAAGGTGTCAGTGATTTCATGGGCTGGTGTCTCTTCTTCCTGGCCCGACATTCATGTTTCCTACCCAGTGCCAGCACTTTTGCTGTTCCATATGCAGGGTCATTGGAACCATGGGGAATATATCCCTCTAAATTTTGGAGTAGGGGGACACAGGGGACTATGGGCCAGATGTACTAAGAATAGAATCAGTAAAAGTGGATGCAAATTGTGCACCACCTTTACCCAATACATTCTGTTTTCGTGTACTGACCTATATACTAATAGGTCGGTTCACAAAAACCTAATTTATAGTGGGTCGCAAATAGACCTACCTCATATTAATGAGGTAGGCCACAAATTACGACCCACTATGAATTGCAGCCATGAAAGTGATGGTGGCCTATTGAGGTTAGCAGAGTTTGTGATTGCTCTTAAATAAAGCATTGTTTTTTTTGTTGTAAAAATCCATCCTGTTTTACTTGAAGAATGATGGGCTGCATCTTAAAAAACAGGATAAAATTGTAACTAAGATTTTTTAAGGGTAGGTAGTAGTAGTCCCTCGACCACTGCCTTCTTGTAAAAAATAGTTTTTTCAATATTGTCAAAGGGGAAGGGTTTCCATTGGGACCCCTTCCCATTTGCAAATGGATTACCACTACATTTGTGTAGTCGCTAAAGTATTAATGTTTTGGGACCGGATTTCGGCAACAAAACATTAATACATCCCAAGCTGAATCGGTATTTGGAAGGGATGCTCTAAACATGCCTCTTCCAAACCCCTATTCGGTATGTAGTTGCACACACAAATTGTGAATCGGTAAAGTCTTATAGAGTTGCACTTTGCATATGTTACATACCACAAGCCCTTTTGCTGTCGCCAAAGGTCAAATTCTGTGAATCGGACCTTTTTGCTAATGGAAAAAAGCATTGTACATCTTGCCCAATATCCCCCCAGATTTTGAAAAGAAAACTCGAGTCTAAATATTGGCAGCAGAGCATATTTCTCTGAAGTCATGCTGCACATTGCCTAAGTCTCTGTGGGGTCCTGTAATGTGAGGTGAAAATTCTATGGGGGCTATATGACCTCTTTGTTTTGTTAATTATTTACCTGTGGTCATTGATGGGTTAAGCCTCTCCTGAAATTGTTGTTTGTCAAGCCATCCGAGCCATCAGAGTAAGAAAATGCACAATATGTTATTTTTGTCAATGTTACTACCGGCTTCACTGACTTGATAAAAAGAACTAATTTAGGAGATGCTCAACACCCTCAAATAAACAATTTGCAAAAACATGAATGTGCAGCATGATTTCAGACAGGCATGTTCTGTTACTGTGTATGATCTTTAGTGTCTGTGGACACATTCCATACAGAAAAGCACATCTTTAAATCTCATGAGTCCACACATGTATAGTTGCGTATATTGTGTTGCCGTTATAAGTGAATTGATTGAACTTCATATGTTAACAGTAATTGAATAACAATAATTGAATAACTGAACACAAAACACAGACCTTTGGTGGTAAATAGAAGATAGAATGATGTAACCCTAGAGTCTCTGAGCTGCACAATATGAAATTCGGGGCTCAAATCTCAGCTTCTCCAATTGGCCAAATTATGTGGGCCACATCAAATAGCTTTACTTCACTATGTATCATTGTCCTTAACCATCCAGTTTGAGAAAACATTGAAATAATTCTGTATAGGATCTGAGCTTTACAAAAAATCACTTACGTATACGAGGTCATTATAAAATAATCTTGCTTCACATTTAACAACAATATAGGCTGCATAAAGAGATGTAACACAGTGACACATTTTTAGAAAATTTGTCGCACCGTCATCAAGGCATGGGGATATTCGTGAATGTTTCATCTTTTAAAAAAATGACTTTCAATATATGTCACTCAAGTCAGTGGTATAACTGTACATACGTAAGACATTGGCTCTGATTATGAGTGGATGTGTGTTTTCCGACCTCTGAGCAAACTCCTGTTCGCGCCAAAATCTGCATCAGTCTCAAAAACTTGTGACAGATGCTATTTATTGCGTCCAATGAATAACAAACCTCGCACTGTCATTATTTATGAGGTGCGATAAATAGCACCTTGATTCTGACAAAGTCAAAATCAGGGTGATAAAAAAAGTAGAAAATATATTTTGTTTTTAATTTAAAGCCATTATCAAAAAAAATCACCTTTTTAGCACATTTATATCTGTAAGGGCCCAGCTAGTGCTGCTGCTCTTAGAATGACGCCTGACCCCTGGCTTGGCTCTCCCCAAGGCTGTTCTTGTTCCCCCCCCCCACGCACTCCCTCTCCCTCCTCCACCCAGAAATGTAATGTTGCCCAGATGTGGATATATTGTCTGTTTCTGTGCCCCAGTGGTGTAGAACTTTGCTTGTGTTTGATTGTTTCTTGCACCAGTGTGCTACCTCTCTGCCTCGTTGTTATTATCAAATTTTCAAGTCCAGTTTGATTTGTGGCACAATTCTCAAGGTAGTGCGGCGGTAAGGATAAGGACCATAATTAGCTGATAAGTGGTAAAAGGATAACTGCCCGGTCATTAAAAGTAACACAACTACACTTCTTCCTATACCTAATCCATTAATCTAGTGCCCGAAGGCACAGCCATCCCCAAGTTAAAACGTTTAGTTTCCACCCCAGCCTTATCTGAAGTCTCCTTTTGGACACAGGGGGGATGAATTCTGCACACAATTACTATCCTTACAAACAATGCTAACAGGTGACAGAGACAACATTTACTTACAAATCTCCTCAACGATGGCTTGGCCAAAGCACGATATCAAACGTGCCCACTTGATGAGAAGGGCAAACAATAACAGAATTAAAGTTCCAGTTCAGTTGGTTACCTTGGGGTAAGCGTGTAAGTGGGGAAACTACGTGGGCCGCTTCTGCAATTTAGAGCATTCTGCTTCTCTTATCCCTTTCATTAACTACCTTGAAAGCTATTTGCTTTTTCTAATTTCCTGAAAACAGATAAGCTATTTAACAATAATTGTATTTTATTTAGCCGTTAAAAGGAGAGCACATTACCAAGGTAAGCTGAATAAAATCTATAATAAACCCATTTATCTTTTGTATGCAGCGAATTAACATGATATGTTCAGTTGTTATCTGCTGATTTCATTCTGCCGAATTAAACGCCAGTTCTACCCTGCATTTAAAGATTACTTTATTGTGTATGCTAATCATATTTCAGCAACCTTCACCTAACAGCACAAGTCAATTAAACGTTTATGTGATATCCACTTTTTTCTCCTCTAAGTAACTGTTATGATTGTGTGTAATCAAGAGGCTGTGGAACCACAGGGCATTGTTCCTCATTTTGAGAGAGATAAAAACCTTATTTCTCCCGTGTCTGTGTGGAGGGAAATGGGGTATTAGAACTTTTGATAAACACAAATTCAGTAGATGAGTAGGTCCTTGATAGCCGTGAAATTGGGGTATTTACCCTTGAATAAAATATCCACTAAGCAAAGTTACCACCAGAGATTGCCTGGAGTCTATTGTCATAATGCATGCAAAGGGCAAGATAACAACACCCAAGAAGGTGTGGGGGGTGGAATTTGAGGGAGGAGTTAGAGGTGTGCGTGCATATCATAATTCATTTACCTGCCCAACCATGTGTGTAGAAATCACACTATCTAGATTGCATGCATTAACCTCTGTATGTTGGCACATGCACCACGGGTCTGGGTTTCCGAGCTGTGAAACTCAGGCCCTCAGAGATACGGGGTTGATGCATACATTGTTAGCACAATGTATTCCTAAAGGTATGCATGGCTCCTTTCTATGCAATATACAGGCACAGACTACAATCGAACTACAGACTCAGGCATTTACTTTGTGCTAGTCCTTAGAATTGAGTATGGCTACGATCACAATCCCCTCAGACTGGATTATTACCATAGCAATTGCTTTTTGCTGCTATCAGGAAATGGAACAGTGCACCCATTGACACAGCCAAAAGTTTCACAGAGGTCTAATAACAACCCATTTTTAGATCCCATCTCATAAATTCTTCAAAAAAGTACAATAAAAATAAGTACAGAAAGAGACAATGGATTTTTAGTGAGCCCCATTCAGCCAATGGCTTCATGGATTTCCATTGGTTGAATGAGCTTCCATCAAGGCCATGCCACTTGGTGGATGGCTACACTGTCTCATTAGTGTTTTCATTAGGTTTTGGTGATTCAGCATCGAGTAGACCTTTTTTGTGCTTTTTTATGTATTTATTTTGCTAAGAGATCATTTTAATTGATGATTTGTTTTTTTGTTTTGTTTAGGAAGTGCGTGCTATTTGGATACCTCAGCGTGCACATTTCTGTATTTCCAAGATTTCCAAGTAATGATGTGCAGGAACATAGGCTTTCTTAAAGATCTAATGACATCGTATATGGTATGCAATATTTTGCATTATATGCTTTTTCAGTTTACCAAGTACAACACAAACTTCACCTTCCAACTCCTTTTCGGAACACTCTTCTCCTGAGGTACAGCTTAACTCTGCTCCTGCAGTATATTGATTAAAGGCACCTTACTACCAGTGTCCAAATGGTGTGATCCAAGATGTTGCGTCATTATTGGATTTTGTGTTCAACAAACTGTAGTAGAAAATTGAAAGTCCACACTGTGACCATACACTTTCCCTAATAAAAAAAAACCAGTCCATTGGCTTTGGCTTTCCTAATGCTTGTTTACACATGAAGGAAAAACTGGTATTGAAATCCAGAGCCCATGGATGGTAAAAAATGTCATGTTTCAGTTTGAGGAACTGGCTGTGCAATTGTCATTTGTGTTTCTGTGGAACTTGTTATAGACTCTCAATTTCTAGAGCCATCAAGTTTTTGCAGGTATGGTACCAAAATATTGTGAACTAAATATAGTTTGACAAAATTAATATTTCCTAAATATTGTTACAAAAATATCTCTCCAATGGATTTCATTAATGGAAATCTACAGCCAAAGGAGCAATAGTTTTATAAATGATATTTAGGCCACAGTTTTTATATAAAGCAATTTTGTTTATATTGTGACGTACAACTACATCCACATCCTGGCAGTCAGCTACAGGATTAATCACCTCTTTCTTTCACATCAAAGTATCTCAGGATGTTATTTACTTTGTTTATCAATTCAATTAAAAAATTCTTTATTTCGGCCGTTATGGCCATAAAAGCACAAAGAAAAAAAATACAGCACAATTTGTACATATAATTCTTGCAAAGATAAAGTGCGCGTGCATTGCAATATTTAAAAAGGGAGTTCTGAATATAAATATAAAAGGTGGTGATTCAGAATTGATATTTTTTAAAACATTTAAAAAGGTAATTAAAAAGTATTGATACATTTAATTTGCGTAAAAAACTAAAATTATCCAATAGACCCAGCTTTTAAAATAGATGACCGTACACACCACATAGAAAATAAATAACGAGTAACTGAATACACTATGGGCAGACTAGTATCATATTTTAGGATCCTATAGGCCTCCGCGCAATACTTTGTGCCAAGATTCCGGCACACCTGTTGTAACCATCGGTATCTAGCCTTCTTGTATGCCGGGCAGACGAATAAAACATGTTGGTCCGTCTCCGGATTATCTGCACAGACTGGACAGCCCTGGGACAGCGCATTTCCCCATTTACTTGTAAATGCGCGCAGTGGTAATACGCCGTGCCTAAATTGTAGGTACAATTTTTTTGCAAGGGGGTGCTGTATGACATCAAGGACAGGTTCTAGCTTGTATTGGTCTTTTGCCTCTAAAAAAGATAGGGTCAGTGCGCCTATGTCGGAATTGGCCTTTATCTGATTACTTTGTTTATCACCCACCCTGCATGTGTTTTATTTTTACTGTGCCATATATGTCCATGTCATTTTCCACAAAGAAATGTGGTGATTAAGATGACGGCCTAGAGAGGTGAATGGGGTGGAAATAACAAACAACTATTCTTGCAATTCAGCGCCCACACAGATCTGAATTCAGTGCCTCTGTTATGCCCTCAGTAGTAGCATGACCGAGACAGAGTAAAAACCAAGTTGAAAAAGGGGACTATTGAAACAGATCATACAAGTACACCAGTATTCAGTTTTCTACAAAAGCAGGTGTTTGTGGCAGTGACTACACACTTTTGTGTGTTTCATACACAATTAACCTCATCACATATTTTGTGAAATCTCGCCCATTTGTCATTGCCATACATGAAAAGTCTTAGAGTGGGGGAGTGTCAGAAATCGCCTTTTTTCAAGCCATTTTGTATATATTTTAGCAAACTATGATGTGAACAAAAACATTCACTACACAGGAGTCAGTTTTAGTGTAGATTTGTTTAAATGAGAAAGATAGTTTTAGTGCAAGTGTTTACTAGTATAAGTCAATGACAGTTCACTTGCAATTAGACATCGGCGTGGTTCCACTGTCCCCAAATGTTCTACAGTCCCTTCTAGCTGACCACACAATTATGTCAATGCTGCAAAGGTTCTCCTATTCGAAGTCTGTTACATTTGACAAATGTATGGTAATCCTCTAACCTTCTAGCAAATTTAGAATAAATGTTTTGGCTACCCATGACAAGTCAGATGATAGACAATGCCTGATCTCAAGTTTTGCTGGTTAAAAATGGCGAAGCATTAGGTAGTAGAATATTGAGACATATTATTGGAATAAACAAAAGGGGTTCAGCAATAACTATTGGTCCCCTTGCATTTGGCCTAAAGTTCTTAGAACAAAGATGGCCCAAAATGAGACACTGGCAAGCTGTTGCAATTCATGACTTAGCACAATACAGTCCTATGTTAAACTTTGAAAATATGAAGGAGGCGATCAATATAAACATACACATTAGTTATTAAAAGATCACACAGTGTCTTGAGTCTGCCAATTTTTGTACCAACTGCTGTGTCTAGGGACACTACATTGCAGCTTTTGCCCCAAATCAAATTGCCTCTTAAAATATATCAACTGTTAAAAATACTGATTCTTTGCTACCTCATTACTTTTGCATATATCCCATGTTCATGCTTAGCATTTGAATTTCACTTCCTTTGACTTTCCACAACCTAAGAAGACAATTCTGTGAAAGGGTTCTTCACCTATTCTCGTGTACTGAACACTGACGTCCATCCCTGAGAAGATCGCCCAGAGTTTCTGCCCAAAAACTCAGCTGTGTTAGAGCCCTGCTAATTTTAAAGTGAAGGCAGAGACTGATGGCTGGTTTTATAATGGGACATTCAGCAGAGAAGCCTGTTCTTGGCCATCCTTGAGTCTTGACGCAAATCTACATTCACCCTCAAAGTCCAGAAATCTATAAACACCTCCAAATAGAATGAATTGGAATGTTTAAAGCAGCTAAGCCTAATCCACCTTGCAACAGATCTTGCTGAATCAAATGGTGAGAAGTTAGGAGATAGAATATTAATCTATCTTATTCGAATAAACAACAGGGAGTTCAGCAATAACTATTCTTCCCTGCGCACTTAACATAAGGTTCATAGAGCAACGGTGCACCAAAATGACTAATCCAGCAAGTTCTTGTTTTTGTTGACTTCAGAGTGCAGACCTTTGTTAAACTGTAGATAACAAAGTCATTTTTTACTAGGGTTGAGCAGAAGCCAATACAATTCTAAAAGTAGCTGCCATTTGCACCACTCTTTTACGAGAAAGGGTCTGGTTCTCTGTGGTGCTAAACTTAACTGGAAAGTGTGCTCAAGCAAAACTGGTTTACCCACGGCCAAGCGGATTTGATCATAAGGCTCCATTATGGCTCAATCTAAGCCTTGACCTACTGAATTTCCTAGGCTAGAAAGCATCTCTCATTTACTGCACAAGACCTATAGATGCAACTGTGGACAGATAAGATCATGGCTTGCAAGCACCCATCAGCTCATTATCAGAAATCGTCAAGCATCATCTAAGCAAACTGTATGGAATTAAATCCTGCATCCCAAACTCAAGCTTGAATTAGTTGCCGAATCTAAGGTACAACTACTAAATATGGAAAAGGTGCTGGCGGTGATTAAAGCGAAAAATGAAGATTTAGAAGCGCGTTTAAGGAGAAACAACCTCAGAATTCTTGGTTTGCCTGAAACCACTGCCATCCTGAAAATGGAGCCATACATCGAGAACCTATTGCGTGATCTGTTTGAGCCGGCGCACTCGTCAGTGATGATTGTTGAACGCGCACACCGCTCATTAGGCCCTAGACCACCGGTGGGAGCTACACCTCGCCCCATAATTGCACACCTTCTGAATTATAGGGTCAGAGATGAGATTCTAAAAGCAGCCAGAAATAAGAGCCCCATCACATATCAGGGGAATTCTCTCTCTTTTTTCCCTGACTACACACCATCGGTGCAGGCCACTCACAGAGAGTTTGCACCGGCGAAGCGTAACCTGCAAAGCGCCTCCATTCCATACGCCATGCTGTACCCGGCAAAGTTAAAGATAACATATGACGGGCAAGCTCACTTTTTCACAGATGCCAAAGCAGCCCTTAAATACATCAAGCATATATGCGCCAAAAAGTCGTCACCTCACTCCTCGCAGCAAACTGGATCAGAACAGAACCTAAGTGACAATGACTGACTCAACTAACTAGTTTTTGGAAATTATGTAACTTTTAAAATGTGTCTGAACTGCTCACTTATACTGCTAAGCTGTAAGCTATGTTCTCCCTTTGTTTTTATGTAGTCACAAGTTTTATGCTTAATGGATTCCATAAACCTAGATACGGCCTGGCCACCCTGCCACATAGCAGGTTTACGCCGGCGGCCCATGCCCCACAGGGAGATCTCCCATGTGTTTTTGCTCTTTTGTTAAAAGGGGTTGGCTAAGGAGGGTGGGGGCATCCAGTCACAACCTAATTGGGAGGTTGGTGTGGGAGGTGGGTGGGTTGGGATGGGTACAGTATCTTCAGACATACAGTCGTTTACTATGCAGATTCGACATGCGGTGGATAAAAGTTTGTTTGTTTACCAATCTTTTGTACGCATCCAGATACATGCAAGAACTGAGTTCAGAATGCTACAGATATTGCTCCTTATTCCACTGTGTGTAGATTCAATACAAGTACACACTTTATAACATGACAGTCGTAGCATGACGGAAGCCAAATTTGTTACCTGGAACATTAGAGGACTTAATGACTTCAGGAAGTCTAGATTAATGCATGCATATTTAATCAGACAACGCATAGATGTATGTTTTTTGCAAGAAATGCACTTGAGAGGAGGTACTGATCCCAAACTGCACAATAGATAGTGGGGGGAGATACACTCGGCCCCATACTCCAATTATTCAAGGGGGGTCTCGGTGCTGATCAGACGAGGTTTGGGCTGGACAACTACATATGCACAGATTGACCCAAAGGTGACTCTGGTGGCCATATATGGCCCAAATGTAGATGACCCGCAATTTTTTCTCACTGTATGGGCCAGGGCACTGGCAGCAGGGGGTGAAACAGTAAGTTGGGGCGGGGACTTCAATGTCGTTTAAAAAAATTAACTGGACAGGTTAGGGGCCGCTTGCTGCCTGCACACGAGAGCAGCCCAACAACTGCACACCATTATACTAGACCACGGTCTTACTGACATATGGCGCAGCAGAAACCCTGTAACTAGGGAGGGAACCTGTGTCACCTCGCACCACAGCGCCTGGTCCAGACTGGATTATTGGTTGGTTACTGATGACATTGCATCCTGGACAACAGACGTGCTACACCTGCCTCGCATGCTATCAGACCATGCCCCAGTAGTACTGCACTGGGCGATACCACAGACCTTACCCCGAGCGTTCAGCTGGCACCTCTCACCACATGCTCTCCTCGATGCCGCATTCAAAGAAGAAATTAGAATTGAGACCAACCAATTTTTTTCTACGAATGAGGGCTCAGTGGACTTTCCCTCCACCCTATGAGAGGCCTTTAAGGCAGTTATAAGAGGGGCATGTATCTCTAAGCAAGCAGGGGTCTTAAAGACAATAAGGGCAACACTATCGAAATTGTAAAAAGATATTAGATCCCTGGAATTGTTGTTCTACCAGTCAGGGGCGCCTACACACCTTGCCTCCTTGCGGGAGAAGTTATCGGAATTCGGGTAAGAGGCTGAGAGAGAGACCCGTTTTCTGGGGAAAAATGCGAGAGCGGCAGCTATGGCAGGCGATTGGCCGGGCAGAACCCTCGCTAACACCCTTAAACAATATACATCTCCAACCTTCATAGCTAAGCTACTCGATGATAATTCACATCCCATTAGGGGTCAACAAGCCACGCACAACTATCTCACAAGCTTCTATTCCTCTTTATACACGGCCACGGACCACACCCTGAGTTAGACACGTATCTTGACTCGATCGAACTACTTTGGCTAAGCGATGCCCATAGGGCCTATTTAGACGTACCCTTTTCGGTGGTGTACATAACACAGGTCATTAGAAGCATGCCGGGGGAGAAAGCGCCTGGGTTGGATGGGCTGACAACCCCCTTCTATAAAACTTATGCGGAAGAGCTGGCGCCCCGTTTGCTGGATGCATATCAAGAATCGTTGGAGGGCGGGTCACTCCCACCAACCAAGCGTGAAGCGGTGATCATCTCCCTTCTAAAACCAGACAAGCAGGCAAATCATTGTGATTCATATAGACCTCTTTCTTTAATCAATGTTGATGTAAAGATTCTTGCCAAACTGATTGCTAACAGATTGCAGCCGCTCTTACCACTTATAGCCAGACCAGACCAGTCCGGATTTATACCGGGCAGATCGACAGCCCATAACTTGCGTACCTTTTTCACTACAGTCCATCAGATTGACCCCCAACTACCAGCCATTGCGACATTTCTAGATGCCACCAAGGCATTTGACTCTTTGGAGTGGCCCTTTTTATTCACCATATTGCCTAGAATGGGATTCAGTCCAAATTTCATCAAACTAATTAGCCTGCTCTATACTAAACCTACGGCCCGCCTAAGAGTTAATGGACTCTTATCTGAACCATTCGCTATCAAACACAGCACGAGACAGGGCTGCCCACTATCGCCGCTGCTATTTGAGATGGAGATGGAACCATTAGCTGCTAGAATACGTCAACACCATTCAGCTCGCGGGCTGGGGTTCACAGATAGAAGCCTAATAATTTCAATGTATGCGGATGATATCAGTTTCACAAAATCTGGAATACCAGAATAAAAACCTAACCACGGGGAAGAACAGGGTTTTGACTGAACATGTATGAAAATCCTCTTTCCAGAAAGAAAAATTCTTTTCTAGAGACCCCTCACCCACCAGGGTTTCCCCTAGGTGGCATGCTTCATCATTGGGATCCTCTCAATCCGCTGCGGATTGAAGCGTGCTGCGACTTGCGGAACTACGTAGGAGCACTATGTTGTGGAAAATGTGTAGTGCAGTGAAAGTGGAGTGGAAAAACAAAAAGTAAAAAATACCTAATTAGTGGGCTAATATTTTATTCCTGCCCCTAGTTGGTATGACTAAAATCAGGGGTTAATAATAGAGAAAGTCTAACTATAATGAGTATAGAGTCCCTAGTATTGGGTCGACATGTTTCGAGCTGTCCCCTCAAAGCTCTTCTTCAGGACCACACGAGGACCAGCCCCGTGCGTGCCACTCCTAAGCAAACCTATAATTAGGAATTAATGAGGTGCACACCTACTGTGTATACACCTAACACGTAATACATACGGTTAATCCCTGACACTAAGTATCTGAGGAAATAAAGCAAAGAAAGGATTAAAAACGTGCCCGCCTCCCAGCCAGGCTGGTAGGTCCTTGACACATGCGGCATCTTAACTTAATCAATGTACTCCTCTATAGTGGGTGGGTGTAATTAAAAGTAATAATTAGTGCGAACATCCAGTGTGGTAAGAAACTCACACTCGTGACGCCTGGTAATAAATAAGTGGTTAAATACATAACAAAAAGCACTCGTGTAGAGACACCACGTGACATACAACATATAACACTTAATTGTCAGCATATTAGTGACACATACTTTAGTTTAGGCAGAATATTGCCTCATGATCTGCAGGGGTAGGGGGGCTTGTAGTCACACCCTAAGGAAATAATGGGGACACAGAGTGGTAATTAGTGAGGAAAAACCGGAGGGGAATTCTCCCGGTGTCTCACATTGATCTACAATGGGATATTGAAAACTCATTTTTCCTAGGAAAGGAACTTAAGGAGAAAAGGGTTAGCAAGACTTACTTCGTCAAAGCGCACCTCTGGCAAATCACCTAATGGCACCCCCGGAGACCGCATCTTACCGTGTCTGTCTCCCGGAGTCCATTAAATACTGCCAGAACCGTCCAGTCATGATTGCCTTGGCAGCTAGACCGTAAACCTCCAAAATGGCCGCTCCATATTACAATACCGGGGGCCATCTTGTGCGAGTGACTCAGATGCCTTTCGTTGAGACCTCCGAGTGGCATATTTCATAAATGAAATGGGAACTAAAGATATGAAACCAACCCAAAAGCGAACTACTCAAGGGTCTGGTTATTAAGTGCAAACAGAATGCTCGAAAAGAGAGGTCGGCTAGACTGTAGATAATATGGAAGGAAGCCATCTAAAATGTCTAAAAACGGCGGGGAAAGCAAAACCAAAGGGGGTGATGGACGGAGTGTTGACAATACAAGCACTCACCCCCAGTCAACTGATCTGGGTTTAATCCATCATCATTCTTTAGCTCACTCCGCCACCCCAGTTCAGACATGGCCATATGCAAATCAGTCTGACCCTGTGCCTCATGGGAACAGTCCAGCCCGAACTGCCAAGCCATGTCTTCCCTGGACCGGAAACAAGCATCCTGGGACCGGTTTCGGGCTCACAGCCCTCATCAGCCAGGCTATCTTGAATCCAGTGGCAAAGTGAGCAAGGGACCCACGTCTGGGCATACCCTGCCAACTTAGGGCGAACAAAGCAAAACCAAAGGGGATGATGGACGGAGTGTTGACAATACAAGCACTCACCCCCAGTCAACTGATCTGGGTTTAATCCATCATCATTCTTTAGCTCACTCCGCCACCCCAGTTCAGACATGGCCATATGCAAATCAGTCTGACCCTGTGCCTCATGGGAACAGTCCAGCCCGAACTGCCAAGCCATGTCTTCCCTGGACCGGAAACAAGCATCCTGGGACCGGTTTCGGGCTCACAGCCCTCATCAGCCAGGCTATCTTGAATCCAGTGGCAAAGTGAGCAAGGGACCCACGTCTGGGCATACCCTGCCAACTTAGGGCGAACAAAGCAAAACCAAAGGGGATGATGGACGGTGTGTTGACAATACAAGCACTCACCCCCAGTCAACTGATCTGGGTTTAATCCATCATCATTCTTTAGCTCACTCCGCCACCCCAGTTCAGATATGGCCATATGCAAATCAGTCTGACCCTGTGCCTCATGGGAACAGTCCAGCCCGAACTGCCAAGCCATGTCTTCCCTGGACCGGAAACAAGCATCCTGGGACCGGTTTCGGGCTCACAGCCCTCATCAGCCAGGCTATCTTGAATCCAGTGGCAAAGTGAGCAAGGGACCCACGTCTGGGCATACCCTGCCAACTTAGGGCGAACAAAGCAAAACCAAAGGGGATGATGGACGGAGTGTTGACAATACAAGCACTCACCCCCAGTCAACTGATCTGGGTTTAATCCATCATCATTCTTTAGCTCACTCCGCCACCCCAGTTCAGACATGGCCATATGCAAATCAGTCTGACCCTGTGCCTCATGGGAACAGTCCAGCCCGAACTGCCAAGCCATGTCTTCCCTGGACCGGAAACAAGCATCCTGGGACCGGTTTCGGGCTCACAGCCCTCATCAGCCAGGCTATCTTGAATCCAGTGGCAAAGTGAGCAAGGGACCCACGTCTGGGCATACCCTGCCAACTTAGGGCGAACAAAGCAAAACCAAAGGGGATGATGGACGGAGTGTTGACAATACAAGCACTCACACCCAGTCAACTGATCTGGGTTTAATCCATCATCATTCTTTAGCTCACTCCGCCACCCCAGTTCAGACATGGCCATATGCAAATCAGTCTGACCCTGTGCCTCATGGGAACAGTCCAGCCCGAACTGCCAAGCCATGTCTTCCCTGGACCGGAAACAAGCATCCTGGGACCGGTTTCGGGCTCACAGCCCTCATCAGCCAGGCTATCTTGAATCCAGTGGCAAAGTGAGCAAGGGACCCACGTCTGTGCATACCCTGCCAACTTAGGGCGAACAAAGCAAAACCAAAGGGGATGATGGACGGTGTGTTGACAATACAAGCACTCACCCCCAGTCAACTGATCTGGGTTTAATCCATCATCATTCTTTAGCTCACTCCGCCACCCCAGTTCAGACATGGCCATATGCAAATCAGTCTGACCCTGTGCCTCATGGGAACAGTCCAGCCCGAACTGCCAAGCCATGTCTTCCCTGGACCGGAAACAAGCATCCTGGGACCGGTTTCGGGCTCACAGCCCTCATCAGCCAGGCTATCTTGAATCCAGTGGCAAAGTGAGCAAGGGACCCACGTCTGGGCATACCCTGCCAACTTAGGGCGAACAAAGCAAAACCAAAGGGGATGATGGACGGAGTGTTGACAATACAAGCACTCACCCCCAGTCAACTGATCTGGGTTTAATCCATCATCATTCTTTAGCTCACTCCGCCACCCCAGTTCCTACATGGCCATATGCAAATCAGTCTGACCCTGTGCCTCATGGGAACAGTCCAGCCCGAACTGCCAAGCCATGTCTTCCCTGGACCGGAAACAAGCATCCTGGGACCGGTTTCGGGCTCACAGCCCTCATCAGCCAGGCTATCTTGAATCCAGTGGCAAAGTGAGCAAGGGACCCACGTCTGGGCATACCCTGCCAACTTAGGGCGAACAAAGCAAAACCAAAGGGGATGATGGACGGAGTGTTGACAATACAAGCACTCACCCCCAGTCAACTGATCTGGGTTTAATCCATCATCATTCTTTAGCTCACGGGGGCCATCTTGGAATGTCTAAGAATAATGTAATGGTACGGGGGCTCTAAACAAGTGGACCACCGCAACACAGGTGTCAGACATAGCTTATACATTCTTAATGTGGGATGTCAGTGGTGATCAGGTTGATGACAAGGAGACCACGAAAAATGGTATTACATAGTGCCAGTGTGGGTATCTTAAAGGGATTGATCATTTCCCTGAGCTCTTGAGGCGAACCTCGAGTGTATGTATTTCTTCTTTCATCTCCTGCGACAGTCGTGCTGCTGTTTTTATGATGAGTACCAACCAATCTCTGGTACAGTGCCAGGAGATAAGGGACCAGTCTTTCTTGAACGATTTATCTTGTTGATCCAGCCTAGTGGTAAATCTGTCTGACATTGCTTTATCATCAACTCAACTGACAGTCCTGGAAAAAGGATTAGGCTTCGTCCTCACACCTAGTTTGGACAAGTTCCGACTCAGCTGCGAGTTGAATGAGTTCATTCGTAAGATCAAACTCCGAGTGTTTTTTTAGAACAAACCTATAATGGACACCAACACTGGGGATACAGGCCTACATCGAAAATCTGCTTTTACCCCTCCATAATCTACCCTACCAGTGGAACTCCTAGCCTTCGAGAAGGCCATACTTAAAGAAGTGGGAGAAATCGATCCCAGGACCATAAGAGTGTTCCACAACACTAGCAAAACGGAGCAAGAAGCCATTCAACAACTGGCAAACGACACCAGAATTACGATCAAACCAGCGGACAAAGGTGGCGCCATCGTCCTACAAACTACAGAGGCCTACCGCAGAGAATGCATGAGACTTCTGGCGGATGAGAGGAACTACCTACGTATCAGAGAAGACCTTTTTTAAAACTCTCCGATCTATCCTAATAGCTCTGGTGTGGGCTGGTAGTCGGCCACGAGTGAGTTGGGAGTTGTTGACACGTCCGCTCACACAGGGAGGGCTGGGGGCCCCTGATCTCGAGCTCTACGCACTGTGTGCACAAGCGCAATTTCTTCATTTCTGGATACATCCTATTCCATTTCAACCGCACGTAGCTATCGAAAAAGACGTGGCAGACCCCATTCCTTTGCACGCTGCTATATATAAACCATACCATAGAACACCTGGAGAAGTGAATACAGTCGAGACTCTCCGATGGGCTTGGGAGGGTTTAAGGAAACGTGTAGGCACTCCATTACTATATGCTCCTTCCACTCCTCTTGCACATCATCCATTATTCCCTACCTTTCACGATAAGGGCACTATAATGCGCGCCCGCAACAAGGGCCTTTCTAAATTGGGCGATTTATACCCACAGGATACCTTCCTAGAGGCGCCGCAAAATCAAGATGGCAGCCCAATACCCATACTTAAATTATTACTATACTACCAGCTGAGAGCGGCCTGCAGAACATTACACCAGTCGTTCCCACTGCCTCCCACCACTATGATTCCATTGGAACACCTACTAATCACTCCATCTCCCCGAAAACTGATCACCAGATTATACAACCGTACACAGTCAAGCGCCTCATTGGCTGCCCCGAAGACTTTGGCCCAGTGGAGAGATGATCTGGGGGAACTGCCCACAGATGAGCAATGGTCATTTTGCTGCTCCCACCTAAGACACCTGTCCCCAAATTATAAACTGAGACTACTACATTTTAAGTTCTTGCATAGGGTGTATCACAACCCATTGCACTTACACAAATTAGGGCTACGCCAGGACTCGAAGTGTTTAGAAGTGTAAACAGGATAACGCAACCTTTCTACACGTGGCGTGGGACTGCCCATTCATAGCCAGATTTTGGGAGGCGGTGTATGGCACCATACAAGCGGTCACAGGGATAACATTGGATTACACGGCGCTAGTGGCCCTGTTAGGGTACGTTGAAAGTGTCCCGCCCGAGAAACGCCGTATAACAGCCATGATGCTACTACTCGCAAAATGTAGACTGGCCATTCATTGGGGCGCCCTTCAAACCCCCAGTACAAAGACCTGGGTGCAAGATATCACTTACTGTCAGGAACAATTAGCTGCATTCTGGGACCTAATGCCCATGGCTTCCTGCCCGAAAGATATCTGGGAACCCTTCACGACCTAGCTTAAAGAAAAGAAAGGGTCACTCACAGTAAATTTAGTACAGGACACTGATACCTAATCACCAACATTACTCTAATTGCTAACCCAGTTCACAACACCCTAGGGACTCTGTTCTCCAGAGAAGTTGCTGTTAACTACTGTACGCCCTAAGTATTCACTTTGTATTAAGATAGCGCCATGCTTCCCGCATGTATTGTACAATGTGCCCGCAAGTGCTTCAGGACTTATTAGTTAGCATCTAGTCAAAAGATTTATGTACTTGAAATTTTGGACAGCAAAATGAACACAGTACAGAAACGTTTATTGTTCAGAGAGATGTAACGCTATCTGGATTTGTAAAGATCTGCCATTAAGATCTGAGAGCTATAATTCTGCAAGGAAACTGTATAGTTTGATACTGCATAACTGTTTGCAACATGTTTATGTCTGAACAAAACCTTAATAAACTATTTTTTTTTTTTTAAAAGCTTTGAATTAGTTGTCTAAGCTTTAGTTCTCTCTGGACTTCACTATAGGATATTGATACTGTGAACGATTGTATAAATCTACCTTGCACCGCTAGAAGTGGCCCTACACACTGCAGCTTGGCTAGTAACAGGAACCAAATACTCAGAACACATGACCTCATACACTTCACACTTAAATGACTACTCACTGAAGTGAGTTTCAAACTGTATTGTGTACAAAGCATTCTACACAGGTATGCCGAAATACCTGTTAGTTGCACCTCTTCTGCAATGTAGCCCGATATCTGACACCTCTACATGTGAGATTGAAAGGAATGTGTGTGAAGAGTCTGTGGAAGTTGAATGCACCACAAGAAGCATAGAGCATTTACAAGACTCTTTAAAACCATTATCCTTCTATATATCACCATAACATGCAGCAACTTCAACCTTCATATACAAACAGAAGGTAAACATTCCACCATGTTGAGAAAAAACAATTTAACTGAGGCCAGGTGTCTCAAGTGGTTTCAAGTACACCAAAAGACCCTTGAGGACCACACATGCACTAAGATACTGGATCGTTTTCTGGTTCGGGCCACATGGCAATGACATTTCCAACATACTAAAGATAGAAAGAGGCCATTTGTAAGAGAAAATCTACAAATATTTGCCAGCATTATATTGTTTCAGAATACTATGTGGCTTAGCATATTAAATGTTATAATTGTTAGTTTTCACTCCAACAATACAAAGCTACAATGCAAATATGCTTCCATCATTTTATGTGAGGGACGACTGAGGAATTAATAAAACTAGTACTGTGAACATAATCATTACTTTACATCTAAATCCACACATTTTAAAGCTGTGTATCTATTTCATATTCCAAGTTCTCACTTATTCTTTCAAGATAAACACTGGGGAATTTAATTTTTTGATTTTTTTTCCATTAAGATTCAAAATGTTATTGGTCTGTGAGCTATACTTCTCTTGACTGATACATTGAAACTTGTATTTTTGAAGCATTTGTCTCACAGGTCAAAACAATAATCATATCCTGGTAAGGTATGTCTTGTAACTTTTGCACCTACTGTTTTGACTCTACCACCCAGGCATTATCCACAAGTAAATGCCCTCCCTGTAAACCATTATGGCCTAAACCAAATAATATTTTTATACAGTGCTTCCTTTAAAAATTCAAAATATTGATAAAAGTGCCTCTGTAGCTTAGAAGTGAGAACACAGTAATTGTGAAGCCACTTTTCAGACAGCACATCAAAACAAATTGTCATTCAGATTTCCTAGAGTACCTTCTTTGGATTAAAGGTCTTTTGACACTGTGTTTGATTAGGGAATGTGGTATAGTCAGGGCTCAAAACAGAACCTTTTAAACATCTTGAAAATTATTTTCTTAAAGATCCCTGTTGCATTCAGGGAGCAAGTTAAGCAGGGGTATCCAAACCTTTTTGGAAAAATTTTAGGGGATTTTTCTCCCATTTCTTAAAAAAGTAGGGTCAAGTTATTCAATTTATGGCACAATTTCCAAATATACGGAATAATAGCATGAGATTATACAATCAGCTCTGAATAGAAACTCATTAAATATTCTAAAATGACAAGATCTGATGTAGTACTTAGGTAAATTGTATCTCCACAGCAGCAAATCATGTATGTCTGCAAGATAACAGCGTGGTACTCCCTCAGATAGGCTTCCTGGGCTGGGGATAGATTTTACAGCCTTAAGTGGCCCCCTTCCTCGATGATTTCTGGTGATTTATTCAGTGTCCGATTTAGCTGCCTCGGCCATAGTTATATATTTTTTTGATTTAGATTTTGCCCTCTGATATTATGCTTTGCTTCACGTAGTGCGAAATAGCCAAGGAAAAAAACGTACATATTGTGTAAATGCAAGCATGTGGGAGCTCACGTTCAAGAAGAAAATAAAAGATTAAGCAGGAAAAAAGAAGCAGTGTGGACATAACTCAGTAGTGCACCGAATAACGGGTTTAATCGGATCCCTTAAGCTTCACTATCAGAAGGTCGTGACACATGGACTTCATTCTCTGCCTCACCGAGAGCGACGTACGCGACACATCACGCATGCGGCGCAGAATGCAGCGACAATGTCTCGTGCCACTGCGAAGCAAGCACCACCACCAACAAAAATAAACAGCAAGAACTGTACCTCTGAGACATAATCTTATAGGCATCTGGCAGATAACAGCGGATATTCTCCATCTGTGCAGGATCCGAATCACAGATTTTATCATCGGTCCTCCCGTAGTTGGCACTTTCAATCATGATAACATCTGTTCCTGGGCAGCGCAGCTCGATTGGATAGCTCTCGCAGGACAGCTCCCTTCTCACCACCGCCATTGGAATCGGGGCTCGGCTGAACGCTGTGGAGAGGAGAAGACGTGTGTGTTCATATGTCAGGGATAGACTGCAGGGGAAAAGATTTCACATGTCGCAACTTTCACAGTTGCCAAAATTGGGCATACCTTCAATGGATGCTTGGTCAACAACACTAAACACTTCTAGATGGATGTACACTTTACAACAGAGTATATTGCAATATGCGGCCACCGAACAATTTTGTTTGATCAGCATTTAGAACAAGTCATGCAGTTCGATTTTCTTTCTCTCAGTCACTTACTCTTCGTGTTCACTGGCAAGTGTCACTTAAGTATAAAATGTTGCTAAGTACAGGTTGTGGTTGTTATACGATTGCTGTGTCTGTTGTGACTTGTGGCCTTGCTTGTATAGTTTTACTAAGCCTGCAACTCAAGACATCTTGCCAGGTAGACAGTGCACTTTGTCATAAAGTGTGTTGTGCCACATCAATCTAGAACTGCCTTCTAGCAGTCTTAACCCCATGTCCTCTTTTGCAATGTCTTCTAGTCCTAATCTGCTTTAAGGGCCTGCACTGATTTTCCATGGGGACTCCTAACCTCTTTTCTGATTACCGCCTTTCTACTGCGTCCAGTGGAAGGAAGGATCGATTTGCTGATATAAATCTACCTGAACAGCCTCTGGCCAGTGGGCCTAGGAATCCCAGTACTGAAGACGGGCAAGATCTGATTTCCACTTACTTCTATCATCTGCCTTGTAGTGGTTAAGTATCTGGGATCTGGTGGCAGAAGTGTTTTGGACAGAAAGAAGGCTTAGAAAGTGCAAGTGATTTACTATAGGTACAGAATCCTCCCATTCCTCTATTGATGCACCGCGTGGAGTGTGAAAGAAAACTGAGCGCTCTTGCCTGTGCCAAGTGATTTGTAATTTATTTGCTTGAACTCCCCTAAGTTGAAAATGCAAATTAGCAAAACAATATGCAATTTTCTTGGGCATACTTAAGAGAATTTTTTCCCATAACACCATTATATTTAACTACAAAATAATTGTCACCTCCCACCTAATAATGACATCCTTTTGAGGCAAACATACAAAACGTGCTACAGCAATGCCAAGCACGCTGACTGCATTGTCTTCTTTTGCTTTGCTCTACCCACATGCATTCCACGCATCTTGCATACTATGCTTCAGAAACAATTTCATTAATCACATAGCCCATTTTGTTTACTTTTCACGAAGGGCGAGAACGGCAGGATTCTTAGTTGCTGTGTGACACAAAGTATACAGTGCTTAATGCAGCTTGAGTTTCTCCTATATAGCGTACATATAGGGAACATGACCCGACTTTCCCCAAGGAAGGCTGGGTAATCAAATCATTGCCTTCAAGAGAGCAAGCAAAACCCTAAGAGAACAGAGGTGGACAATCAACAACTGAATTTCTCGTTTATGTACTTCTTTGAGGACTCAAAAATCCAGCCTGTATTTTGACTCTCCTAAGATGGTCAATAATACTCAAGCAGTGATGTGTGAAGCTAAGGTGCATTTGACCAAGGAGAGACAGGCTAGTTATCTAGGAGTTTAAGAACTATCAGGAGAGAAAATATTCTGAAAGAAGAGATGATTTATTAACATCTGCGTCTTCACCAGGCGTAGACAATACATGCCTTCCTTGCCTGCTAGGACTTAGGAGCTCTGACCATCTATGTACACATATGCCAGACATTAATGTCAGTCTTTTGTGTTTTAACCCCACTTTCCCATTTCAGCCAAAGAAAAGACAAACATAGCCTGCATCCGTTTCACCCAGTCGATAAGATGAGCAAGAATCAAATGTTTCCTTTGGAGTGGGACGGAAGACGGGCAATCAAACTGCTCAGCACCACGAACAACATGACAAAGACCCAATCACCAGATAGCAAAGCTCGGCATTCCATCAGGCCACAGCATTGATCCATTAAGTCACTGCACTGGCCATTATCCTAGTTAATTAAAAACGTAATTATCTTGCTTAATAATGAAATGTTTGACTGAGGAAATTAGATGGCAAACCTAATTGAAAACAACAGACGCCCACCCTCTCCTTAAAGAGCACCTGCCTGCATTTCTGCCCTCAGTTGCGAGCATTGCTGGTCTGTATCATTGAAGGAACGCTCCCAGCTCATTACCGAAGATATTATAGCATTTGATTAGCTGCTGCAAGTGATAATTACAAACCAATAACTTGAAGGCATTAAAAAAGCCAATTATGAGGTGAGGTCAAAAGTAAAAAAAAGGATTATCTTTCAGAGGCAAACTTTACTTCTTAGTTTCAGGAAGAAGGAGAGCAAACTAGATTGTGAAACAATGACAGGCTTTGTCATTGCCAGTTTATGTTTTCCAGAGATTCTTCCCTACTTCATGTCCAAAAATAAATTATAATCTTATGTCCTAATGTCATTTACGTGCTTTGTGGCAATGAAATAAGCAATGTGCAAAACAACTCATCAACATCTGCATACAGTGACAGCCAATCATAGTGTCCAATTTTCTAAGAATGGCACAGGTTATGCAGAGCTTTACCAGCCTGGACAAAAACATAAAAGTGGGCTGCTTTAATTAATGCCAGCCACTGGTAATTACTCTGGGCCACAATCCAGTCCAGCGTTTTTCCCCCGTATGAGACTTAAGACCGGAGCCAGCTATATGCAAATCAGCTTTGGTTCTGCTCTAATAGGAACTGTCCAGTTCGAATTCCCATGTCAAGCCCCCTCTGAGTAGGAATGCAAGCAACCCAAAACCAATTTTAACCTATTTAGGCCTTGTACGGTGCATCTTGAGTCTTATGGCACAGTGAGCATGGGGCCCATCTCTGAGCATACTGATCTGACTTAGGGTTTCATAGGGGCAAAAACAAAAAAGTGATGAGTGTACTGTTAGAATTCATCTTAGCCATTGGTGCTTATTTTGTCTACAAACCAATCCATCGTTTTTTTGTCCACCGTGGCACCTCAACATACGACAAATATCTGACTAGAGGGGCAGAGGAGGTGAAAAACGATTGTCTGGAATGTGGCCCTAAGCGATTGCTAGAGGCTCAGATTAATTCAAGCGTCCTTCCCATGCCCTTGTTTGCTGCAGTGAATGCTGTAAGTGTGATGGCTGTGTGGAGACGTGGGTCCCATGCTCACTATGTCACAGGACTTAAGCTGTACCTAACTGTCTAAATCTAATTAGACTGAAACCAGTCTGGGTTTGCTTGTGTTTCTGTCTGCAGTGGACCTGGCCTGGCAGTTCAGGCTGGACAGTTCCTTTTAGAGCAGGCCCAAGACTGTTTTTGCATATGCGAAGTGTCTACCTAAAGTGGCATAGTGAGAAACAATATTGGTCTGAAATGTGGCCCGAGCAATTGCCACTGGCTGAGAATAATTCAAGCATTCATTGCATCCCCTTGTTGTTTGTTGTGGAATTCATCATCCTGCACGGCATTCCTTAAGATTAATGAAAGGTTATATTGCTTGATCAGGATCTGTGCAAAATGTGTCCAAAGCTATCAAGAATGTGATTATTGGTACAAGTATAGAGTTAATGCCCAAGTCAGAACGAATTATCAGTATTTCTCAAGTTGAATTACATTCTTTATAAAACACTGGGTACCTCTTGCAAAGATGGGGGGCAGCTTCTGGTATACTTCACAAACTCAGCTAATTAAATTTTTTTGTTATAATAGATTCTGACAGGAAGCAAAATTGGAAGCCGGATTCTCCATGGCTTTGATGATGGTATCTGTCTATTGTCCCTATACCTGCAAATTTCCAGGTCCGTTAGCGTATGGACAGCAAAAGCCCATATTTGATGTTTGTCATTTTAATCATTTCAACTTTTTAACGAATTTTTAATATCTCTCAGAAAGCTAGCAAATCAATATAAAGTGTCATATACTTGGGGGGCGTGGCCAACCGCCGAGCATGGCGGACGCGAGCTAAGAGAGCTCCGTAACCCACCCTGACACCGTGGCATTTATCCGCCGGACATGGGCTCACCGACGCTTCCCACACAGCGTTTCATGAATCGGAAGGTCTGTAGACTCCTACGAACCGAAATTCGGGCAGTTTGAGGCTCGATATCGCTCTGAATGAGCGGGCGTTGCAGAGGACTGAGCTGGCGTTGATGCAGAAAACTGCGACGTGCCACGGAGGTGCAGCGAGAACCTTGCGGTCAGAATCGGCCATACAGATTGCTTGCGGAGAGCGCGACCGCCTTCCCTCTTGCAGAGCGGTTGTTTGATGAGCTCGTTACGGCCGCCCTAGATATAATTAACAGTATTGAGCCAGACTTGGACCCGGCCCAAGATGGCGGCTGCGCGGAGGTGACCGGCTCCCGATTGTTGACGGAGGCGCAGGGGACGTGCATGCGGCTCGGATCTGGACTGCCCCTGCCTGAGTCCGCTGCGGTAAGACGGACGGACGAAAGCTTGGCAGACTGGCTCTGAGGGCAATCTACCGGAAATCGGCCCACCTTAGAAGTGCTGGGTGCGCAGAGGCAAAACTGAGGCTGTGCATTGCGGGGCAGTGGATGCCATAATTGCTGAGAGTGACCTGAAAGAGGAGACCTGGGGAGTGTGTATGACCTGGGGCAACATCAGGAGGTGTCGATTGGCAGTTTGATGGGGATGCTTCTGATAACATGCCGGATAGCAGGACTTAACTCACTGAGCGTGGTATAGAGAACCAGTGCCTACGAAAGATCCACACAGACAGTCTGACACTTCCTTCTGCAGTTGCTCACACACCTCTCTCTGTGTGGCTGTCTGCCCAGGGGCACATGGTATCGTGGAGAGGAGCCGGTCTGGGAGTCACTGTGGTATGTGCCCTACCTGCATGAGGAGTGCTGGTGCCAGTATCCGCATGTGATGGAAGTGGACTGTGCCACTGGAGATCTAGACTGACCGGGAAGATAACGAAGCGCATTGGTATGAAGACAGCATTGGGAGCCCGATAGTGAGACGCTGTATACCACGAGATCCAACCTTGTGCAAGTACTGTGGACTATCTACTAACATCCTACAAGTGGTGTTGGGAGGTGAGAATTGAGCCATACACTGTTTCTGACCCTTTGGAGGACATGGGGCGCCCCAGAACCAAACAATCGGAACCCCCACCCCCTGACGGCCCATCGGGAACAGTACCGGATACACAGATGCGCAACCCGAACTCAGACGTGATTCCGCCCCCGGAGCCCACCAGTACTGAAGGCAAGCTGGACTTAATATTACAAGAAATACGAGACTCCAGAGCCATTATGGAAACGCAAATAAGTACACTGACTACCAGTTTTACTCTCTTGAAGGCTGAACACACGAAACTGGCGGATAAAGTTAAAAATAACAGGCTGGCACTTGATGATCTCGTACCCCAACAGGCGACACACGCCTCCCAAATAGAACAACTACAGCGCCAATTGAAAGGTCTCCAGGACCGTGTGGACGATGCAGAAGGACGCTCTAGGCGCAATAATGTGCGCATTCTGGGAGTACCGGAGAGAAGTGAAGGGGCCCATCCAACACAATTTGTCGAGCATTGGCTACGTGAACAGGTAGCTACGACGGGGCTAACTGAACATTTTAGTGTCGAACGCGCTCACAGAGTCCCGTCTAGACCTCCCCTTCCTGGGGCGCCACCCCGGCCAATAATAGCGCGGATCTTGAATTATAAAGATAGGGACACGAACTTACGGGCAGCACGAGAGAAGGCCCCGATAACATTTGAGAATAAAACAATTTCACTTTACCCGGATTTTACTTTGGTAGTACAAAGAGCGAGGGCTACTTTCCAAGACGTCAAAAGGAAACTTCGGCTGCACCAACTGAAATACGCCCTATTATTCCCGGCTCGCCTCAAGGTTCTCCATGATCAAAAAGCCCTGTTCTTTGACAGCCCGGTAGAAGCAGCGGACTGGCTGGACATTACTATGTCACCACCAGGCTCACAACACTCCTCGCAGTCCACACGACGACAGCAGCCAAAATCGCAACGACTGAGAAGAGAAAGAACTGACAAGGGACACCAAGATGGTACCGATCGAGGAGGACACCCGTCACAAGAACAGATCTCGGACAGCCAAAAGGACGCGATCCTGACGGCAGTAGCGCTAGCGGCTCATGATGCACAATTGGTGGCGGAAACTATAGACTCTTCGGAAGATGTGAATGCACAATCTGACTCGGACTCTAGCTTGGCACTGTTTCCCCTAGTCACCCCTCAAACGGTCAATGATTATCTGGGGTGATGGCAGGGCCTATATCCTGCGGCTGTCAAGGACTGTCAGATGAGTATCTATGTGCCTATAATATATGCTGAATATGCCAATTATGTGATTATTTAGACAATCTAGAAGTATTGGTTGGTTGAGTTGTCTACAATGATGATGGATGTACAAAATAGGGTGTGGGGGGGGCTCTAAGGTCATTGACTTCTTGAGTCTTACATGGAAGATGCTATGAGACGGGTGGTGGCCACTACCCCTCAGGCAACTGCATTTCGTTATGGAAACTATGGAGTTCTTTCTGTGTTTTCTTTGTTGGTTTGGTTCTCTTTTTTTGTGTGGGGGAACCTAGTATTGAAAAGTTTATTGGGGTTTATAGGCTCGACTACATGTGATAGACAGGGCGCTCAGTGTGCGGGTAATTATGTGATGCTCAGTTTGTATGTTTGGCAACTTGATGGCGCAACCTAATAGATATAAATATACGTCCTGGAACGTTAGAGGTATGGGGTCGATACACAAAAGGCATAGAATTTTGGCACAATTAAACCGTAGGAAGACACAGATAGCCTTTTTACAAGAAACACATCTAGTACAGGCGGAAGCCGCTAAGCTTCTTAAGAAATGGAGGGGACAACTGTTTTTTACTTCTTATTCTGCGTTTGCCAGAGGGGCGGCGGTATGGTTCAGGAATGGCACCCCTTTCAAACTTATAGAACAAAAGGCAGACTCGAATGGGCGATATGTGCTGTTGCATGGCTTGTTGGATGGAGAACACATAGTAGTAGGAGTATCTATGCCCCGAACACGGAACAAGACAAATTTCTGGCAATTCTTAGTACGGCTTTGGTGGGATGGGAAAGGTACCCATGGATCCTAGGTGGAGATTTCAATGCAGTGCTGGATCTAGCCCTGGACAGATCGCACCTTCCCCTGCAAGGGACGGGGTGTAGGAAACAAACAGAAGCGCTTCAGGCATGGGCAGAAGGTTGGGGAGTGGGAGACATTTGGAGGGAGAAACACCCAGTAGGCAAAGAATACTCCTTCTTCTCCGCCCCACATAGCCTACACACTCGTATAGACAGGATTTTTTGTTCACCGACGCTACTCGACACTGTTATGGACACCACACATTTGGCCAAAACGTATTCAGACCATAACCCGGTAGAGGCCACATTATTGTGGGGGAAGGTTCCGACACCAATCCCGTCATGGAAGTTAAGCCCGTTACTGCTGGAAGACTCCGTGTTCCGCAATACCCTCTCCACGGCCATAACCCAATATTTTAATGAGAACAAAAATATAGCGAGCACTCGACAGCTTGAGTGGGACGCCTTTAAAACGGTAATAAGGGGGTGGCGATTAGCACAAAGTGGGTGTCCGTGCAGCACTCCTTGGCAGGCTTACGGATGTAGAGAATAGGCTGGGAAAACTGGAACAGGAAGCGGTAACAAATGACACGAGCAAAACAGAGTTACAAGAACTGCACATAGTACACGCAGAATTATTGGAAGACCTCCGAGCTCTGGATTATAGATTATATACACAGAAGCAACATGTGAATGCGGATAGAGCGGGCCCCTTGCTTGCTAGGATTATCAAAATGCACCACCAGTGTCTCCCATTCTGGAAATAGATGTCCCTGGCGATGAGGTGAAACACACACAATTGGAAATTAATGCCGCTTTTCAGCAGTACTATGAGCGGCTGTATACGTCACCGGACCGGGCAGAGGAAAGGGAATACGAGGCGTTCTTTGAGGGATTGCAGCTCCCTACACTAAGCGAAGGCCAAGCAGTAGACTTAAAGAAGCCGATCACACACATGGAAATAAAAACGGCGATTAATGCCCTCCCCGTAACAAGTCGCCAGGTAATGACGGCTTACCCATTGAATTTTATGCGATGTACTCTGAGTTGTTAATTTCCCGACTGCTGGAATTGTATAGAGTAGCGCTAGATGATGGCTCACTCCCCCTCACTACTGTACAGGCAACAGTGATACCCTTGCTAAAACCGGGAAGAGACAGCAGAGATATGGCGAGTTATAGACCCCTATCGCTCCTTAATACGGATTACAAGATCTTGAGTAAACTGCTAGCAACAAGACTATTACAATATTCCCCCAAACTGATACACACTGACCAGTGTGGGTTTGTACCAAATAGGAGTACGGCACTCAATATCCGGAGGCTCCATATGGTAATGTCGCAGGTGCCTACGAACGCTGATCCGCGGGGCTGCATTTCTCTGGATCTGAGGCAAGCATTCGACTCGTTACACTGGGATTATATGTTGGCGGCGTTGCCTAGATTCGGGATTCCACCGGAATACACGAACTGGGTGAGACTATTATATACGAATCCAACGGCAAGGGCCCGCACGGGGACACACATTTCAAGCCAATACCGGGTAGCGAGGGGTACTAGACAGGGTTGCCCGCTCTCGCCCTTACTATTCATTTTAGCGCTGGAACCGCTACTGCAACAATTGCGTGTAATGGCAGGACACAAGGGGGTACGTATAAATGGGGAGATGCATGTGGTTTCGGTATACGCCGATGACCTTATATTATTTATTGCAAATATGGACGAAGTATATGACCCCATGCCAGAGCTTTTCTCAGTGTTTCAAAACTCTCGGGACTAACAATAAATGAGGACAAGTCTTACGCCTTCTTTTTTAATGACGTAGCCAGAACCGAACCAATTCAATTTGGTTGTTGGAAGTTCCAGACTGCGTCGGTTACTTTTAAATATTTGGGTATTCAGATTTACCGGGATGTGGAGGATATTTTAGATGGTAATTTGACTCGCTCTATAATCTCACTTCGACGGCAAATAAGGTTCTGGACTTCCCTGCCGATATCGGTAGCTGGGCGGATAACCATAGCCAAAATGGTGATGCTACCAAGATTATTATATTATTTCGTTAATTTGCCCATTATGATTCCACTGCAAACGTTTAAATTACTGGACACCCTCCTGGTTGAATTAATATGGGGCTCGGGACGTAGGCGGATAGGGCTCGCCAAGCTACAACTAGCTACGAAGCAAGGGGGTATGGGAGTCCCTGACATGAGAGCTTATTGCTATGCAGGCCAATTACAGTGGCTGGCATATTGGATAACTGGCCGTAACTTGAGAGAAATATCCATAACGTCCCAAGCTTGGGAACGTGGGGAACTGCATGTATTACTGCTCCCAGGCAGCAAAACACCGATGTCGGCATCCCCACTTTTGCGGACAGCCCTACAGTATTGGAAGAGGGCCACGCGTTATACTAAAATATCGGTGCCCTACGCCCCCAATATACCCCTGTTGGGCCTTGCACTTTCATCGGGAAGGGTGACACTGAGACACATAGAGATCTGGGCAGAGGCGGGAGTGTCCACGATAGGCGACTTGTTTACTGATGGCACATTGATAAACCAGGACACATTTGTGCGGGAGACGGGGGTACCAGATAGACTGTTTCTGCTGCATGCACACATTTCTCGCTATATCAAAATGGTTTGGGCCCCAATTGGCGATGAGCCGCAGACCCATGCACTCACACATATGCAGTATTTGATGGGTAATGGCAGTCACCTAACGAAATGGCTGTATCGGGGTATCCGCACACACACCTCTATTTCGCTGCAGTTGACTCGTGCTAGATGGGATGCGGATATTGGCCGCACACTCACAGATAAGGAGTGGGAGATAGTGGTGGAACACCCAAGTAAGATCTCTAGGAACCCGAAATTTAAATTTATACAGCTCATGATCGTGCACCGTGCGTATTTAACCCCCCCACAAGCTTAGCAGAATGTTCCCGGAAGTGTCAGGTGATTGTCCCCGCTGCCAGTCCCCAAGTGCCGGTTTACTACATATGTTATGGGACTGCCCGAGATTACTGTATTATTGGTCAAAGGTGCAAGAACTAGTGAATAGTGTGGCACCGACCGGGAACATTCGGTCACTAGACTGTTGCATACTAGGTCTAGGACCCAAGAAAAAAAAGGGAGATCCCACCCGCAGATTTGTGAACCTTGCACTGATTTTAGCGAAGAGGAATGTGACCATGAGGTGGAAAGCTACCAGGCCGCCCAACTTGTTGGACTGGTATAATGAGATGGTGCGATGGGGAAGGGCAGAGGGAGCAGAATTACAGAGAGAAGAACAGAAAGGGTTGCGAAAGGTACCGATCTCCCTGGACTGGAATGCAATGATGGAGGAGTTTGTAACCAAAGACTTACAAAAATAGTGACAGGACGTATAGTCCAGGACCGTAAATGTTATCAGATGATGTAGAAACTGCACTAGATAGTACAATATAATCCATGTACGTGTTGCCTATATGCTAAACTGTATCCGAATGGATAAGTATCACTGAGTCCGCATGGGTGATAAATGCGTATCATGTATACAAATGTTAGTTTGTGCCTATATTGGGGGGGGATGGGAGATGATGTTTTTTGAATATTTTGTTCAAATGAGAATGCAATGTCCATGATAAGCCTTGACGGATAAAATATTCGTGTTATTGTAAAAAACTTAATAAAAATAAGTTTAAAAAAAAAAAAAAAGTGTCATATACTTGATTACTCACAGTGGAGCTTGCCATTTTGAAGAATGCTGTAGAAGTCCTGGCTTTCTAATAACTAGAGAAAGCCGAAATAGGAAATACCACAAATCCATGTTTGCTCTCAGCAACTGTGACAAAATAGTGGCACAGATGTTGACAATTCTTTATACGAATTTATGACCGTGATGCTACCATCACATACAGAGATTGACTGACTTCCAGTTTGTAAGCTCTTGGACTCAATACACCTTGGTTGTAACCCTGGGTTACACAAATGATGCATCGAATTGTCCATCTAATTGCTGACTCCATGTGCATTTATCATTTATCTGCAAGCGCGTTAGTTTGAAGCAGCAAGAAGACCACAAAGGACACTTTGTCAATGTAAACACCTAAGTCCTGATTCACAATGACTAAAGAATGAGTACGTCTGATTTATTCTTGTAGTAGCCCTGGCTTACTCTTGCACATCATGCTCAGGCCATGAGTACTGAATATTGTATGAAATCACGATAAAGAGCAAGGACAGAGAAAAACTGTGCATGGTGTTTAACCAAATGCAGTCAGGGAAAAAAGTAGTCTGGATAGGCCACACAAACATTCTTTGCCATAAAATTATTTTTTGGCATTCACAGAAGAAGCAAATGTTTGCATATTGTCTCATTTAGTGTTCTGAGATCATTTCCAGAGACAATATTTCTTCAATCAAAGAAGCCTTTAGAAAAAGATGTAGGCTACCTAATACGGCACTGCATAAATAATGTAGACTTGGGAGAAACGTATTACTGTCTCTGGTGCGGCAAGTTGTCCTGATGATCTGTCACATCCAGCAAGGGCGAAGACGACACTTGTACCAACATACTAGAAAGCCACGACAGTGCAGTTTTCCACGCCTTTGTTAATGTGTCACGGTAATTTTTGAATATATGAGTAACCAGTCACCCAGAAGTGAGTGAACATTCTTGTACAGAGAAAATCAGCTAACACCCGAAACACTCCAAGAGCAGTGGTAACTGAGTCAAGGTTGAACTTGATTTTGGTATAGGTTCAGTCCACACAACTGGGTTTGGAATGTCTGAGCAGGCCTGCAAGTTGTTGACAGAACTGCTAAGTACTGGAAATCCTCAACATCTTCTTCTCGATGGTTTCATAACTAGTTAGAGTACTGTGTTTCGACTCCACACAAATCAAACATTTGTAAGGTTCTTCTCCTGTGGTTGCACTTCAGAATCATGATGATTCCATTCTACAGTGGAAGGGGCAAGCTGATTAAAAGGAAGCGCCCCTCTTTCAAGTGCAACACTGTGTACAATTTCACTGTAGTTGGAACGGCTTATCCCATTACATGTAAATACAATTTTTGCTCTTGGGATTGCAAATTGATATTAAGTGATGCAGATCACCATTTTAGTCGTGTCTCTTACTTGTGTTTTTTTTTTTTTTTTTAACAATGTATTGTTATTTTTATAAAACTGATGCTTTCATTTATTTGAAAAGATGCAAAGCCATTTACCTAACACACATTACTGTGAGACTCAGAGTTGAATTCTGTCATAGAAAATCCAATATATTAACACGATTCAAACACTTTCATGACAAAGTGGAAAGCATTTTAAAATATTTGTGAGAAATGAAACTAACGGGGAAAATCAAACATTAACCAGCATCCTTATGTTGAACTAAACCATTTTACTTTCTGTTGATGGCTGATTCTTAGTCAGACTGTGTCATGGGTAGTGTTACAGAGTCACTAAATATCAACCAATGTTGCCAAATTATTGCTAAAATGGTAAAACCCACAGGATTGCATTTCCTGCAGTGATACTTATTTTGGTTAATCCAACCGAATATGTCCTTTGGCTGTGATATATTTTGCAGACGACTTATTTGTTTGGGTAAAACGTCTCTTTTTGTTATCGCAAGCATATCAAAAGGCCTAACAGTCCTGTAACTGCATATTACAATCATTGTTTCAGATCACATTTTGCACAAAATCTTGGCAAGCACAACATTTCTAGTCGAGGCATGCTGTGGCAAAACACTGAGAGCGAGAACTCCAGAGGTGTAACACTGTCTGTGAAGAAATTGAATTGAGGTTGGCAAGGATTTCTATTAAAAATAAACAAGAGACCGCAGACATCCGATACTTTTTCAGTTAAATTTAATTTTGATGCTGCTCTTTTATTAAGAAAAAGTCTTACTGATTTGCTTGAGGTCCCTCATAGGTAAAACTATTTACTTCATACCCAAGAGTATCTAGTGTGTTATTGCAGGAGTAGCACGATTGTTGCTGCAAATGGGCGGGGGGAGGTATCGAGAGAATGGTGGATAAGGGTGAGAGTGAACAGCGGAACACTTTCATAGGTGTAGAAGTGAATAATTTATGAAGATAGAAATTACAAAGTTGGGTGTTGATGTGTGTTGTGTCCACAAACAGCTGACTGATGACCAAGGTATGTCTAGCTAAAAGAAGGGCACTGATGTGAATAGAATGTCGGAACAGGTCTGGCCATTAGTGAGAGGTTGACATATGAAAGGACAGAGCGTAAGGTTAGACTTGTGAGAAAGAATTTTAGCAAAAACAGTTCAATGACAGATGAATAGTAACTTCCAAATCCCAACTCCTTATTTCTGTTCTTCACGTTATTTCAAGGTAATCAAGGTGCTGCATTGGTATCAGAGCTAGCAAGTCAGGTCAGAAAAATATGCCCAGCACAAGAGCATGTTTAAAATGCACTACTTCATCGATGTCAGTTTTTAATTTGAGATGTCAAGAATCTAAAGGACATTATGGGCTATTATGATGTTGGGCGGACTCACGTCAGTCCGCCATCACCGCGGTCTCGGGACCATGGTGCGGTCGCATACTCCCATTTCTCTATGTGAGCTTGTGCTGCGGACGTAAAACGGCCGTAGTCCAGCTCCCATGGAGAAATGGGAGATTCTGTTAATCCCTGCACCGCATGGCGGGCACCTCAAGGTGCCTGCTAGACGGTGCAGGGATTAACAGAGGGGCTCCATAGGTGCCCCCTCGGCCCCCAACCGGAGGCCGTAGAGGGATGGGGGCCCTGCTAGGGGCCCCCAAAGTCACTTTCCAACAGGGTTTCCATGTCGGAAAGCCCGACATGGAAAGCCTGTCGGAAACCGACATTGTAATCCCATTGGCGGAAACGACGTCCTCTGGGATTACGCTGGAGCCTCCAACTGGCCGATGGGCTCCTCGAGCCTGTCAGAATCCAGACGGAATAACCAGCCGGTTTCAATTCTGCCTGCCTACACTGCTATTAGGCAGTCAGAATCGAAACCGGAGATGTCGGTCAGAAAGCCTCTGACCTGCAACATCTTAATCGGCCGGATGTGTTTAACCTGTGTATGAGGTGTGCTCAAAGATGTTTGAGGGGATTGATGAGGAGCTGCTACACCTTGCTAACCACTTAAAGGTTTGAAGGCAGGTTGTACCCACTAACATGATTTAGGAAAATGTTGTATGTCGTCTTCTTAGTGCAACACAGAGACTGCAGGAAAGCAATTTGCTCCATTAGTGGGAAACCGAAATATTGAAGAGTGATTGAGCAGGAAGAAGACAGATTTGTGGAATTCTACATATTAGCGGCTGCTTCTCTGTGTTTTGAGTATGTTTGTTCACACTTATTGAATGAATACATCATTTGAGAAAGGACTGCGCCCAATTCTGAATGGGACACTCCTGGCCCTCTCTAATCTTTTAGATTGCTGTGTAGAATGATGTGGTCTATGCAGTAGAAACAGAGTAGATTAATGATGGAGGGAAAAGATCTGTTATGATGCTATCCTAATATATGATACTTACAAGGGGACCATCAACAAGGAATGATACTGTTTCCCTCTGGGTAGGACTTCAAAACCAGAATGGCATGGTTAAGGGAACTGGTTCTTGAGCTAATATAGTTTACTTTGATTTTTCCTAAGGACACCAAGTCGCTTCTTATGATGGTATTTTCTCAAATTTATTATTAGTAAAGACGGTAGGTAACCATTATAATGTGAGCACTTTACATCAGCAAATTGCTGATCCCCTTTACAAAGAATATGTTGGACAATCACTACACAGTTGCTTTTTTGATGAAGGAGATACATTCCTTGGTAAATATTCCAGCATTCTAGTGAAGTAGAGGGGTTTTCTAATTTTACATTGAACCAAGCAAGATGACAAGAAGCCGACTTCAGACTTTGCATGCAATGAATTTGTTCTCCCTTAGTCAGTTCTTTGCCTCATGTTTTCACATGATGCCTGACGAGAATGGTAGCTTACCTCAAGCAGAAGAATCACAAGAACAATTGCCGAGAAGAATGAAAGGAAAGATATTGCAGAAAGAGAACATTTTGTCACAACTTGAGAAGGATTCCTGTGAAATACTTTCTTTAAACAAAATATGTTGTCCTTCTGACCAATTCATACATCAGAGAATTTACTTTGGATTCTTAGGCTGTTGCACAATCTCCCTTTAGCTTGTCTGCATTAAAACATTAGCATCACTCACAATCCTTTCTTCAAGAACTTAAAGGAATGTACCTGGCTCCATGTCCTGATTTGGCATCAAGAATCTGCACAGTAAGTAGATGAAAGAGGGAAATAATTTCTATTTGAACTCAAACATATTGCTCTGCAGATGGCACTAGGAAGCTGCTCTCAGTTTGAAACACAGGAAGAAAAGGGAATGGGCTAGTGGATTGATAGGGTCTTGGTTTAGGGAATGGTGAGGCTGGACTGCTTTATTCACAAATTGGGACATGAGAATGAAAAGACACGCAAATAACCCAGACTTGTGCAACTGTGTTAATGGAATCTGAAAAATAAACCTCACAACTTTGAATGTCTGCATCAATTTGTAGGACATCAAGATTTTAAAGTTCTCTTCTTATTAAATGCCACACAAACTAAAACATTTTCTTTAAGACTCCGTGTTTATGCCCAAAATTAAAATTCACCACATTCTGTACTTTAAACCATTGCCTTCGTTGCTTTCTCCTTCCTCTATCATCCAACAAGTACATTACATCTGTGGGTGTTTGTTAGGTTCTGTTCTCTAGGCGCATCTCTTCATGCTATAATTAATATATTCTCATTTTCTTCCAATCAAGGTACATCTCCCCATGTTATAGTTTCTGTAGGAGAGAAGGATCTGCTTCACATGGGTACCCCCACTTTTTGCTGATGCTTCACTGTTTTTTGACTTTAGTCTGGCTGGGGCCCTGCTAATCAGAACCCCAGCCTAGCTGCTTCCTCTCTAAAATGGTTTCCATGTGCCTTAGGCACATCTCTGATTGGAATCTGGAGTGCCCTTATAAGTCCCTGGTATATGGTATACTATGTACCCAGGGCATAGGTACCTCAGAGACCTACCAGGGGCTGCAGCATGTATTGTGCCACCCCTGGAAGGCCATCCAAAATGACACCACAGGTCTGCTACTGCAGCCTGGGTAAGGTGGTGCATGCACCCCTTACTGTGATATAGGTTACCTATATCACTACATATGTACACACATATAAACCTATAAGTCACTCCTATGGCAGGCCTTATCAATCCTGAAGGCAGAGTGCTTGGTTCTTATGTGAGAGGGTGCCCCTGCATGAGCAGAGCCCCTCTGCAGCGTTCGGAGGCCCTTCTCTGATGCTGTTTGTAGTGCAGCCTGACCATATACTCTTAAGTGCATTATATCCTCGCGGTACAATGCTAACTTTGGACTAAACATGTCGTGTTTGGTGTCAAACATCTTGGAATACTGGCGGCGGGGGTAGCATTCCACCCTTCTAGAGGGAGAGACATGTCCACACCGGCCTGCCCGGTAACTTCTTTCCAGAGCCCTGGCATCACAAAATGGATGCCGCTGCCACAGACACGGGTCTGGCCTCCTGCTGCTGACTGAAACTCCGGCAGGGGAGGCCTGGACAATAGGTTTCCTGTCGCAGGGAGGTGTAACCACCTCCCCAGACAGGATAATGTGTATTGGGGCTAGGCGGGAGCACTCTCTGGTGCTCAGAAGTCCTGCACTGGGGGCACACTTGGTGTCCCTGTGCATATGCCAGTTCAAACCGGTTGCAGGGGCTACCTGCCCCTGCTCTGGCGCGAAACTGGACAAAGGGAATGGGTGTAACCACCCTCTTCCCTGACCCTCCCATAGGTGGGTCCCCAGAGTATGTCCAACCCCTAACTTGGTATAAGTATGGGACCCCAGTCCTTAGGACTTTAGATTTACCTGGACGAAACTCTGATACAGAATCCTGGACCTTCGACGCTCTACTTGAAGATTAGAGGACTGAAGAATCTCCCTTGGGGTCAAGGAGTGACTCCCCCTGCTTGGCAGGCACCCAAGAAGCAATTGTCCGGTCTGCATCGCTGAAGCTCCCGCCGGACGCCGAAGTCTCTGCATCACCAGAGGTGGATTTCCAGACTTCCCCGAGGCTGCCCTGAGTCCCCAGCAAAGCTGAGGCCCGTAGCTGTCGTGGGTAACGTGGAACCGTGACCCCTGGACACCGAGCACATTTGCAAGTGCATCCTCTTCCTGGTCTCCCACAAAGTTGTGCTTTGGGCTCCGAGTAGCCCCCTCCTCCAGCACCGACTGCACGGAAGATCACTGGCCTCCACTCCACGAGTGTCCTGTGAGCCAGCTCTAAGTGCGTCCACTCGAGGCTCCTTCGCGGTCGCTAGTCCGTTGGCTAGTGGGCCCTCCCGAAGGCAACTCTTCTTTTGCTTGGGCTTTCCTGGTTGCTCGAGACGTGCCCTGACTTACCCTCGCTGGGTGAGTCCCTCAGACCTTGATGGTCTGTACCACCGTCCTTCTTCTATTTCCACGTGACTTGCCGTTGCCAAGGCTTGTTGGGTCCAATCCGGTCGCCGACACCCCTGCAATCGACAGACGTCGTGGGACAGCTCGAATCCAGCTCCTGGGTCGTGCGTCGACGCCTCCTGGACCTCGTGGCTGAAGAGTCAAGACGACCGTCAACCTACCTGAAGCACCCGACATCGGTGGGCATCTGCTCATCGCCTTCCTGGTCACTGGCTAGTGACCCAGACTCTGTCTCCTCTGCTTTCAGGTTCTTCAGATCTTTGATCCACCTTTGGATCCACCCGAACACTTTCGACTTGGTCGCCAGCAGCACTTTGCAGCAGATCGCCATTGAAAACGACGACGAAACCCGACCCCGAAAGACACCTATGCACCCGGCTTCCTGGGTGAGGTAACTAGAGTACTCCGGTGCTCCCGTGGGTATAGACTCTAGAACAACCTAGTTCTAAAAGGGTTTGCTCCAAGTCCTCCTCTAAGTGTCCTTTTTCTTTAAAACTCCAACCGCGACATTCCCCCTAGAAGTCAACGGCGGCTCGCGGCTGTGTTCTCACACTGCACGCGTCCCCCGTGGGTCCCCTGTGTCACTACCTTGGGTGGTTCCTTGAGGGCCAAGCACTTCGACAGGCTCTAGGCCTTGTGTCTAGCTCAGTCATGGTTCTTATACCACTTTATTGGTATATGGTTTGGTACACCCCTAGGGCTCAAACGTGTATTTGTGCTATTACTGTTGATAACTAACTTATAACGTATGTACTTCGAACTCTAGCCTCATAAAGAGACTAGAGGGGTGTGTTTAGTAATAAATACATATATTTTGAATATATACCTGGTGTGGTCCTCTTTCATTTGGTCACTCAAGAGATTATAGACTGGTAAAACAAGCTGCTTTACATTCCTTCAAGACTTAGCCTGAAGGCTGCTCTCCATAGCTACCACTAGGATAACTTTCAATAAAGGTTGTCTTTAACCTATCTCCAATAAGGGGTTGTTTGGACTGGTGCAAGGTGCCCACTATAATAAGTGGACAGCATATACCAGGCCAACTTCTCACAGTTTCATCTTTTGGCATTAATTTGTTTACATGCACAAAGAAAAGCTCAGTCTTTGCAAATGTCAGTCCATTGATAACATGATATGGATTTGTTTGCTTGAGACATTTTATAATCCAGTTTTGTGTACACAGCATAATTACTTAATCAACCCAAACATTATCTTTCCCCATTGAATTGATGAACATTTATTGCTGTAAGAAGAAGGGTGAAATATGGTGGCAGCATAATGAGTTTATGCATGGGCTGGATTTGAGCTGAGAAAGCCTGAGATGATATATTTGGAGGCCAATGGCTAGAATATGAGGTGGGATTAAGCCTGGAACAAAAGGAAGGGATAGTGGGAGTTAAATGATTGTTGTCTTAGGGAGCCAGAATCACAACATTGTGTAGCCCAAGGGGTTACATACCAGAAATGTAAGAATTGGATGAAATGATTGATGACAGGCACAAGTGGAGATGTGGAGATCTATTTAGAGAGCAGAGTGAAGTGAAGTATGGATGGATTAGCCAGATCTTACTGTATCATTTAACTATCAGCAAGATTCCACCAATGCCAGAGCAGTATCCCACCTTTTTTTTCGGTGCTACGTGTATTACCTTCTGAATATCCAATTCCAGCCATCTTAGGGTGTTTGAGACCATAGGGCCTACCTAAAAGACAAAGAAAGTTCAGTGCTTCCCACCATTCTATTGCTGCTTTTTTATTTTGATAATATTTTGTGATGTCTTTCAATATGAGGTTAATACATTCCATCACCAATACCGGTTTGCAAATCCCAGTATTACATGCAGCGACTCTCTTGCAAATCTGCCTGGTACATGACATGAAAAAATGATTTCAGTGGTCTGTTTATTTCATGAAATAACTTCTTTATGTTTTATATTTCACTTTTGATAACTTGATTTGATCCCAAAGATTGATCTTATTAGGCATATGTGAATGTAACTTTATAAAATACATTTATTTGATTGAAATACTATTTGTGTTTGATTGAAATATCTGTATGATATTAATATTTATTATACAACATTGATAGTGGGAGAGCATTCTTTGTAATACCTATCACAAAATAAAGTTTTCATCATGAAAATTAATCTATGTTTGTGTATAGAATCTTGCAAACAGTCAGGGTCTTGTTTAGAGTTTGGCCAATCAGTAGGGGGTGTTCTATCTGTCCTCTCTAGTGAGCACGGAGGCCCTTACAGCCAAAGTGTGGCATAAGGGAAGTCCCAAGCTTTTTGCAGACGCGTGGAACATCTGTCATACTCTAAATAAGACCCTTAATTTCCATTTTCATTGGGTTCTCTTATAGACCACAGTCATTGCACATAAATGTGCTTCAAATTGTAGTATTGGTCCGGCAAGATCGAATACAATAACCACTAATACAGAAAATATGGAATTGATATACTCCTCATAGATCAACTTTGATACCTCAATGTATGAGGCTACCAAACACAGACATAGACATTCACAATAACATGCAAAATATAATAACAGAAAACAAAGCCATGAAAACAAAGGTATTTGATTCTACATTGTGAAAAAGAGGTTGGGTTACAAATCTGTGATACAGACATTATGCCGGATTCAGCAAGCAATAATACGTATAAGTAAAGAAATTAGAACACCACAGAAAACCTATGAGGCAGTACACAGCATAAGATACAATTTATGAATGATGCAGCATTGCAGTCTATCAATTAGTAGTAAGATGGGTAACTGCTTGTGACCTGTCGTTACTTTCATATTGCCTGGGCATGAAAGGAGTCAGAAATGGAACTTCTGTGAATAATATTATAAGCCCATTGGTGTACAAAAATATCACAGTAACAACCATCCCCAACTGAAGTTATGAAATGCGATGTGGCAGCTCCCACATGAACCATTTAGCAATATGGTTATCTAGGTGGACCTTCAGGAGAGATTACCCCAAAAATTGCATAAGCAGTTGTGACAGGAATCTCAGTATTACTGAAATATTTATAAAGGCAACATAACTCTTGCCAAAAAAGGGTGAAGATCGATGCATTCATAAATCATACCAAAATAACAGGGAGCCCCATCTAACATATTTGCCAGACACTTTACTGAATCTTACAAAAATCTATAACAATTCATATGGCTCCACATTTTAAAGACTAGTGTGCTAGGAGGAAGAGTAAGCAGCTTAGGAGAGGATAAGTGATACCATTTATTTAAAAGGGAACTGCAAATGACTGATTCATTGGTTCATGTTCTTTACCTACGTTGAAGTTCTTAACAGTCACACACCATTACACAAACTTAAGGTTTGCAGGTTTATACCCCTAAGCTCTGGGATGTAGTCTCATTAAGTTAGAGTTGTAGAAAATCATGAGAAATCTCAGATTGTCACCAAGCCATTCTCTCTATTGGCTAATCACCCCACATCCCATTTCTGAGTGAAGGAATTTGATGACTTACTGAGTTAGAGCTATACAAAAATAATACAATAAAATTAATTAAGCGGATGCAGCGAAACCTCTTGCAATGACCTCCCTGAGCATGAGGGTAAGAACTCAAGCAAAAAGGGTTCGATCAACAAAAGGTCGGTTTTACCTCTACATATGATGTTGATGTATGTATGAGGAGGCTTTACGACTGCCGCAGTTGGGTTTAATAAAAGCACCTTTCAGTGTTGTTTAAAAGGATAAGAAACTAAGTACATGGAAAGTGGCAATAAACGTCTTCTTAGGGTCTTACACACTGTATTCAGAGTGAATATGGAAGCACTGCTCTCCTCTGACTTGACGTTTTCACAGTGTAGCAAAAGGGCAATTGAGGACATTTATGACTTGAATGTGAGAACTCTTTCAAAGTCGAGAAACCCTTTAGGGGTTTAGAGTCAGTGGTGCTCCCTTTAGCAAGAACCTCCAGTTACACTAGATTTTAATGTGCTGCTCATCTTCCATTTTATTGTGGTACCCTCCTATTGATAGATACTAATTGACTTTCAATATTTCACTATTCATCAATAAACCCATATCATTGCATGTCTCTGTACCCACAAACTGTCAAGCAACTTAAAATCACATACCTACAATTGCTGCTTCTCCACTAAATAATATTCTGTTTTTTGTTTTCCCCTGATCAATATCATCAGATTCTCTGTGTTCTAACACTTTGTGAGTCACTGTCAAGGAAGATAAAAGCCAGTCTGATGAGATGTTTGCGAGAAGTGCTTGCAAAGGCCATTACTGTGGTTCAACAATGCTATAGTTCCTTTTGTGAACCTGCCTGTCAGAGGCGACGAAGTAAAAGAGCTTCATCTCCTTTGCAAGGCGAGATATGCTATTATTCTCCTCATATGAAAATCAATACATGCGATTTAAAAGGGGGATGAAGACAAAGTGGCTTTAGGCCGCATGAAAGACAGAACCTTGAAGAATGTATGCTCTCTTGCAACCACAGAAGACAGCTTTGGTCATAATGGACTTAAACCAATGTCAAGAGTTTTCATAAAAGGACAGAAAGCAATTGGTGTCCAAAAGACCAATTACACAATACAGAACACAAAGCACACAACAGCAATGTAGGGCGCATGTCAGCCATAGAGAATATTTTGTCCTTGAATCTGAATTGCATGTTTTAGTGATATTCATTAACTGACAGACTACCTCATAAAAAAAATTGTTAATAAATGATATTGTTATCATTAAAGTGGTTCCTGGAGTATACAGTAAAAAATATAAAGAGGGGTGACAAATCAGTATTATAATAAATGTAAAATGGTACGTTTTGAAAACATGGGGGGAGAAAAAAGGTTTGGTCCGCAGAGAAAAAAACACAGAAGGCCCTATTCATAAAAATGTTAGTACTTCTACATATCCCAAAGGTGCGCAAAAAGCTTCAATTGTTGCCTGCTACACGAAAAGTTGATTCACAGCATCAGGATTGGCTGAATATTCCGACAAAAAATTCCACTGAGGATTTGGGAAAGTCTGCAAGTAGGATAGATTTTCCAAAGTCGTAAATTTAGGAGTGGGAAAATTGGTGTTCCCAGAAGAAAAGGAAAGTCTATCGCTTGGGAAGCTCGTGATCACATGCACAAGGACACACATTTGTGGGTATTTACAAAACTTACCAAAGGCTTTGTGTCCTCAATTTGTGCACACATGCTTAGTGCCAAGACAGGTTGGAGTGAAGGATTACGATTTCTCCACCTGGACAACTATTTCTAAGGTGCAGAGAAAGCTATCTGTGATTGTGCGCATGTTGGATATACTCATGATGACTGTGGATGTTCATATATTCCGTGCATGATTCTGGGATTTTTAAGAATCTCCAAAGAAGCAGAAATCAGGGCAACTCATATGCTGAGGTCTATGGTCTGTTGATTTCCATATATTTCCTAAGAATTCGGAAATCAGAAAGAATCTAATAGAATATGGAATTCTAACATGTAGAGTGCCGAAAAACAAAATGTTCTGGTGCAGAGCACAGGAAAAGTATGAATACACCAGGCAAAAAGCAGCACATAAGTACGTAACAGAACAGCATTGCAAAAAACATGAAAACCATGAACAAGCTGTCCTCAAAGTGGTATTCGGAGAAACATAACAAAGTCAGGGCTGCTACTAACCCAAAACCATCAAATGGTGAACTGAAAACTGAATTACTGATCTGGAAAGTATTAATAACAGCTGGTATGGGTCTTTCCATATGTGGCTGTACACACTATGAGTTAATTGGCACAGTTCACACTCAGAAGAGGTGGGAAAAGTACCAGCAGGTGTCTAGAACAAACCTTGTATGAAGTGATCGCCACAACATGCATGTGTTAATCGGTGTCACTACAATCTTATTCACCGTTGAAACCAACAGTGCTTATCCATGCAAAAATGCCAACTAACCACCTATTACACATTACAGTAATGGTCTCACCATTAACTTTAATTAAATGTTAATCTTTTAAGATACCTTTCTAATGATTATCTCATTGGGATCTGTGCTACGCATTTGGCTAAGAGAACATTCGGACCATTGTCTGAGTTGTGGAGTTAAAGCGGTGCAGGAGCGGCAGCCATTGGGCAGGCATCTACACTAGCTGCATGCCGACCTTGATACCATTCTAGCACCTATGGCCCATCTCTGGTGTCAAACTGCACTAATTACAAACAAATCCATGGTGACAAGAAAGTCTCTGCAACGTATAAGTCACCCGCATCGAGGTGGAGATGCACACACTGTAATGGTGATGCTGGAACAGTTCATGCCGGGGTATGCAGTAGTGTAACAAAAAATTCTCAAATTTCTGGAGTAATTGAGAGGATAATCCACCAAAGGAAATTTCTCGACCACTGGTCTAGGAAGGTGAAGAAATTTCCTCCTGCGGATACTTCTCCCGATTCAGCACTTCCTCCAGAAATCAGAGGAGTTTCCATTACCAGCTAACTCCAAATCAAGCCTTTTAAGCTCCAGAACAGAATATTTTTGGAGAAATGCGTAAGTTCCAGTAAACAACTGTTCTTTTGTATCTGCAGCTTGTTTCTTGGTCATGATTTTAGTTTCTCAAAAAGTGTAACTCGCCACTTTGACAAATCTTTAAGAGTTAAAATGTTCTCAGGAACTTGTTCTGGTTTTTATTTCTTAAATCCTATTCCTCTGTTTATTGCGGAGAAATTTGCTTTATTTTAAACCCTGTAAATGGTGATTTGTAGTCATACAGCATTATGGCTTTGCATTTTTGCTATTTGTAAATCTGAATGCCCTTTTTAATTTATTCATTGTTTATCTTATGTGGTTAATTTATCTGCACCATCCAATCACTTCTGATGGGTGGTTGATCTGCTATCATAAAGTAAGAAACGCATACTGCAAGAGTTCCTGGCTATCAATGCCTAATTAGAGCTGGAGTTATGGTTCAGGATTCATCCAAACACCTGCCCATCCTTTCTCTCGGAAACCTCAATTATAGCTACCTGGTCCACTTTAGTCTCAAATGAGGTGGAGTCAACTGCAGTTGAGATTTTACTCCTTAAATAACAAGCATTTGCAATGCAATCGGTCTCGCCTTTGGGACCTTATATGTATTTAGCTATGCAGCACATTAGCCTACGGGTGCTCATGGAAGACAATGTTTGTGGACAATGCTAAAGTGATTCTGGTATTTTACTGACCTCTGCTGGTCGTTTTCTATCAAGAAAGTTAAATAGAGGCAATTTCCAGAAAAAAAAAAAAAAGAAAGTCCCTAAGCAGAAAGCAATTCTGGTATTTTACTGACCTCTGCTGGTCGTTTTCTATTAAGACAGTTAAATTGAGGCAGTTGAACAGAAAAAAAAGTCCCTAAGCGGAAGCAGACAAGTCCTAGGGCTGATCTCCGGAGCCCACAAAGTACATACACATATAAGTATATACTAAAGTATATACAAGAGGTCTCGAATGCTCGACCTAAAAAACACTCTGCTTTAGCATCAAAACCTGGCAGACAAGAACAGAAGAGGCAATGACAGCAGCACTCCAAAAACTCCAGGCACAATATGCATACAAGTATTGCTTCTCTTGATGGGCATCCATAACATTGACTCGCATTGAACATGTATGTGGATACAGGTTAGATAATCGAGGAGGATATTGTTACTTCTGACAGTGAATACAATACAGAATGTTTCTCCTGGCACAATATTTCAATGGGCACTATTTCAACTGCTGAACATAGAATTAATTGGAATACAATATTTAAGGTACAAAAGAACAATATCCAAGAGGCACTAAGTCAAATTTTCAGGCACTAGAAAATTTCCTTTTCAGAGCTCATTTAGCATTCTGCACCAATCAATAAAGCAAACTTGACTAAAAACACAATTTGCTTCATTAAAAATACATATCTTTTGATAAGCTCCCAAGACTTTCTTTGGAAAGATATCTTAGAAATATCAATCAAAAATGCAATACCTACTGTATCATAGCAAAATTAAATTACTTTCCAAAAAACTGGAGTGTTGAATTTTCAACCCACATTGTTGTCCATTTAAATCTCTCCATGTTAAACATGGCAAAAAAGGAGTTTTTAAAATTATCCATATACGTGCATTTACCGAGTACACACAATTTCCCATCTTCTCTTATCTCATGCCTACAAAAATGTCTTCATTACAGCAAGGTTGAAATGTTGGCATGGATATTGGTGAATGAGAAATCTTCTGGAAAGGAATGAAACAGATGTGCTTCCACAGAGCCATTTTATATATATGCACGAAATCAGGGTGTTGCTCTGGGAGAATACCCAAAATGAATACGCAGGATCATAACATGTTTTACACATTGTTGAAAAAGCTTTGTGTAGAGCAAACTATCTAAAATTGACCACATTTTTCTTAAGGATTTGGTTTGTGGCAGGCCCACAACCGTGTTAGCTCAAACCAGAGTTTCTTACAGTAATGACTAGGAGCACTCACCTTACTGAGGGATGAATACATTGTTTATCTGGATTTCAGACACTCTTTAACATGAAAAACCATATCAAAATCATCCTTTTATTTTTATAATTGACAACGTTATTTGTATGAAATACACACATATTTCCTTTGCTACTGAATGAATTCATGTTATTGTCGCTGTTACTGATACTATTTTAAAATGCACACACCAACATTAGCTTTAATAAAAAAAGAAATGTTAGATGGGGAGCAGACGAATGACCCTACGTAACAGGAATAGTAAACCAACAAAAGAACAAGATAACCACACCACTGCTCAGTAGGAAGGAGACTCAGCATGAATTTTTAAGAAGAACATGTCCATCCTTTATAAATTATTAAAGAAACACTGGGTTGTTTGTTTGTTCTTTGTGAGCATATTGTGTGTCCCTGCTAGATAATGTGTAGGTTTTCAGTAACCACGAATCCATGTTGTGGAATTATCCTGCTGAAATGTAACAGGGCTTGCACCTAAAACTGCATAATAACACATCTAGTAATTAGCTTCACAAATGGTACAGCATGATGCTCAAAATTTAAGCTACTGAGATATAGATTCCAACTATAAGATGTTGAGGGTACAGTGATCCTACTGAGTAGAATTTGTGGATGCAGCTTGTAACACATGTGGTTATTGGCATTGTTATAGAACAGTAAAGGCCAGAAAACACAGTTTATTATCACTGTACTCCCTCGCAATCCAACTCTGAGACGACCTGATCCTAGTGAGCCTCTTCCAACTTAATACCATTTATGGGGCAAGTCCTAATCAAAGTGACTTAAGCTCGCCTAATTCTTGGAGATTTCACTACCTCCTGAATGATTGCTTCTAAGTTATGTTCAACTTTCCTTAGGGCACATAGTGGCAGTCAGTCACAAACCCATATTTAGTGATAGAAAGGAGTTTCCTGTGTTGTAAGAAGCAAATAATTGTTATTTCGATAAATTTGTTGAACTATATTACTGTTAAATTCTGATCAACATGTTTTAAAGAACGATTTATCACTGCTATAAAGACTGCACTTTGAGTAGAATAATTTACGACAAGGTTATTGAAATAATAGATAAGTGAAAGGTAAGCTCAATGGAACATTTTAAACTGGAAAACACATACAATTCTAATAGCAGTATTTTGTGTATTGATTCTGAGAATACCAAGTTTTAAGCAAGGGTTTCAATTCAAATACACAAACAACTCAGACTGGCACTCATTGCGTATTTAACTTTATTCCTAAACTGGATGAATCCATCAGCTAATGCTGTTACAATTTTGCTACTGCCAGGCTATGGGTGGCTGGAGTGGGAGGAGCCTCTAGCCTGCCAACATTATATTTATAACCCTTCAGGTGAATCAGTGTATCAGAACCAAGGCTCCTAATATCTGATATATTGATTGAAATGGCTCTTTCTGGTTGTGTTTAGCAAATGGAGAATTCTTTGATTTGCGTGTTTCTCTAATGATCAGTTCTATTTAATTCTACTCTCTGTCCAACCACATTCCAAAGATGTTTTACTAGCATGGCTGCATCTCTTCTGATGAATCTGTGAGAGAGAGAACACTTCCCACAATACATCATTTTATTCCATTCCTGGCTGTTGGACTTGGCCCTTTTTGGCAGGTTCACCCCTAAACTTTTTGCCTTAAGTTCTGACATGGTGTTGGTGGTTTTAGGCCTCTGGGCACTTTAGCACTGTGGTCCAGTGTAAAGTGCGTGCACTCTCTGTGTACATTTGGTGAAGTTGGCCTGCCCTCCCATAGGAATGCATTGGGGATAAGTGTGTCCGTGGTAATTCCTGGTATGAGAGGAGCGGCCGGGGAGAGTTTAGTATGTATGAACTCGTGAGAATAAATGCTGCGCAATGGTGTGCGCAGATTTATGATGACTGGTGGAGAAATGCCACTTTTAGAAGTTGCCATTTCTGTGTGCTGTGTGTCTGCCTGCCTGATGTGAATTACATGTCTGGCTTGTGAGTGACAGGGGCTGAGAGGTGTGTGTGTGGCTCCAGGAGGGGCAGGGTGAGTCAGAGCTGGGCTGAATAGGACCTCTGGGCTAAGAGTAGTGGGAGGGGTAATCCCCTGACTCTGAATAGGATGGTGCCTGCCCTAGTGAATGCTGGCTCCGCCCCCTGTGGTGTGTCTGATCACCTAGCCCCCACCTGACAAAGGGGAAGAGGAGCTTGCAAACCAAAGTGCTCCAAATCCCCCCTGAACCAGTTGCATCTGGTTCCCCCATTCCCTGCACTACAGACAAAGAGGTTTTGTGGTATAAGTATAGGGGCTGTGACCCCATGAAGATGTTCAGTTCAGTTCCTGTGCTGTTCCTGACGGAGGGGGCTTGCTGCTGCTGGGGCCCTGGGGGGGATGCCATGAGGGCTTGCCTCCCTGGGCCCTGCATTGCCCCTTGATCCCTGAAGACCTCCAGGACTTTTGTGTCTCCTAAGCGCCTCGTGAGCGCTACATTCCCACTTCTAGGAGCAGAGGAGCACTGGAGCTCCGCAGCGCCGAGCTGCACATCACTTTTGAGGGAATCCCCAGCGTAGGGATTCCCCCGCACTGTGGCGCCGAGCGGGTGCCCACCCCGCACCTGTGCCGTTTTATTTTATACACACTTAGCGGGTGCCCACCCCGCAAGTGTCTTCAGTTAAAATGTGAGCCTACCCCGTATTGCCACCGCAAAAGAAGAAAACGAAACGGCCTCCGCGATCCGGCGGCGACCCGGAAGTCAGGCGTTGCCTTTTGCCTGTTTGTGAGCGCAACCGGAAGAGCAGCGCCCAACCAGAGGACCCAGGCGGGAGCCCACCCCGCGCTGGGACGCGCGCCGAAGGAAACCGGAGTCTGGCCGCTGGCGGGGCTCCCCATGTGGAAGGGAGAGCCCCTCGGGCAGCAGAGAAGTAAGTGCGGGCGGAAGGGAGGACGGGAGCCTACCCCACCTCCACGAGCTCCATATCCAAGTCCCGGGTCCCAGGAGGGGGCCCGGGTGAAGTGAGGAGAGGCGGCAGAGGCCGCCGATGGAAGTGACCGGGGCTCCCGTGAGCTGTGGGAGCCCCGCGTGCAGGAGAAGCTCAGGCCAGAGAAGATCCGAGTGCGGGACCGGCGCAGAAGAAGAGCCGACGCACAGAGAGCCCGGTGAGTGGGGGAGCTTCTCCATGGTGGCTGTGCCGTCGAGGCACAGCACCGGTTCTGGTGGATTCTGAGCGGCCCCGTCTGGCAGCGGGCCGCTCCAACGAGGCCTACTTATTGTTTGGGGGCCCAGAGGGGCCCATGAGTTTCCCAGTGACTTGGGGGCATTTCGAGGCACATTGTCGGTGCCTGGGCGGTCCCGCAGAGAGTGGGCCGCTCCAACATGGGGGCAAGCTTATTTAAAAGCTCCGTGGGGGCCCAGAGGGCACCGTGGTGCCGGGCCCCTTTGGCGATGATCCCAGCTGTCCTACGAGAGCGCAGGCAGCTGCAACGATGGGGACAGAGTTAATTAGAAAGCCCCAGTGGGGCCCCGAGGGCACAGTCGTGCCAGGGCCCAATTGATGTTCACAGCCGCACGGCAATTAGCGTCAGCTGCACCGTTTCGGTCTGCGCCATGGCGCACCTTGTGAGGTTGCTGCAGTGGCAGCCACAAGCCCTGACATTTTGGACACAGGGCATTTGAGCCCCTTTTGAGAAGGCCAGTTGGCCAGGGGGACTGTGGGTTGGATAGAGCGCCAGGCCCTAATGTGATTTATGTGGTGCTAGGAAATGTGATTCATGTACTATGATTTACGCACCCTGTTTTATGCCTCTAACGGTGGTTTATGTATGAGGTTATTTGCATACTATGGTTTATGCTAGTGAGATTATTCTCTACTGTGATTTATGCCCCTAATGTGAGTTATGCTTAGGAGGTTATTGTCTAATGCGTTTAGACTTATGAGATGATTGCATAATGTGTTTATGCTGGTGAGGTTGGCGCAGAATAGATTTCATGCCTACTGTGATGATGACTGCATAATATGGTTTTTGATTGCAGGAAGATGCTGAGTACGAGGTTTTGCCAGTAATTACTGGTTGTTTTCTACATCTACAATTGGTGCTACATTTATTATAAGTTCTACATTTACTAAGTTCACTTTGTGATGGTTCTGACAGTGGTCCAGTTGGCCCTGTCAGGTGTAAATAATCCCTTGTAGATATTACCTAGTGCCAGTTGGCACAATGTATATTATGTGATTACTATTCTAATGTGTTATGAGAATACAAAGGCTATTTTTGATATAACCTTGTGTGGAGTTCCTTTTGTGGTGTGCCTGGTGTGTTGTTGCTGTGTGCGTGTTGCGTAAACGCTTACACATTGCCTCCGGGATAAGCCTGACTGCTCGTGCCAAGCTACAAAGGGGTGAGCAGGGGTTATCTTCGGCGTGTAACTCCCTCGCCCTGAGTAGAGTGGTGGTCCCTGCCTGGCTTTGGCGCAAGCCTTAGCCAACCAGAGATCCCATTTCTAACACTGGCATATAAAAAGAGGTGCTATTTTTAAGACCCTTTATCTTAATCTTCTTTCTCTTCTCATCCTAATCAATAAGTTATTTGCACATTTAAATATAGGACACACATCCAACTAGCTCTTTTCAATTGTAACATCACTTTTGCAATTCACAAAAGGAGTTTGTCCGCTTAAACAATGATTTTCTAACATTAAGATTGCTGTATCTACACTCACGGGCATAGAGTTGGTGCACAGGAAGGACCTGAAGGTTTGTGCATGCCTACAAAAGTACGTTTGTGGGTTTTGGAAACTTTTTAGTGGCTCATTTCTTCCCTGGAAATGGTCAGAGATGTACTCCTGTTAGTTGTAGGAAGTAATCTGTTCAAGGCTGGCCAGAGCAAGAAAACACTGGCAAAAATGTTGTGGGGATAAAAAATGGATTTCACAAATGGACTATGGAAGCACTCTAGTACATCTGCGACTCTTTTAGGTTTCTAGAAGTGCTCTAGAAAACCTCTATGAATCCAACAAACTGGGCAGCTACACCCTAGGCAGGTAGTGAAGCAGGGGATTCAGATTCAAGTGGACCATTCTACTAAATCTCTTTCTTTCCCACAGTTTGTTAACAGATGCTTTCTCAATGTCTATTTGAAAAACAGTGACTTACTTCTCTGGCCTTCCAATACCACTTCAAAATCAAAAGCATGCACATCCTGTCCATACTATGATAAAATATTGAACATAAAATGGGCAACAGATCCAGTGGGAAAGGATGAATTTAAATTCCAAGAATAACACCACTACGATCTCAATGCCTAATTGTTCCTCAAAAGATTCTGAAGTTTCTATACCTGTTCTTATATGTGTCAGAAAGACTGCTGATGACTGTGCAACAGCAGAGCTGCATCCACATCCTACCCAAATATTTTAGTTTTAGATTTAGATAAATGAAAATACATTTGTTAACACTGCATACTCTATCTCCCCCCAACTGACAAAAGGTATTGAAGACACAGGGTGAAGAGCCAAATGGGATTTAGGTTGAAAGCACTGAAGAATTCACATTCCTTCATATTTAAAAAAAAACAATTTACAAGATGGCAAGATATAGTCTAACACAAGAAGAGTACACCAGATCACATTTTAGGCAATCGCCATAATAAAGCTAATGTACAACTGCTCAATCTGGCACAAGAGCAAAGGATGGATGGGTGTCACCTCACTTGAAAACAAGAGCAGTGAAGGCTAGGCTACGCTGATCATAAAGCTCGGAAGGAGACACAAGAGGCTGTGGGTGGAGAGGAGGGAATGTGGTGTGGTCTGGAATAGATTGTAGCTGTAATCTATCAAGGGTAGAGCAGTCACCATCTAGCGCCAGTTGAAGGCTGAGATCTCCAGGATCTCCAAGATACTTTATAAGGCAGGGTATTTGTATCCAAAGCTAGTGGGTCTTAATCAGGAGGAATTCAGTCATGCTGAAAATGCCTTAGATGTCAAGCACAACATATATTAGTTAAAAGGAAGTTATTTAAAATACATAAAAACAGACCATGCAGCAGGTATCCGATAGTTGAAACCAAACACATAGTGTGAAAGTTTAAAGGTGGGGCAGGGTGCCAAAGCTTCTGGATGTTTGTGAGATGGCTGATAGCAATCAATGAAACTTGTAGAATTTACAATAAATCCTTACACCTAGGTCAAACTCTGAGCTCGGACATAGGACAGCAAAGAAGGCCCAGTGTACAAACTCATCGATTGATAGTATCTGTGTCTAACTTTGAGATCAGTCAGTCAGTCAAAATATCTTTATTCGGCTGATTATCAGCCATAAAAGAATACATCAAAAGACATTAAAAGCAAATTTAAAAAAGTGATACAGACAATAAGTAATGTGTTTTAAAGCGATAACAATTTCACTATCAGGATATCAGAGTTATAATTAATGGTTTAGCACAAGGTAGCAGCATGAATTAGAGACAGGGTGTAAGTAAATTCATAACAATTCCCTTGTCCCTGTAAACAATGAGACCCAGAGATAATTCATTAAAACAAATAAAATCATTTTCCAACAATGTCACGTAGTCGAATAGACGAAGAGATATATCTATAAATCATCAAACAGGTAAATCGATCTTTTAAAAGCTGGAGATGGTATAGTACTGCCCGACACTTCCTGATGTTTAAAAACTTTAAGAGAGGGATAATAAAATCACGCCTAGGCTTGATATAGAGTTGACAAAAAAACATAAAATGAAGTGTGCACTGGGTGGACTTAGAATCACAAGGGCACGGATCCAGTTTGGCATCGCAGTAAACTTTACGGGGATAAGAAACCAAAAAATGCGAAATGCCAAACCTGAATCTAATGAGGTAGAACAATTTGGTATGACTGAAATAAAAGGAAAGATAAGGCTCAACGCCTAAGGAGCAAACTAGAAGCGAGTGTCCTAAAACACTCTTTTTTGCCATCTCTAAACTTCCTCTAGTTGAGTATAGGCAAGTTAGTAAGTCCCTTTTCAGTTTCACTTTTGGGATCTTGGCAATGCTCACTGGATTGTGAAAACAGTCTGCCAGCCCCAGGGACTCTAACTGTTTTTTTATATAACTGAGCCAAGGTATCTTTGTCATGTAATCCAATTTAAAACAGTCTAAAATAATTGCACGATTTAAGGCTGGTTCTTCCTTTGCCCAGATAGAGTGCCACAATAGAATTGGTGCTAATTGTATACGAAAGGACAAAGGAATCAAGTCAAGCTCGCTGTGACAGACAGTGGCAGGGAGACTATTGGGAACTGTCAACAAGCGTCTCATAAAAATATTCTCTATAGGACGCCTAAGGGTAGCTATCGCGCTTAATAAATTGTCTTTTCATTTCATTTCATTCTGCTCTTTGTAGACCCACTGGGTTACAAAAACCCCATACTCCAGCCCCATACAGAATGACAGAACAGGAGCGAGCTTTGTAGATGTTGATAATTGCATTAATCGGTCTAGAGCCTAGCTTTTTCGTGAATCTAAACACCGCCTCCAGATTTTGGTTGAAACTACTAATCCTTGTGTCAACTAGGTGGTGCCAGGTGCTTTTTTGATCAAAAGGGATTCCCAAATAAGAAAAAGTGTGGACGTAAGATAGCTTTTCATTTTTTATAAAAACAAGATTTTAAAATGGTAGGGGATTTACCCACTACCATAGTATAAGATTTCCCTACGTTGGTCTTTAGACCAAGTTCATTCATAAAATCATTAAAACCGGTCAAAAGCTTCTGCAATCCCACACTGGTTCTAGACATTAAAACACAATCATCTGCATAGAGTTATGCCGGGAGATTTCTAGCTCCCATCTTGGGGGCATCCACGTTCCCATGATTAATGTGGCTTTCTAAATCATTAATATACAAGCAGAATAAAAAAGGTGCAAGAACGCAACCTTGGCGAACCCAACGATTCATTTTTATTGGGGCCGAGAGTTCGCCACCTGCTCCATATCTGAGCTTCCCCGTCACATCTTGATGCATTGTGGCTAAAAAATGGACAATAGATGGTTCAATGCCCATATTCAACATCTTTTCCCACAATCTCCCTCTCTGCACTCAGTCAAAAGCAGACGTAAGATCCATGAACCCGAGATAAAGGGATCCGGGCTTAGCTATTGTGTACTTGCTTATGACCAGGTGCAGATTAAGATATTGTTCGACAGTTCCCAGGCCCCTCCTAAAACCATATTGTATGTCTGAGAATGTCTAGCTGTCAATTATCCAGGCCTCCAGCCGCTCTAATATGACCCTGCCCATCAATTTGCAAGTACTATCAATTAAAGAAATCGGCCGATAACATTTTGGGTCAGACCTGTCCCCTTTCTTAAAAATGGGGACTATTATCACGGATCTCCATGATTCAGGAGGACCCTGGGATGCTATGCAGCTTATAATGTTAGTCAACAGAGGGAGCCATAAAGCAGGGTTAGCTAAAAACAGATCTGTAGGGATGCTGTCAGGGCCAGGGGCCTTGTTCTTCACTGTTTGATTTAAGGCCCTTTCAACTTTATCAAGCGTTGGCTGAGCCAGCTCTGATGCCCCATAGTTTAAATTAGTATGCTGCTCGCCATTGGTGCTATATAAACAGGAAAAATATTCCACCCACGCTTCAGGCATGATTGTAACATCAATACTACTGTTATGGGAGCTCTTGAAGAAATCCGAGTTAACGGTTTTCCAGAAGAGTCTGGGGTCTTTGCTTTGGCAAGCTACATGGGGTTGTTCCCAGGCTTCTTTTCTTATATCTAATTTACGTCTCCCTAACGCCTGTTTATATTCAAATCTAAGTTGTTTTACCACCAGAATATCTCAGGTTTTTTTTTCCAATGCCTTGACTAGTTTATTGTGGGACTGTGAACAATCGCTATTAAACCACTTGCTTTGCTTCCGGGATCTTGTTCTATAATCACGAGATAGAGCGGCATTAGTGGTCTCAATTATTGCAGCAAAGGCTGTTAGCATAGATGGTGGATTTACACTGTCTTCCAGACAAATTAGAACTTGATTCATGTTAGTGGTGATGATCCGTTGTAGGACGGAGTCTGGATTGATGGTAGACCACTTCCGCAATAGCCCCTTGTTTTTATCATAGGTTATGGGGCATAGTTTAGTTGTCCCAGAAGGGTCACCAATTTGAATCTCTAAGTGAAGGGATAGTGGATAATGATCACTAAAGCAAACCTTGGGAATAGAAAAGGTCACTGATTGAGGTTTAAAATAATCAGAAAGGGCAATGAAATCAATTAAGGTTCCTTGGCCTCTGCCCATAAACGAGACTAGGTCCATGCCTTCCGATTGAATAAGATCAACTGAGAAAGAGAGAAAATTTTGAGAGTAGTGAATTAAAAATATTCCCACATGGGTTATGATAAAAGTGACAACCACCATCCCTAGCCCCATCTAATAAACAGCATGCAGACTGCTTTGATAAGGGGCATAATTTACAATTAAAATCGCCCCCCTAGAGAACAATAAAATCCGTGTTTGTCTCCTGTATGTGTTTGCATAATGAGTTCTCTAGGTCTTCGGCAATAACAGTATTCTTAGTATTAAAATTATTGTGGTAAAAATTGACAATGATCAATGTCACAGTTTTTCTAAAAAGAATATTGATGATTTGAAAATGTGGTGAGTGAAGCTGGGTCTTACCTACTCTACCTGACAGTGTTGTCGCTACCAAAGTTAATAGGCTACCCTTAGAGTGACCGCCTAAAGCTACATTGGCTGGGGTATGTATGGAAACGTAGCCATTAATGTGGACAGACTCTCTCAGCCAGGTTTCTTGTAGGCATACAATACTGTACCCTTTTATAAAATCAAGCCATTGTTTAGATTTCAACTTGTTGGACAAGCCAGCAATATTCCAAAAAAGGCTGCCATAGACACTTGTACTGTTTTGACTGTGAGGCGCTTCCTCGATACTTAGATGGGCAGCTATCTCACAATCATTCTGGGGTTTCGTAGCCACATTAGAAGGTGCCAAAGATTGAGCCTGCTCGCCTGATAAGATGTTATTGGGTATAATTCGGGCTATCTTTGATGGATCAAGAGAAATAGGGCTGCCTGCATGTGGCAAAACAATCTGTATTAATTTTCCCAGACCACCAGTACTACCTTTTACAGAGCTCTGTTCTGAATCATGCTTAGTTTGCCAATCACATCCAATCGCCAAATGGTGGTCAATCCACCTGGTCAGGGAGAAAAACGATTAGAGATTGGGATAGCAAAATTATGGGTGGCATTACCAGTTGTACAAAGTGGCCTACGTGCTACAACCGCATGTGGCTTGTAAAAATACCCTAAGGGTACTGCCTCAATGGGGCCACTGGCATTGTTACACCAAAAAAGCCTATCCATAAGAAAGTGAACTAATTACCTATTTTTAAAATTTACAACAACACAGTCACCTGGTTCCATTTTAGATTGTGTGCCCACCCACGAGACCCGTTCGACATTGTTTATATGCTGGAATAAGTCTTCACTTTCTGGCCAATCCGTGGCTTTCGCTAACCAGTGTACAGTTTTATTCTTTAACTGCGACAAGTCTTCCTCCTTATTAGATGGTAAAGATGGCACATTCTTGAGAACTATTACCAGTGGAGTGGCTTCAGGAGGAAGATGGAGTCTTCTTTCATGACTTTTCCTTGATGTAACATAACGATTATCAACAGGATTAAGAACCCCAGCCTCTTTTAACCCATTGAAAGTGGTTAGCTGGCCTCCAACCGAGACAGAGCCGTTATTTTTCTGGAGCTGAGAGGGGCGAGTTGGAACGATAGTATCAATAACAGGACGACAACCTAAAGGCGGGTCCGAAAACAAAGGGGCTGTACTCCGGGTGGACAAGGTGGTATGGTGTGAAAACGAGGGATCAGAATTTGGTGCATTATTTGTCTCAGAGGTTAGGCTAGATGAACTTGAGCCAATCAGAACTTTCAGAGACATATCAATGCTATTCAGGATACTTAGTAGCGGATCAAGGAGAGATTTCACTACTAATTCAGGAGAGTTAATAAGTTGTGCGTGCAATAGTGAGTCTCCATTGACTCCGTTATCTTTCGGACCTACGTCAGTTCCCAAGTCTGAGACCCTTACGCACTTCCTCACAGTAGTTGCTGATGCTTTTTTACGAGTTACCGGTGGCGGTGCCTCTTTCTTTGACTTACTACATGCCTTTGCCTTTTTTGGAGGGGGTGGGCATAAGGTGTCTATGAAACAGCCTTGCTGATTGACGTTGCTATTGATTTTAGTTGTAGGGGCTTCCAAAACATTCGATGCTGTAGCACCTATAGCTGAATCAGGACTCCTCAGTCGTTCACTCTTTATTGAGCTAACCAGTTCCACCAGTGTACTGTTGTGTAATGCCCGTTTTGTAGCCCCTAATCTCTCCTCCACACACTCAATCTCACTATTGATAGCCCCCATGGCGGTAGTCAGAAAGCTGGTAATGGTAGAGGTTAGTGGGCGGTCCTTGGTGGTGGGCATGGTTAATTTACGTTTCCCCATCTTTTTACCTCTTACCTTTGATCTCAAGTTATCCACCAGAGCGACAAGCTGTAACGACAGACCAAGAGATGTGGCCCAGCCCAGCCTCGTCCGGCCGCGGACGGGCGCAGACGGGCCTGCCCTTGGCCCGGGCATGCCCGAGGCCGCTTTTATGCGCCGCCTGGTGCTGGAAAACCGCGTTGGCGCTTCCTGGCGCTTGGGACGCTGGACTTTGAAGTCCCAACAAAGTGACGAGTGCTGTAAGGTGCAGAGAGGTAGATGCTGTCAATAGGGGCTCCCGCGCTGCGGGCGCCCGAGGCCGCTTTTATGCGCCGCCTGGCGCTGGAAAACCGCGTTGGCGCCTCCTGGCGCTTGGGACGCTGGACTTTGAAGTCCCAACAAAGTGAGGAGTGCTGTAAGGTGCAGAGAGGTAGATGCTGTCACTTTGAGGTCATAGGTTTCAATCCAGTGCAGGTTGACTCAGCCTATCTTCCTTGTGAGCGAATTCAAATGAGACTGAATTGAGTAATATGAATATCTGCTATCAGTGTCTAAAGTCAAAGTAGTCTGAATAGCATACACTATGCATGATAAATAGTATTTATACACAAACAAAGGATCGCCATTCACATGAGCTACTCACTTCCCGTTCCTTCCTCTGGTCAATGACCACTTTGCTGCACCCATCTCAACAAGATTGCCATCACATCCCTCTATTTACATAAGACACCACATCTCATAACCCGTGGCATGAGCAGTGCACCTATCTAGTCTCCAGTTGCCAACATCATATGTTTTACACACAGGCCACAGCAATCAACACAACCTCCCATCCATACATTACTGTGCATATCAAGAGAGAGGCACCAGCTTTTCGAGGCTGCACTGCACTTGTAGGACAGCATTACATTTCAAAAGCAATGAGTGATAAGAATAGCAAATAGAACTGGGACTCAGTGCTGAGCAGGGTGCACCTGAAGTTTGCACACAGAAGGCCAATTAACATAATTAAAATTCAGTGAGTTCAAGTTAAAATAATGCCTAATTTAAGTGTTTATTTGTCATGCATGTGCGGTACAAGTGTTTGAATACATAAAACATGCAATGACAAATCAAAATCAGCAGCCCAGTGTCTTATGTACAAGCTCCATGGACAGCAAATGGAATTTGACAAGAGACAGAAAAGCTGGCCATTCGCCATGTGAGTTGCTGAAAGGTGCTGGACCCTAACCAAATTAACAGCCCTTTTACAGTAATTACCTCTTGATTTATGACACTATTTAGGATCATCATTTTGATTGAAACCGAATGCACGTGCCAGGCCTTGGATGTTCATTAAAACAAAGGCACTTAGAGGACAGGCAGCGGTGAAGAACCTTCATTCACCTCTGGGGGTCAGCTTAGCACAGCAGGTATTTATAAACCAACGGTAGTCCTTCACAAGGTGCATGAGATTTTGCCTACATTGCGCAAGCATAAGCTCAGGTGCTCTCTTTAAGAATATGGTATGGTCAATGACATAAAAACTCATTCTGCAAGAAGATAAACAGAAATCAGGCTGATAACATCCAGTTTGTGCCGTGCATCTGTATTTATTCAAAGGATGCAGGATAATTTGAAAATCAGGTGGTGGACCAAACCCTCAGAGCTTTAATAGAGATCGGGGAGTAAGTGAAGCATTTGGCACAAAACCAATACACAGGAAATAAAGGTGGGAGAGACACAAAAGTGTAATGAAGCTGAAACAGGAGGTCTATAAGGATTTAGAATTGTGCAACACTGTAAACAAATAAATAGAAAGTTTAGAATACAAAGCACTCGTCTCATGTAAGTACCTGCTGCCATAATAGTCTAAGTGCATTTTTATCATAGTATATACAACATTTGTATTACTTGGATGGTATAGAAACAATGTCTCACAAATCCACTTCAAACATTCAGGTAAATGATATTTACTTTTTACTTGAAATCAGTATCACAAATGGATTACACATCATATCTTCAATCCAAACTCAGTAGTTTAGCAGTCACTTAGTTATAGATACAGTTGTTGGGTGACGATTTGTATACATATTGCTGTTAATTCCCTTTGTTATAAGTACAGTTGTTTAGTGACGCTTTGTAGATATGTTGCTGGTAGTTCCTCATGGATGATCTCAGCCGACCCTTGTTTCGTCCTTTATAGGACTTTCTCAAGGCTATGTCCAAGTAGAATGTTTCCAGCCAGTAAGTAATGGTTACTCAAGCTTATGCAAAGAGGAGAGATGAGATATCCCAGCCATGTGAATAAATTCTCATTCATGTGCCTGGAAGAGTACTGGCTGTTCGATCCAAAGCATGTATGTAGGAAATTTTTAATGGCTGCCAATTCCGTGATACATGAAAAGAGGGCATGGGACCCTACTCTTGGTATGGACCATCATAAGTCCTAGGTGCATTAGTCATAATCACCGGCGTGCCACGTCGCCTGTTATGCGTCCGGAATGTGTATGGCCTTGAGCGTGAGTAACCATTACTTACTGACTGGAGGCATTTTACTTGGACATAGCCTTGAGAAAGTGTAGTGTTAGAACACTTAGTCATAATATATATATATATATATATATATATATATATATAATGACTAAGTGTTCCATATACATATATATATATCTATAAGTTTCTCAGTCCACAACCCGATGGTAGGAAATTAAGAGGCGGCACACCAGGAAACGGCACAACAGATTTAATGTGCACCAAACTCAAGGACGACGCGTTTCGGCGTTAGCCTTTGTCAAGTAACTTCCCATACATCAATTTCCTATAGAAATAGGCTCAACGGTTTATGGACATAGAAGAAAGATTTTTGGGGATATAAAAGATATTTCTATATCTTGATATCCTTATGGGTACACTGATAAAGCAGTGATACAATAATAACTGTTTAAATGAATGATTCACGGGTTGACGCAACAAAATTTCTTCTATGTCCCAAAAATTTCTTCTGTGTCCCAAAAATTTCTTTTATATCCCAAAAAATCTTTCTTCTATGTCCATAAACCGTTGAGCCTATTTCTATAGGAAATTGATGTATGGGAAGTTACTTGACAAAGGCTAACGCCAAAACACGTCGTCCTTGAGTTTGGTGCACAATAAATCTGTTGTGCCGTTTCCTGGTGTGCCGCCTCTTAATTTCCTACCATCGGGTTGTGAACTGAGAAACTTATAGATATCCAAGTGGCTGCTGCTGCCACTGGCTGGCACCAACGTCGAAGGAAGGGAAACCGCTTTAGCAGCGATTTGGAGAAAAAAAAAAAATATATATATATATATACTTCAAACAAAGGCCCAAAGCATTTCTGGATGCACTCGACATGCTGTTGAAAACCTCATGGTTTATTAAAACATGGCAACCAACAAAATCATGCCGGTTCTTTAAAATTTCAATTGCCGACGCGTTTCGAAGTGATAACTTCTTCTTCATGGGCAGCTGATAGAAAGTCTCCCAGAGCGCTCTTGCATGCTTATGTATAGTACCTGCCCCCAGTGGGCGTTGCTTAGTGCATTGTCCATTTTGATGCATGCTGGGATATTTAGTCCAATTATCGAGCATTTCAGACCCTTGGTGGGTTCTGTAGACTGTCATTGCAGCTTAATTTTCTTCCCTTTGTAGGGCTCCGGAATGATTGCTGGTTAGGTTATGCCTCAACAGCTGTGCTGAACCGGTACGGAATAGTTTCCACCGCAGCCTCTCCATTCTCTCCTGAGATGGTGCACCCAGCGCGGCAGGGCTGCCGCGTAATTAGATTTCAAACAAAGGCCCAAAGCATTTCTGGATGCACTCGACATGCTGTTGAAAACCTCATGGTTTATTAAAACGTGGCAACCAACAAAATCATGCCGGTTCTTTAAAATTTCAATTGCCGACGCGTTTCGAAGTGATAACTTCTTCTTCATGGGCAGCTGATAGAAAGTCTCCCAGAGCGCTCTTGCATGCTTATGTATAGTACCTGCCCCCAGTGGGCGTTGCTTAGTGCATTGTCCATTTTGATTGATGCTGGGATATATAGTCCAGTTATCGAGCATTTCAGACCCTTGGTGGGTTCTGTAGACTGTCACTGCAGCTTAATTTTCTTCCCTTTGTAGGGCTCCGGAATGATTGCTGGTTAGGTTATGCCTCAACAGCCGTGCTGAACCGGTACGGAATAGTTTCCACCGCAGCCTCTCCATTCTCTCCTGAGATGGTGCACCCAGCGTGGCAGGGCTGCCGCGTAATTAGATTTCAAACAAAGGCCCAAAGCATTTCTGGATGCACTCGACATGCTGTTGAAAACCTCATGGTTTATTAAAACGTGGCAACTAACAAAATCATGCTGGTTCTTTAAAATTTCAATTGCCGACGCGTTTCGAAGTGATAACTTCTTCTTCATGGGCAGCTGATAGAAAGTCTCCCAGAGCGCTCTTGCATGCTTATGTATAGTACCTGCCCCCAGTGGGCGTTGCTTAGTGCATTGTCCATTTTGATGCATGCTGGGATATATAGTCCAATTATCGAGCATTTCAGACCTTTGGTGGGTTCTGTAGACTGTCACCGCAGCCTCGCCATTCTCTCCTGAGATGGTGCACCCAGCGCGGCAGGGCTGCCGCCTAATTAGATTTCAAACAAAGGCCCAAAGCATTTCTGGATGCACTCGACATGCTGTTGAAAACCTCCCAGCCTGGCGGGAGCTTTTAAAATGTTGCCGCCATCTGGGAACAGACTTTTGATCAGTTTCTCTGTCGATCAAAATATTGCTTCCACCCGGAGGTAGCAGCATAAGTAGCAGCTCCTTGCAGGAGGGAGCAATGCCGGCTTCCACTGCATATGGGGAGCTGGCTGGAGCAACAGGAGCCCTGGGGCTACCCCCGCGGCCCCTAATAAGTGTATAGTGGGTGTCCTGGGTGGGCACCAGGGTAACCATCATTAATAATGAGGGCCCCTGGGGATGGGGTCCCTGAGGCCAATAACAGATCAGAGAGGGGGCGAGGAGGGCCGCGCAGCCCCCCTCCCCTTTATATTAAGGAGTGACCCTGAGGGATGGGGTCACCAGGGCCTAACACGGCTCAGGGAAGGGGGCAACATAGCCCGCCTTCCCTTTAATTAAAACTTTTTTGTAAGTTTCAGCCCTGGGGTGGTCTCCCCAGGGCCTATACCGGCTTGGGGTGGGACTCCGCAGCTCTCCTCCCCTTTAGAAAAAAAAGAACCTGTCTGATGGGATCCCCAGGGCCTAAAAAGGCTCAGGGAGGAGGGGCCAGTTGCCCCCCCCCTTTAAGTACATAGGGCCCTGGGGAAGGCGGTTCCCATGGCCTAATGAGGCTCAGTTTGAGGGGCCCTTTAATTGAGATATGCGTTTGGGGGATGGTGTTCCAAGGCCCTTTTAAAGGCTTGGAGAGGGGGGGGTGGCCACACAGTCCCCCTTCCCTTCTAAAAAAATGCTCTGGGGATGGGTCCCCAGTGCCTAATAAGACTTGATAAAGGACCCACTTGGTCTCATCCACTTTTTTAAAAAAAAGGCTTGGGGCACAGGGTCCCCAGGCCCTAATGAGGCTTGAGGAGGGACGCTGTGCGGTCCCCCTCCCCTTGAAAATACATAGAGCCCTGGGGATGGGGCCCCCAATGCCTAATGAGGCTCAGTGAGGGGGGGGGGCATGCGGCCCCCTCAATGCTTTAAAAGAGACATGGCTGTGGGGAATGGTGTCCCCAGGGCCTTTTAAAGGCTCGGAGAGGAAGGCCACATGGTCCCATGCCCCTTACAAAACAAGCATTGGCATAGCCAATAGGTCTCGCTTTTGGGACCTTATAAGTGAATAGCCATGCAACACTTGATGTTGTTTAATCAAGGATATTGTGCTGGATACCTAAACATTTATAATGTCCCAAAGGCGCGACCTATTGGCTAAGCATTGGGGGGCCTTATAAGTGTTTAGGTAGAGCTACTGACTTTGCCAATGTTTCTAAGCTGTGCTGTAGAGAAGTCTGGCTGCTGTGCAGCATGCTGAGAAGTTGTAATTAAAAAGTGTAAGAATCACTGAGTGATGCTGTGGTGTCGTTGAGTGATGCTGTGCTGGCCCTGAGTTATGCTGTGGTGGCGTTGAGTGATGCTGTGGTGGCGTTGAGTGATGCTGTGGTGGCCCTGAGTGATGCTGTGGTGGCCCTGAGTGATGCTGTGGTGGCCCTGAGTGATGCTGTGGTGGCCCTGAGTGATGCTGTGGTGCTGCTGACTGATGCTGTTGTAATGCTGATTGATGCTGTTGCGCTGCAGAGTGATGCTGTGGTAGTGCTTAGTGATGCTGTTGTGGTACTGAGTGATGCTGTGGTGTTCCTGAGTGATGCTGTGGTGGTGCTGAGTGATGCTGTGGTGAAGGTGAGTGATCCTGTGGTGGCCCTGAGTGATGATGTGGTGGTGCTGACTGATGCTGTGGTGGTGCTGACTGATGCTGTGGTGGTGCTGAGTGATGCTGTGGTGGTCCTGAGTGATGCTGTGGTGGTGCTGAGTGATGCTATGGTGGTCCTGAGTGATGCTGTGGTGGTGATGAGTGACGCTGTGGTGGTGCTGACTGATGCTGTGGTGGCATTGAGTGATCCTGTGCTGGCCCTGAGTGATGCTGTGGTGGCCCTGAGTGATGCTGTGGTGGTGCTGACTGATGCTGTGGTTATGCTGATTGATGCTGTGGTGATGCTGATTGATGCTGTGGTGCTGCAGAGTGATGCTGTGGTGGTTTTGAGTGATGCTGTGGTATTCCTTAGTGATGCTGTGGTGATGCTGAGTGATGTTGTGGTGAAGGTGATGGATGCTGTGGTGGCCCTGAGTGATGCTGTGGTGGTGCTGAGTGATGATGTGGTGGTGCTGACTGATGCTGTGGTGGTGCTGAGTGGCGCTGTGGTGCTGCTGACTGATGCTGTGGTGGTGCTGAGTGATATTGTTGTGTCCCTGGGTGATGCTGTGGTGGTGCTGAGTGATGGTGCTGATTGATCCTGTGGTGTTGTTGAGTGATGCAGTGTTGGCCCTGAGTGATGATGAGGTGCAACTAGCAACCATTGACAAAGCCAATAGTCCTGACTTGTAGGTATGATGTTACTTGTTGTATCATATCTGGATGCAATGACAGTAACAGCAAAATACAAGTTGGGCGGCACACTATGCTAAACAAAGATTTTTAAAGTACTGTTTTTAAGCCACGCCCTTAATTACATTGGCCACGCCCCCTTGAGAGACCCCTCCAGTTTTTTCATCCCACTTATAGCCCTGGCTAGTGCCTTTAGCATGGGTGGGACTGCGAACACCACAACTACGCACGAGGTGGAAGGCTTGGGTCCCGATTATTGCAGCTCGCAGAGCGACATTCAAGTGGGGATGCCGTTGGCCAACGTGACAAAACACTTTGAAGAAAAGCATCACAACATAAGAACGGACTCCGCATAACAAAGAAGCAGTGAGACAGCCAAGCCCACAGGAGCCTGACACAATAATACAGGAGATTAGACTGCAGCGTGCACCACGGGAAGCTAAAAGAAATACTATCTGTGGCGGGGGAGGGGCTGTTAACTGAGAGGGGGAGCAGGAGGTGAGCCTGCGAGTGGTGCGCGCGGCAAAAGTGAAAGTGATCGCGAGCGATGTGCGCGCACCATGACGAGAGAGGAAAGCCAGATGGCGCCTCTGCTCGTCATTGTGCGCGTAACCGCACGCTCTATGCCACCCCAAAAGCTGTGGTCGGACTTTTGAAAGCCCACACACTAAATGTCTCGCCAGAGCAGCGCATGCGCTGGCTCAGGCGAGACCTAAAAAATGACCCGGGGGATCTACTTGGACCCCTTCCCCTTTAAAAAACATAAGGCCCTGTGGGGGCTATGGCCGTGCATGGCGGGGTGTTGGCTTTACATATTGTAATAATATATTGCTTTATGTTTAAAAAAACTAGAAATTCACTGGAAAAAAACAAAGGTCAACGTAACGTTATAGTTAGGTGTGATAAAAAGATCTGAGATGTTTTTTTGGTTTTTTTTAAACTTAGAAATTTACTGAAAAATCAAAGGTTAAAGTAACATTATAGTTAGGTGAATATGTCAGTGACAACATTAACGTTTTGAACTAAAAAAACACAGAAATTTGCCAGTTATAGTTATCAAAGCTAACTATAACTTGCGCCCTTACCATACACTGCTTATAACCTCATATATTACATCGCTCATGACATGTTCTATGACATCATTTACCACATCACCGATGACATCTCAAATGATTGATGACATCACGGATGACATCATCCAAGCTTTGTTTTTGCACATTGTGCAATATAAATTAGTATGGCATTAGAGGCCTGAAAGTAAGTACAAAACAGCGCAGAAGAATATGAGGCACCATGAATGCCATCACAGATAGAACTTCCTTAGGTGCAGAAAGCCTGAGTTAACTGCAACACTGACCCTATAGCATACACTTCACCGGAAGAGTAGTTCACATTAACAATCAACCACAGATATATGGCAAACCCTAATTGCATACGGTGTTCGATCTGTATACAACTCTTCAGAGAAAGCAAATTTCCTAAAAGTGCCGAACATCTGTTCCAAAATGAATGCCCTAATACGGACAGCTTTTATTTGCATCAAACCCCTGACAGTCAACGAACCTACAATGAGAAATGAAGTTGATATGAATAAAGAAGTGGGTATTGTAAACTGTATTTACTCAATGCAAAGAGTTTACTTTGTACCACACTGTTTGCAGACAGTGAAACTCTCATGAGAAATACACTATAGAGTATTAAAAAGTATCTACTAAGAACAGCGTACACTCTATGCAACACTCAGCAAAAAAGACAATATTCGGTTAAAATAAGCAACATCTGTAGGTGCTAAAGATTATACTACCTGCAGCCTTCATACTGTGGTGCAAACTGTACAGATAGTCCAGCTTCTTAAGCATAAACAAGCACATGTACATAGTTTAATACCTGGTTCACACAGTCTTCTATGTTACGTAGAAATGGTTATGCTTAGATGATTCTGTCTAATAACTCAAGGCTCCTTACAATACTTGGTATGTTGTATATAGAATCTTTGTCCTGTTGCAAACTTTTTCTACAGGGCATAAAAACTTCTGCAGAACATGAAGAACACAAGTTGTCAGCTATCACCTGCACATAGGTTTACTCTTCATTGCAAACATTTATAAACATGTTTAATACCTATACACAGCTATGATGTATTAGGAGCACATGCATTTTGTAAACACTTACACCCATTAGCTGGACACAGGTGTACAAAAATTAGATAAAGATGTACTATGGAAGTTAAGCGCCTCTATGTAAAGTATAAATCAAACTAACACATGCATTGTATGATGTCATCAATGATGTCATTTGAGATGTCATCAGTGATGTCTTAAATGATATCAAAGAACATGTCATGAGTGATGTAATATGTGAGGTCGTAAGCATTGCATGGCAGGGGTGCAAGTTATAGTTAGCGCTGCTAACTATAACTGGTGAATTTCTGTGTTTATTTTTAGTTTAAAATGTTAGCATTGTCACTGACATATTCACCTAACTATAATGTTACTTTGTTTTTTTAGTGAATACATATATATATATATATATATATATGTTTTCAAGATAGGACTTTTTTGTTTGTTTCTAGCATAATTTCTTTTTGGCACTCTTTTTTTTGTATGATACTTGTGGCATCTTAACTCGGACACTTGTCCAGCACCAGAGAAGACAGTTTTGAATGTCCTCCCACTGTAGACAACAAGAACAGTTTGGTATGAACTCAGCCACTGGGCCATAAATACCATTGTTTGCTTTTGCTTTGCAGTAGAATGTGGAAATTACAACTATGTTTGGATAGCACACATGAGCCCACCTGATTTGTGTATTATGTTACCCGTAGTATATTCGGGACGTGTTGTGAATTTAATAACAATTTGGTGTACAATAACCGTGTTTCTTTCAATTGTAACTTTATGCACTACGAGCTGTACTCACATCGTGAGTCTTTCTTTCACTGGAAATTGTAAAGTCTTTCTTGCATGTCCATTAACAATGACAGGAATTGTTAATAGGAGAGAAGCACTTCCGGGTGTTTGAAGTGACTTCGATCAAGAGCGTGTTGCTCGAAACGCGTCAGTCATTAAACTGAATTTCTCCTTAATCCTTGAGTGCGGCTCTTCACTTGCTCGGCAACGACGCGAGAGTGTTTGATATATATATATATATATTTATTTATGTAGATATAGGGCCTGATTTACAGTTTGGAGGCCGGGTATCTCTGTCACAAATATCACAGATAGCAGGGCCCCCTTGCCTCTGCTGTCTACAGTCAGTGGTCCTAGGGTACCCCCCTGTAAAACCCTGCACTGTGTGGCAGGCACCATGGGGTGCCTGCCACAGCATGCAGGGTTTTACACACACACCCATTGCTCTATAGGAGCCTGTATTACGGCGGGTTTTATGGCCGTAACACAAGCTCCCATACAGAACAGTGGTAATCCGACCGAACAGTGTTCGGTTGCATCGTAATCAGGCGGCCGGAGCCGCCGATCTCAGGTCGGTCGGTCCCGAATCTGAGATGGTGTAGATCAGAGGCAACTCCGACTGACATCGTAATAAGCCCCTTAATGTGTTGGTAACCTTATCTCTGGGAGTAAACACAATGTGTGTGAATAGCATTTTTTGTGAGAATCTGGCCCAATAGCATTGCAGTGTTTTACAACAATACATATTCTTTTTTATTTTTTTATTAGGTATGGGAAGATTAAGTGATTTGCCCAGAATCACAGGATATTGAGCCTTAGGCTGGGATTTGAACCTGGTCTTCCATGTTCCAAAGACAGAAGCTTACAAGGCCACATCTACAGACCTTCCAGCTCACACGTTGCCACTGTGTGTCATACGATATCGGCTCCATTCACTTGGTCCCTCAGTGGACAGCCAATATCACACAGTGGTAGAGAAGGGGACCTTAAAGCCCATGCACTCAGAGGGTTCCCAGCTCGTTTTTGAAGGCTCTGAGCAGCTGATATCCATTAAGGGTGTGACACACCGCAGGACATTGGCAGCAGCCTCAACGAGCTTTTGTTTTTTTGGAGGGGTGGGTTGGTGGGGGTACGGGATAGTGGTGCCTCTCAGGCAGTTCTTGGTATAAAGCCCCACCCCAAATGAGACCCTGTGACATTTTTTTGAAGTTGGCAGTTCTGCATGTCCTTTTTACAAAGTAACCGTTCCAGCTGTTTTGCTTCAAATCAATGCGTACATGCGCTTATCCTAGCCTCTCCCTACATCTTGCGTGCTTTCCTGCTCCCTTCCTATGCACATCAGGGGCAGTGATCGAGCGCTGCAGTAGCCCATGATAATGAAAACCAAACAAATCGCATTGGGGTGAATACTAATGAGGCTAGCAGAGGAAACGCAAAGGCAACCAGAGGGCTCTGCCATGACTGCTAACAGAACAGTGAGAATGAGCGCAGAGGCAATCAAGGCTGCGGCATGGCATTCACTGGCTTGCCAGATGTGAAAGGAGCTTCTCTTCGCTGAAAGGAGGATGGTGCTCTGTCATAAATATCAGTTACATATACTGGCACTGCACAACCCTTACATCCAAATTTTTATTTTAATCTAAAACTTTCTCAAAATGTACTTGAAAAGGAGAAAATGTGAGGATGAGAGCAGGAGGATGGAAGAAATGGAGAAAAAAGTGCGAGCGAGAAAAGGGATATGTAAAAGAAAGAAAGAGTGGGAAAATGGTTCTCCTAAAATGAAGCGACTGAAAAGAGAGTAAGAAAAAGTAGAACTAAGATGCATTAGTAGTCAAAGGCAACCACTGAGCATAAATTGGCGCAGTGAATCAATGAAACCATAGACTTTCTGTGTAGGTATTTAATGGCACTGCTAAACAACTAAAAATGCCTAAAAGCCAAATGTAACAAGCATTGGCATAGCCAATAGGTCTCGCGTTTGGGATCTTATAAGTGTTTAGCGATTGTCCTGCATAACTAAATACTTATAAGGTCCCAAAAGCGAGACCTATTGGCTATGCCAATGCTTGTTCTGTTTAGATGTCAGTTGTTTGATCTTGTGAATTGTTGCGTTCTTTTATCCAGTTTCGTATGTTAATGTAGGTGGCGCCAGTAACGTTTAGATGGCTAGGTGGATGTTAGTGAAATGTAGATGTTTAAGTGTGAATTTGTCTGTAGGCGTTTTCATTGAAGGAATCGCTCTGCAGGATAGGGCCGACCTGTGGTTGAAATAAGGTATGCTGTTTGAGGGGGCTGTGGTAGCAGTAAGAGTAATGCAGAAAGGAAGGATTTGTGTTATAGTTTGGAGGTTAGAATGCTACGTTAGAAATAAGGGGGAAATAAAGTTTTGTAACGTTGTTTCAGCTAAACACAGAAAGCGCATGTAATTGTAATTAATGCTCTGCATACAGTTTTTGTAATAAGGTAATTTATTTATACAGCTGGTATGATATTTTACCGAGTACAGTGTTCACTGTTGTAATTTGTATGTGATATGCACGCTGTACAGTGCTGTACCCTCCGATTATTTTAAAACTTTTCGTTTGTATATTTAGTTAACTGTGAAGTGTGCCCTCTGATTATGTTGGCAAGTTCCAACATTTTGGGTTTTTTAACGCCGCATTTTTCAACACGTGTTGCAGATGATTCCCTGCGATGGCCGCTGGCAATGTTCACATAAGGTCCGAGCGCATTGACTCCGTACGAACGGAAACAGAGCTATGAAAGGTCTGTGGATGTAACATAAGAAACAGACACTGCCTGGTTTCTAAATTTATTTTTAGGTTACCCTGTTGCTCTTTTGTGATGAGCCCGTGTATTTTTTAAGTGCACTTGGTGTTTTTGTGTTATTTATTTTGGCTTGGAGGACAGAGATGAAGCCAAAGAAAGGAAAAAAGAGGCTGTGGAACGAGAAGGAGAGGGATAATTAATAGTTTAGTGTGAAAGAGAGAAATAGTGAAGAAAAAGATGGAGAAGGAAGAGAGAAAGAATGAGGGGCAAAAGAAGGCGAGTACACGCAATGCTAAATATTGCAGCACGTCAGTGGCGTAGTTAGGGGGGGGGCGATGGGGGCGGACCGCCCCAGGCGGAACGAGTTTTGGGGCGGCAGCCGGCCCCCCTTCCCCCCGCTCTTACCTGCGGCCGTTGCGGCCGCAAGAATCGGCCGCTACCACCGCCCCCCCCCCCTCTACCCGCCCCCCTCCGTATGAATGGAAACATACAACTATAAAAGCTCTGTGGATGTAACATAACAAACAGACACTGTCTGGTTTCTAACTTTATTTTTAGGTTACCCTGTTGCTCTTCTGTGATGATCCCGTGCATGTTTTAAGTCCACTTGGCGTATACATTTACAAAAGGGGAAATCAGGGATGAAAAGAACAGTAAAGAGTGAGATGAGGAGGCAGGGGCAGCCGGTGGTGGATTAAAGAGGCCCGAGGTGGAAGCAAGACCAGGCACTTGTTATATGGCGCCCCGACCTTGACAGCGCCGGCTGTGAGTTTATGAAGAAATTTGTGCGGCAGTGGTGTTTATTGTTTTACAAATTAAGCTTTTGATTCTTTCCAAACGTTATTACTGGGCCATTTAGTGCACTTTATGTTTTTCACTGAGACAAGTCTCACTTGGATGTATCTGTTGTTTTACGTGTCAGTGTGAATGAGTTGTAAGGATACAAGTGGACCAAAGAAAACCCCACGACTATCAATAAAGAGCCTTATTTGAGAACAGAGTTGGCAGAGTTAGGAAAACGAAATCTGAACTCTTAAGGGCAGCCACGGGTAAGGGAAGTGGCAGGCTATGGGCCCGGCACGATATTTCTGCTGTCACTTGATATGAAGTGATCGGTTTCTATGGTAACGATGTACGGCATTGTTTTTGGGAGTCAAACAATGACTTCTTATGCTCACTGTAGGGGGGAGGGAGGAACGGGTGGCACTAGCAGGCTTGCCTCTACTTATCCAAATGCAGCGCATGGAAGTTTCTCAGACTCTGCAGAGAGTAATTAGGTGAGACAACAAGGGGTGGAAGGAACGAGCAGAGCCCGAGGCTGCTGGAGAAAGTACAAGGATAGAGAGACTTGGTGATGCCAAGGTTTGCCAAACTGGCTCCGAGGGAGAAGAGGGAGGGGTGAAGCGGCCTGGTGACTGAAAGAAAGATGGACGACAAGGGGAGACGAGGGACAGACAGGGGGCATTAGCAAATAAAGACAAAGCAAAGAAGTGGCAGCAGTAAAACTGTGAGAACTGATGTGTGGACAGGAAAGGGGGGACGGGTGGAGGTTAGCGGAAGATTCCCGAACCGGGAGTTCAAAAGTAAGGGAATGATTATGGGCGAGAGTCAGTGACTGACTATTCTAAACATGCACTGGCAAAGCATATGGATTACCAGGCACGCTCAAATGTTGTTTGCTTGTGGTGCACGGACAAATCCCTTTGAGCACATTAAACCAAGATCCACTGGCTTTGCAAACTAGAAAAACAAGCATTGGCCGCGCGGCCGCAAAAGTGACGCGGCCGCAAAAGTGACGCGGCCGCGGGGCCGCGAAAGTGAAAGAAAACAAGCACGCGAGTGGTGCGTGCAGAGAAAGCCAGATGGCAGCTCTGGTGGGGGAGGGGGAGGGGCGAGCAAGACAGAGAGGCAGAGCGAGGCGCGCGCGGGAGAGCGAGAGGAAAGCCAGATGGCGCTCGTGCCTGTGCGCGTCACCGCGCGCAGAATGCCACACAAAAAGCTGTGGTCGCATTTCTGAAAGCCCACTGACTAAATGTCTCACCCAGACCAGCGCAAGCGCTGGCTCAGGGCGAGACCTAAAAACGAGCATTCTTTTAGAACCTCTTACTAGCCTGACTTCCTTTGCGAGTTAACCGGAAATATTTACAAGCTACTTTTCGCGTATGTGCCATTCAAAGAGCCCATTTTCTCAAAAAAATAAGAAATGAAGCAGCAACAGCAAAGTGCGTTATTGTCAGAATCCACCTGTTACACGTTGCTAGGGTGACCAGGAGTTGAATCCTTCCAGTTAGAAGAGGTTCAGGTAAATGTCCAAGACTGGATGATGAGCCCCCTACAGGTACTGAAGTGTTACAGATCATGCATGCTTGGGTAAAATCAATTCATGTCTTCTCCATCAGAAATAGTTGGTATATTTAAGGTCTTAAAGTGATCTACTGACGAGAGACACCGACTTGGTGGTGATTATCTAGGTTGGTAGCACAAGTTTTCATATGGTTGAATAATACAATCTGCCAGCTAGAGGCAATGCATGCCATGTAGCCAAAATGTAGTTGTGTATTCCAACTCAAAACACAGATACAAAATGACAAAAATGTACAAAAATACACAGTATTTGAACATTTTTGACAGATGAGCCCTAATGCATGTTACCTTCCCAACACATACTATTTGGCAATAAACAGGGAACTGAAAAAGAAGTGCCATTTGTTCATGGGAAGAGGAATGCCCGCTCAACAGTATGGCATGATACCAACAGGTTCTAAAGCAGCTGTTGGTCTTGTGACCTCTTGCCATAAACTTACTTTGACTTAGAATTAGAAGAGACAACAATATAGAAATATGCCATTTTTTGTAAGCCTGATGGATGCTCAAAGTGAAACTACTCACTGCCCATTTTGAAGTCAAAATATGCAAATAACTCGGAATTGCTCAACTTGGTATAAAATAGTTGACAGTAGACAAGGGGAGTGAACAGTCTAAGTTCATGAAAATAATAGAGGGAAGGTGAAGGGAAGAAGACAGACCATTGGGAAAGGGAATGAGAACAATGGTTAATCAAGGAACACTTGAAGAGAAGCAACTTCAGCTACTTCCTAGATGCAGGAGAGCTTGGCCAAGCCAGATAAGCATAAAGACGGTGCTCTTGGTGTATAAATCGAGATGACTTGCCTCCTGGTCTTTTATTTTTTGCTCCTGTAATGTCAAGGCTCTTTGCTGAGTGTTAGTCTTGTGAGGTAGTTGATTTTTCTAGTCTGTGGACTTGATGGTTACTGACTTGTTTTAGCTCCTACTCCCTCACCCCTGCCTTCTTCGATAATCTTTGAGAACGAACAAGGTGGAAAGCTGCACCTGTAAAGGTTGCGCTGCTGTAATTAATAAAGCATGTCAAATGTTGGTTTATGAATACAAACCACAATGCTTAACTGTGCCTTTCACAAGAGATTGCTTGGGAAGACATTTTCGGCTTGGTGGAAAACCCCCTTTTCACCATCTTCTTACAAATATTACAACCAACTTGATATGCAATTGGTTGCTAAATCTAGTAAAATGAGAATATCAAAAATCAGTTTGAATAGGTAGTTTTGTTGTTCTAGCCTACTTACCTTAAACTTTGTGTCATCTTGGATTGCAGGGTGGGATTCTATAGGTTGTTTCACAGCAACCTACTATAGACTCAAGTAATATTAAATGCAATACAATAATTACTCCTGCAAGTGACAAACATAATAATAAGATTCCCTTTGATGGAATACAACTACCAGCATTCTTTTATAAACTATGTCGCAATAGGACAGAATTGATCTGCTCCAAGGGCCAGAAAGGATACAAATATTCAAACAATTTCAATGCTTAAATGTGTGTAGTGCCTTACAGAAGCTGCATGGGTTGAAATGGCTAGAATGATGTGCCATTATTCATACATTTGATGCAAAATGTATTTTTTCTCCATTGAGAGTTGATTGTTCCTCATCTACAGTTTTACATTTTTTTCTAAAATGAATCAGATTCTGCCAGACCATATCAGAGCCGGATCTTTGCCTGTTCTCTGTTCCCAGTGTGTTGCACACATTCCTACCTCAATCAAACAGCTGCAGAATGGAATCTTACATTATACCTGTCCCCATGATCCCTGATGCAGTGATGACTCCATCACTCTTGTCCCCTATAAAAAATAATTTGCTAGTTGCATAAAAATAGTGAGCAGAAAAATGTCACTTACCAACACAACATTGCAAGCTGTTAATCTGAACGAGCGACAAGTGCAACCAGCATAACTGCATGCAAAGAGAATGCATTCTGCTCTGGTGGCCTGATGTGAAGCTCAAGGCTAACTCACATTTTAACAGCCAAATTAATTTCAGGACCTCATTTTATATTCATGCCATTTTAAATCATCATAAAAAAGAGACTATACTTTAAGGCGATAATAAAAAGCCATTCCACCGAAGTCTTCTATGATTTCTATCACTGTACACCATTCATCTTTTACAGCTACGGCCAGTCATGTTTATGTAGGAGTCCTAAAGCAATCCAGGCAGCATGATGTGCGTTATGCAACACAGAAAAATTGCTTTACATTTCAGGGTTCAGATAACACAAAGAAGCATAAAGCACTTTTATATATATATATATATAGAGAGAGAGAGAGAGAGAAAGAGAGAGAGAGTGTGTGTGTGTGTGTGTGCGCGTGAGATAAAGTACCCCCTGCCGTACAATATAAGGATATTGCAAGTCACTGAGGAATTTTGTGACCATATAGAGGAACTTGACCAAAGGCCGAGTTTCTTTAAAAGGTCATTGGACTCCAAATGTAATCTACCATGTAAGACTTATTTATACTCCAAAAATTGTTGAAACACATTGAAATGTTAGCACTCTTCTCCTAATGAGTCATATTTAAAAGCACTTCCCACGGACTGGGAGTGGAGCTAATTCCTAAGAATTTTTTGGCTCCTCAACTGGACCTCTCCAACAATTTGATTCGATATTCAATACCAATTCAGAAATTAACATAAAGCACATTAGACTTTAAATTGAAGACAGATAAGAATTTAAAGTGAAACCATGAAGGTTAATTACAAAATTTAAATCACACGAATTGAACCAATCATGTTAAAGAAATAACGATAGAGTTCCTGAAATCGCATTTGCCAGCTCTATCCCACAATTTCACATAATGCAAGTCCCATTCTTGGTGTTCTTAAGTCATCTCAATAGTTAGCACAAATATCCCTCCATATAATTAATACAAGGTGAAGTTCTCATGAGGTCGTATTGTGCTCCCAATAGGTGATGCTTTGGGAACAATCACTCTCAGTAAGACTGTGTGCTACAGAGTCCTAAGAAAAGAATCATCATTCTGGCCCTGGGAAAGTGGCATTGCATCTCAAAATATTGTCTAGACCCAGGGCATGGTTCCAATTTCCACACTTAACTAGAATGTGGGAGCTTGGGGTAAATGAATCAATTAACCTTTGCATCTAATCCCTCATCAGCTACAGATTGAGAACACTTAGAAGTAGCACCAACACTGCCATTGTGTCCTATTTCAATGTTGAGCGTTTAAAGTTAGTACATACTCCAGTTGACCAGTTACAGATGGTGTAAATTGATGAGGTAGCTAGCATAAAATAGCCTGTACTGTAGTTCTATGGAGAAAATTAGTGGTTCATTTCATATGTCCCTTGGAAATGGTTCAAGAGTTTATATGATGTCTATTGGTTTTATATATGAGGCCATCCCATGCCATTTCCCCCTGTTAATCATAAACGCATCAGTCACCATTACACATTGAGAGGTGTATGCTCTTGTTGTCAAGAGACATATACTTACATATCTCCCTCTGCTCTAGCCCAAACACACACGCATAAAAATCAACAGTCAGTAAAATACCCGCTAATAAACAAATTGAAAGCTCGCCTGCTATGAAATGTGCAGTAGTTAAACTGCTCCTGATGAGAGGAGCGCTGGCTGAGCTCCGAGCACGGCCGCTCTGCAGTGGGATGCTGAGCCAGCCCGCCTCGTAAAGGCGGCTGCTGTTTACAGCTGCCTCGTCAGAGCCGCCGCGCGCTGTCAGGCCCCGCGGCCTGCGTGACCCTTGACCCGCGCGGCTCCCGGAAGGCCTGGCCCATATTTCTCCGGCACGCGGCATGACAGTATTATTACAGCGGCCTCGCTCTCCGCGCCCAAGGTGCGCAGGGTCCGGCTGCACACATCCACAGCAGAGAGGTCGGAGATCAAATGGCTAAATGATCTCCTCGCAACTTTGACATTCATAAGGGGTGTTTAACATTGACATTTAACACTGCGACAAGTGTGTGAAATACTACTAAAAAGCGTTTGCGTTTGTTTTACGGTTTCTGAGCAAAGTGGGTAAGAGCTTCATCTGCGCCCTTTGCGCTGTAAGCACATGAAGTGAAAGTCACTATTTCTTTGATTCTTTACTACGATAATGTACCATAACATTCCAAGCCATGAGTTCAATAAATAAAAGGGAAATGTACATTCAGGAAAATTATTTAAATAAAACATTTTTCAACTTAAGGTCTAATTGAACCAAGCAGGCAAAGAAGTAAATGTGTGATGGTTAGGGGTTGTGAAGTAGTATCATGCTTTTCAGTACCGGCACTTCATAAATGGCAGAATGACTTATAGAGCAGCCAATAGCATAAGGTGAGAGAGACCAACATCTCTGGGTGGATCAATTCTATGTATATTTTAAAGAACTGGTAACATCAGAGTGAGCTGACAGCTGCACTGTGAAGCAGAGACGTTTTTAATGCATGGGCAAAGTGGGCTTCTGGCCCAGGGCCCCAGCCTTTCAGGGGCCCCCTGACAGAGTCAGCTCCGTTCTCCAGAGTTTTGCCCTAATGACCTTGAATATTTCTTAAACAGATTGTTTTAAATACTGTTTTCCTTTAATTTATTTTTTATGTCCCTGATGTGTGAGAGTCTAGTACAGCCATTTTGCAGAGAAAATGTTGTGTTTGTTTCATGCAATATACATAAAAAGTTTCTTTCAGATCAAAACAAGGCCTAACATATAAGAAATGGGAGGGCGTCACAGAGATTATTTGCAGTAATATTGGTGAGCTGCTGCTGTGTTACAATATTGAAAACACACATAACTATCCCTGAATATTAGATGTAAACACATTTAGGGCCTTATTTATGAGAAGTGATGCATTGCTGTGTGAAAACAGGGATGCGTCACTTCTTAGTGCTCCTCCTTGCGACACGATGGATGCGTCATATTTACTGTATGACGCATCATGTCGCAAGGAGTTACAGATACGTCAGTATTTCTGACGTATCTGTAGGCGCAAAAGTGATGCATTGCTGGGGTGTGTCTTAAAATAGACGCAACTCCAGCAATGTGTCCTACACATGGGGCAAGCCCCATGTGAAAGGGCCTGCATCAGTCTTACGCCTGCTGTGAGGCAGGTGTACGATATTGACGCAATGGCGTCCTAGAAGTGGTGCACTGGGTTCTCATAGATTTCAATGCGCCACTTCTACGAGGCTTTGCAGGGGAACACCATCCTGCATACATTATACCTGGCGCCGGTATAATGTGGTGCAGGATTTACAAAGTGACGCATCTGCCTAGATGCGTCACTTTGTAAATAGGGCTCAACATGGCACATTTTTTACGCTGCCAGTGCGTCACAAAAAGTAACGCACCAGCGGCATAAAAGTGAAGCAAGGCCTCATAAATAAGGCCCTTAGAATTTGGACGAGTGTTCCTTTGCACTGTCAGGGACCTAATGAAATGAAATAGTGTATTTAATAAAGCGCGCAGCTACTCAGACTAGAGTGTCCTGGCGCATGACAGGGGGAGGAAAACGTGCGTAAAAGACCCATCAGTTATTAAAAAGCCAGGTTTTTAAGTTCTTCCTGAAAGAGAGTAGGTCTGTGGTTAGTCTCAGAGACTCAGGAGTCTATTCCACAATTTTGCGCCTAGAAAGCCGAGGATCTGCCTCCAGTGCGGGCACGGCATATTTTAGGCACGATGGCCAGGTTGGCATTGGAAGATCTTGGGGGTCTAGATGTTGTGTAGCGATTAACGCACTTATTTAGGTAGCCGGCTCCTAAACCGTGGAAAGCTTTAAAGAAGATGGTCATCGCTTTGAAGTCGATCCGTTCTTTTATGCGGAGCCAGTGAGAGACTTAACAATAGGGGTCATACTAGATCTGGGTTTATGTCTCAGGATGGCTCTGGCCGCCGCGTTTTGTACCACTTGTAGGTGCTGGATAAGGGATTTGGGAAGACCGAGGTACAAGCTGTTGACATAGTCAAGCTTTGATGTCACCAGAGCCTGCACCACGATCTTTCTGCTCTCAAGAGGTAACAGTGGCAGGAATTTTTTTAGCATCCGGAGTATGCCCAAGAAAGCGCCAGTTAGATTTTGGATTTGAAAGTGCATGGAGAGTGTCTTGTCTATGACAATTCCTAAGTTTTTTACTTTCTCCTTTTCCGCTGGCGGGGCGGCAGATCTTTTGGCCACCAAGAGCTCCAGTCAGGCGTTTCTGGATTACCAAAGAAAATAACTTCAGTTTTGTCAGGATTGTACTTCAGCTGATTGGTCTTAAGCCAGTTAAAAACCTTTGTGAGGCAAGACCTAATCATTGCCTCATCAAAGTCGGTTCCTTTTTCACATGTAAAAATCAGCTGAGTGTCATCAGCATAGGAAACTATTTTGGCGCCCTCTTCCTCTACCAGAAATGCAAGGGGGATAGATATATATTAAAAAGGGTAGGACTGAGAATGGAGCCCTGAGGGACACCTACCTTCATGGCCGGAACCGGGGATGAGAAAGGGGGAGCCAGATGTCCTGAGATCTATTTGCCAAGAAGGATGACATCCACGTTAAGGCGGTCCCCCCAAGCCGATGTTAGCAAGTCTCTCCAGGAGCCTCTCATGTGGGACCGTATCGAAGGCCGCCGACAGATCGAGCAGTATCAGAACAGTCTTGCCTCCCTGGTCCAGCTTACCCTTGAGAAATTCAGTCACTTCCAGCAGATCGGACTCCGTACTGTAGTTAGCCCTAAAACCGGATTGGGACTCATGAAGGAGCTTCCCATCTTCAATGTGTTTTTGGAGGGCCTTGTTTACATGCTTCTCTAATACTTTAGAGAGGGCCGGAAGAAGGGAAATTGGGCTGTAGTTGGCAGGGCCCGTCGGTTTAGCGTTAGCCTTTTTTATCAGTGGAAGAATCTTAGCATTCTTCCATAATTTCGGCATGTTGCCTGAGGAGAGGAAACATTAATGAGCTGGTTTACCGTGGGGTTTATGGTGGAAGCTAATAGGTTCAGGATATTCGCTGGACATGGGTCGGTAGGAGAGCCAGACTTAATGCTTTGGAGAAGGGTCAGTGACTCTTCAAGCTGAAACTCAGGGAAAGCTAGTAAAGATGGAGGATGCAAGAGGTGAAATTTGCTATTAGAACTAAGGGAGAAGGTCAGTTCTTCCTCTGAGATGTCAGTGAAGGCTTGTTGGATCACAGAGATCTTTTTATGGAAGAATTGAGCTATTTGCTTAGACCATTCTTCCGTGCATGGCCCTTCCTTTGTGCCCGCTTTCGGGCGATAAAGGATGTAACTATGCTAAAGAATTCCTTACTCTTATTTTGGGCATTTTCTATCTTGGTTTGAAAGAAGTTTTTCTTGGACGCCTTCATGAGAATGTAATGAGCTTTTAAGGTGTCTTTATACACCTTTCTGTCCTCAGGTAGATAGGATTTACGCCATTTCCGTTCCATTTTTCTATAATTTCTTTTGCTAGATCTGAGGGAATCATTAAACCATGGAGCTGTTAGGGCCGACCTCTTTGAGAAGCGGGAAACAACCGAGTACCGCTGCACCAATGTTGGTTCGGAGAGGGCATCCGAGTCGGGGCAGCTAGACGGCTCCGGTGAGGAACGACCGAGGACATCTGCTTACATCGGGATGGATATTTTATGGAACGTCCTGTAATTAGGGACCCTCTGCCCTGCGTTAGCCCGAGGGGCTGTGGCAGAGTTGGGAATTTTAATAGGAGGTGGTCAGACCAGGTAATGGGAAGAGGTAGGCTTACTGATATGTCAAAGTTGTGAAAGATTTGGTCTAGGGTATGGCCCTTCTCATGGGTGGTCGAAGAAATAGATGGAAACATGTTGCAGTCCTGCAGCGTCTCCAGCAAGGAAATTGTTTGAGGGTCTTTTCCAATGTCCGTATGTATATTGAAATCTCCCAGAATAAGGCAGATGTTGTAGTTTAAGGCCAGGGAGGTGGTGGCTGTATTTAGCGTAGTAATAAAATTTCCAATTGCACCGGGAGGTCTATAAATCAGAAAACCAGCTATGCTATGATGGGGGATAAGGTACAGCGGAAGCCTAAAGACTCTGCGCCCTCAATGTTTTCCATCCGGATGGGAGAGCAGTCTAGTTTTTGATTGTAAATTATGGCGAAACCGCCCCCCTTCCCACTCGGTCGGTCCCTCCTAAGGATTTTATAACCCGTAGGGATGGCCGAGGTGATAGTAGGGTTGGAGGCTTCAGACAGCCAGGTCTCAGTGAGAGATAAAAGATCAGGCTGTTCATCTAAAAGTAGGTCATAAATGTGTGGTTCTTGCTTTTGCATAGAGCGACAATTCAAAGGTGGCCTTTAAGTCCTCTGTTTTCTTATTGTTTTTACACTTATTGTTGCGTGGGAGGATCTTGGGTGCGAGTTTCCTGGGCTGGAGGAGAGACCAGTTGCACTTATTGCATCGAAAATCTACCTCCAGGCTCGGATCAGCCGCTGTACACTGACATAATGGTAGACGCCTAAGGCTAAGCAGTTTTTCCCTATTGTAATATAGTGGAAGAAACTCAAGGGAGGGGAACTGGGCAGCATGGCCGGCGCGGGACGCTGACGGGCGCAGACTGGCTTGCCTTTGGCGCGCCTTCGGCGTGCCCACTGCACGCGTCTGTTTGCATCGGGAATATATAGGCTAATGCCTATGATGCAAACTGGATCGCTAACGCAGCTGAGGAAGCAGAAACTGCATAGGCGGAAGTGAGGAGCCCGATGAGTAGCCCCAGCCCTCCACACAATCGGCGTATCAGCCGTGGCGGACCTGGACTGGAGGAAAAGCGAGATGCGAATCGGAGCAGCTAAGGAGGTGTAGGCAAGCAGAATCAAGTAAAGTGCAAGTGCGCGTAGGTAGGAGAAATTGTTAAAAAGCACAGAGTAATTCAGCCACACATATACAATTTAAAAAGTATTAAAAACCTAGTAGCAGGGCAGGAAACACTAAATCCTACCGCTGTCAGCTGATGCGCGTCCGTTTGCATCGGGAATATATAGGCTAATGCCTATGATGCAAACTGGATCGCTAACGCAGCTGAGGAAGCGGAAACTGCGTGGGAAACAGGGGCTCAAATTGGAGCATAAATTCAAAGCTGTTCTGAACAGGGGCCCCCAAAATATGTTTGGCCCAGGGCCCCCAAAATCCTTAAGATGTCCCTGCTGTGAAGGCAGACATAAAGTACAGACAGCATTAACAGTGCTTAAAATGAGCTGGTGTTGCAGGTGTGGCCAATAGACACTCATTTTTGCAAGCCAACACCTCTATTTCCTCAATAGATTTTGATGCAGAGTAAGAGAGAGAAAAGCACAAAAGGTGGAAACAAAGGAGGAGAAAGATGGAAAAACAGTGTCAAGGTGAGAAAGTATGAAGGGCAAATTTATGAGAATGTCACGCAGCGCAGCAAGTCACGTTGGTGCGCTGCGTGAAAGGGCAGGAATGCACCGTATTTAAAAGAATATGCTGCATTCCTGTCTTTGTCCCTGTGCTGGTGCTCTTTTGGATGCTTAGCACTAACACAGGCACCCTTCACAAGGGTACCTGTGTTGCATGCAGTATTGTTTTTGTGCAGGAAGGAATACCATCCTGCACAAAAACAATCCTGAGAGGCATTTTCCTCTTTCTGCAGAATGCAGCATGCATAAAAAGAGGAAGTAATGAGGAGAAATAAAGATATTTCTCCTTGTTATGCCTCCCCTGAGAAGGCATATCTTTTTGGTGCATTCGCAGGTCTATCACTTTTAGTGAATCTGGAAATGGGTCAAAAACCATGGGAGTGGCGTGGGAATGCTTTCCCATGGCAGAGTAATGAAACACAGTGATTTACGCTGTGTTGAGTTACTCCAGGTTTATGAAGCCACTCAAGACCACGCAAGGTGGCCTTGCCTGGCTACATAAATCACATTTTGGACTTGAGTTGCTCTTGCACCACATTGTGTGGTGCAACAGTGATGCAACTCCTCTCAAAAATACGCCCCATAGTGTGTGGTGGTGGATTCAAGAGGCATTTTGTGGAATCAAGTTTACACAGCCTTGGTATCAAGCATCCTGACTTTCAATAGCGCTGGCTGCAGGCTCCTGAGCATAACGTTGGTACTCAGCAATGTATTCTTTTACAAATTAAGCTCTGGCTATCACCTGCAAGCAGGGCTACTGGGATTATGTAGCAGGAGAGGACCAAATTATGTGGCAAAGTTGATGGAATTATGTGTTAAGTAAAGGAAAATCATGTGGCGTAATGAACACATTTTGTGAAAGTATTACTTGATTTTGTTTCTTATTTTTACTCATGTTAACACTATCTTAGCAAAGGTTTTACTACCCTAGTACCACTTTATGATTAAAATACAACAAGATACTGAAAAGTGACTGGTAAACCTTCCAAAAGGGACTGTCACTGTGCTGCATCACATGCTGATGCCTTTTTTGTATCTTTTGCTCTGTTTGAGCTAGAAACACATTTTTATGTACTTAAATCTGCAAATTATATAACAGGAGATGGATTTCATGGTAAATACGGCAAATCTATAACTATGCAAAAAACAGTGCAGCCACAGAATTACATAATTCTGGTGGTCATGCCTGTATGATATTTAAAGCTTCGGAATAAAAAGTGAATTTCCCAATATCAAGCAGTTTATCAAAAAGCAGACAAAAGAAATTTCAGACTTTCTAAGCACGAAAATGGCATTCACCTGTTTACCACTCCACAGTTGTAAAACAAAAAGAACCTCTATATCATATATCACAACCCTATGGAAAGACTCCTATGTCTGAACAAAAGAGGTAACCTTTCCCTGCCACCTGCAGAAATGAGGCAGCTAAGTGCAGACTGGCCACGTCTCTTTTCACAGAGGTCAGAGATCTCTAGATTCCCAAGTCCATTAACGAGTAAGTCAGGCACTCCAGATTTATTCTTTTCGTTTCGTTATTTGTGGTTCTGATTTTAAATTGGGATAAAAAGGGACTACAAGGGACATAGAAAAACACATTGGCTGGCTGAGCTACTCACTCATGGACCTATGAAACCTGAGAGCTCTGAGATATGTGCAACTAATAGCAGTAGTCCCCCACATGGCTGGCTCTGCAATAGACAGCCAACTGTGTCTAATAAAAAAGTAGATGAAAAATGAACAGCTTTCGGGGGCAATAATGATCTTCAGCAGGAGTATCAGAGTGGGAGTTTTGACATTTTCCCTCAATCCTTTGGCTCATCCATCAGGCTAATATCTGCCAAAAGCCCATCTATTTTAATTTGATTTTGCTGAAATGCTCATATTTAGCTTTTGTTAACTTTAGCACCTAGCATGCATCAAGTATGATTAAAATGTTGATTGACAAGACCATAAGTGTGTTCCTAATTGCACATTGTATCTATCCACCAGAAAGCCTACTAGCACACGAGTTCCTATTATTCATTTCAGATCTCACACAGAGTATGAGACTCTCTCTTCCACCAGGACACAGATAATTCAATTCCTTATTCAGAACTAATAATTTTTGTAAGCCATCTTTCAGAAAAAAAGAGGTCCAAGATATTTCAAATTTAAATACTCTTTATCCCTGATAAAACTAAAATTGGATGACATTTGAATACTTCCATACATCTCAGAATTTCCTAACTACGAAATGGGGGAGGAAACCTGAACATTTCGAATAGGATTAAATCATTTTTATGCAATTCCTTCAGCTGCCTACAAACTCCAACAAAATAAAGGGCATTGTTGGTGTGTTACTGGGAGGGGCAAAATGCACAAGTGCCCATATTGTATTAGATTGTGTGTTTATTTTGAGTGTAAAACGATGTTTTCATTTTCTTTTTAAATAAAATATGGAACTCTGACTGTTAACCTGCCAGAATTCTACAAACCGATGTGTGATTTTTTTTTTAGACATTGTATGTGCCATGAGTCCTTCTTATTGGGGGTCTGTACAGCACAAGATGGGTATGGACTTGTGTGCAGACAAACTATGCCTCTGGATCCATTCTGGCTGCGCATTGCTGTGTGTGTATGCAAACAAAGATACTGATGTCTTTGGTTTCCTAATTATATCACCTACCCGCTGAATCACTGTGCTTTTATTTTGTTAATTGGTGAGCGACATCTGTCCTGCGTAGCTTATTTCTAACTGTTCTTTGATGGCTTACCCAAGCACATCTTTACAGTTATAAGCTTTTAGCATATATACGGTACATGCACCAAGGAAAAGAGTTGTTTAGGGGGGAGCAGGCTGACCATGCAACCAGTCACTCTGCTCCAGGCGCGCAATGCCCATAGGGCTCAAAGGGCTTCAGCCCCCCCCGCCCCCCTCGTGTGTGTCAGCCTGGGCTGAGACAGCTTCCCGGGCACACACAGACAGTCTTTTGCTGCTGTAGGCAGAGACGTTTTAATGCATGGGCAAAGTGGGCTCTGGCCCAGGGCCCCAGCCTTTCAGGGGGCCCCCTGACAGAGTCAGCTCCGTTCTCCAGAGTTTTGCCCTAATGACCTTGAATATTTCTTAAACAGATTGTTTTAAATACTGTTTTCCTTTAATTTATTTTTTATGTCCCTGATGTGTGAGAGTCTAGTACAGCCATTTTGCAGAGAAAATGTTGTGTTTGTTTCATGCAATATACATAAAAAGTTTCTTTCAGATCAAAACAAGGCCTAACATATAAGAAATGGGAGGGCGTCACAGAGATTATTTGCAGTAATATTGGTGAGCTGCTGCTGTGTTACAATATTGAAAACACACATAACTATCCCTGAATATTAGATGTAAACACATTTAGGGCCTTATTTATGAGAAGTGATGCATTGCTGTGTGAAAACAGGGATGCGTCACTTCTTAGTGCGCCCTCCTTGCGACACGATGGATGCGTCATATTTACTGTATGACGCATCATGTCGCAGGAGTTACAGATACGTCAGTATTTCTGACGTATCTGTAGGCGCAAAGTGATGCATTGCTGGGGTGTGTCTTAAAATAGACGCAACTCCAGCAATGTGTCCTTACACATGGGGCAAGCCCCATGTGAAAGGGCCTGCATCAGTCTTACGCCTGCTGTGAGGCAGGTGTACGATATTGACGCAATGGCGTCCTAGAAGTGGTGCACTGGGTTCTCATAGATTTCAATGCGCCACTTCTACGAGGCTTTTGCGGGGAACACCCACCCTGCATACATTATACCTGGCGCCGGTATAATGTGGTGCAGGATTTACAAAGTGACGCATCTGCCTAGATGCGTCACTTTGTAAATAGGGCTCAACATGGCACATTTTTTACGCTGCCAGTGCGTCACAAAAGTAACGCACCAGCGGCATAAAAGTGAAGCAAGGCCTCATAAATAAGGCCCTTAGAATTTGGACGAGTGTTCCTTTGCACTGTCAGGGACCTAATGAAATGAAATAGTGTATTTAATAAAGCGCGCAGCTACTCAGACTAGAGTGTCCTGGCGCATGACAGGGGAGGAAAACGTGCGTAAAAGACCCATCAGTTATTAAAAAGCCAGGTTTTTAAGTTCTTCCTGAAAGAGAGTAGGTCTGTGGTTAGTCTCAGAGACTCAGGGAGTCTATTCCACAATTTTGCGCCTAGAAAGCCGAGGGATCTGCCTCCAGTGCGGGCACGGCATATTTTAGGCACGATGGCCAGGTTGGCATTGGAAGATCTTGGGGGTCTAGATGTTGTGTAGCGATTAACGCACTTATTTAGGTAGCCGGCTCCTAAACCGTGGAAAGCTTTAAAGAAGATGGTCATCGCTTTGAAGTCGATCCGTTCTTTTATGCGGAGCCAGTGAGAGACTTAACAATAGGGGTCATACTAGATCTGGGTTTATGTCTCAGGATGGCTCTGGCCGCCGCGTTTTGTACCACTTGTAGGTGCTGGATAAGGGATTTGGGAAGACCGAGGTACAAGCTGTTGACATAGTCAAGCTTTGATGTCACCAGAGCCTGCACCACGATCTTTCTGCTCTCAAGAGGTAACAGTGGCAGGAATTTTTTAGCATCCGGAGTATGCCCAAGAAAGCGCCAGTTAGATTTTGGATTTGAAAGTGCATGGAGAGTGTCTTGTCTATGACAATTCCTAAGTTTTTTACTTTCTCCTTTTCCGCTGGCGGGGCGGCAGATCTTTTGGCCACCAAGAGCTCCAGTCAGGCGTTTCTGGATTACCAAAGAAAATAACTTCAGTTTTGTCAGGATTGTACTTCAGCTGATTGGTCTTAAGCCAGTTAAAAACCTTTGTGAGGCAAGACCTAATCATTGCCTCATCAAAGTCGGTTCCTTTTTCACATGTAAAAATCAGCTGAGTGTCATCAGCATAGGAAACTATTTTGGCGCCCTCTTCCTCTACCAGAAATGCAAGGGGGGATAGATATATATTAAAAAGGGTAGGACTGAGAATGGAGCCCTGAGGGACACCTACCTTCATGGCCGGAACCGGGGATGAGAAAGGGGGAGCCAGATGTCCTGAGATCTATTTGCCAAGAAGGATGACATCCACGTTAAGGCGGTCCCCCCAAGCCGATGTTAGCAAGTCTCTCCAGGAGCCTCTCATGTGGGACCGTATCGAAGGCCGCCGACAGATCGAGCAGTATCAGAACAGTCTTGCCTCCCTGGTCCAGCTTACCCTTGAGAAATTCAGTCACTTCCAGCAGATCGGACTCCGTACTGTAGTTAGCCCTAAAACCGGATTGGGACTCATGAAGGAGCTTCCCATCTTCAATGTGTTTTTGGAGGGCCTTGTTTACATGCTTCTCTAATACTTTAGAGAGGGCCGGAAGAAGGGAAATTGGGCTGTAGTTGGCAGGGCCCGTCGGTTTGGCGTTAGCCTTTTTTATCAGTGGAAGAATCTTAGCATTCTTCCATAATTTCGGCATGTTGCCTGAGGAGAGGGAAACATTAATGAGCTGGTTTACCGTGGGGTTTATGGTGGAAGCTAATAGGTTCAGGATATTCGCTGGACATGGGTCGGTAGGAGAGCCAGACTTAATGCTTTGGAGAAGGGTCAGTGACTCTTCAAGCTGAAACTCAGGGAAAGCTAGTAAAGATGGAGGATGCAAGAGGTGAAATTTGCTATTAGAACTAAGGGAGAAGGTCAGTTCTTCCTCTGAGATGTCAGTGAAGGCTTGTTGGATCACAGAGATCTTTTTATGGAAGAATTGAGCTATTTGCTTAGACCATTCTTCCGTGCATGGCCCTTCCTTTGTGCCCGCTTCGGGGCGATAAAGGATGTAACTATGCTAAAGAATTCCTTACTCTTATTTTGGGCATTTTCTATCTTGGTTTGAAAGAAGTTTTTCTTGGACGCCTTCATGAGAATGTAATGAGCTTTTAAGGTGTCTTTATACACCTTTCTGTCCTCAGGTAGATAGGATTTACGCCATTTCCGTTCCATTTTTCTATAATTTCTTTTGCTAGATCTGAGGGAATCATTAAACCATGGAGCTGTTAGGGCCGACCTCTTTGAGAAGCGGGAAACAACCGGTACCGCTGCACCAATGTTGGTTCGGAGAGGGCATCCGAGTCGGGGCAGCTAGACGGCTCCGGTGAGGAACGACCGAGGACATCTGCTTACATCGGGATGGATATTTTATGGAACGTCCTGTAATTAGGGGACCCTCTGCCCTGCGTTAGCCCGAGGGGCTGTGGCAGAGTTGGGAATTTTAATAGGAGGTGGTCAGACCAGGTAATGGGAAGAGGTAGGCTTACTGATATGTCAAAGTTGTGAAAGATTTGGTCTAGGGTATGGCCCTTCTCATGGGTGGCCGAAGAAATAGATGGAAACATGTTGCAGTCCTGCAGCGTCTCCAGCAAGGAAATTGTTTGAGGGTCTTTTCCAATGTCCGTATGTATATTGAAATCTCCCAGAATAAGGCAGATGTTGTAGTTTAAGGCCAGGGAGGTGGTGGCTGTATTTAGCGTAGTAATAAAATTTCCAATTGCACCGGGAGGTCTATAAATCAGAAAACCAGCTATGCTATGATGGGGGGATAAGGTACAGCGGAAGCCTAAAGACTCTGCGCCCTCAATGTTTTCCATCCGGATGGGAGAGCAGTCTAGTTTTTGATTGTAAATTATGGCGAAACCGCCCCCTTCCCACTCGGTCGGTCCCTCCTAAGGATTTTATAACCCGTAGGGATGGCCGAGGTGATAGTAGGGTTGGAGGCTTCAGACAGCCAGGTCTCAGTGAGAGATAAAAGATCAGGCTGTTCATCTAAAAGTAGGTCATAAATGTGTGGTTCTTGCTTTTGCATAGAGCGACAATTCAAAGGGTGGCCTTTAAGTCCTCTGTTTTCTTATTGTTTTTACACTTATTGTTGCGTGGGAGGATCTTGGGTGCGAGTTTCCTGGGCTGGAGGAGAGACCAGTTGCACTTATTGCATCGAAAATCTACCTCCAGGCTCGGATCAGCCGCTGTACACTGACATAATGGTAGACGCCTAAGGCTAAGCAGTTTTTCCCTATTGTAATATAGTGGAAGAAACTCAAGGGAGGGGAACTGGGCAGCATGGCCGGCGCGGGACGCTGACGGGCGCAGACTGGCTTGCCTTTGGCGCGCCTTCGGCGTGCCCACTGCACGCGTCTGTTTGCATCGGGAATATATAGGCTAATGCCTATGATGCAAACTGGATCGCTAACGCAGCTGAGGAAGCAGAAACTGCATAGGCGGAAGTGAGGAGCCCGATAGTAGCCCCAGCCCTCCACACAATCGGCGTATCAGCCGTGGCGGACCTGGACTGGAGGAAAAGCGAGATGCGAATCGGAGCAGCTAAGGAGGTGTAGGCAAGCAGAATCAAGTAAAGTGCAAGTGCGCGTAGGTAGGAGAAATTGTTAAAAAGCACAGAGTAATTCAGCCACACATATACAATTTAAAAAGTATTAAAAACCTAGTAGCAGGGCAGGAAACACTAAATCCTACCGCTGTCAGCTGTGCGCGTCCGTTTGCATCGGGAATATATAGGCTAATGCCTATGATGCAAACTGGATCGCTAACGCAGCTGAGGAAGCGGAAACTGCGTGGGAAACAGGGGCTCAAATTGGAGCATAAATTCAAAGCTGTTCTGAACAGGGGCCCCCAAAATATGTTTGGCCCAGGGCCCCCAAAATCCTTAAGATGTCCCTGGCTGTAGGCTGGCTGGTCTGGCGTCCGTCTTATTGCAGCCGCACCCGAGTACTTCACAGGTCTTTAAAAGACAATTTACGTGTTAACAGAGGCTTTGTTGTTTTTTCACCCCTTCTTAGAGCCCCTGCATCTCCACTCTGCCTATTGCTGGAAGAATTAGCCCCCCCCCCCCGAAATTTTTATTAGCCCCCCCACCTCTCGAAATTTGTCTCTAGTTGCGCCTCTGCTCTGCTCCAACTTAAATCTAAATAGTCCATGTCCGGCAAAGTTAAATAAAACTTGAATTCAAATCAAGGATGGATATACTATTTGCTTTTCCATACATCATCAACTTTTAGTTTCATTACTAGCTGACTTGGTATCTTTACATAAAACAGGAAAGTGGCCAACAAGTGGGTAATTCATTTGGCATGCCCTGTGGCCTGCGCCGCTCCCACGAGTACACAGCAGTGGAACAAAGTCATCTCACTAATGAGAATCTGATGGCGCAGCTGGATCAACAGTGGACATATTAGCAATTTACAACACGTTTACATGCAGAAATTGTTTCTGTATAATGAAGCCTCTTATTCCTATGCCTGGTGTTGACCCTTTCCTTCCCCAGGGACGCTGACGTCACGGGTAGCCGGCTGCTGGACACGGATGCTGTGTGAGCAATTACACTGTGTAATAATAACGAGGTAACCTTAAGGGTTACAGCTCTCCAGCAGCTAATGGCAGCTCGAAAGCACTTACCTCAGCTACAAATAGGCCTGCGGCCTGTCACGCGGCAGTGCTATGTCACGAAAAAGCACACTTTATTCACCTGCTGCTAAGTGTTACCCACACTTTATTAATAACCAGCTAGGGTAGGAGCTTCAACGTTAAAAGGAAAATTGCATCCTATAATTAACATTGAGAACTACCGCACATCCCGCTGTACCCCAACAAAGAGCATGGCAGTGCAGAAACTCTCACACTTGCAGGCCTGGCTACACATTTAGCTGTTCAGGATTAAAAGCATTGTGTTATAGACAAAGAGCACCCACACAAACATCATTTAAACGTTTGTTTGGAAAATCAGATGGTAATCACCAAGTGGAAGATACTCAAGATTCCATACTACCTGGGGCAAATAAACATATGAAAAAACACCAACAGCACTAGTCTTTGGTGGTGTAATGAAGACAGCCTAAAAACAATTAGGCAGAACGTCCTTCACACATAAAATCTAAGTAGCAGGCAAAAGGGGGGGGGAGGGGAGAAGAAGATACAGGAAGAAATCTCAAGAAAGGCCTTTGAATTGGAACAAATTAAAAGGAGGATATTTAGTGTCCAAATAACTGCTGTGTTCCTACTCTCACTCTAAATACACAAGACATTACAACCAAAATCATTTTGATCTGCTTCGAATTTGAACAAAGACAGGCCTTTTAGTTAATTAACTCACAGGTGGTCGACTGCACGCCTGGGAGTTGATTAACTAAAAGAATGCAATCTAAATAAATTATATTGCTTTCATATTGTAGAACAGAAACCTGGTGTGATCATTATCTAAATTAGGTGGTCTCTAAGGAAGATACTCTGATGGTGATAGGTTCCTAGGTTTTTTTCTTTACCTTAGATCCTAATCTACTATAAGATAGAACATGTGAGGGCAGAACATTGCCTAAGATGTGTCCCCTGCAAACCTGCACTACTACCCCGAAAACAAGGCAATAATCAGGCTTAAAACAAAAAATTTCACAAAATAGAAAACCAGAAGGCAGAGCTTCTATAGCTTCTCTTCCAGGATCTGCAACATGCCCATCAACGTCACAACTGCATCAACCCTCTTCTGCAATTCAGAAAGAAGCTGAAGAGCCAGGGACGGACTGAACTATAGGGCAATAAGCCAGCGCCCGATGGGCTGGTACGACAGGTCAATGCATGGGCTGTTTTCTAGGCTGTTTGGGGGCCTGTTTTATGGTCTGCTGGGCCGGTTTATATTTGTTAATTTTTCTGCTATTAAAACCAACATTGCAGATAGCAAGCTCAAATCCATAAAGGTATCCACATCTCTCAAAACACTTATAAAGAGAGTCTTTACTAGGTCGAAACTGGCCCAATTTGCAAACATGGGCCACTTTTTGGCCATCGAATTCACTAATAAGGGCCACTTTTATCTTGGAGCCCAGGCCTACTTTCTGTCCCAGGCTAACTCTGCGAAGAGCCACCTCTTCAGAGAACACTACATCTCCACACAATATGTCTTATCACCCATCCTGCTTCATTGTAAACAATGCTGAAATGTTTTGCAAGGCTCTGACATTACTCAGCTCTTCACTGCTCTCTGGCTGTATTCACACTCTAAAAATACATCCCCATACTCTTACACGCAATATAATAAGCAGTGGCGGCTCGCACAGGTAATGCTGTGGGGCGGTAAGGCGGGTGGGGCGGGGCGAGGGCGTGGCAGGGTGGGGGTAGTGGAGTTCGACATACGACGGGAAAGATTAAAGTAAATAAATAAATTAATAAAACCACTTACCTTGCGCTTGCCGCATCGCGGAGTCGGCGATGCGGCAAGCGCAAGGTAAGTGGCTTTATTTATTTATTTCTTTACTTTCACCTTTCCCGTCAAATGTCGAACTCCACTACCCCCCCACCCCGCCACACCTCACCAATCCACAGTGTTTACCTGTGCGAGCCGCCACTGATAATAAGGACACTGAGCATTGGCATAAGCCCCCTTCACCTATGCCTCCTAGTAGATAGATGTAGATACGCAGTGTTTGCTCAAGCCTTTCAATCCCGGTGAATATAAGAGCTACCAATTCCCTAGCCTCCTTTAGAAAATAATTGAAAACCTGGTTATTTGTAAATTAAATTGATTCCCCCTCCTTCTTTAAGGGCTTACGGTCAGGTTCAGCGCCAAGACACCCCCGGGTAATCGTGCGCTTTATAAGTTATATTAACATAACATAACATCCAACACGTTTTACTTCTCCTGTGGTGGGATAGGTAAGTCGAGAGGTGAGTCCTGAGCTTCCTGTGTCTTGGTACTCAAGCTGCACCTCACTGACGAGGGCGATAGGAGGCTAAATATGAGTCTGTGGTTTATAGTGAGAGAGACTGGACATTGGAATACCAATTTGGGCTGGACTGCTTCCTTGGGGATGAGTAAAGACTCGTTTGAACATGGATGGTCCCCTGCTACAATGGTACAGAGAAGCAAAAAACATGGAATTGAATGGAATGCTACGGAAAGAGCATTTACATGCATCACATTGTTGCTGTATCAGTCTTCTGAACAGTGGCGGCTCCTCCGCAGGCAGAGGAGCGTCGCCCCACTGCTATTTAAGCAGTGCAAAAAATAAAAATAAAATGATAATAACAGGATGTTATTATCAGTTTATTTTTCTATGTGGGAGCCAGGGCGGGGCTGGGTTCTGTGATGCCAGAGCGCGGGAGAAGTGGTTTGCACTCCTCTAAGTGCACATGATAGTTTGGCCGGCCCTCTAGGGCCGGCCAAACCACCATGCGCACACTTGGCATGTTCTCCATTGGGCTGTGTTGCACAGCCCCGTGGAGTACATGCCCAGCCTCCCCAGGCACTGCCTGAGCATCCAAACAGGACGCTCAGACCAATTACGACGCTGCTCCTGCAGTGTCGTGATTGGCTGGGAGAGTCCGGAAGCCTGGGTGCATCCGGTGCTTCCAGCACAGCAGATGGAGGAGAGGCGTGCGGCGGGATAGGTGTGCAGCGGAGCAGCAGAGAAGGTACGTTTATTTTTTTAATCCACCCCACCACCCCTGTTCTGAGGCAGCCGCCGCTGCATCTGAATATACTTCCATTGCTTCATTTTTATTAGCATTATTATTTTCAATGACCAGTAAAGGGGCATCCGATGAATGACGTCAGAAAAGTTTTCAAAATCCCAGCTACAAAGTGAGAGGAACATTCCAGAACACCTGGTGTTGGTAATTGTCAGAGATGTGGGACTGGGCAAAGGGAACTGTTTTTCTCTCTACACTGGATTGACTCTGTAATTTTGTAATAAGTATTATATGTCATTCAATTAATACAGGATTAAAGAGGTCAATTAATTATCTGCCCAAGGAAAGTGTCCTCTCTGGTTAAATATAAAATATCACAAGCTGCTGTCATATTGTGGCTGTGGAAAACTTCAAGATGAGCTCTGGCTGACTCATCACTACTAATATTTTGTCCAAATTAACCCAACATTCGAATGTGTAGAATGTCCTATCAATCCCTGTGTGTCTTTTATTTTGACATTTGTATTACAATTTGCATAAACACGTTTTAAAGTCCAATTCAAAGGCAATTTCTGGAATGCATGTTATTAAGGTCTCTTATGAGCGCAATGTCGATACCCTTCCCTAAAACGTTACTACATTTCTGGCCGCACATAATCAGAGACATCTTAAGGATTTTGGGGGCCCTGGGCCAAATGTATTTTGGGGGCCCCTGTTACTGCTTCAAATTTATGATCCAAATTCAGCTCGTTCATGCCCTCTTTGGCCAGGTCACTTACAGTGTATAGGTGAACTCATACAAATTCTAAATGTGTTTACATCTATTATTCAGGGATAGTGACTGTGTTTTCAATATTGTACCACTGCAGCAGCTTACTAATATTACTGCAAGTAATCTCTGCGACACCCTCCCATTTCTCATATGGGAATTCCTGTTTTGTTCTAAAAGAAACTTTTTTATGGATGTTGCATAGAACATAAACACAACATTTCTCTGTAAAATGTCTGTAATACAGGGACATCTTAAGGATTTTGGGGGCCCTGGGCCAAACATATTTTGGGGGCCCCTGTTCAGAACAGCTTTGAATTTATGCTCCAATTTGAGCCCCTGTTTCCCACGCAGTTTCCGCTTCCTCAGCTGCGTTAGCGATCCAGTTTGCATCATAGGCATTAGCCTATATATTCCCGATGCAAACGGACGCGCACAGCTGACAGCGGTAGGATTTAGTGTTTCCTGCCCTGCTACTAGGTTTTTAATACTTTTTAAATTGTATATGTGTGGCTGAATTACTCTGTGCTTTTTAACAATTTCTCCTACCTACGCGCACTTGCACTTTACTTGATTCTGCTTGCCTACACCTCCTTAGCTGCTCCGATTCGCATCTCGCTTTTCCTCCAGTCCAGGTCCGCCACGGCTGATACGCCGATTGTGTGGAGGGCTGGGGCTACTATCGGGCTCCTCACTTCCGCCTATGCAGTTTCTGCTTCCTCAGCTGCGTTAGCGATCCAGTTTGCATCATAGGCATTAGCCTATATATTCCCGATGCAAACAGACGCGTGCAGTGGGCACGCCGAAGGCGCGCCAAAGGCAAGCCAGTCTGCGCCCGTCAGCGTCCCGCGCCGGCCATGCTGCCCAGTTCCCTCCCTTGAGTTTCTTCCACTATATTACAATAGGGAAAACTGCTTAGCCTTAGGCGTCTACCATTATGTCAGTGTACAGCGGCTGATCCGAGCCTGGAGGTAGATTTTCGATGCAATAAGTGCAACTGGTCTCTCCTCCAGCCCAGGAAACTCGCACCCAAGATCCTCCCACGCAACAATAAGTGTAAAAACAATAAGAAAACAGAGGACTTAAAGGCCACCCTTTGAATTGTCGCTCTATGCAAAAGCAAGAACCACACATTTATGACCTACTTTTAGATGAACAGCCTGATCTTTTATCTCTCACTGAGACCTGGCTGTCTGAAGCCTCCAACCCTACTATCACCTCGGCCATCCCTACGGGTTATAAAATCCTTAGGAGGGACCGACCGAGTGGGAAGGGGGCGGTTTCGCCATAATTTACAATCAAAAACTAGACTGCTCTCCCATCCGGATGGAAAACATTGAGGGCGCAGAGTCTTTAGGCTTCCGCTGTACCTTATCCCCCCATCATAGCATAGCTGGTTTTCTGATTTATAGACCTCCCGGTGCAATTGGAAATTTTATTACTACGCTAAATACAGCCACCACCTCCCTGGCCTTAAACTACAACATCTGCCTTATTCTGGGAGATTTCAATATACATACGGACATTGGAAAAGACCCTCAAACAATTTCCTTGCTGGAGACGCTGCAGGACTGCAACATGTTTCCATCTATTTCTTCGGCCACCCATGAGAAGGGCCATACCCTAGACCAAATCTTTCACAACTTTGACATATCAGTAAGCCTACCTCTTCCCATTACCTGGTCTGACCACCTCCTATTAAAATTCCCAACTCTGCCACAGCCCCTCGGGCTAACGCAGGGCAGAGGGTCCCTAATTACAGGACGTTCCATAAAATATCCATCCCGATGTAAGCAGATGTCCTCGGTCGTTCCTCACCGGAGCCGTCTAGCTGCCCCGACTCGGATGCCCTCTCCGAACCAACATTGGTGCAGCGGTACCGGTTGTTTCCCGCTTCTCAAAGAGGTCGGCCCTAACAGCTCCATGGTTTAATGATTCCTCAGATCTAGCAAAAGAAATTATAGAAAAATGGAACGGAAATGGCGTAAATCCTATCTACCTGAGGACAGAAAGGTGTATAAAGACACCTTAAAAGCTCATTACATTCTCATGAAGGCGTCCAAGAAAACTTCTTTCAAACCAAGATAGAAAATGCCCAAAATAAGAGTAAGGAATTCTTTAGCATAGTTACATCCTTTATCGCCCCGAAAGCGGGCACAAAGGAAGGGCCATGCACGGAAGAATGGTCTAAGCAAATAGCTCAATTCTTCCATAAAAAGATCTCTGTGATCCAACAAGCCTTCACTGACATCTCAGAGGAAGAACTGACCTTCTCCCTTAGTTCTAATAGCAAATTTCACCTCTTGCATCCTCCATCTTTACTAGCTTTCCCTGAGTTTCAGCTTGAAGAGTCACTGACCCTTCTCCAAAGCATTAAGTCTGGCTCTCCTACCGACCCATGTCCAGCGAATATCCTGAACCTATTAGCTTCCACCATAAACCCCACGGTAAACCAGCTCATTAATGTTTCCTCTCCTCAGGCAACATGCCGAAATTATGGAAGAATGCTAAGATTCTTCCACTGATAAAAAAGGCTAACGCCAAACCGACGGGCCCTGCCAACTACAGCCCAATTTCCCTTCTTCCGGCCCTCTCTAAAGTATTAGAGAAGCATGTAAACAAGGCCCTCCAAAAACACATTGAAGATGGGAAGCTCCTTCATGAGTCCCAATCCGGTTTTAGGGCTAACTACAGTACGGAGTCCGATCTGCTGGAAGTGACTGAATTTCTCAAGGGTAAGCTGGACCAGGGAGGCAAGACTGTTCTGATACTGCTCGATCTGTCGGCGGCCTTCGATACGGTCCCACATGAGAGGCTCCTGGAGAGACTTGCTAACATCGGCTTGGGGGACCGCCTTAACGTGGATGTCATCCTTCTTGGCAAATAGATCTCAGGACATCTGGCTCCCCCTTTCTCATCCCCGGTTCCGGCCATGAAGGTAGGTGTCCCTCAGGGCTCCATTCTCAGTCCTACCCTTTTAATATATATCTATCCCCCTTGCATTTCTGGTAGAGGAAGAGGGCGCCAAAATAGTTTCCTATGCTGATGACACTCAGCTGATTTTTACATGTGAAAAAGGAACCGACTTTGATGAGGCAATGATTAGGTCTTGCCTCACAAAGGTTTTTAACTGGCTTAAGACCAATCAGCTGAAGTACAATCCTGACAAAACTGAAGTTATTTTCTTTGGTAATCCAGAAACGCCTGACTGGAGCTCTTGGTGGCCAAAAGATCTGCCGCCCCGCCAGCGGAAAAGGAGAAAGTAAAAAACTTAGGAATTGTCATAGACAAGACACTCTCCATGCACTTTCAAATCCAAAATCTAACTGGCGCTTTCTTGGGCATACTCCGGATGCTAAAAATTCCTGCCACTGTTACCTCTTGAGAGCAGAAAGATCGTGGTGCAGGCTCTGGTGACATCAAAGCTTGACTATGTCAACAGCTTGTACCTCGGTCTTCCCAAATCCCTTATCCAGCACCTACAAGTGGTACAAAACGCGCGGCCAGAGCCATCCTGAGACATAAACCCAGATCTAGTATGACCCCTATTGTTAAGTCTCTCACTGGCTCCGCATAAAAGAACGGATCGACTTCAAAGCGATGACCATCTTCTTTAAAGCTTTCCACGGTTTAGGAGCCGGCTACCTAAATAAGTGCGTTAATCGCTACACAACATCTAGACCCCCAAGATCTTCCAATGCCAACCTGGCCATCGTGCCTAAAATATGCCGTGCCCGCACTGGAGGCAGATCCCTCGGCTTTCTAGGCGCAAAATTGTGGAATAGACTCCCTGAGTCTCTGAGACTAACCACAGACCTACTCTCTTTCAGGAAGAACTTAAAAACCTGGCTTTTTAATAACTGATGGGTCTTTTACGCACGTTTTCCTCCCCTGTCATGCGCCAGGACACTCTAGTCTGAGTAGCTGCGCGCTTTATTAAATACACTATTTCATTTCATTAGGTCCCTGACAGTGCAAAGGAACACTCGTCCAAATTCTAAGGGCCTTATTTATGAGGCCTTGCTTCACTTTTATGCCGCTGGTGCGTTACTTTTTGTGACGCACTGGCAGCGTAAAAAATGTGCCATGTTGAGCCCTATTTACAAAGTGACGCATCTAGGCAGATGCGTCACTTTGTAAATCCCTGCACCACATTATACCGGCGCCAGGTATAATGTATGCAGGGTGGGTGTTCCCCGCAAAGCCTCGTAGAAGTGGCGCATTGAAATCTATGAGAACCCAGTGCACCACTTCTAGGACGCCATTGCGTCAATATCGTACACCTGCCTCACAGCAGGCGTAAGACTGATGCAGGCCCTTTCACATGGGGCTTGCCCCATGTGTAAGGACACATTGCTGGAGTTGCGTCTATTTTAAGACACACCCCAGCAATGCATCACTTTTGCGCCTACAGATACGTCAGAAATACTGACGTATCTGTAACTCCTTGCGACATGATGCGTCATACAGTAAATATGACGCATCCATCGTGTCGCAAGGAGGGCGCACTAAGAAGTGACGCATCCCTGTTTTCACACAGCAATGCATCACTTCTCATAAATAAGGCCCTAAATGTGTTTACATCTAATATTCAGGGATAGTTATGTGTGTTTTCAATATTGTAACACAGCAGCAGCTCACCAATATTACTGCAAATAATCTCTGTGACGCCCTCCCATTTCTTATATGTTAGGCCTTGTTTTGATCTGAAAGAAACTTTTTTATGTATATTGCATGAAACAAACACAACATTTTCTCTGCAAAATGGCTGTACTAGACTCTCACACATCAGGGACATAAAAAATAAATTAAAGGAAAACAGTATTTAAAACAATCTGTTTAAGAAATATTCAAGGTCATTAGGGCAAAACTCTGGAGAACGGAGCTGACTCTGTCAGGGGGCCCCCTGAAAGGCTGGGGCCCTGGGCCAGAGCCCACTTTGCCCATGCATTAAAACGTCTCTGCTGTAATAGACTCCCACACATTAAAAATAAAGGAAACGGTATTTAAAACAATCTTTTTAAGAATTATTCAAGGTAATCAAGGCAAAACTCTAGAGAACAGAGCTGGCTCTATCAGGGGGCCCCTTGAAAGGCTGGGGCCCTGGGCCAGAGCCCACTTTGCCCATACCTTAAAACGTCTCTGCTCATGATAATCTTCAAAGCAACCCCTTGAGCGACATTTCCCTTGTTAACAATCCCGCGCTGCACAGTTAAACACGCACTAGCATTTTCACACATTGATCTCGCGCTCCTGCTCCCTCTGCACACCTATAAACACGTTAGAACGGGAAGCGCGAGCCAAAAGCACGCGCAGTTACTCAGGCTGACATTTATCTTGATGTGCCTGACAGTAATACGGCAAAGAGGCAACACGCTGATGCAAAGCGCCGCAAATATCCGATTATTTTAGCATCTTTTTAGCACTTAAAGTGGCACTGCGGGGAATAAGATTTATTGTCTTTATGTCTCGCACGCAGCAATTTGCATGCGGCACTGATACATATAGATACAAGCTGAGAGAAAAAGGGCAGAAAAGGCGGGCCAGTTGATGGAATGGAATAAAGGCTAGTAAATTCCCCATTCGGAAGAAGCAATGCTATTTAAATTGTAGCAATATTATGTAAAATGTGGTCATGCCACAGACCCGATTTCTCAGATGTCAATACTTGAAAGATTAATCAGGCCCGGGGCTACATTAAGCCACTGTAGGTAGCTGCCTGGCCGCTTGCAACTGCAAGTGGGCGCCAGATTGCACGGCAAAGGGAGTACCCAAACGCAAAATCTTATTTTGCCTGTGTTTCCAAAAAATCCCTGCTCTGAAATTGAGATGAATTCCTTATGAAAGCCATCAGAAACATTTCCTGCAGAGGCACAGTGCATGGTCACAATTTCCTTATGCGAATGTCAACATGTTTAGCAAAAGGGGAGCAAATGGCACAATCTAAACGATCAGTTGAGAAATTATGTTTCATTTATTTACATTGGTATGTTATGTGTTATGGTTATGCAAACACTTTCAGCTTATGATTTTGATTTGAATTGAGTTTTATAAAGCGCATACAAATACCCTGAGGCGTCTTAGCGCTAATATTATTAATGTACGAAGCCAGCTTCATGCAAAAGGCCTTGCACATGAAGCTCGAGTGGTTGCTTACGATCTACAAGCTGTTCTGGAGACAATTGCGAAGCTGTAATGAAACAACACCATGATTTATTTCCCACTGCCAGACTTGTGGCACCATTTTAGATCAGTAGCCCACCAATGGCAACGACTAGGACAAGTACTGTGGCAGCTGTCTTGAGGTGAATGAAGGGAATTTTGCCTTTGATCTTCCATGACAGCTTTGACGTAGTAAAGCAGAGACTAATCAATATTTTTATATGGCCGACAAAAGAAATCTGTCAAAAAAGAATTCCTAGGTATGCTGACCTTGACGATAAAGTCACGAGTCTCTGAGTACAGGTGTGAGGTGTAAGTAGCAGCTTCAGCTGCCTGAAGGAGGCAATTCTGAGCTGTATTTTTCAGTGTAAATTCTATTTAATATTATGGCCAGTTTCTGGAATTCCACCTTGTGATGCCTACAAGGCCTTTAGTCATTTACTTGATGTCTTCTGTGGTGTTGATTCAGAAGTAACACAGTGAGAAACAGGCTTCTGGTGCTCTGAGTTGGAACACGCTTCAAAATAGAGGTTTAGGGCAGAACTGTTTTTAGATGGATGTTTGTATCATAGATGTCTGCCTAGGCTCACTGAATGTTTTGTAAGTAGTAGAAAATGCAGTGAAATATTGTTCAAGACAGTCTCATTCTGACATCAAGTGCCTGTATGCTGTGGTCAATAGTAAAAAAAAACCAGCAGATTAAGAAGAAAGGAGGGCATCCAAACTAGCCAATCACTGTGTATTAATAATATATAATTTAATATGTTTAGAAAAAAAAAAATCCTGGGATGGTGTGAAAGACAGATTAAGTCATTTTTGAAGATTAGTTGGCCCTGGTGCTGGCATTCTTTCAAGTGCTGGTTGCAACCAGGGCATTCACCCTGGAGGGATGGTGGGATGTTTTTTCATCATATGGGTCACTAGTATTAGTTAAAGGCCCCATGGATAAGCAGTGGCATCTAAGAACTGGTTGGGCATTGCACCATTCCACCTATCAAGGACTTGTAATTGCATTTACATAGCGCTTACTATCTCTGGCGAGGAGTTGAAGAGCTTTACACCAGGCAGCATGCTGCTCCGGAGCCCATGGTTAGTGGTTAATCCAATGGTTGTTAGGAAACAAAACTGTTATACATGCTGTTTTAAATTACATGCTAAGTGCCATAAAGGTACGATCTTATTATTGAATGACTCCTTTATGGTATAAATGTCTTTTAATACCTGTTTTAAGTATATTTAACAAGTGTTTCCCTCAATCCTATAAATTTTAATACTATATATGGTTTTCTTTTATTTGCTATGACTTTTATGGCTCAGTGGAGCTGAATAAAGTATTTTGATTGACTGGTTGTTAGTTATTATTGGGATTACACTTGTTCTCTTAAGGAAAATGTTCCATGCATGATCTCCAGTTTCCTGTGGTAGATTAAATTAATAAGAGTTAGGTGTGATCATTCGTGGGGGTATCTACGTTCATGCAGTTAGTGGAAGTAGTAGATGAGTTAGAGGATATTAGGTATTTTTAGTTTGCAGGAGAGGTTGTGAACTTTGAAATGAGGAGTTGGCAATTTGCAGAAAACACAACAATTGAAATCGAGGTTTACTGGCGTGTGACTTAGAGTAGGCTGTGCTCAGAGGGAAGGCATGCTGAGGACAGAAATTAAGGAAAGGGTCTTTCACAAGAAAATAAGAGAGGCAACAAAAGGAAGGTTTAAGTCAAGGTCAATTATTCATGCATGGTTTTAGGAACATAGCAGGGGCTCTTTGAGATACCATGCAATCTGAGAATGCAAAACTGCAGAGAGAAACATTTTTGCATGTGAGATAGTGCTGAATTAGGTATGTTGATAGGCATTAGAATCGGGCTAATAGTTTGTTCACTGCAAGGCTACTGCCAGACCACCACTTCAGCACAGACAGCTGACCATTATAAAGTAATGGATGGAAACACATATAATAAACATTGAGAGCTTTAGGCTGCTCTCGAAAGAAGCACTAACCTCATGATCATAGCAATGTGAGAGAATGTATGGGGCAATTAATGCACTCATTGAAAGGAAATTCTATAAACTCTGGAGTGGATGTCTTCTGATGTTTACCTTCAGAGCTGTGTTGATGCTTTCCCAGGATAGGCAGAGAGAGAGAGGCCTTCTGGGACTGGGCTATGCTTGTAGTTAGTTCAAAGGAGGGGAGGCAAAGGGCTGGCCCGATCCATGACAATCTATTATATATTTGTCTTGCTCGGGTCAGCTGGGGTATTACAAACTGGTGTCAATAATGGCTGTTATTTTGGTAAAGTAAGACAAAGGTTACTACAATTTCTGAAAAAATGTGACATCTTCCTCGGCCTTGATGTTGGGGGAGTCTTGAAAGAACTACAGAAATACTACGGTTTTAAAACAGGAAATAGATTTACAAATATGCTTGTGTAAAGCGCTCTGATACCCGATACCTTCGGGTCAAGTTCGCGCTATATAAAACTCCGTAAAAAAAAAAAAAATTCTTCCATTTTGGAAGAATGTGGAATCATGGGAAGCCCATTTCACATTGACAGGGCCCCGGCAGCATATTTCTTTCTATGTAAGATGTGTTTCCTTTGAGTCAGGATGTAAGCATTTCGATAAAATGTTATCTTTATTGTGGATAATCAAACATACCTGCATCTTCTGACAACCCCTCAGTGCCAGCTCCTGCTTTAATTCATCACATACCCTCACACTCTTTATAATACACCAGTGTTTTAGATTGTAGCTCAAGATGCAATAGCCACAGTTTGTAAGCCTCATCGGCAAACAGCAAATAATAACATGAAAGAATCACAGGCAGTATGTGAAGACTCAAACTTGCTCAGAGTGTATTTGTGTGGGTGATCTGTAGCACTTCTCTGCTACTTATACAAACGTCTCATCAGTGCTTAAGTTGCAAACAAGAATATGCGGGTACGTAAAATTAGCGAGATAGGCCTTACCTTCCTTATTTTGTGATCAGCAGCTGAAGCAGCACTACCTGCTGAGCCACCACTGTTAAAAGCAAAACGATAATCATGAACATTACCTGCGCCATCTTGTCTGGTGGAATTCTATGTGCACATAAGTTGCAGTCATTTTGATCTATCACAGCCATTTTGTACTCTGTTGGTCACCTTTGTTTCACCCTGCCCTTACTAGCATCCCTCTGACCCTCTGACCGACCTGGTATGTGTGCTGGGGGCTATAAACTCTATTGCCACAACAAACCTCAGCGCCACTTGCTGCCACAAACTCGTTTTTCCTCTCATCTCTGTTTTCAGGCAAACCTTTGGACACTCTACCCCTCACTGCACCTAGTTACACAAACAGGTTCCAAACACCAAAAAGACTCTTGCAACATGATTTATTGCACTGCAAACAGCAAGACTTGTTGTTACCAACAATGGGACCTGTTTTTATCAACAGAACGGACTCTTAGATCTGACCGGTCTCACATGTTTTAGACCCTGAAGCAAGGTCCAGCTGCAAGATAAGATTGTCTGTTTGACCTGGGTGGGAAGAGAATTACTGTTGGGCTTGTGTGACAACCTGCCCGGGGCGGGGACCCCAAGCTTGTGTAACCATGGTAATGAAACAAATGCATTGTGTCAAACCTGTATAAAAGGAAGAGCCAAAGGAGTATCAGCAGAGCACTTCCCTCAGACATCCCGGTGTCTGCAGTTGACGTGATCGCCTCATGAGAAATAAACCTTTTTCTTGTCTTCCAGTTTCCAGCGCTTGCCTCATTATTTTGATAGCGAACCCAAAGTGAATTAGAGGTGGAACCCTGCACCGGGCAGCATTGAGGGTCTTAGAAGACTCGCTGCCTTTCACACCACCACTGTAAATAGCTACCAACCCATTGGCTCAGAATGTAGTGTCTAGGAGTGTAAAAATACTTCTTCTTTTATTTCCACTATGGTTTGTAGAAATAGAAGAAAGGCTGCCAATACACCGAATGGTGAATGATGACTGTATTGGCAGTCATTCTGCTGTTTCCATGAACTTAGTGGAAATAAAAGACGGACTAACAATCTTCTTGCTGTTACTGCTCTGCAGAATTGGGCCTGGGCAGGCCAGAAGGTGCCAAAGAGTCCAGTTACCTGAAACAGATGTCAGTGGTGTTCAACGGCAACCATCAGCACAAATTAAGCGTTGGTCTCAATAGAATATGGAAGAAAACATGTTCGATTCTGATAAGCACTTAAAAGTTATTTAATGCTGAGAGCTTCACATTAATCACCAGCACTCTAACAATGGCCATTTTCAAATGGAGTGTACACACTTCTTTTTAAAATGATATTTTTATTATCTCTAGTCTATTTTTTCAGCTTGTAAATTATTCAGTACACACCTCGTAATTGTACAAATGTGACACACAAAATAAGTATAGCGCATTAGTGAAAAGTTTTGGGATTGTGTCAGACCGAGAGTTCGCCTGCTACGTGCAGGTGAAATTACAGCCCAAAATGGGGAGTAATATGTAAAAATCAGCAGCCAATCAATGAACAGAGCATGTTATTCTCCATTCCAGCATCGCAACTTAGTGCAGTGCAGGGCTGGGAAAAAGAGTAGCAATGATATTAACACACCCATTACTGCTGTGACCTCTGTATTGGGCCACTCCTAATCGACCCCAAGCGGCGGGCGCAGCAGCAAGAACAAACCAATGAACTTAAAGAGAGCACACAAATTGTTTCTTAAGTATGGTAGTTCTAGACAAAGATAAGAGATGCAGCCACCAGTAGGAACATTTTGGGAAAATAGTTTTGGAAGTTAATTTGTTGACATAAACTATTTAGAATTATTTTATGCAACCCAGAGTTTGAACATCTTGCATGTGCTTCAACAGTGGCTCTTGCTCCTTCGTGTTTTAACTAAAAGCAGTTTAGTCCTGTAGTCCTCGACTAGTTGTTTAAATAATAATCAACCTATTTCGCACTGGGGGACAGCACACACACCTACTCAGCTGGAGTGGTTCCATCGCCTGTGGTATGTCCTCGAGATGGAGAAGATTACATTCGCCTCTAACAATAGTGGAGCATCACATAGGGACCTTTGGAAACCATACCTTTCTCTTTTGTCTCAAGAGTTTCGGGAATTGACATGCCCCAAATATCTGCGAGTTCTGCGGCTCTCTGACCTACCTGCCACCTGCGGTTCAGGGGCAGAATCTTAAAGTTGTAAAGAATTGGGACAAATAAAGTAATAGATTCAAAAGAGTGCTGGGGGAGGGAAGGGAGGTGTTTTCATCGTTTTGTCCTTACTTACGAAATTGCTTCTTGCTGAACAGCTAAAACTCTGTATAAGAAATGTAATTTATCTTGCAAGTTGGCATAAAAGAGTAAAAGATTTAAACCATAAATAATCAATCTCACTTTGGCAATTTGGATCTCTAAGCTACTCCCACCTTCTTCCCTCTACAAAATTCATCGTCTTCTGAGGTCACTTTCTCCACCTTTGATGTAATACCTCTGCTGGTTCTATGGCCGCTTTGTCCACTCTTAAGTCCGGCTCTCCCAATGATCCGTGCCCCGCCAAACTTTTGGCGAGTGCTGCCACTGTAATCAACCCCTTCTTGAATCAGCTGATTAACTCTTCTTTGGCATCGGCCTTGATCCCTCCCTCATGGAAACAAGCCTTGATTGTCCCACTTTTAAAAAAGGTGTCCCTTGATCCCAATCTTCCGGCCAGCTACTGCCCGATCTCACTTCTCCCTGCCATCGCCAAAGTCTGTGGGAAGATGGTTAACAAGCAGCTGACTGCCTATGTGGAAGAGCATGGACTACTTCATCCGGCTCAATCTGGCTTTAGAGCCTCATATAGTACGGAGTCTGCACTGGCGGTAGTGGCTGAAGCCACTCGAAACTTTGGATATGGGCGGCAGGGCAGTACTGGTCCTCTTGGACCTGTCTGCCGCTTTTGATACGGTTCCTCATTCACTTCTCCTCGCCCATCTGCAACAGCTGGGTACCACGGGTTTCGCTATTAAGTGGCTCAAATCTTTTTTGGAAGGCAGAACTCAGCGCGTTTGGATCCCCCCGTTTACGTCTACCTCCCAAGAGCTTCAAACCGGGGTACCCCAAGGATCCATGTTAAGCCCGCTCTTGTTCAACATTTACATGTCGCCTCTTATTCAGCTGGCAGAGGAATTAGGTGCCAAAGTTGTTGCTTATGCTGACGATACTCAGCTTCTGTTCACTTGGAAAAAGCATGAGTCGTCTACTGATTATGTTAAGACCTGTCTGGCAGCGGTGTTTAATTGGCTCACTTCCGCCCAGCTCAAGTGTAACGAAGATAAAACCGAGATTTTATTCTTTGGCATGTTTCCCCCTCTGTTCTGGCACTCGTTTTGGCCGGAGGAGTTCCTCAAGCCCTCGCCGCAGGGCCTCCCAGTCAAGAACCTTGGGATTTGGTTCGATGAAAGGCTTAGCTTCAACAGCCAAATCAGTAAGCTGACAGGTACTTGCTTTGGCATTTTGAAGCTACTAAAAAGTTTCTGCCTCTTCTCCCTTTAGCAGCTAAGGAAACGGTCACCCGTGCGCTGGTCACCCCCCGTCTCGACTATGCTAATGCACTCTATGTGGGTCTTCCTGGTTTCGTCCTGGATAGACTCTAGGTGGTTCAGAATGCCGCTGCTAGACTGCTACTCGGCCTCCCTAAATGTTTGAGTGTCAAGCAACATTTGCGTAATCTTCATTGGTTGCCTGTGAGAACAAGGGTTAAGTACAAGGCCCTGGTAACGGCCCATGCTGCCCTATATGAGTATGGCCCTGTCTATCTCAGGAAGCGTTTTCAGTTCTACATTCCCGGTAGACAGCTGCGCTCTTCAAATATGTTAAGGGCTTCCCTGCCCAGATATCGCCAGAAAAGGAAAGGTGGCAGCTCTTTGGCCTATCTGGCTGCGGTGGCCTGGAATTCTCTTCTGTTTGATTTACGTAGCTTGCAAAATCCCATTCAGTTTAGGAAAAAACTTAAAACCTTCCTTTTTAACTGAATGTCTCCCTATGTGTTCTGTCTCCTCCTCATGTCTTACTTGGGCTCGCGCCGGGACACTCTTTGAGTAGCTGTGCACGTTATAAAACCTGCTAACATAACATAACATAATCAACCTAGAGGAGGAACTGACTTTGTTGGGTAGTAATGGAAAATCCGCCAGCGGTAGCGCCCCCAGCACAGTGACGGTATGGAGGGAGAAATTCCACTTGTGGGTTCATTACTGATTTTAGAATTTCCTCCAGAAATTGGAGAATTTTCCATCCCACACAAATAAAAATCAAGCCCTAGTGATGGCCTGATACGGAAAGGTAACGTGAGTCTGACAAGGCGGAGCCATGTGCGGCTCAGAGAAGGACAAAAAAATCCTAGCATTCAATATCACCGCAGATTATAGCTCATTCTGCACGAGCAGGTGAATATAATGTATGAATTTTACAGTACGTGCATGCGTTTAAAGGCACTTAATTTCATGCATAGCTTGAGCTGTTGTGTCTTTTGAGACTCCCTCTTTCCCGTTAAGGGCTTCAACGCAGTGAACGCATACAATTAGTTGCAGCGGCTTGAACGATCTTGCTTCGTCAGCTTGCAAATTAGAGAAAAAAACCTGAGCCTTGCACTTTCTCAGCAAGAGGAGCAATCGTTGCGTTTATTTCTAATAAATAACTCATTTTAAACTCTCTGACCAGTTGGTTGGTATTGGTATATTTACTTTAATAAACTCTGTTTCCTCTGTGAATTAAGGTTATGTTCTTTAGAAAGGTACTGACTGTGAAATCTGAGGATAGCCGAGGCTGTACCATTGTTATGTTGTGTCTGGTGGGTGAGCCCATCTGACGCGGAGACTGTAGGGGTGTTCATGACCTGAACCGTACGACCCCGGGGGCACATGACGTAATAAAAAGGTAATAAATGCACCCGAGGCACGTACCTCGTGGCTAGATCCCCACCACGGGTGTCCGGGTGATTTTTGTGTGCGAGGCTGTGCTGCACTCTACTTCAGGCCCCTGTAACCAAGGCCAGCAACATACCAGTTTGTAGTTTGTATCCGGGGAATGATTCGCCTAAGCAAGTGCCATATTGCCCTCAGATAAACGGAACGTTCAATGTAATCCAAGATTTAGCTATTTAAATAATATCTTCGCCCCAAAAAGTCAACTTTTTAAAGAATTATAGTTCTGTGTAGGGGTGCACTCCCCAGCCTAGGTCCCAGATGGTCAGGTCTACCACTTGTTTTCCGTTTAGCCCACCAACAGAACACCAGATTTCACTTAAAACATCAATGTAGTCTCAAGGCCTACCTACTAAATCAATACATTAAGCTGACTGTCCAGGCCTCACTCGTTTAATGTAAAGGCCATGGTAAGACTCTTCTGACAGACCTGCCAAATTCAGGCTAGTTTCATGAAAAGAGTCGCCCTCCACACAGCAGGTCACATGGTTTCTATAACAAAAACATTTCAGTGAATCACTCCTCTTCTTATAAAATGAGGTTGGTGTCCCCTTGGAATGTCGGTCAGTCTGGAAGCCTGTAGGCATTCACCTGAACACACCCAAATACCTGCCACAAAAACACCCAGACTCCAGCAGAAACAGAATCTCAACTGGCCATTCTCCATTCAAGACGGACACTCCTAGTTTTAGAAAGTCCTCCACACGCAAGCAACCTTTCTCTGCAAATGTGCCAAAGATATATAACACACTCCGGGTACTCACCAGGGAAGCCTTGGCAATCTTGAACTTCAAGAGGGACCTTCGTGGACTGTACATGACTGTTCGACGTGCTTACCTTTCTGACATGTATTACTATACTGCAAATCCTGCTGAATATGTAAATTGCTTTTTGCTTCCTGTACTTTGTATCACTGTTCCATTCAGTAGCGCACTCTGTCACCCTTAGCCCAGGGTCTTGACAGAGTATAACAAAAATAAAAAAAATAAATGAATGTTATGCTGTCACACATGCACACACCTGAATACCGGCTACACACTGCAACTTTGAATCCCCTTACAATTCAGTGCCGCCCATACAAATTAGCAGGGTCCTCAGACACAAGATCATGTTGTAGGCAAAGTCTAATGGATGGAGAGCTTCAATGAGGTATATGCCACATACAAGCAATGTATGTAAACAAAAAAAGCAGGTACCCGCAAGACCAGCACCATAGGCACTAGCTGAAGGACTATTATTCACTGATTCATGTCCAGCATCACATGATTACAACACAACCCTCCCGGAAACTGCTCAGGGATTGGCAGAAGTAGGACATGACCACTAGCTCCCAGCGCAAGCCCTGGTATCAGCAGCAAATCATGGCTCAGGGAAGGAAGACAAAAGAATCTTGATAGGCTCCAAGGGACCACCCGAGCAAAATGCATACTGCCCCAGAGTGGCAGCAGTGCCACCATTGTCTTCCATGGTCCTTAAGATCACAGTCAGAAGTTTCCTGTATGAGCTCCCTATGTTGTTGTACCCAGGGTAACAAGTCAGGCAGAATTCCTTGAACTAAGGATCTGGCATTTTACACAATCCTAAATATTCTCAGATGGCACGTGGGCCCTTTCCCGAATCTCTCTGGAACTAGCAGGAGCAAAGATATGGGTATTATGTGCCCAACCCTTCCTCTTCTGGGTAAAACAGCAGCTAACTAATGTATTGTGTCTATTTCTATAGTGGCGCAAACATGTGTCTTGCGTACGTCTCATGTTTGCATTGGACACATAACTTTCTGATGTTCTCTTGAATGTTTTTCTGTGGTAGAGGACTGTTGTTCCAGGGTAGTGAGCAGATCTTAAAATATGAGATTATTTCATAAACTTCTCTACAGAACAGGGCCTCCTAAAATCAATGGTTTTTTTGACAATATATTTCAAGAAATGTGCTTAAAAATTGATAGCTCCTTTATGTCCTAGAATGTGCTTGGCAGGGGAGAAGAGAATGCCATCAAAGGTGTGACTAGATTGCTGTGTAATTTGCAGGTTCTTCATTAAACCGACAATTTGTTGAGGAGACAAGTGGAGGGCACTGCATGTGTACACAGCCAAGAAACGATACATCACCATTTCTTTTCCTTCCAGAAGCAGAGCTGAGACTGGAAGAGAAGGTCGAGCAAGGGACTTAGTCTCAGCGAAAAAAGAAAATGAAATTGAAGTTCTAACACAAAAAAAACCCCAGAGAGACACGAGTTCATAACTTTAGATTAATTAAGTCATGTGTATGGAGTGTAAAGAAGTATATTGACATTGCCTATTGCCCAACAGCATAATGGACTTTAATAGCTCTAAGCTAAGATTCTCATCAACATCAACACATTTTATGGGAAAGACGAATTCATTTCCCTAATGCTGTAGATTCCCAAAACCATTTTATGAAGTATTTGGGATTTTAGGAACAGAGGAGGCTGAAATTCATGGAAGTCATTTGGTGGCAGCAGGTGTCGCATCTGTGACCTCTGGCTTACCCCTGGCACTGCCTTTGTGACCCCTCGCCTCAGAGGGGGCAGACTCAATGTCAAGAACAAAAGGTAAAGAGTGTCTTGATGAGAACAATTTACTTGCAGCAGCCTCCCCTGGGACCAGGACATTGCCCTTAATTTTTGTGAAATAAATAAATTCACTAGTACTATAGGCATTCTGTGCTTCCTACGCGTGATAATGCCTTACAAATTAACACAAATCAAAATGTACTATGACTAAGGAATATTTTAAGCCAGAAACCTATTTCTTATTCCTATCAACGAATGCAGGTGGGCATAACTACTATTGTTTTTTAATCTTTCTTTTTGTGTCCCTCTAGTATTTATCAATACATTTCTCATTGAGTTATAGGCTAGGGGAACTATTAAATCTAGACAGTTTGTGGTATAAATAATTAGGATTCCAAGTGTTGTTCTATGTTTTGTGGCACTATAACATTCTCTTCAAACAAACACACAATTGTTTGAGAAATACAAAATGAAATGAGTAATGTTCTTGCAGCTTATCACGTCAGCATCCTAATTATAATAAAGGTGATGTCCAAAATAGACTTTTACCTGTATTGTGTTGTCATATTAATACATTTATTATGGAACTTCAGTAATGTCAATTATTGTGATGTTATCAGGGTTAAGGTCATGTGACATCACTTCTTGGAACAATTCAAGGTCAAAGGTCGTAGTACGCCGATTCCTGTGATGTCATTGAGGCCAAAGGTTGTTTGATGTTTACTGCCCCTGGGATTTTTGGTGAAATGACATATGGGCTGAAATTGCATTAGCCTTCTACAGACCTCAGACCTCAGCTCGTAACTGGTATAGATGGAACAGAAAACAATGGCCATCATGAATAGTGGCTTCTTAGGCACGACTGAGCGCAGTCCAATCAGTCTATTTCAGTAACCACCCAACAACCAAACATGTCTTGGCCTTTACTACATGTGACTGATTGATTCTCATGCATAGCGTTTGGAAAGCCTTGTGGGGTTTGGCTGCTTCATAACTGTCAAATCAAATCAACGAAAATCATAGTTTTCTGCTGGAGAGCAAACATGAAAATCCGGAAAAAATATGCTGCCCAGTTGGGTCATTACTTTATAATGCGCCCAGTTTTATAAGCATGATGTATTTATTCAGGTGCATGAAGCACGCCGCGTTCTGACTTTAATTCAATTTCAAGCCTCAGTTGCACACAGCTGTTTGTCACATCCCAGCTGCTGATGAAAACTTGAAAGAGATGGGGGTATTTCATATGCTCGTTTACCTTCCAGGACCCAGGATGCTCTTAGGTTCACACTCTTGGGACGCGTTAGCTGCAGTGCAATTATGGGCTTGATTTTCAGCCCAAGCGCACATGGGAGGTGCAAATGGCATCAGCATAAAATGGATCCTTAGCGCACTTGAAAAGACCGGTCTGTGTGCTAGCGGGAAACATGGACGAGAAGTGAGGCGAATAGAGAAAGCAGCAGCAAGAATTGTCATGGCTTCAGTTCAGAGCTGAAATATAGCTGTCAATGGGTCACGTGACACCTTTAATCTCAGGTCACTAACACTGGCGTAACGAAAATTGAGGGGGCCCCCCTGCAAGGTACGTGAAGGGGCCCCCTCTGGACTCAATCAGGGGCTCTCCAGCGAGAGTACTGTGCTGAGGGGGCCCCTTGGAGCTTAGGCCCCCCCCGCACGACGGGGGATGCGGGGGCCTGTGTTACGCCACTGATCACCAACATATTCCATATCCCAGCTGCTCAGGTCAGGATGGCCAGCAGCTATTTTTACTTCCGTTTTGATGCAGGTTATGCTGGCCGGGCTGAAGTCTGAGTACTTTGCTCTAACATGACCCTCAGCAGCGGCCCGTGCAGTTAAGAGCAGTAGGGTGGTGGGGCTGGATTTCGACAGACGACGAGGGAAAATTAATTATTTATTTAATTTTCCCTCGTGGTAGTCTGATCATAGATATACAAATTTGGATTTGCTTTCATTTCTCACAAACTACTCAAGGGATTTACACCCGATAACTGAAAGTGTGATCTGCATAACCAAATCTACCTTTCTGTCAAATTCGGGGCAATTCTGTCCAGCGGTTCGGGCTGCAGGCTTGTCTTAGGACTCATTAGTAATTAACATGGAATTTGCACTTTTTTTGACCCCCCCCTTTTCTTGGCCCCCCGCTTGACAGACTTTTCCTGTGCAACAAGAATTACCGGCACACTTTTTGGGGAAAAGTTTGTGACAGTTCGTCAAACGGCACCAAAGTTATAGACAAACCAAAAATGCTTTTCCTATGGAAATATGGTCCTAACTATAACTACCTACTGGCGACCTCCAGCAGTAGGTAATGTAATATATATTAGATTTTTAACACTTAAGCACTTTAATATGACAGTTTTAAAACTATTTATTTAAAATATACATGAGGATATTCAAAGATCCCTGCAAGAAGGGGGATTTTGTTTTACTTAGAATATGAATAGTGAAAACAGTCATGCACTTTATAGTATTATTAAAAGCACTTTAGAAGCACTAATGAGCACCAGCACTTTAAAAAATCAAAAACAAAAGTGAAACTTTGATATATAAAATCACAGCAAGAAAAGATCTATAAAAGATAATAAGAAGAAACTTGGCAGCTATGGAATAAAGCACGCACTGTCTGCACTTTAGAATAAGAATTGAACAATGGAACTGTCCATGGTGTAAGAGGAATATATGTATAATGTGGTATTGCAAGCGAAATACAACTTTACTCGCATGTGTAAAGAACCGTCCTTTTTAAAGTTTTAATGAGCTTTGAACACATTGAAAGATATCAGGCAGGAATGCCACTATATATTCCAAGATGGCCGCCATGTTTTTACTCTTTGTTCGTACTTTTTGAACTGTGATGAAATATTGTCCTCTTTCTATGACCATGTTTTTTATTGGGAAATATGTGTATTTAATCAAAACTTTATGTTTGGCCCAACATCGTGAACAAGGCAGTGAGGAAACGGCCGAAACGCGCAGATGTTTTTCACTCAAAATAAAGAAAGCCAGATAAACTAACCTATGAAGTGCCGGTTCCACTTCTTTGAAATAAATGAGGCGTTTGCAGATATATATATACATATATATATATATGTATGTATGTATACATATTCACTTCAAGGACCCCATGAAAAAAAATGCATAAAGTACGTCTTTAAAGGCAAATATTTTACAACAATTGTATAATGCAACATACATGACAATAGATCCGATTCAGGCAGGAGACTTTCGATTTTTCAATCCAAAAATAGCTTTATTTCGGCTTTCTACTGCCGGAAATTGCACCGTCTTCAATACAAGTCACTGGGGCAAAATACATTCTCCTGATTACTTTTTGTAGAATCTCCCTGTTTCCTCTTCTAAAATGTTGGCATGTATAAATACAATAACCAGAGAGAAGAATGAAGGCAAGATAAAAATAATAGGACAATAAGTATATAGTGTTGACATGGTGATAAATTAAATAGCTAAGATAAATAATGCTAAGATAAATAATGTTGTGATACTACATACAGAAAGGTTTAAGTGGAAGACAATGAGAAGGAAAGAATGCCAAACTCTGAATATCTATAATCCTTGTGCAACAGCCATATTTATGACTGCAGAATCAAATAAAGTGCCTTCCCTGACTCCAATTTCACACGTACACAAACAGTCCAAAGATTTCATATCACCTCCAAATGTTCAAACTGGAACATTGATGACCCAGTACACGTTAATACTTGAGAGGATGAGGCCTAACAGCTAGGGCGGTCGACCTCAAATCTGGGGAACCGGGTTTGAGTCTCGGCAACGAGGCTCAACATCATGTGAATCTGGGCAAATCACTTTATCTCCCCACGCCTAACAAAAAAAAAAAATGAACGTGTCCTTGTGTAACGCAACTGGTGCTCATGTAAAGCGCTCTGATACCTGCGGGTCAAGTTCGCGCTCTATAAAACTCCGGGGAAAAAAATCAACTGCACACCATACAAGTTACACAACACCGTTCATGGGCTAGAAAACCTACACATGATCACAGGAATGTTCATTCTCTGGTCTGAGATGGAAACTTTAGAATGGCACCCCGGACAACAGCACTACAAGATCATACTGAAGTCAAGCTGTGCGCTATTGGAATGCCATTAACATAACAAGTCAACAAATAAAAGCCTTCACCTCAAGGAACATTGCAGAGACGGTGAATCCATGTAATGTTCAAGGGTCCAGTATCATGGCTGAAGAGGTGAGAGCGCCTATGCCCACATATCATCAGCTGAGGCCAGTTGTAATTCCATTTTAATGGAGTAGGCGGTATGTAATTCTGTTACTTACAAGGCAATATAGGAGCACCTCCATACCACAGCATTATATTGAGCTATTCACGTATTAATAATCCATTCCAATTAAGCTAAAAAGGAAGGCATTGATCTTGGTGTCCCCCTTGCGGTGCCGCGCGCGGCCCGGGTGGGCACGCGCACAAATGCAGCAATTCTTTGTTTTGTTAAATTGTACATCATGCGGCAGCCGTACTGGGAGCGAACGACAATAAACAATAGCAGTCTCCAGTTCATTTTCATAATTTGAAATGGGACATTTCTTCCTAATTAACAGCAGACTCCTGGAGGCAGCGCCTCCTCAAAGGCAGACAAATTCTTTTCTTTTTTTTCGAGACACTGAGTTTCATTTGTGCTGCTCAATGCTGTTTCTCTCATGCACTGCACGACATTTATCGCGCTCCCTGCTCCGCGTCCTCAGCTGCGTCATTTGTCTGTGCCATGTTTCTGTGCAATAATGGCCGACAATTCCAACCAGCCCAGAATGTTCCATCCAGAACTGAGTTGCACAAAGCTGGCTTTTCATCACCAGCTGACTCCTTTGCTGCACTTTGCTACACTGCCCCTTCCCTCCCTCGGCAATCCATTATCAATACTTGATGATCTGACAGTTGCCTCTTTGAAGAGCAGTTGAAAGGGATGTGTCGGTGTCCTGTCCATGTTAATGTTATGCCATTTTCACCCCCTGCTCAGCCAGAGTGTTTGTGCTGTGTGCTGCATGGAATGTTGGAGTGATGAACATTATTTGGCGACGAGTTGGTGACTACCTACGTGCTACAACAGTATTTTCAGGGACCTGGCGAACAAAAGAGGACCTGAAGATGAAACAAACTAGAGAAAAGACAGTCACAGGCAACACAAAGTATAGGAAGAGGTATCCACAGGAATGGAAAAACTGCGAACATGATACAAGCGTGTTCTACACAGAACAACAACGACGTCAACAAGGGAGAATCAAGTCCTTCACAGAAAACCAATGAAGACAACAAGAAACAAGTAAAGATGAAGCACTAAGCCTTTCAGCCCCACCAGTGTCATCACCATCTGACAGCCCTAGCCAAGGCGTGCTGTGATCAACCACACTACATAATTTCGACTTTGGATTTACCACCGCAGTCTGTAGTACGCTTTCTACAAATTTTAGGCAGCTGTTTATCTCACTTTGATTTTCTAACGGTGGAAGAAGATGTTGCTGTGAATGGTCTGCCTGCATACTACATTGAGCTCATCAAGGGTGTTTTCTGTGTCTGACAGGGAACTTTTCGTCTGACACTGTGGATTGCGTCCGCTACATTGTGTGATCCTGAGTTCCTGCTGCCTATATTCCGGCCGAATGGTACCAGAAGTGGTTGCAGCGTCTGGTCATGTCGTGTTTCTAAGGAGGGGACAAATCTCTCCACGCTGTGCCTTCAGCATTGTGCTTTATGTATCGCTGACATAGTGGACAACCCAAGCTACCTCTGTGTGGCGTGGTCTTTTATGCCGTCTACTTTGTGTGTTCTTGAACAATTTCATCTTTACTCTCTACAAAATGGTATCTTTCAATGCGGCACATAGTGGAGTCTGTCTGCTGCTTTTGTGCAAATCCTCACTGATCGGTGTTTCTACTCCCTCTCCACACGCATCGCGATGACTGTGGTAGCGGTGGATTGAGGGGACTGCCTTGTGTTTTCTCGGCACTATCTGTGGTGAGTTGCTCTACACCACTTTTTCTCCTCACACAATACATGGTCCGACAGGCTTTCCGACCGTTTAAACCGTTATTCGGTCGTTAGCCCTTGCGCGAGCTGCAGGGACATCTTAAGGATTTTGGGGGCCCTGGGCCAAACATATTTTGGGGGCCCCTGTTCAGAACAGCTTTGAATTTATGCTCCAATTTGAGCCCCTGTTTCCCACGCAGTTTCCGCTTCCTCAGCTGCGTTAGCGATCCAGTTTGCATCATAGGCATTAGCCTATATATTCCCGATGCAAACGGACGCGCACAGCTGACAGCGGTAGGATTTAGTGTTTCCTGCCCTGCTACTAGGTTTTTAATACTTTTTAAATTGTATATGTGTGGCTGAATTACTCTGTGCTTTTTAACAATTTCTCCTACCTACGCGCACTTGCACTTTACTTGATTCTGCTTGCCTACACCTCCTTAGCTGCTCCGATTCGCATCTCGCTTTTCCTCCAGTCCAGGTCCGCCACGGCTGATACGCCGATTGTGTGGAGGGCTGGGGCTACTATCGGGCTCCTCACTTCCGCCTATGCAGTTTCTGCTTCCTCAGCTGCGTTAGCGATCCAGTTTGCATCATAGGCATTAGCCTATATATTCCCGATGCAAACAGACGCGTGCAGTGGGCACGCCGAAGGCGCGCCAAAGGCAAGCCAGTCTGCGCCCGTCAGCGTCCCGCGCCGGCCATGCTGCCCAGTTCCCCTCCCTTGAGTTTCTTCCACTATATTACAATAGGGAAAAACTGCTTAGCCTTAGGCGTCTACCATTATGTCAGTGTACAGCGGCTGATCCGAGCCTGGAGGTAGATTTTCGATGCAATAAGTGCAACTGGTCTCTCCTCCAGCCCAGGAAACTCGCACCCAAGATCCTCCCACGCAACAATAAGTGTAAAAACAATAAGAAAACAGAGGACTTAAAGGCCACCCTTTGAATTGTCGCTCTATGCAAAAGCAAGAACCACACATTTATGACCTACTTTTAGATGAACAGCCTGATCTTTTATCTCTCACTGAGACCTGGCTGTCTGAAGCCTCCAACCCTACTATCACCTCGGCCATCCCTACGGGTTATAAAATCCTTAGGAGGGACCGACCGAGTGGGAAGGGGGCGGTTTCGCCATAATTTACAATCAAAAACTAGACTGCTCTCCCATCCGGATGGAAAACATTGAGGGCGCAGAGTCTTTAGGCTTCCGCTGTACCTTATCCCCCCATCATAGCATAGCTGGTTTTCTGATTTATAGACCTCCCGGTGCAATTGGAAATTTTATTACTACGCTAAATACAGCCACCACCTCCCTGGCCTTAAACTACAACATCTGCCTTATTCTGGGAGATTTCAATATACATACGGACATTGGAAAAGACCCTCAAACAATTTCCTTGCTGGAGACGCTGCAGGACTGCAACATGTTTCCATCTATTTCTTCGGCCACCCATGAGAAGGGCCATACCCTAGACCAAATCTTTCACAACTTTGACATATCAGTAAGCCTACCTCTTCCCATTACCTGGTCTGACCACCTCCTATTAAAATTCCCAACTCTGCCACAGCCCCTCGGGCTAACGCAGGGCAGAGGGTCCCTAATTACAGGACGTTCCATAAAATATCCATCCCGATGTAAGCAGATGTCCTCGGTCGTTCCTCACCGGAGCCGTCTAGCTGCCCCGACTCGGATGCCCTCTCCGAACCAACATTGGTGCAGCGGTACCGGTTGTTTCCCGCTTCTCAAAGAGGTCGGCCCTAACAGCTCCATGGTTTAATGATTCCCTCAGATCTAGCAAAAGAAATTATAGAAAAATGGAACGGAAATGGCGTAAATCCTATCTACCTGAGGACAGAAAGGTGTATAAAGACACCTTAAAAGCTCATTACATTCTCATGAAGGCGTCCAAGAAAAACTTCTTTCAAACCAAGATAGAAAATGCCCAAAATAAGAGTAAGGAATTCTTTAGCATAGTTACATCCTTTATCGCCCCGAAAGCGGGCACAAAGGAAGGGCCATGCACGGAAGAATGGTCTAAGCAAATAGCTCAATTCTTCCATAAAAAGATCTCTGTGATCCAACAAGCCTTCACTGACATCTCAGAGGAAGAACTGACCTTCTCCCTTAGTTCTAATAGCAAATTTCACCTCTTGCATCCTCCATCTTTACTAGCTTTCCCTGAGTTTCAGCTTGAAGAGTCACTGACCCTTCTCCAAAGCATTAAGTCTGGCTCTCCTACCGACCCATGTCCAGCGAATATCCTGAACCTATTAGCTTCCACCATAAACCCCACGGTAAACCAGCTCATTAATGTTTCCCTCTCCTCAGGCAACATGCCGAAATTATGGAAGAATGCTAAGATTCTTCCACTGATAAAAAAGGCTAACGCCAAACCGACGGGCCCTGCCAACTACAGCCCAATTTCCCTTCTTCCGGCCCTCTCTAAAGTATTAGAGAAGCATGTAAACAAGGCCCTCCAAAAACACATTGAAGATGGGAAGCTCCTTCATGAGTCCCAATCCGGTTTTAGGGCTAACTACAGTACGGAGTCCGATCTGCTGGAAGTGACTGAATTTCTCAAGGGTAAGCTGGACCAGGGAGGCAAGACTGTTCTGATACTGCTCGATCTGTCGGCGGCCTTCGATACGGTCCCACATGAGAGGCTCCTGGAGAGACTTGCTAACATCGGCTTGGGGGGACCGCCTTAACGTGGATGTCATCCTTCTTGGCAAATAGATCTCAGGACATCTGGCTCCCCCTTTCTCATCCCCGGTTCCGGCCATGAAGGTAGGTGTCCCTCAGGGCTCCATTCTCAGTCCTACCCTTTTTAATATATATCTATCCCCCCTTGCATTTCTGGTAGAGGAAGAGGGCGCCAAAATAGTTTCCTATGCTGATGACACTCAGCTGATTTTTACATGTGAAAAAGGAACCGACTTTGATGAGGCAATGATTAGGTCTTGCCTCACAAAGGTTTTTAACTGGCTTAAGACCAATCAGCTGAAGTACAATCCTGACAAAACTGAAGTTATTTTCTTTGGTAATCCAGAAACGCCTGACTGGAGCTCTTGGTGGCCAAAAGATCTGCCGCCCCCGCCAGCGGAAAAGGAGAAAGTAAAAAACTTAGGAATTGTCATAGACAAGACACTCTCCATGCACTTTCAAATCCAAAATCTAACTGGCGCTTTCTTGGGCATACTCCGGATGCTAAAAAATTCCTGCCACTGTTACCTCTTGAGAGCAGAAAGATCGTGGTGCAGGCTCTGGTGACATCAAAGCTTGACTATGTCAACAGCTTGTACCTCGGTCTTCCCAAATCCCTTATCCAGCACCTACAAGTGGTACAAAACGCGGCGGCCAGAGCCATCCTGAGACATAAACCCAGATCTAGTATGACCCCTATTGTTAAGTCTCTCACTGGCTCCGCATAAAAGAACGGATCGACTTCAAAGCGATGACCATCTTCTTTAAAGCTTTCCACGGTTTAGGAGCCGGCTACCTAAATAAGTGCGTTAATCGCTACACAACATCTAGACCCCCAAGATCTTCCAATGCCAACCTGGCCATCGTGCCTAAAATATGCCGTGCCCGCACTGGAGGCAGATCCCTCGGCTTTCTAGGCGCAAAATTGTGGAATAGACTCCCTGAGTCTCTGAGACTAACCACAGACCTACTCTCTTTCAGGAAGAACTTAAAAACCTGGCTTTTTAATAACTGATGGGTCTTTTACGCACGTTTTCCTCCCCCTGTCATGCGCCAGGACACTCTAGTCTGAGTAGCTGCGCGCTTTATTAAATACACTATTTCATTTCATTAGGTCCCTGACAGTGCAAAGGAACACTCGTCCAAATTCTAAGGGCCTTATTTATGAGGCCTTGCTTCACTTTTATGCCGCTGGTGCGTTACTTTTTGTGACGCACTGGCAGCGTAAAAATGTGCCATGTTGAGCCCTATTTACAAAGTGACGCATCTAGGCAGATGCGTCACTTTGTAAATCTCTGCACCACATTATACCGGCGCCAGGTATAATGTATGCAGGGTGGGTGTTCCCCGCAAAAGCCTCGTAGAAGTGGCGCATTGAAATCTATGAGAACCCAGTGCACCACTTCTAGGACGCCATTGCGTCAATATCGTACACCTGCCTCACAGCAGGCGTAAGACTGATGGAGGCCCTTTCACATGGGGCTTGCCCCATGTGTAAGGACACATTGCTGGAGTTGCGTCTATTTTAAGACACACCCCAGCAATGCATCACTTTGCGCCTACAGATACGTCAGAAATACTGACGTATCTGTAACTCCTTGCGACATGATGCGTCATACAGTAAATATGACGCATCCATCGTGTCGCAAGGAGGGCGCACTAAGAAGTGACGCATCCCTGTTTTCACACAGCAATGCATCACTTCTCATAAATAAGGCCCTAAATGTGTTTACATCTAATATTCAGGGATAGTTATGTGTGTTTTCAATATTGTAACACAGCAGCAGCTCACCAATATTACTGCAAATAATCTCTGTGACGCCCTCCCATTTCTTATATGTTAGGCCTTGTTTTGATCTGAAAGAAACTTTTTTATGTATATTGCATGAAACAAACACAACATTTTCTCTGCAAAATGGCTGTACTAGACTCTCACACATCAGGGACATAAAAAATAAATTAAAGGAAAACAGTATTTAAAACAATCTGTTTAAGAAATATTCAAGGTCATTAGGGCAAAACTCTGGAGAACGGAGCTGACTCTGTCAGGGGGCCCCCTGAAAGGCTGGGGCCCTGGGCCAGAGCCCACTTTGCCCATGCATTAAAACGTCTCTGCACCACAGGTTAAAAACTGAAACCCTTAGCCGCACTCAAGTAATGAGAACAGATATCAGGTAACAAATGAAGTTAAAATGTCTAGACTTCATTGACAATCAATTTGTCCTGGAGCCATGAGTTAACAAGGCAATCATTTCAGGTTTTCAGGCATTTATTCTGATTCATCAAGATGCCAGGGGAAAAGGAAATTACATTACAGACCCTTTGCTTTCTGATGACATCACAAAAGTGACATACAGCCTCCTTAAGACTGCATAATGATTTGATGTGACTATTGACCCGCAGGAAGTCCAAACACCAAAGATGAAAAAAGCATTCAAAAGTTCAAGAATATTAAAAAAACAAAACTTCAGTCAAAGCATATAAATGCCTATGTTTTTTTAACCTTACATGTATTAAGTAGAGTGCTGCCAAGATTTGCCATTAGTGCATCATATCACATATCAAGGTATGGCCGCAATATGCCAAACACAGTAATTTGAAAGTCAATGTATAAGAGCGGAGAACATGCATTGTATTCCCAGAAACAGGTTCTAAAGCTTTGATATAGTCTTAAAACGACTTGACAGTACCCCAAATGGGTTAACATGGCCTGCATTTCTCATGTACAGCATCAAAAGCAAAGATATAATATTTACAGGCCAGGCACAAACAAACATGCAAAGGTATAACACATTCTCATAAAAAGCTTCAAATTCAAATGTATAGCCACGTGCCAGGTCCAGCATCACAAGCAAAGGTACAGCCACCCATGCCCAATGATGCCTCAGGGTTCTGTAAGCCCCATCTTTAGACAGAGGCATTTTAAGACAGGAGAAAGTTGGTCAATTGGTCAATTACAGGCTTACCAGTAAAGGGATTTGGACAGCCACAAGACTCTCTCTTTCTCTAAGTCTCTCTCTTCTGTCGCTTGTCTTTCTCCACCTCTCTCCTTCTCTTCGCCTACCTCTACCTCTGCCTTTCCATACTATCCCTACTTTACCACTTTATGTCCTTCCATCTTGTTGTATCTTACCTGGCTCTAACTCACCAATCACTAAACCACACCGTTGCCTGTACCTTACTTCTCTATCTAGCTCTGGCGACTTCTATTTTACCTCTTTATACCACCCTCTAATTATTTTTCTGACTCACTGACACCTATTTTTCAGTTTCATGTCTTACTTCAACATACCTCTTCTACCACACCCTCCTCTTTCGGTGCCTCTCCTGCATTTCTTCTATCTACATCTGTGGATACCTATACCAGCTCCACTCTCTCTGCCTCACTTTCAATACATCTCTCTCTCTAGACTACCTTTATCTACCTGTCTCTCAGAACCTCACCTCTCTACTGCTCTCTGTACCCACTGCTGCATCACTCGCTTCCCCTCTCTCTACTTCACCTTTCTCTCTCACTCTGCACCAGTTTCAATTTCTTCTCACTGTTTCTTCCACCATCTATCTCGTCACTTTTAACCTCACCTCGTTATCACTTTTCATCTCTTTCTATACCTCACCCTCTCTACCTCAGTTCTCCCCAGCTCACACTTCTCTCACTACCTCATCTCTCTTTACCCCACCTTTATCCCTACTTAACCTCTCAATTGACCACATCATGTATTTGCTTCCTTCCCTCTCCACTTCTGCTTCTGTTCTCTCTGCCTCAGCTCTCTCTCACCATGGTTCAAGCAAGGAAAATGGCATTCTGTCTGTTGGGTGGATAGTAAACTACAGCCAGGATTGGTATTCAATGGGCCTCTAAGACCCATAAGCCCAGATGTCACTACACCGACTGCACTATTGATTGCTGCGCCCCTGGACAGCCAGCACACGAGCTGCCAAAGGAAAAGAAAGAAGAAAAAAGGTTATAAAAACCACAACTCAATATAGTAATGCAACCATACCACTCTTCGAAAGAAAAGAAGGCACAATGGAAAACCATAAATAAATAAAAAACATCGGAATGGTTACTAGAAGCACACTGAAGGGGAGCACGATTACCGGGCCCAAAATCATTACTTTCAGCCAAAAATCCCTCCCCCGAACCCTCCTATTCTGAGTTCCTGGACCCAGAATCGAGACCAACATGCATGGTCTGTAATCACCAGCTCCATTTTTTTTCTATCGATTCTTCACCCATTTCTGTACAGGAATTTCTTGTGCATTGAGCAGGAGAGATTCCTGTTCCAGTGCAAAAAGAAGAGGATGAGAAACCAGGTACGCATCTACACCTGGTGGACTCGTAATTAATGCATGGGCACGCGGGCCAGTTGTCCGGGGGCCCCACGAGCATAGGGGCCCCATGCAGACCAGAATTTAACACAAATTTTCCATTAAACATTTTTATTCCTGTGAGCGGTTGTGTAGGCAGGGCCCAGTGCACTGCTTTGCCCCGGGGCCTATAATGCTCTTAAGACGGCCCTGTTCGTAAAAGGAATTCTACCCCCAGGAATATCAGTCCAGCAGACTCAGAATCAACCCACTGCGGTTTTATGAAATACTCACTATGAATGCCACTGCGCCTTCCGCCAAATTAGATGGAAAATGGAAGCTGACAGCCGCGAGGCTCCAAAACACACAGCCTTGAAAGAGTTCCATCTGCATGCTATCCGTTTCCCTCCTCCGGCACTACCCCAACTAGATTTTGTGGTGTTCTGCCACATGATCACGTTTTTTTTACCATCCATATTATCAACTACCACAATATCATCAAGGTGACTAAAGACAAGTCAGAGTAGATTTACTATTCTCAACAGCACTGCTACGTACTGTGACAACAATATATCTTCAAAGAACATAACTGTGATGTAAGGAATAGTAAATATATATACTTGCCTTGACAATGTTGTGGTTCTAGATATTCTGGAATCGATATTTGTGCAGGTAAAAAAATTCAATGTTTTGTCATAAAACTGATTCTTTTTACTCCAAATTTTGACTCTCTTTTTAGTATTATAATGATACACTTTTTTTTCAAAATCTGGTTGCTTTTTATAGTTTGTAAAAACACATGAGAAACCGGCACAAAAGCCATAACAATGATCCTTGCTCTTAATTAAATGTTGGTTTTTAGAAACCAGCACAGATGAACCTCAGGAACGGATTGATAATGGTGGGCATATGGCCAGTGCCTGATGGTGACTGATGGAGGCCAGCCGTGGCCATTTTTGTTTTACTAATGTTTAGATGTGTGGGCTGACAGGAGCTCCTCCCACACAACCTAGAAGGCTGCAGCCCCCCAGAGTGCACTGTGGCGGGTCGGCCCACTGTCATGGCCAGAACGACCATGGGCTTCCTGACGGGCACATCAACACATGCTCTTATGATTGCTTCTCAGAGAGGGCAGTGCAGAGGGCCTGCTGTGAGGAGTGTCTAATGAAGAGGTGGGTGGGTGGTAGGAGCTTCCCGCAGCACAGGTGTGCTTGGAGATGCAGTTAGACACTAAAAGGATGTTTTCAAATTTGCAGATGGTACACTAGAGGGAATGTGCACACATTCCCTACAGGGGCTGTAAACCAGCAAGGACGCTTTTCAAACAGATTCCAGTTCATCCTTAGGAGAGATAATGGGCAGTACAGCACTGGAGACTAACATCAAAGTGTGTAAAAAATAAAACTACAATTTTGTGACTGCAGAATGTTTGAAATCTATTTTCAACCACTCTGAGATATGTTGAAAATCCTAATTTAATAACAAAGCTTGGGGTAGCTTTTCACCCTCTGTGCCACTCTAGACAGAGACCCACCTAAAGCAAATGAGTACTGGCCCGGTTTCTCTAGGAAACAGCCTATCCCGAACCTTGGTCATCTCAACCCTCCGCCCTGCAGCCCATTGTTTTTTTGGTTGGGAAATTTGAGTCCCCCCCCGAATGTTGCTGACTAAGCTACACCCCTGGATATGGTGAGTGGAAAAAACAGGGAGAAGGGATCATAAAATTAAGGTACAGAGAGAGGAGAGGGAAGGAGATGAACAGAAGGGAGAAGAATAAGACTGAGGGGAAGAGAGGAGGGGAGGTGGAGTAATAAAAACTGCCGAAAAGAGAGTTTGGGAGATGGCTTGAGAAATAATTTGCTTTACCATGTATTTTTTCACAAAATATCCCCCACTTCTAAGTAAGGAAAGGTTCAGGAGGGGTTGTGATCCATGAATGTTTGCCACTTATATTTGGGTACCCAGGCCCATTTGGTGCCCCAGTCCGACACTAATGATCCCTTGGCTCAAGGCGTTACCTTATTGAGCCGGGATGCAACTGTGTTGGCTACTTCATGGTATATACATATTTGCCATATGTGTGAAATGTATACATTCTGCAAACTTGAAAGTGTTCACTTGTAACCGGCTTCAACTACAAACTCTAAGATAATCAAATGGACATGTTTTATATTTACACACCATACCTCAAACGCTTTCGTGCTTTGGAACTTTATCCGTTGATACAAGTGGTATCTTTTCAAACTTAATGACCCTTCGCCCAAGGGCACAGGTAAGCAACTGCAATGCATCTTAATGTACATTTAATCTTATAACACACAAGTCCTACACACATCCACACGACAGTTGCACAGTTTAAGGTGTCTGCAGGAGATATGAATTCATTACTGATTTGGCTACTGACCAAGATGTCAATTTCTTTTTTTTTTCCAATCATGCTAAGTATAACAACAAAACAATATTAGATTTCTTACTCCCCAGTATCCTTCAGAGTGACAACTAATAGGCAGCTTTTTAATTAAGCGCGGCTTTAAGATAACAAACGTCAGTGACATGACAGATTTGAAATTCCACAAGCTGGCAAAACATTGCATACATTAAAGGCCTCTGTCATTGACATTTCTCAGTGAGGTTTGCCCTGCCTTGAAGAGTCAGAGTCCGGTATCATGCACTGTTATCACACAGGTACTACCAAAGCACCTACAAAAGCTTCAGCTTGACTAGAGAGATGCAGGAATGCATCTGCTGCGACCCGTGCAGGTAAGAGCGGTAGGGCGGTGGGACCGGGTTGGGGGGGATTTGACAGACGACCAAGAGGGAAAATTTCAAAAATAATTAATTTTCCCTCGTGGTTGTCTGTCGGAATCGCCACCCGGCCCCACCGCCCTACTGCTCTTACCTGCTCGGGCCGCGGCTGAAATGCATTCAATAAATGGATTGACTCTCAAATACTGTCTGTGTCCGCTAACATACTGGACTAAGACAGGAATGGAGGCTAGCATTGATTTTGATGAAACAAACCCTCGATCTCAAACAGTCATTTAAAACAAGGAAAGGTTTCTGTTTGGATTTCACATTGCAACCATTCCTCATGGTGGGGTCTTCCCTCATCTTCAGCATCCTTTCACTCCAAGGCCCGGAAATACCATAAACAAGCAGAACCACACCATCACATGTGCTGCTTCATGAATGCAGCAGTGCTTAATTTGAGCCAGTGGTTACAGATAAAGCCCCTGGTACTTCGGAGACCAGCACTTATTTTTCCTCATCACACTTTGACCCTGAGCAAGAGAGTGAAAAACACACAAGAGGAACAGAAGAAGGAAGAGAAAGCCTGAGGGGAAGAGAGTGTCTGGTGGTGAATTTAAGAGGCATCAGTTGGCCTCAAGACTACGCAGCCTTGGTATTTGGCACACCGACTTTCAACAGTGCCAGACTCGTGATTCTGAGCAGAAATTCGTACCCAGGAACTAAGGGCTAGAGCGGTCGACCTCAAAGCTGGGGAACCGGGTTAAAGTCTCGGCAGGGACGCTCAACATCCTGTGATTCTGGGCAAATCACTTAAACTCCCCGTGCCTAACAAAATGAATTTGTCCGTCTGTAACACAACTGGTGCTCATTTAAAGCGCTCTAATACCTTCAGGTCAAGTTTGCGCATTATAAAACTAAAAAAAAAAAAAACTAAAAAACAGGTTAACAAATTGAGCACTTATATGTTTTATTGAGCCTCCTCAATTTTGGGGGCTTGGTCACATCTCTTTGATTTTTTTCTATATAACCTCACCATTCACTCCTGCTGTCATGCACTCTGGCACCAAAAGGCTGGTACCTAACGATACAGCTCAATGATCGGTAAGTCTCCAAACCTCTGGAGGTATTATAGCCACAATCTCAAACGATGCTGGCTATAAACTGCATGCAAAGCTTTATGCCGAGTGCTCCGGGTAAATAAAAGTGCAAAGCAAGTGGCTAAATTATTATTACGCCTAACGCAAAGCGTTCCCCCGGGGGAGCAGGCCCAGCACTTGAGCGCAGCGCCGAATATTTATTCATGACTTCTGCCCATATCATTAAATCAGATTTCCTCTGGGCGCGAGCTTTAGAGTTTGAGAAATAAAATGTCATTTGTGAGTGACTGTCGCCAGTTTAATCTCCCACTAGAATGGCGAGAGAATGCCCGTGATCAGATTCAGGCATTATCTGTGATTACTTCTTGTATCTACAGATGCTCGAGACAGGCCGCGACAAAGGCAGAGGCAGGGAGCTATCTGGGATGCGCAGTTATTGTTCACAGCCGGTCACGCCGGCCGCCATGTTTCATGTTTTTCAAGCAGATCAGAAGGGCAGAGTGGAAGGGAAATGATGCTGAAATGGGGTGAAGGGGGCAGGATATAAGCAGATTTTCGATTATACAAAAGGTAATTTATGTCTTAAAATACAAAATACTGCAGTCAAGATAAGTGTGAGGATTCGGTGAGCCACAGGCACTGATAATCGAAGTGGGGAGCTATTCCACAAAGTATAAATGTATTGTATAGGTATGGAAAACCTCTCACCACTGGAGGTTACGGTATCCACCATCTTGTATTTTTCTACACCATTTTTCTCATCCCTTTTAATATTTTTCTCCTTTACTCCTAAATTTGAATTCTAATTGCCTCTTAGTCTCAAACAATACATTGCACCTACAGCTAACCCATATGGGGCAGATGTTTTAAAACAATAACAGAGTAAAGGGGTGAAATGAACTGTAGTATTACATGTGAGATAAGCCCATATAGGGGATGGGTAGGAAGTTGCAAAGTGGCCACCTATTTGTCAATGGTAGTTCATATCATCTTTGTTATGTTGCGTGTAACTGAATAGCGCACTATCACCCACAAGGGTATCCTAGTGCTGAGAAAGTGTGTGTGCCTAGCCCAGCCTATGGTAGGTTGGTTAATTGAAAAGCCAGGTCTTCAGCTTCCTGCAGAATTCAAGTAGAGAGGCACTGATGGGGTGTGGGAGGCCATTCCAAGCTCTGTTGTAAGAGAACACCTGACCTCTTGATCTGGTTCTGTGTACGTGGCTATGCTGTGTATGGGAAAAGTGCAAGTTGAAGTCCTATGGAGCAGAAGTGTCTGGGCGGTTGAAGGAAGGAGATGTGACTGTTCAGGTAGGTGGATCCTAAGTTGTGTTGCGCCTTGAATGTTTGTGTGACAAGTATGAAATGAGCACGTTTGTGTATTGGGAGCCAGAGGAGCTCCTTGAGGTGTGGTGTGATATGGGTTCTGTGTGGGAAGTTGAGTCTGGCTGCCGAGTTCTGGATGGGGTGTAGTCTTCAAGTGAGTTACTCAGTGATCCTGGCATTGAGGGTCTTCCCGTAGTCCTACTTGCAAGTGACTACAATGTGAGCGGCAGTTTTTCTAGTGTTGCTCTGGAGTCATTTGAAGATCTTCCTCAGGCACCATTAAGTAGGTCCTGGGAGGACGGAGGAGCACAGAGTACAGTAGGCAGACAACTAGTGATGTCACTTCCTGTGCATATTGATGATGGGACAACAAAAACAATAGCAGTAGTGGATGTAGGGGCATTCTTTGCTTAGCTCTTTACATAGAATTAAATGCCTATATATAAATTCATTCAACACTGCAGCCGAGGAAGCAAGAACTTGTTAGCCTTTCAGGTCTAAAAATGCTGGTTCAGGCTAAAAGTATTCTTTTCCTCCCATTTTGGATTTTAGTTTGTCAGAATTAAAATCTGAATAACCATAATCCCCCAATATCATTATCTAAAGCTTGTGATAACACAACACAACCCATTCTTCAGTAAAACAAACCTTGCCTGCAATACATAACACAGTGAATTTTTCTTAGGCACCTGAATGTTTCGGTATGTACCTGTCCTGTCTTTCGATCATAGCTTACTTGCACTATAACTTGACTTCAAAACCCCACAATGGAAACTCACTATACAAGTTGAGAAATATCTTTAATTAATCAATTAAGAAGTACGCCTGGCAATCAAAAAGCGTTACCCCAAAAGTAGGGGTTAGGTTGATGGATGTCGACACATACAATTGTTCAGCTGTTTACACAGGAACAACCTGTCATTGACATGTGTTGTATTGACATGGATGTAGAACATTGTAGAGTGCTATGTTCTAGTAGTAGAATGTGGGAGAGTTGTGTATTCCAGACTGGCCAGTTGGTTCCTGGTCGTCTTGGGACAAACACGCTCGGGTTGTGTGCCGGTAATAAAGCTTATATCTACAAATCAACTTGTGACCAGTGGCTTTCCATTACAACACAATCCCTTACTCCTCAGCTTCAATCAGAAGCAAACTCTGAGTCCTCCTTGCTTAATAAATGAAAGGCATGTTATTCATGCTCTTGGTTACTGTTGGGGTATGAGTAGCCGGCTTTAGCAAAAAGGGGATTTCTGTAGTACTCTAAGCTGGTTACCTTAAAACTGAATTACAGTCATCAATTTATGCCAAGTCAAGTCAATGATCTTTATTCGGCACATGTGAACATAGACATAAGAGCACATAAAAAAGCACATAAAAAGACCATTTGATATAACAATATATCAAAAGCTATTAGTCATTCATATTCGGTTTCAAATTTATAAAATACATAATTTATGTCATAACAAAGGGCAAAATTAAAATCTACTTTGCCTACAGCATGACATGACAGGCATTCCAGTCTTTGCAATCTACGAAAAGGGGTCATGATTTATGGCAAGGTCTGGTGGAGCACGTAGACTTCAAGCGGCACAGGTAACAGTCCAACCCTAAATTTTTAAAAGAGATAGGCCATCCCATGTAAAGTGCTTAGAGCCTCTGATTACAAGACTACTCTCACCTTTTACTCAATATTTCTCATAACTACTAGAAGAGGGGCTTGTGCACCAATGAATTTCAGCATTTGTCTGAAAAAAGTTGTAGACTGGAATAGATATACATCTAGTATGACTCTGCTTTTCAAACGTTGTACAATCAGGTAGGGGGGTCCATAAATAACATTTTGCGATCTTGGTCCATGGTAGGTTGGCAGATTCATTAGAATTACATTAGAATGAGAGCCAGAACAGTTCTATTTCTGAGAATTTCCTAAAATAAAATGGCTGTGTTTGGATCCCAAGAAGACACTGGAGGCATTCCAGTATTGGGCCTTAATTGCTCACAGATCTTCCTCAGTGTTTCATCTGTCTGAACGAACATGGATGCACCAAGTTAGCATCCAGCGAGCGCAGGTTTCTATCTTGAGTATAGCATGGAGTCGGCTTCTGCTGGTATGTTGGGTAAGTAGGTATGCTTTATTTCCCAATAACATCGAAGTCCCTCCCCTAATCTATGAGTTGGTATTCTCGCGCTTCTTTATCCAAATAAATATTCCTGCGTATAATGTCATGACAGGCTATGCTGTATTTATGCATGATTGCAGAGTAACTGCCACAGTGATAGGATAATACTAGATTAACTCTTGAATTATAGAAATCCAGATGCGATGTATTTTTTTCATTGACTGCAAAAAAGAAAATAATTGAAAACAAATGGAGCACAATCCAAGGGCATCAACGAAGTGTCCAATGTAGGTTCAGGATTGCTAAATCCACTAACAATAGAAATTATTTCAATTGAGATTAATTGTATGTGAATGTTTTGACATAAGCAACTCAGTCGGCAAGAGAACACCTTAACCTGGCTTCTTTTACTGGAAGGGACAAAGGAAGATGAGAGCATCTGAACCTGGTAGAGTTAGAAGGAAACTCGTTGCTAGTGGCTAAAACAAGTGGCGTTTGATCACCTGTGCTTAGAGGTCTAAGGAATGATGGCATAAGGGGCTGTTAAATTTCCCAGACAAGGACAAACATTCCACACTAAGGATGATAAACACCAAGAGAACGAACTCTGCATTTTAACGAGGAAATGAAGCAATTGTTTGATACTATGTTCTCTCCATGGTACAAAGTCTTTACAAGATACTTCTTGGCAAGTCTGGTACCTGTACATTCTGCTTACTCGATGCAAAAGTGATATCAAAAGAGTAAAATAAATCAAAGCTTCAATGTATATAAGAGAATTATGATATTTGTGGGCATCTTATAACATTCTGAGGAAATGAATACGGGTGATTTACCCATTCTTTAGTAAGCAATGAAGTAGACGCCTGTAGAGTGTGTGTTTCATTAGCAGGTTTATGTTAATGCTATTAGTAGCAGAAGTGTTTCCATCATTACTGATATTGCTATTATTATTGTTAGTAGTAGTAGTAGTAGTAGTAGTTGTTGTAGCAGAAGTAGTACTAGTACCAGCAGTTGCAGTAGTAATAGTAATTGTACCAGTATTAGAAGTAGTAGTTTTTCTAGTAGTAGTACAAATGTGGTAGTGGTAGTACCAGTAGTAAAACTACTATTAGTAGAAGTAGAGATGAGCTTCAGTAGAATAGAGGAATATTATTAGACATAGCAGAAATGGAAAGTTACAGGCCTGCATTGCGAGAACACGCCTCTGAGAAATATGTAGATAAGGTAGCACAGAGGCACAGGATAGGTGGGAGTTCAGGCCCTGCCGAGCAGTCGACATGTAGGGAGTAGAGCATTGCTAAACTTCAAAGAGACAAGCAAAGGACAACCGGTAGTACAAGCGGTAGTGTAGAAGCGTAATCAAAATAACACATGCACATGCATCGCATTTCACAAACACGTGATTAGCTTTTTTGCAGAAAGCATTACATTTGATATAATGTTGTGCTTAAGCAGATGCGTTATTGAATATGCAAATGTATGATGCATTTACTCTAAGAAAGGTATAAAAGAAATTGGCTGCCCATTGTAAGTTGAAGCTCAGATTCCAGTTTCACTGAACTGTCCGACCTTCCGCGTGCACTATTAAACTTTAGACTATATTGCCAAAAGAAGTTGTGTCGTCCTTTTCTTTCATCCGGCAACAGACTAGACCTGACTAGGGAAACAAGTTCATCCCTGGCACACTGTGTACATGTAGGACCAGATTATGAGTTTAGCAGTTCAGCGGCAGGAGCGCACCGTGTAAGAACCACCCACCATAATATGACTTTTTTAGTCACTGCAGGCGGTTACTTTGGCGCTCCCTCGGCGGTGCCTATAAAATAGGCACTACAATGGGAACGTCAAAGAAAGTTCCAGCATGACATGGACTATGAAGTCCATACCGTGCTGGAACTGGGGGTGCATGCACACAGGGGGGCACATGTTGTGCCTCCATGTGTGCATCCACATGGAGTGAGGCACAAGTGGACCCTGTAGGGCCCCCTTTCATTCCTCACTGCCACTGTTTTCATGGAGGAAAGACCTCCATGAAATCAGTGGCGGTGAGGAAAGTCGTAATATGCTTGGCGGGACCGCAGCGGTACTGCCAAGCATATTACTGCCTCAAGCCCGCCGCGTCACCGCCAGGGAACGGCGGTTCTCTGGTGGAGTTGGCGGTCCCAGGGCGGCACAAACGCCAAGGTCGTATTGTGGAAGTCGGAAGACCACCACCGCCGCCCCACCACGAGTCTGACAGTCTGAGGACCGCCAGACTCGTAATTAGGCCCTAAGAGAGGCTCCTAATGAATGTTATCAGGAAAGAGGTATCAAGACTTCAAACTCACATAGGGAGCAGCAGGAGTTTGCAACTGTGTACTCTTGTGCAGGTTGAGTTCTTTGATTTCAGTGGGGTTCAGCTCCATTCTAAGTGTCCCATGTGCCAAGATTCAAAAAGAAACATTCAGGTTTCTCAACTAAGGTTTGCAAGCAGAAGGTCAGCTATCTCTCAAACGCTTATGTATAATATGTGTATGAAATATGGAAATTACATGTATAAAATAATCAACTCCGACACTGCAAGAGAAGATATCACAGCAGCTAAGACAAAGCAGTTGGTCAATTGGAGATAGCACTGACTCATGGGCATTACATGAATTCAGACAGCGTGGATTAGGGATGTCTCTGAATGTGTGAATGGGTATTGGAATCACTTACAAAGCTGATTATACAAACAAGGTGGTGAGACAGATTAAAGAGTTAAACCTTCACTGTTGAGGTCTGTCTGTAACCTGCTGGTCTTAGCTTTAAATCATGACAGAGCTGGCTCAGTCTTTCATCCTTCTGTGGTCGAGACGGCTGTGTAGCAAGGAAACAGTATTGCCTGTACATTATAGTGCAATGAAACAGCAACAGTTCAGTTGAGCTACAAAAGAACACTTTAACATTTAGTACAAGACATACTGAGAACAAGTTTGATGAAACGAACAAGTTGAAACGTAGGTATCTGGAAGCAGGGCATTTTTTACTGCATTTTTGTACTAGATTACAACTCCTTTGATAATATTTGTTTTTAATGTCAATGGTCAAATGCTTTTAATTACATTTTATTATTTTAAATTTCTATAACTTTTTTACGCTATGACTATTTATGTACTTCATAATTTATTTCATTAAAGGAAGACTGTTTTCTATACATTTTGTGAACGATCTCTACTGTGTTTCAAGAATGTATGACGATACAACGCATGCATTCACATCGCATGCCATTAGATCACGGTTTTTACAACGCAAGTCGTTACAACGACTTTCGTTGGAGGGCGCTGGACTTAGGAGTAGTTTAATTTACTATTCCAACTCCAGCCTACGTACAGTAGGGAAGGTGTTGGATAGTAAATTAAACTATTCCTTGTCCTATAGCGCCCTCCAGCGCAAGTCGTTGTAACGACTTGCGTTGTAAAAACCGCGATCTAATGGCATGCGATGTAATGCATGCGTTGTAAAGGTTGTTTCCCGTGTTTCAAAGGGGAAATCGATTTTGTGTTAACTTTAGAGGATCCAACCTACTAACATATCGTGTATATAAAACATGGATAATCCGACTGAAGCTCTATTGGGGCTTTTGTTGCATTTTATAAACCGTTTTTATTCCTCTGAGGTGTTTTCACTTAAATGTGTTTGAATCGGCCTCAGTCCACTTCTCCCTGGCCTGACAGCATTTTACTGAAAAGGCCGGGTAATAAAATCCCGTCTTCATTCACGTGCTCAATCAGATGAGATGGAGTTCCAGCTTTCTGCGCCACAATTAAATGAAGATTGGGCTGAATCTGAAAAACGTATAACGCCAGTCATCGGTAATGGTAGCCATTATAAGTAAAGCCAAAAAGCGCTCTATTAATTCCCTCGACACTTCTCTATCCGAGACTATCAAAGAGCCCAGGAGCGCGCGCTTATTTCTTCCGAGTACCATAACGTGCCCTCGACGCCACCGTAGACCGTCACTCCCGAGAGGTCAGCGAGAGCTGACAGCAGGCCGGCCTCCACGAGAGGTTCTCCGTCTCCAATGACACGAAGAATGATTGATCCTCGGGCCCCGGCGTGACCTAAAATCAACTGGAAGGACACTACATCACTTCAAGGTAATAATCGTGATTTATTGCCTCTTGAGTTGATTTTAGAGTATCCCTGGGATTTCACTACCCTAAGCTATCTGTCTGTTCTAGTGCTGCAAGGAGACCCCCTCACCAGCAATCTTTCGGCAGAGGTGGGATCACGTCTAATTATAACCATGGCAACCGGGGCCATTTGTAGATATTTAAAATAATGCTTCACAGGTGATATTTTATAAACAATTGTTTTTTTGTGCAGTGAAAATTGTGAATGATGGGTCTTTCTGGGATCGAAGCCTACAATTCTTAAATTCAATTACAATCCTGACCCCTGGTGTACAATTTGTTTTACTGTTTTTATTTTACTGTGTGTGTTGTAGCGCTAACGTGCCATATTATGGCTATTTAAAATCACTCCGAGACATTCAGTTTAACAGCTGCGTATTTTCTAAGGCAGCCAATCACATGGGTGAGGAGAGAATGAAAGAAGTGGGAAAGTGCGAAGGAACTGCGCAAGATTTCAGTTCCCTATATATTAAAATATTTTTGGAAATACTGAGTGACTTCACTTTACACAAGGTTTTGAGTAAGGTCCTTAGTAAGTATTGTAATGTGTTTTATTGTAACGGTTCCTTTTCTGGAGATCAACATGCAACATGGTCTGTCCGCTTTTGGTAGGTAACAATTTATAATGCTTCTTGACTAGGGTATATTTTTCAAAATGTCTTCAAAGAATCCAAAATATGTCAGTGATTAGAAATGGGATATTCTTAAACAGTAAACAACTATATTGTCATTGGTATTTCTAATATACCGTACTACACTATTTTTCAAAGTGAACAACTATCAGCAGATAGCAGCGGCAGCCGGCGCAGGTGAGTGTGGAGGGGTGGTGGGGCGGGGGAATCGACAGACGACTGAATAGGTAAAATTAAATAAATAAATAAAACCTAGTTCGTCGTCTGTCGACTTCCCCCCGAAAGCGCCCTGCCCGCCCCGCTCCACCGCCTCATCGCGCTTACCTGCACCGGCCGCGACTAGCAGATACATTTTTCACTCGACACCCAAAAATGTTTCGATAGTTGTTTTGTGTTGGAAACTTTTTGGGGTGTTTCATACCCCTGATGAGGTTGCAATATGCTATGATTCATCAGTTATTGTGGTCGGAGCGGTGTTGGGTGTATTATTTCCTTTATTGAGATGTTGGTTGAGGTGTGTGAGGACCACAGACTTACTCCAAACAGTGCCACATATATTGGACTGCAATACTAGAAAAAAGGGCGGGTGTTTCAAACACAGGGTATATGTGGCGCTAACCTGTTCTTGTGACTGTATATGAAAAGAATGTATCAGTGTGGTGCAACAGGTGAGGGAAAACACCTGAACCCTCAATAGTGGACGCGAGTCCGTTTTACACAAATGAAAACAGGCCCTGTGCACACACAAAGTTTTACAACACACAGTAGACGTTGTTTGCGAATGATGACAGGAGAAACGTTCTTCCGATATTCATTTAATGAAGTGTGGATTCATATGCGAGTAAACCGACTCGGTGCCGGAGTACAAGCCACGGGTGCACTCGCCTTAAGTTGGCTTGCGGTAATTGACACCGCGTATTCATGAGAAGGGATTCGAACTGGTAGAATCAGGAGAAAAATAAGGACCACCAATTATTGTTGCGGAATTTGAGCATAAGATAGACACGCCATGTTTTGGAGCTGGTTTACGGTGAATGACACCGCGTGTTCAGGAAGCGATACTCACGCATGACCACGATATGATGAGGAACTCCTATTAATATAAAATACACCGAGGGAAAACAAATATACGCTGACAAACACCTGAATTTTAAGATTTTCTATTAATAAAGAAGTGATCTCGCCAAGTTTGGACTAACAGATAGGACCCGCTGGGTCGGAATTATCACCAGTCATAAGGTCTAAAGTCCTACCATATTGCGTTTGAGCCCTGAAGAAGTCAAGGGTTACACACCCATTGACGAAACACGTGTTGGCTGGCATATGAATCCACACTTCATTAAATGAATATCGGAAGAACGTTTCTCCTTCATCATTCGCAAACAACGTCTACTGTGTGTTGTAAAACTTTATGTGTGTGCACAGGGCCTGTTTTCATATATTGAACTGCATATGCATGAAGTGTTGTAGGGAGGGTGAGAAGAGCTGCATAAGTGCTTACCTACTAACCAGTGTGCATAGATTGTATTCTGCAACCTGTGTTTATAGTGAAGAGTCAAATATTTAAGGCTTTCTAGAATTGAAGGTGATTGCCAATATTCCTTATTCAAGCAGCCACTGAATTCCAGAGTTTGGTTGTCCAAATTGCTTTTGATTCTTCAATAAAACTATGATTCATTGCCTACCTGTCTTAATATTGATGCCACAGATACAAAGCGAGGTACTAATATTGTACAGGAATATTAGTGCAAGAGAAATTGGGGGTCCTTTTAACGTAGATGCCAAATTTGGACAGGCATGCTGGTCAAGGAGATGCAGGGTGCCTTCAACATAGATGCAAAATGTGTGCCAGATATTTTAGAGTAATAGATGTGTCTGGACCCTGTAATCATCGAGGACAACTGTGCAAAGATATTCTTGTGAGAAACATGTTTGGGTCCATTTAACAATGATGTCAACTGTGTACAAAAATTTAGTGTAAGAGATGTGTAGGGTGGTCCCATTCAACTTAAACTGCGCAAATACTATTTACGTGTAAGAGATGTGGGGGTTCCTTCCAGTGGCAGCTGGTAGGGAAGGGGAGGGGAGGATTGAAAAGTATGAAAATAAAAACCCACTTACCTTTTCCGCCGCCTCTCCTCCGTCTCCGCTTCGCTTCTCTTCCTGACTCCAGCCCGGAAGAAGCTGCAGGAAGCACCCTGGCACACAGGCTCCCCTGAGCCAATCACAACGCTGCAATGCAGTAGTGTGATTAGTGGGATTGCCGGGCATTGCTGCTCAGATGGGGACAGGGAGCCTATGCATATTCCACACCAGGCTGAGCATTAGAGCCTGGAGAGGAATATGCAAAGTGCGCATGACTGTAGCATGGCCAAGACGGCCGGCCAAGCAGTCATGCGCACTTAAGTGTGCACAAACCACTCCTCCTCACTGAGCCACCAGCTCCACAGAAGCGAAAAATAAAATGATACTAACATTGTAATTATTATTTATGTTTCCCTTTTTCACTGCTCTAAGAGCAGTGGGGCGACGCTCCTTCGCCTTAGCGGAGGAGCCACCACTGGTTCTTTCCACATAGATGCTGAATGTGTACAAACATTCCGGTAAAAAAGGTGGAGGTCCTTTCAACATAGACGCCTGCCGCCTACAGACATTTTAGTGAAAGAGATGTGGGATCATGTCAACATACATTTCTAATGCTTACAGACATTTTGCCCTAGATGCCATCTGTGTAAGGACATTTTAGTGGAATAGATGGGTAGAGGTCCTATCAAGCGTGAGCAAGAATGCTAGTGAGTGACATATGGTGGTCCTTTCAAAATAGATCTTGAATCTGTTCTGACTTTTTAGCGTAAGGGATGTGGTGGGGTTCTTTCCAAATAGATGTCAAATGTGTACGCATATTGTAGTGAGAAAGACATAGGGATCCCTTCAACATAGACACTAATGGCATACAGACATTTTAGCTCAGGAGATGTGAAAGAGTTGTGTCAACATGAATTGTAGATGCGTACAGACATACTAATAAGTGTAATGCAGGGGTCTCTTAAACATAGATCCCAAGTGGCTAAAGGAATTTTAGGGCAACGTATGTCTCATGATCTTCTCAACCTAGATGTCAACTGCGTCAAGATATCCAAGAGGGAGATGTGAGGGTTTCTTTAGTATAGATGTCAACTGTGTACAGACAATTCGGTGCAAGAGATGTGCCTGGGGTCCACCAACATGGATGCCAAAGGCATACGATTTGAATCCAAGCAATGCAGGGGGGACCCACTCAGCAAATATTACCACTGCCTTCATACATACAAAGACGTGTGGGGATCCCTTCATCAAAGATCCATCCTGCATAACGATATTATACTGCAAGAGGGTTGTATAGATAATCTGTTCAAAGTAGATGCCAACTCTGTGCATACATTTTAGAGAGACAGTTATGGGAGGTGCCTTCAACGTACTTGAGTTTAACACTTAAATACTTGTACAAAAACATGTGCTAGCAAAAATGCAATTGCAGGGGCGAGTTGTCAAGGCCTACAGAAGCATTTTAAACCTTACTACTGTTTGCATCAAGGAGCATGAACAGTTTTTGTTCATTAGGGCATTTCTTCCTCAGTGATCATAATGCTGTAATAGAGTTATTGCCCTGCCTCCACAACGTCTTCAGTTTGGAAACAGAAAGCATCTGCAGTGGTTTATTTAATCCAATAATATATCTAATCACTGGGTTAAAACAAAGCAAATGCTATAAAACAGTATTGGCTTGAGGGACCTTATGTGTGTGAATGTCTATAGCAAATTATTTTGAAAACAAACATATTTCCTTGGGGTGCAACACATTCCACTGCAGCCTTGTGGTGCAGAGGGGCACCCACCACCATCGCAACTGGTCAGAGCTACACTGTCATTAAACCTTAGGGACTTGTAGTGGTGCCGGGTGAAAATAGCCATTGGCTGTAATGGGCTGAACTACTGCCTCATGGTGTATGCTGTAGTGGGTGGAAGAAACATAAATCACACAACAGCAAGCTAATGAATGAATAGGACAGGCTGAACATCTGTATGTATATATATGTATATATATATATATATACATACATACACGCACACGCGCACAAATACACACCACCTCCTGGTGCCATACATGGCCCTGGCAACCGCCACCCCCTCAGGGCCAGCTCCTGCTATGTCCCGGGGTTCCCACCCCCGAGACATAGCTGTTTGCTTTTGCTTGGTAGGAGCTGTGCCAGCTCCCGCCAAGCTAAAGCAAACACTCCAGTTCCAGCGGGCAGAAGCTGTCAAAGTGCTCCCACCCGCTGGAAGTGGAGGTTTCATCTCTTTCCCTCCCCTCCGACATGCAGGCAGGGAAATAGATGAAACAATTGCTCCTGCACAGAGCTCAGCTAACTACAACTGCGGAATTTCAGGAATTTCACTGGTTTTGTACGAGTGAAATCTCAGCCTAACTTTAACGTCCCTGTAACCTTTTTTTTCCCCCAGTGGATTTATATATATATATATATATATATATATATATATATATATATATATATATATACACACACACACACACACACACAAAAACAAACATACATATATATATATATATATATATATATATATATATATTTCTTTAGTAAAAATCACAAGTTCTTCGCTAACGTTCAGACAGAAAAACATGTAATTATTCGGGAAATGGCATCTGTGAATTGTGTAATGAATACTAAAGGTGTGAGATGTACCGCTGTACACTTACTGCTGACAGGAAAAGTACTTATGCAAAATGCATGCGAAGTGCTCTGATTTTGGGATCCCTGGTGATTTTCTAGCCAAATCTGAAACAATAAATGAACGCAACATTGCTAGACATCTGTTACATTCAAATGGGCACTTATGAAATGGCACGCTCTGCATTATGCTTGCTTTTTACTGGCACCCTCTGACTTGGTGAAAGCTTTCAGAAATTCTTTCGTTTCAAATGAGCTATTCAAAGTAATAGCGAAGAGTGAGAGATTTGTAGCCCTTCTTCTGGACACATTTGCAGCACCGCATTATTCTGTGGGATGCTGCGCTCTGCCACCGTTTTAACAGCAAGCCATCAAAAGAAATGCTAAGGAAACAAATACATCTGGAGTGCTAAACCGCCGTAAAAACACAATCTCACCTGGCTGATTGCACATCGGGGATTACTTTCTATAAGCGATAAAGTTTGGAGCAGCATTTCGGTCATCTGTTTGTTTAGGACTTGTAAGGCGCTGCCACCGACTTTTAGTCTCTGGTGCAAATTCAGTGGAGAATACAACGAAGTGTTAATGCTGTGACTGCACTCAGGAGGGCATTAATACCCCTGCATGTGTGTATTATTTCATGGGGGGTGAAAGGTGGTAATATCACAGCAGGCAAGGGAATAGCTGGAAACATAAAATACCCCCATTTGAGCAATATCCCAAATAGCACTGAGTGAGCTGGGAGGCAAGCAAACCCAACAGTCATTCAGGAGTTTGCTTTACCTGAAGGAATTCTGACATTTTAAAATTTCCTTCCTGGCTTCTCTCCAATCTTCTTTTAGTTCTGCCTTTCCCTCTCTCCATCCTTCTTTCTATTTCCATGTGCCTTTCATTCCTTCTTAAAATACTTTGTACACTTTTCCCCATCCACCTACCCATGTTTCTGACTTTTTCAAACCATCCTTCCTTCACTCTTTTAATCTGTCCTTCCTTCTCTCCCTCCTTCTTTCTTTTAACCCATCAGCCCTTCTCTCCATTCTTTTTGTCTTTTCCCTTCCACCCTTTTTTATTCATCATATATCGGTCCTTTTAGCTATCCATTCATCCATCTAGCCTTCTTTTCTTCCATCCATTACTCTATATGTTCTCTCCACCTACTCATCTTTTCCATTCATTGTCTACATCCATCCTTTTCTCCAGCCATCCCTTCATCCTCCTCTCCATCCATGTCTGCCTCCATCCATCAATCCTTTTTGTCTTTTTCCACCATTCTACCATCTCTCCATCCTCTTTTCTTTTTTTTAGCTATCATCCTTTCTCTCAACCTGTCTTTGTCTTCTTTCTTTATCCTCTTTATCCATTCATCCATGCATTCTTGCAGTGCTTAATTTGTAAGAAAAAAAGTGCCAGGGCCCTCAATAAGAGGCCGTTGCCAGCTCAGCCAATGTCATACCAACACAACTAGTGACCATCACACTCCTACAAGTGTGACAATTCAGGCCATTCCTTTCCCCCAAAGCTATAAGAAAAGCTTGGGCAGCAGGTATTAGTCATCTTAATGCAGATTTAGTTAATAAACAATTGTTGTTGTGCTCATCTCTAATTTAGACAGCGCCACCATGTGGCAGACTGTCATAAGTGCCATTGTTGATAATTAAGTGCCGGGCACCGGAAACCCCCAGCTCAAATTAAGCACCATTCTTGTCACTATCCAGCCCCTTCCCTTACCTCTTTACACACATCACTCTATCTGTTATCTACATCCATCCATCCATCCCTCCATCCCCCCCCATTTTTCTATCTCTGCATCCATCCATCGTGAATTCCATCATTCCATCCATGCATTGTCTCCATCCTTCACTCAATCCAAACTTCCCTCCATCCTCCTCCTCTCCATCCATCCATCTCTGCATTCACCTATCCACAAATCTCGCCATCTATTCTTACCTGTGCTCTCTGTTTTTGCATCTCTCCAGCCATGTCCTCCCACTGCCAGAGGTCCTATTTATGAACTTCTCTTCAGAGTCAAAGAAGCCATACACAAATGTTTCATATTACACAGAACTGCTGCTAAAGATGGGGATGGGGGATTAATTACTCTCTTGACAGCAATTTTACTAGGTTTTACTACACGTACCATTGCTTCTGGTGAACTCAAAGAACATGTCAGTAATATCTGTTCACTAGTAGTTAACTGTAGTTGATGGATTTTGAGTTACTCCTGCCAAATCCTGAAATAACCAGTTGAGTAAGATCAGAGAGGTTCTATATGTAGGTGAGCAGCTTAGGCCTAGAGATGCATTCAACTGAAAGCAAATTTTGATCTTCATTTCCTCTCACGTAATTCTTTCATTTGGTGGATGCGGCCTAAAATGCTGAGTTTAGTACCTAATCATCTGAACATGCAGAAAAAGTCACCATTTCATCAACGATTCGTACTGCAGCAGTTGTATAGACATCAGTTGTATGCAGCATAATAATGCAAGTGAAGTGGAGTCTCTCTTTTATGTTTGTTGTGGGTGGCAAATGTTTACTTTCTGTTTTTGGATACTGATATTTTTATGGGATATTTCTGCCAAGTGTATGTGTTGTTTAACAACCTTCAAATTGGCAGATTTATCACGAGTTGTTACCGGAAATATGGTAAAACTGCATAAGGAATAATTTTGCATATTGTCTAACACTACCGCCTATGCAGCCAGTTCTCGTGGCAATTCCAATTCTTCTGCATCTCAGTACTCAGGCTGTACTTTGAAACTGAAACTGAAACATGATGCTTAGTGGTAAATCTGCAGTACTCATTTTAGTGGCTGATGGTTTAACATCAAAATATACTTTGTGTGTTTACATTGTGTAATATTTTGTGCCCTGTAGAAACCTGGCTACCAAATCCAAGCTAAGCATGTACTGATAAAGCCAGTTAGATCTGTACACAGGTACAGCCTAAATGTTTCATAGGGTTTTTTCTCAATGTGTCAGTTCTTGACGATTTACACGGTTGTCTTTCTTCAATGAATGTGACTCAAGGTGAGGAGTACATTACGACACGCTAATGGCGCCTAATGTAGTCCCAGGTTAGATGGCACCATGTCGATACTCAGGACAACAAATAGCCTTGTACATGAATTTCAGTAAGATTCACTGTTTGTAGATTGTATGTGATATTTTGAAACTCTGGCATGCATGAATCTGGCATTCCTGGACCTAAACTGGACATGCCAGCATATCACCATTCATTTAATTGCCCCTGGGTATCACTACTGAGCCTCTGTAGGACAAGCGCCCACATTCATAGAATGACAGAGATCACAGATGATAATAAGCGAAGATACAACTCAAGAGAGTAAGCAGCTGGAACCAACCACCTCAAACTGAAGCAGGTAAGAATAAAGCCTTCCATGTTCTTAATCAGATGCTGCTGAAATCAAAGTTCACTGTGAAGCAGGACCTAAAACCAAAGATAGTTGTCGATACTAAAAGCACAGAGGAACCGAAAAGTCATGGGAAATACTGTGTGTCCTCCCGGACAGTGCAATCAACAGAACAGCATGCTTGAACTTCAATAAACCGATGCAATGAGTATTGAGTTCTTTTAAATTTTGTGCTGGTTTTATCATTTCATGGAATACAATTGTGGAATATTGTATTTAGATGTTTTTTCACCAGTGATAGCAATGAAATGATGTTTCATGTATTTTTGTGAGATAAGCTACCTTTGACGAACTTCAGTAGAAAGCTCTCTCAATTACAGCACCCATCCGAGTGACTCCTTCCTAATTTACAGCTTGACCTGGCTTACAGGAACCACAAGTCACAGCCCTGCCTCATCAGAATACCACCTTAGACACACTACTTGCGTGTCACAGAGACCACCTGAGCCACAGGGCCCCAGGAGAGACAATGTCCCAAGAGACACTAGCCCCCTGAAAAGCAGTACACTCTCAGTGTCACATCTCTTCATCAGAAAAACTGGACTTGTGTGCCAATGTAGGAGCAAATTAAGAGGTCAAGTTCACAAAGTTATATAGCAAAAAAACACAATCACAGAGCATAATATGACACATTCTGTCTGTGGCAGCATTATTTTGCTTTGTTACGTAGATTAATAGTGGCTACGCAGATGTTTCACCTCATTAGTACCTGTTTAATACCCAAATTCAGCAGGTGTAAGAAGACCAGTTAACCTTAAAGATTGGTCTGTCACTGTGTCTCACCAAGTGTGGTACTTTTTAATGTAACTTTTAATCTATTTGAACTAGAAACATTTTTATATAAATCTGTGAAATGTGCAACAGATGGATGGATGATGTGGGTAATGCGATAACTTAGGAATTATGAGAAAAACGCTGTGGCTACAGAATGCCTTAGGGTCCCCTCCATACTCTAAAAAGCATAGGTTAGGAGACAAATTTCCCTACTGCAAGGAAAGTTCTAGGTTTACATTTTATGCAAGACTCCACATGTATACTTTAGTAGTCCTACCCAGTATTTTGGTGGCCCTTGGCCAAACCTATTTTGGGGGCCCCTGTTCAGAACAGGTTTCAATTTATGATTCTATTTCAGCTCTTTCATGCCCTCTTCGGCCAGGTCACTGACAGTATACAGGCCCAATTGCCCAAATTCTAAATGTGCTTACATTTATATTCAGGGATAGTGATGTATGTTTTCAATATTGTAACACATCAGCAGTTCACTAAAATTACTGCAAATAATATCTGTGACACTCTACCATTTTGCATATGTTTGGTCCTATTGTGATCTAAAAGAACCCTTTTTTATATATGTTGAATGAAAAATAAGCCACAAAACACACAAAGAGGGGGGACGGGGAGCTAAAAGAGAAACAGGTCCAGTTCCCGCGCTCCCAAGGCTAACGTAATTATCACTAAGGGGTAACTGTTCCTAAAGAAAAGAAAAGAGCTGGCCTATTTTGGTCGCTAGGAGAGACTGCGAGTGAGACTCACTCACAGGGTAGTGTGGAGGTGGGGGAATTCCTCTTTTTGGAAAAAGTGCCCTAACACACCCATGCGGGTGTCATACTTCATCATCGGGCGTTGCTCCTCGTGGGGTGGCGCTGCAGTCCCCCACGGGCCCCGCGAGAGGACTCTTTGTCGGAGTTATTTTAGGAGTAACGCCGCAGTGGTGAGTGCAGGTGTGTGTGGGGGGGGAAAGAAAGGTGAGTGAATTTTAAAAATTACCACACTGGTACCCTAAAAAACCTTTATTCAGGAGTCCGTGTGGTAAGGTTAAAACTGATGACAAAGAAGGCCTCTAGAAAAATTATATCAGAGTAGTGAGTATTTTCCTTCTGTTATTTTGTCAACAAGTGAAAGTGATAGTGGTGAGTGAATATGTTTGGTCGACATGTTTCACGGCTTTTATGGGTCCCTAGTGGATCCTGTGGCGTTTCTTCAGGACCGTGCTAGAAGTGCAGAAAAGTTAAAAATAGGAATCTGAGACAGCAACACCCATTATTCCTATAGTACCTATATACAGGTTTTTAGTCGGTGTCAATGCACCTTAAGGAACGTCCTCTAGGAGTTCCTCGATCCAACCCCACCAGTAGTAAAGGCTGGCCTCATCGGCGTTTGTAGCGCGGAATGGAAAGAACTATGATGCCTCTCCCGGAATGCGGCGTATTACCTGCCCTCCGCTGCTCGAATGCCGGTCGGAATGAAAAATAAGCACAACATTTCTCTGCAAAATATCTGTATTAGACTCACACATCACCCTCTTTAAAAATAAATTAAAGGAAAACGGTATTTTAAACAATCTGTTTAATAATTTTTCAAGGTCATCAGGGCAAGACTCTCTGGAGAACAGAGTTGACTCTATCAGGGGTCCCTCTGAAAGGCTGGGGCCCTGAGCCAGAGGCCACTTTGCCCATATCTTAAAACAACGCCTCTGGTTCCTCCCTTGATTGTTTACAAAGTTCTCTTTTTGTCACAATTAAGTCCTCACCTAGACTTAACACATAAACCCTAGGATCAGGCCCATCTGCATGCAGTGGCAACAATAATCAATGTTTAATTGGTAAAAAAGAAAAAAAGCTTGCAGCTAAGACTGCCACATGGCGGTATTGCTGCGTTCCAAAGCTGTCCAGGCTTAATTCCACATTATGCCTCTTCCACCATGTAGGAGAGTAGGATCTGCCTCTTATGTTGCCCCCACTTTTTTTCTGATGTTTACACTGGTTTCTGGCTATAGTCTGGCTGGGCCCCTGCTAATCAGGGCCCCGGCCTCTCTGTTCTCTCTAAACGATTTGGAGTGCACTCTAGGTGCACTAGTGATTGGATACTGTGGTACCTTATGAGTCCCTAGTATATGGTACCTTAGGTACCAAGGGCATAGGTGCTTCACAGGCCTACCAGGGGCTGAAGCATGTATTATGCCACCCCTGGGAAGCAGACTAAATCTGACACCACAGGCCTGCTACTGCAGCCTGAGTGAGGAAGTGCTAGCACTCCTCACTGAGATATAGGCTTCCTATATCTCTCCTACACACACATATAACCCTATCAGTCACCCCTAAGGCAGGCCCTATCAATCCTGAGGGCAGGGTGCTTGGCTTCTATGTGAGGGGGTGCCTCTGCCTGAGCAGGGCCCCTCTGCAGCTCTCAGAGTCCATTCTCTGGTGCTGTTTGTGGATGCGGTTAAACCATATACTTTTAAGTGCATTATATCCTCGCGGTAAAATGCTAACTTTGGAATGGCTGCATCGAAACATGTTGTGTTTGGTGTCAAACACCTTGGAATACTACCCCCCGCCAGTCCTGGCGGCGGGGGTAGCATTCCACCCTTCTAGAGGGATAGACATGTACCTACTGTGGAAACGCGGTAGAATCCTGCAGAGCCCTGGCATCACAAAATGGATGCCACCAGTCACAGACACTGGGCTGCCCTCCTGCTGATGACCAACACTCGCAGTGGAGGGAGCCCAACAATAGATATCCTGTCCCAAGGGGGTGTGACCACCTCCCAGACAGGGTTTAGTGTATTGGGGCTGGGTGGGTGCACTCTTAGAGTGCTTTGAAGTCCTGCACTGGGGAGCAGAAGGCTCCTCTGTGCATATGCCAGTTCAAACCGGCTCAGGGGCTACCTGTCCCTGCTCTGGCGCGAAAGTGGACAAAGGGAAGTGGGTGTAGCCACCCACTCCCCTGACCCTCCCATAGGTAGGGTCATAGAGCTAGTCCCTCCCCTCCTTTTAGTATAAGAGGGGAAACCTGTGCATAGCACCCTAGATTTCCCTGGATGACGCTCTACAAGAAGAATCCCGGACCTTCGACGTTCCACTACCTCTGGAAGACTGAAGAATCTCCCTTGGAGTCAAGGAGTGACTCCCTGCTTGGCAGGCACCAAAACTACAAACGACGGTCGCAAACTACGCCGCTCCCGCCGGAGTCCGAAGTCCCTGCAGCCCCAGAAGTGGATTTCCTGACTTCTCAAAGGCCATCGTGAGTCCCCAGCGAAGCTGAGGCCAGTGGACCCCAAGAGTAACGAGGAACCGCAACCCCTGGGTACCGTGCACTATTGTCGAGTGCAACCCCTCACAACGTTCCACGAACTTGTGCTTTGGTCCACGTATGGTCCCAGCCTCCAGCAGGAATTCCTCCTAAGATCAGAGGCCTACCACGTCCCGAGTGACCGTGGGCCCCTGTGAGAGAATCCTCCCGAGGCGTCTTCGCGATCCCTTGCCAGCCGGCTTGAGGGTCCCCAGAAGACTTTCCAAAGAAACCAAAGGGCTCCCCTGGTTGCTCCAGGCCTGCCCTGACTTACCCTCACTGGGTGAGTTCCACAGACTTTGCTGGTCTGCGCCATCGCCTCTTCACACTTTCCCCGAGACTTGCTGTTACCAAGGCTTGTTGGCTCCGATCGAGTTGCCGACACCGCAGTAAGCCGCAGACATCGTGGGACGCGCCGAATCCAGCTCCTGGTCGTCGTCGACGCCTCTTGGACCTCGTGGCTGAAGAGTCAAGGCAAGCGTGAACGACCTGAACCCTGCGACGACGGTGGGCATTCATCTTCCTTGCCCCGAGTCACTGCCAAGTGACTTTGAACACTGTCCCCTCTGCTTTCAGGTCATCCTTCCACCGAATCCAGGCTTGGATTCCACCGGACACTTCTTCAAACCATCACAAGCAGCAAGTCTTCTTTGGTCGCCATTGAAAACGACGCCGCGACCCGACACCAAAGGACACCTGTGCACCCGGCTTCCCTGGGTGAGGTAACTCCAGCACTACGGTGCTCCTGTGGGTGTGGGCCCTCGAACTACTTACCCTGTAAGTGACTTGCTTGTAGGTTCACCAGAAGTATCCTAAAACTCTTACTTTCCCCGTGCGATTCTCGCACTGACTCGTACATGGTTCGCGTCTGTGTTAGACAAACCGCGTCCAACTCCCTTGCAAATCCTATCTGTAGACCGTATCCTTCGACTCGTACTGAGTCCGATCGGGGTGTTCGCCTCGAACACGCAAGGGACCTTGAACATTGATATCTCAATCGCGTCTGAGCGCATAGACTCGTACAGGATTCGCATCGGTGCCAGGTCACCGCGTCCGTCCCCTGTGGGTCTCCTACAACTACCTGGGGTGGTTCTTGGGGGTCCCTCGATTCTAGATGCCCTAGACCTAGGTCTAGCAAACTAAGATTGTAATATTCAATTGTGCTAAACTTATCCTGATAATATTTGACTTGTACATATGTTCCTGACTTCTAATCTCAAAAAGAGATTAGTAGAGAGTGTTTATTAATAAATACATATATATTTGATATATATACCTGTGTGGTGTCTTTTCATTTGGTGATTCAAGAGATTGTGTGGTAAAACAAGCTGCTTTACATTCCTTCAAGACTTAGCCTGAAGGCTGCTCTCCACAGCTACCACTAGGATAGCTTTCTATAAAGGTTGTCTTAAACCTATCTACCATAAGAGTCGAATTGTTCTGGTGCAAGGTGTCCACTTTAATTAGTGAACAGCATATACCAGGCCAACTTCTCACACACCACCCCCTCAGTTCCTCTCTTTTGATCTCAATCTTACACTTTCTTTTTCCTACTTTCTTTTCCTACTGTCTTTCTTCCTTTGTCACTTTGTGTAATTCTTCTCTTGATCCTTCTTTCTCCCTTACGTGCCTTTTTTCTCCCTTACCTGGCTTTCTCTGTGTTGCTCTGGTCAAAGTCTGATGATGAAAACCCTAACAATGAGTGTTGTGTCCACAGGCGCAAATTAAGGAAGCTAATTCCAATCGAATAGAAAAAGAGTAAGTTCACTAACCCAACTAGCATCAACACCCATCAATCATTCACCTTTCCGTTAAAGATACTGGAATCATGTACATAATATTCTTTCTTTTCATCAAACTATGTCACCATAGGGCTGCCCGATGCACCCGCATCTTCCCGCTGAGCCTGAGATGAGAGTGTTATGAAGTATGGAGGCATATCCTGCCACAATTCACTTTTCTTTTGACTGTCTCCGTCGACTGCCAAGAATCTACCCAATTATCTCAGCTTGCTACAAGCCAAGCTGCAAAATGTGTTTGTTCAAACAAACCAGCAAAGACAAAATACATCAAGAGAATGGATGTTGAGAGAATTGTCATAGGAAATGCAGCTGATTATGAGCCATGAATGTGCACCCGCAACCCCATGCATCAAATGCAGTACAATGTGTATTACCGTCACAGCGGAACAGCGTATTGACAAAAGGGATAGTTTATCGCTGCGGCCTGTGTGATATCACCCTATTATTACACCACGTAGACATAACATATATGCAGGTTGAACTAAAAGGTTGATACTTATCTATAGACCTGGATAGTTTTAGAGCTTAACACTTCTTGCTTTATAATACCAATGTGCTGCTTCTAGTTTGTGTTCTGTGAAGATGGCATGTGCCTGTCACCTATAATATATTTACTTTGAATTTGCCAAAATTGTACTTATCTTACAAATTTTGGGTTCGGTTTATTGCCTTGCTGCTGCCAATTTGATGATGACTTGATAATTCTCACTCAGCATATGCTTACATTCAGGTGCTTTCATTTCCCTTACCTCTGTAAAACTAAGACCAATTCTGTGTTGTGTTTAAACCCTGTTTGCCACCACACTCAACGCATCTTCGACTTTATTGTCTTGTATTTCACACTCGCGCTCTACTGCGCTCTGAAACCCGGCTGGGTGGAGTCCATTGTAGTAGCAACACTTCCACCCTCGCAGAGATTTAACTCTGCTAAAGGCTTGAAAGTATTTCAATGTCATTCGGAGGCTTAAATCCAGGGCCTGGAGCCAGTGAAGTGGAAGCAGCTAATTCAACTTAAGTCAGAGGGGAAGTAATTACTCGAAAATTCGCGGGACACAGATAAGATTAATTAGAAAAAAACGTAAAGCCGGCCAAATGCTCACATTAGGACAGAGGCGAAGCACACAGTGCAGTGCTCTGCATTGACATTTGTCTGATTCGTCCAGGATCCTTAGCAGCATCTCTGTCATCATTGTCAACAAGTGGGTAAAAGACACCATCTGTAATGGAGACGAGCTGGCCACAGAGAAGCGCAGGGGGCAGTGGACTATCATCTGAGCGATGCCTGGCAGTATTTAATTTAAAAAAAAGTGGCAGGGTGCAAAGTCTTTCTTGGTAACCCACCATCAGGTCTGCTGAATGTCAGGGATCCAAAATACCATGGTTGACTGTTCCTGATTCCACTGCATGCTTCTTTCTTCCACCACCCTAAAAGCCTCTCTCTTTACCTCACTCAGTTTCAGTTTCATCTCCGCTTGCGCTCTCTCGGACTGTTTTTCTATCATTGTCTTCCTCCTTCTCTCACCCTCTTCTGCCCTTCGTTTCTTGCACGTGGTCAAAGTTTGATGACGATAAATCATTTCCTGTCACACAAATAAGTGGCGAAGTCCATCACATGCTGGCACAAATTAAGCCCAGCTCAGAATGACCACCAACCATAGGAGCTGTCACATATGGAATGTTATATTAAGCATGACCTGCTACAGGCAAGCTAACCCAGGGTAATTGTTAATTTGCTCAAAGCACAACATTCTGCCATAGACTCTTGTTTTCTACAGGTAGATACTGATGAAAGGTTCCTGAATGTTGTTCAGACATTTAGTACACTATATACAGCTCTTTCGCATGTTTGCTGAAGCATGGACCCATTTGTTAATGAGATGCAGCAGGCAAAAATGGTATATTATGAATATGAATGGCAAACTGTGTTGACAACTGTGGTTAGTCCTGGCTTAAACCAGTACAATACAATCTTAGGCCTTTCCAGCTGCATGCTCACTACATATATGTCCATGGTAATGTGTGTAAGTTTTATTACACGTTCGACGTTTCGTATAGTTCCTGATTATTGGCCTTCACCTTGTTGATGGAAATTTCTTCTGTCCCTTCACCTACGCCCAATCCTGGTGTTTTTTCCAACAAGTGTTGCTGCAGAATCTGGATGTGTTGTTTTGTTGTAAGTAATGTTAAACATTTTTGCACCTCTAACTTGTGAGCGTTTTGTATAAGTAGTGCGTGTCTAATACAGCTTTTCCTTGTGAATGGCTAATAACCAGTGAGAGAACAGCAAATTACACTTGCATGCAAAAGCAAAATGCAAAAGTCTTGATCTTCTTATGAAAGCCCATCTCTGATACAGCTTTGAAAACTTCTCACATTTTCATAGATTTTGCAAGAAATACATGAAGGTCGCAAGAGAAGAAAAATCACAAATTTGCACACTGCAGTTCGTACTTCCCCACACTGCAAACAGTGTTCACCTACTTTTACCCTCAGATTGGAAAATTACAACAGATGGGGAGGCAAGCATCATTTAGTTTCGAAAAGGGGATTGGGAAGGTTGACTGCTCACCCCATTAATGTGCCCAAAGCAAGAGAGGAACAAAACGTGGAGGCGGCAGCTGTCCTCCTTACAATGCATGTGAGGGAGCACTGGTTGTGTATGATCCAATCGCCTGCATCCTTGGATTTTATTGGAGTATGCATATAGTTCTCCATATGCCTGACGTGGTCGCAAAGCACTTCATGTTTATCAATAACTACCATAATCAGTGCAGTGTAAAGCAAAATAAATATTTATAATTATATTCCCAGCTACTGGAGTCTATCTTTAACCCCTTCGGTGCGCGGCCGATTTTCGCCCTGTGCGGGGCGTTTCATTGAGTGGGCGGGTTCATGACGAGCTCAGCTCGTCATGCGCACACGAGCACTGCGCAGCATGACGAGCTGAGCTCGTCAAGAGCACCGAAGGGGTTAAGGCCTCATTTACAAGACCATTGCGCCGTCGGTGCGTCACTTTCTTTGACGCACCGGCGGCGCAGTGTGCCTGCCCATATTGACAAGGCAACGTAAAATCACCCGGCGTGACTTTTCACGGCCTTGTAAATATGGGCCCCTTTCACACATTACTCTGATTGAAAGGGGCATTCCATTGGTGTTGCTGTGGGAGTTCCCACGCAACATCCATAGAACCTGACACATTCCCAGATTTACTAAGTTTTGTAAAGCTGGAGATGCGTCAGAATCATGTGCCTCTCCAGGGCAGGCGTGGGAGTGGTGCAACGAGGAGAAATACTTTTATTTCTCCTCGTTTTTTCCTCTTTCTATGTGTGCTGCATTGAATGCAGCACTCATAGAAAGAGGAAAATGCCATCAATTATTGTTTTTGTGTAGGAAGGTGTCCCTTACTGTACAAAAACAATCATCCCTGCAACGCAGGCACCCTTGCAACATGACGCAAGGGTGCCAGCGCAAAAGCGTGGCAGCCAATTGTGCGCCAGCGCAGGGGAAAGCACACGGATGCGCCGTATTGTTGTAAATACAACGCATCCCTGTGCTTTTAAAATGACGCAGCTTGGCGCATCAAAATGGCTTGCGGTGCAGCGCTGCCCCATTTTTTTGTAAATGAGGCCCTTAGTTCTTATATTTTAAGAATCATTTTATAGTGAACATGTACAATTTCGATATCTGTGCTTGCTCATCCATGTGTTTGTTAGTCCCTCTTTTACCGGAATGTATATCCATTAACTGTATAAGCCGCTCCTCTATCATAATCAGTCCTTTTCTGTATTACTGCATCATGCCACATTACTTTTGATAATTTGATATTTGTCCAATAGAACTCTGATATTTTTTGTAGATATAGCAGAATTTCATTAAAAGTAATATGCGTTTTAGGTGAGATTTCATTACTGCATCTCCCACGTCAGTGACACCTGACACGCTGATTTGAATATCCTTTGCTCTGTCCCTGACATCCTTCGCTCTACCCGTGTCCTTGGTAAACGCTGCATGCAACCGGATTGGCGTTGACTCAATGACATATTATCTGAGATCACTGAAAAAGAATGTGAACTTGAGAAAATGCAAGCATGCAAATCTTGCTTGGACAAAAAACCTGCAAATAGAGTCTTCCAGGAGAAACAAAACACCCAAGGTGCTTGGGCACAATCCACAATGTTAGCAGTCAAAGGCCAAAAAGTGTACCTCGATAATATAACACATTTCAAGGAGAGACAATGTGTTGTTCTGCGGGGGAGGGACTGCCCAGTGAAATGCCAATCATACGTTTGGATCCAAGTAAGGAATGCTCAATCTGTCTTCCTTCAGAGGCTGATTGGTTGATTACCACTGAGCAGGTTAATAACACCTATTTAAGCACCAACAATCAAATCATTTGTGGCCTATATAAATACTCATTATTATGGAGCCAGAAAGAAGGTATTGTTCAACTACAAGGTGACGTGCTTGGAGTGGAAATTATGTCCCTAGAGAAAAATAATAGCAATTTATAACATGCATTTGCAATGCAATCGGTCTCGCCTTTGGGACCTTATATGTATTTAGCTATGCAGCACATTAGCCTGAGTGCTGAAACATCTACTGTTCTTTAACATGGATGGAAAGTAAGCACCAAACTGCGTGACACGCCTGGTATGGGAACACATGGAGAGAAATATTGCCTTTCAGCAGGAAATGGTATAGTCCAAAGCTCTGTTTTTAATGTAAAATCAGGGCCTTCAGTGGTCATATCACTGAAAATGCAGGATTTGAAAAAAATATTATTGTCTACGGGTGCTCGTGGAAGACAATTTCTATGGACTGGAATCTAGAGAATGCTAAAGTGATTCTGGTATTTTACTGACCTCTGCTGGTCGTTTTCTATCAAAAAAGTTAAATAGAGGCAGTTTCCAGAAATATAAAAAAAAGGAAAGTCCCTCAGCAGAAAGCAATTCTGGTATTTTACTGACCTCTGCTGGTCGTTTTTCATCAAGACAGTTAAACAGAGGCAGTTGAACAGAAAAAAAAGTCCCTAAGCGGAAGCAGACAAGACCTAGGGATGATCTCCAGAGCCCACAAAGTACATACACATATAAGTATATACTAAAGTATATAAGTATATACTAAAGTATATACAAGAGGTCTTGAATGCTCGACCTAAAAAAAATTTGCTAAGCCAGCAAGGCAAGCTTTAATGTGATAACACATGTAAGTGCGTGTATGCACAAATGTGGCTTAGTACACAATAGTAAAACATATTGGTTTGGACAAAGCTGGGAAAAAAGTTGTAAAAAAGGATTGTGTACTGTGTAGAATAGATATAGAATATAAAGTATTGAACGTCAGAAATACTGCGGGATTGAGTGTACTTTTTACATGTAAAATAATTCCTCGTGCAATCCAATTGAAACGCTTTATAGAACGCAGAATGATACAACAAACAGCCAATAGCATGCAGGGAAAGATAAATATTCCTCTGGGCAGAGCAAATGCCCACTCTATGTGCATATTTTTGAGACTCAGTAACAGTAAGAATTGCAGACACTGTGCTGGCAACTGAGACCTAATAACAAGCATTGGCATAGCCAATAGGTCTCGCTTTTGGAACCTTATAAGTATTTAGATATGCAGCACAATATCCTTGGTGCAACAACATCAACTGTTGCATGACTAAACACTTATAAGGACCCAAAGGCGAGACCTATTGGCTATGCCAATGCTTGTTACCTGGGTCATGGTAGTAGTGGCCTACTGGCCACGTTTTGTAAGTTTCTGCTGCTACAAGCGAATCCAGATCCTTCTGCTGACATTCCAGCAAATGTGTGTTTGTATACCTGTGTGTGGTCTGCTATACACATAGGGCTGTCTGAGTGAACCGGAGTGAAGGTGGTCTGGGGGTTCCATTTTGGAAGCATCTGGCCTGTTTGTGTTCACAAGATGGACTTGAGGTTACTTTCAAAAACAGTCAAAGTGTATTGCTGACATTTCTGAGACAGGAGGGATAGGAAGTAGATAGTGAAGTGGGGAAAGAGGAGAAAGGCTTCCCCTTACTAATTCAGGCCCTTTTGCTGCAGAGAGCTACTGATTAGCCTTCCTAAAAACTTACATTTGGTACATGGTAAGGATGTAGGGATGAAGGGTGCGACTGCAGTTTCTGTTGTTCATAGTGTGATGTGGTCCTTTAGAAGAGACCAACCTGTTGTGTCTCTTCCTGATCACTGCTGGTGTGGCTGTTGATGCTCAGGTGCAGAAACTCACACCTCTTTGTGCCTCTGTTTTCAGTATTCCAACCTAGAGACAACCCTGAGTCTGGAAGACAGATGAAAGGGGCAACGACCCAAACCTGTTCTAAATTTGCACACAGAGATTACACCTTTCCTGTCTGTAGAACCAGCATAGAGTGGGAGATGTTGACCCACTTGGTCCAGTTCCACATTCTCTCTGACCAAGCAGGGGGTGTGCCGCGGAGTACCCAGTGGAGAAATGCACAACCAGAACTGATGTCTGTCTGACAGCCTGCTTCCCAGAGGCGAGGGGACATCACTTGGTGTCTGGTCTAGAGGAAGAGCTGTCTTCCTGTCCTGAAATGCCTGGGAGTACCTTGCCTGGAACAAGAGGGAAGAAGAGAGCCAAGCCTGCAGGAGGAGCTGGCTACCATTGTGAGCAAGAGTAGTTAACCCCGGAGCTGTGGGTCAGTCTAACATAGATCTTCCATAGTGCGTGACGGAGGTGCTCCTGATTCAGAGCCTGTCACTCTTGATTAAGCAAAGTAGTCGCAGCACTGCTGAAGTGTGACCGAGCAGAATGCCCCATCGATAACTACCTGCTCAGTCTGCTCAAGACGAACTTTGCTGTTGTAGCTGTTGCACTTGCCCCAAGTGTTTTCGAGCACTCTCCGCTGCTGAAGGGGTTATTACTACCACCAAGCTCATGGCACTCATCCAAATGTTCCCTCAACAGACTCTGTTGTTGCAGCTGTAGCACTTACCCCAAGTGTGTCTGAGCAGACTGTGCCACTGAAGATACTTTTACAAAGCCCGTGTCACTGCCCGAGCGTGCCTGAATTGACTTCATGGTGGCTAGCTTGTGACACCTCCCCAAAGTGTACCTGAGCAGACTAGGCCGCGGTACGTGAGGCTTCTGCCATTGAGACACTTGACCACTATGTGTCCGAAGCACTGCCCGGATGTGCATCTTATTAGACCACGCTGCTGCAGCTGAACTGTGAACTGCATAGAAGAGCCCCAACTGTGGCTACCCAGACCTGAGACTGCTTCGCCACCTTGAACCTTGGCGGTCTGCCCAACTGACCTACCGACTCACCAGTCAACCAAAGTGGAGGAGGCCCTGCTTAGAACCTTGGGACCCAGACTCCACGTGTGCACGCAAGAGGGCGCTGACTCGAAGACAGCTTCACTCATGCACCACCTCCCGGACTATGCCCCTTGAGACCCACACAGGGTTCTCTAACGCTAAGACAGAGTGGGGGGAGGAGGAAGTAGAAGGACACCCTCTTCCAAAGGACAGTGACTCTGCACCAGAGATTCTGAGTACCTGAGTGTTTGTAGAGTGTAGTCTCGTGTATTAAAGTGCTTCTCTTTTAAGAATGCTAACTCTGGGCTGGACAGTGAAGTTATTAGGCTGTTGGGTCTCTGAGTTCGGACCTTGTTGTACTTCAACACTACCTCCCCAAGAAGCTTGTATCTATTTGCCATCGCCACCATTGAGAGTCAAGTGCCGAAGAGGTTGCCCTTGGCCCAGTTGCAAAGTGAGACGGGCCCTGGGACATCAGAGACAAACGACCCCACCCCCATTGCAGAGGCCCAATAGTCCCTGCTTGCTCATTGGTCCAACAGACGGACTGTGATGTATCTCTCTCTCTCCTCACCCCCAACCTCTGTCATTAACTCTGTCTCTCTCGCCTCACCCCCAACCTCTGTTATTAACTCTGTCTCTCGCCATCCCTTAACCCCCCTGCGCGGACACCCTCTCTCACCCACCTCTTGGTTATGATCAGTCCAACCTATTGCCAGACCTTTGGTGTGTTTTGTTGCATACCAGCCCTCTCCCTTGGATGCTTCTGTGCCAGCTCATTTCCTGTGCTCCTGTCCATACCAGGTCCCGCCCGACCCCGAGGATGTTTGATTTTGGACCACGTGACGTGTTTTTCTGTCTGAAAATATTTGTGAATGTGCCATGGTGTATGCAGGGTGTGTCTGGACATCCCTGGCCGCAGTGTGTAATTTTTATCTGTCTTTGGCACTAAGTCGGGTGTATTGTTTCTTTAGTTAGTGTTCCGTTCCTGTGCCTCCGTCAGGTGCACGTCTGCACTCTTGGCACCGCTCAGATTTCACTTCCTGGGTGGTGAAGGGTCGTGAAGGCGTGCCTGCTCTGATGTCTAGGAATCCGTGCCTCGGACAGTGGTAGAACGTGAACAGCGATGCGTGCGTCGGGTCCCTCCCCGCGCACAGTGTTCGAGCTCGGCGGTACGCACGGAAAATAGGATTCCGTAGCCCGGTTTCCGACAGCGAGAAGTGAGTGCAGACTTAGGTTTCAAGGCGAGGCTCACGCTGTGTTAAACCGTCTCCGTGCCTGCCGTGCTAGAAGTAACTAGGCTGAACACCCGAGCTTTTGATTGTTGTGGATTGATAAGGGATGACATTATTTAAACCATAAAGTGTTTGACATGTTGCTATGGTTTCCACGCCTTGCAAAGTAAGGCCTCCGGCACTAATTACAGCACTAACAAGCCCGCGAGTGGTGCGCGCGCACCACAGAGGAGCGGGGGCGAGCGAGCGCGGCAGCCTGCTCAGCTGACCAGACGCTCAGCTGACCAGACGCTCGTGCGTCGTGGCTGGCCTTTGGATGAGTACGCGCGGCAGACATGTGTTTCCACTTATCGCGCCCGCGTCTGGGCACGATAATTGGAAACACATGTTTGCCGCGCGTACCCATCTCAAAAAGGCCAGCCACGACGCACGAGCGTTTGTTGGACTGCTTTTGAAACTCGCTTACATTAAGTCTTCGCCTCTAAGCAGCGCTTGCGCGCTACTCGAGGCTCGACCTAAAAAGGGGTCAGTTCCAATCTCCAAAGCAGACTGTAGGACTTAAGAAGGGGGAAGAGCAATGTGTGCCTAAGCAAGCTTGATTCTAAGCCATCAGGAAGAAAAACAAGGAAGTAAGGTAGTCTTGCAGGAGCTACGTATGAGCGGGTGGCGGGGGGACGGGAAGCATTTGGCGGTACCTATTCTTTGCACAATGTAGTATAATCATTAGAAGCAGTGTTTAGCCTCACAATGAGGTGGCAGCACTTAGAGGAAGTCAGAATGAAAATACATACGAGTAATGCTAGTAGAAAAGGTAAAAAAACAAACTAAAATAACATAATACAGCCAGAGAGCAGGGATGGCTTTTTATCCATTTCAACTTAAAGCCCCCCCCCAAGAGGCTGAGACAGTAGTGCAATGAAACTTAAGGAAGCCCCCTGCAAGGTAAATGGAGGGACTCCCCCGGACTCAATCTGGAGCTCTCAGGCCAGGGTATTGTGCTGAGGGTGCTCCCCCCGCACCGCGGGGGCCTATGTTAGACCACTGCTCTGAGACTGATGGATCATCTTGATAATAATAATAATAGCATTTGTAGAGCGCAACAGCTACCTCAAGCAGAGGTGTCCCGGCACTTCGCGGTCAACAGCAGGTGAGGGGGGACCAACTGAGGTGCTAGCATTGGCTGAAGAGCCAAGACTTCAAGTTCTTTCTGAACTCACATTCGGACTTGATCAGGCGCATACAGCTTAAAGAATATGCTGTGTCCTCCACACCAGGAGCTAACACTATTCTTAGAATGAATGTTTTTTTAATATGATTTTATTTTATGTCTTTAATTGTTTTTAAATTATGCTATACTACATTAGTGGCGTTTGCAAAGTGCACGTCTGCCATTGAGACGTCGAGATGGGCGTGTGCAGGAGGGTTCCTAACATCAATGTCAAATTGTCCTCGTAACCAGCCAGAGCGAATTGGGTGTTTTTACGTTTAACTGTAGGAGGCTGTGGTTTTATTTTGGAAGTTCTTTTAATCTGTAGGGAAAAATTGTGAATTGCAATGAAAAATATGTTGCATCATAGAGTTGCTTAACTAGTGTCTTATACGCTCCGCCAAAGTAGCATTCCCTCGGATGCTGGAGACACTCCTTACCGTTGCTCTGCCATTGCTTATGCAACTCTAACTGCAGTCTTTTGAGAACATTTTGTTTGTATTTAACTTTGCCTCTACTTTCTGATGCAACAATTTTAGAATGGATCACAGCCCAAAAGGGCATGCCGTTTATAAGCATCCTTACTCAATAACGGGAAATGAGTTAACAGTAAAGAGTGTCTCATAGAAATGAAAAATCTAAAATCATCCTGGATACCATACTGTACTCCTGGTGTAAAACGAGTCTGATGTTTTCTTTGTGCCCTTTGCTTTTGATGTGCCACATAATAAGGGTGCTTAATTTGTATAAAAAAAGTATGTGCAGAGTCCCAAACTTTTTCTCAGGATCCTGTCACCAGAGCTGCTGCGTGCAAATATCAATTATTCTTAGTATTAGATCTACTCCGTGCCTCTTTTCCATCCACAGGCCTCGAAAATTCTACTCGCCCACTCGCTATGCCAGGTAAGAATTTTTCAGGCAAGCCACTTTTAGAGCCTACTTGTGCGTTTTGGTGAGACAGCTCGAGCTGGCAAAGAACAATGTTCATTCAGAAAGTGAATGAGCAATAAAGATGCCTTTAAAACACCTTCTTATCTTGTCACATTTGCTGTGCATTCAAAAACAGAGGTCAAATGTCAGCGTCTTTCTTCTTACAAATTGCTGCTTATTTTATCCTGGAGATTACTGTTAACTATTTTTTCTGACTAGAGGATTTTCTAAAGTGAACTGTCTGACAATCCTTGAGAAAGGCTAAAGGATGTCAGGTTTTTTTCTAACACACACCATATTTAAATAGCTTGAAAAGGAACAGTACAAATATTTCAAAATTCGTCAACAATTACGAAAGATGGAAACAAAGATTTTATTAGCATCAAAACAAATCAGGACTTTGTTTGGTTATGTGCAAATGATAAATATTTGCAGAAACCTATTTCCAAACATTATTGTGTGTTTGCTATATAGTCTTGTCAGTAAAACAGAATGTCAGTGAGACATTTTGTGACTATTTCAATGGAAAATATGCTGACTGTAAATGACACATCATGCTTTAGAAATATAGTATTTAAAAGTGAGACTTTTTAAGCAAGAACTGAAAAACATTCCCGATCCTGCCCTGATTACAATTGACAATGCCATTAGTGAACTAGGAGACAAGTCAGGGGTCATGTGTAGCCTATATAAGGGCTAGATTCACATTATACATGGAGATAAAGATTAGTCTAGTAAATCAAACAGGAGTTTTTTTGTACACAGACATGTTGAGCAAACATATTTGTTGTTCTCACATGTGATATCAGGTAGGTGAAATAAATTATTTGTAGAAGATCGCAATTTAAGACCAGTTTATGGGTCGCGCATTACAGGTAGGTCAAGTAGATTATTCAAGTCACTCGACCTGCAGGTCTGGTAACATTTTCATGTATTTTTTTTAGGCCTGCCTTACATTTCCTGTCTCTTTATCACACTCTTGCAAGTTCTTTCTCATCCCTGATTTCTACATTTATCTCAGTTTTTTCTGTTTATATCTTCTAACTTCTTTCTTCTCTGTCTGACTTTCTCTATCTTACTCTGGCCCAAAATGTAATGATGAAAACTGGGTCCCGGTCCCCAAGCAGGAGTATTAGTACTCACTACCTACAACCATCTTCACTGCGCTCCCATGTGAGTCCTGTGCAGAAAAACCATTTTTCTCTTAAAGCCAGTCAAGAATGTTAGATTTGTGTTGTATATACCTACAGTTTCCAATGGAATCCTTTTTTGATGAGGGGTAACTACCACTTTCCTGAAAGGTGCTATCACAAAACTTGAAAGTAATACTGCTATTGAGAATATCTTGAAGTAGATGATCGAATATGCTGACTTACTGTCCCATAAGGCACTCAAGGGGCACATTTCGGTCCTACCAAAAGACTTTCATAGCTAAAACAAATCTTGGGCTATAATGAATGATTGTACGGTTAAATGAGGTTATGTTGGGATTCTGGTAGATGAAACTGGCATGCATAACTGATTGGAGATGGGTCATTTGCCCCTGATTTACAACATTCTTGCAACATCAACTACACATTTCAAGGATGATTAGAAGATATAGGGCAAGTCCATGAAGATGACCTCAACAGTATAGCCTAGAAGCAGTGCTATCTACTACTGTAATATCTATTTCTAAAGACGATTTTGTATCCTGTGGGATGTAAAGACAATGAGAATGGTGCCTGCATTGTCCTCAAATCCCCCTTGTAATAGACCATCAATATGTTGTTTAATTTCACACAGCACATTGTAAGTGGCCTTAGTATAGTTTTGGGCTAAATTGGCCTTGTGAAAGCACATTTTGAGGGAGATAGAGATTGTGTACTTCAGCAAGATTCTGGGAACTGGGTGACACTTGTCATGCATTTTGGAAGGAGGGTGGTAATGCGGGCATCTTCTGCCTAAACTTTACTCGAGGATCAAGGCTTGAGCGTTGTGTGAATATTCCAGGCGGAAGTGTTCATAGAAGGCTCTCCTAGTTTTTTAGCTGATCTTTAAGAACATTATAGTGCGCCTTGTTTGGGCACAAGATGCACCAAATTGAGATAAAATTCATGACATGTATATTACTAGATGAGCATTGATTGCAAGAAAAGGTTTTGGCGAGAGAGACAGGGAGTCTGTGTGTGTGTGTGTTTTAGCATGCATTGAAGATTGTCTTTGCTCAATTTTTTTTATTTTTGTTTTAAACATCTTTTTATTAAACAGTCTCGACATGAGGTATAAATTCACAGAATCAATTAGGGTTACAGTAAAATCAGGTTACATACAATACAGCAATACAATTCATTGGAATTCACGGGGATGGGGGGTCGTCATCATCATCGGCTTCACGGGGAGGTGTACATATATCTCCGCGGTATGCGTTCCAGGAGACCCAAACCTTGGACCTTTTTCGGGGACAACCCCTAGCCACATAGACTGTTTTCTCTCTCAGCATACACCAGTCTAGATCTTGCTCCCAGGCTACTACCGTGGGCGGGTGTGGGGCTCCCCAGAGCTGTGCGATATTTCTCTTGGCGATCATGCAGCCAAGCGTGACCCATGCCTTAGTATAGGTGTTGAGGTCGGTAGGTTCCCTGATGTTAAGGAGGCACCTAGGTGCCTCCGGTTCGATTTCTACCCCCAACACTGCACTCATGACCGCATGGATATTACGCCAGTATTCCTGGATTGGCGCACAGTGCCATAGTATGTGTATGAATGTGCCCAATTGTGCGCATCCCCTCCTACAAGAGCCGTCTGTCAGCCCACCCATGTGTACCAGCTGGGGACCAGTTATATAAATTCTATGGAGGATCTTTAATTGCACCAGTCTGAGTCTCGCTGGTATAGCGACCGTCTTAGGAGAAGAGACCGCTTCCTGCCAGGTTTCATCATCTAACTCTATTCCGTCCTCAGTCCATTTGTCACGCAATTGTAATAGGGGGTTGTCAATATTGTTGATGAGTTTTCGATATGTTAGGGAGATGGCCCTGTCAGGCAGGTGACCATCCAATAGTCTGTCCTCTAGTAGGGAGGCGTCCGGCGGAGTCGAATCGTCGGGGATAGCTGTTTGAAGCGAGTGCCTGATTTGTAGGTAGCGATAACATTCGGAGTCCGCCAGGGTATATTGAGTTTGTAGGGTATCAAAGGATTTCACACCCCCAGCGTACCAAAGGTCTTTGACATGGGAAATCCCTATTAAGTCCCATTTAGCAAATCCTTTTGAGTTCCCCATATATCCTAGTTTTTGTGAGTCCCACAAGGGTGTGGCCAGCGTCAACTTATTTTGCCATCCGACTGATTTAGCAGCAGAGTGCCAGATTGTAACTGTGTGGGCAGTGGGTCCGGTGAGCGGGTATTTCTCCGGTTTTGAATATAGAGCTCTCGAAAAGGTCCCTTTGGGTAAAAGCCAACGATCCATCAGGAACCCCGGGTTGTCAGGGTGACCATACGTGCAGTGGTTGATAGCTGTTAGATGCGCAGCCCAGTAATATTTTTTAATATCAGGCAACCCAATTCCCCCATCATACCAGCTAAGTGTCAGCTTTTTCATGGCGATACGCGGTCTCCCTCCCCATAGGAGGTCTCTCAGGAGCCCTTCGAGATCTTTAAAGTACGAGTTCGGGACAAGGTCGGCTGAGTTCTGTAGCGCATACAGGAAACGGGGCAGTGACATCATTTTAAATAATGCAGCCTTGCCCAATAGCGAGAGCGGGAGGGACTTCCAGTGTGTTATGTCGCTTTTGAGCCGTTGCAGTGGGGGGAGCAGATTGCGGGCGTATCGAACTGATGGGTCTAAAGATATAAATATGCCCAAGTATTTGAAGCCGTCTGAGACCACTGGGATCGGGCAATTTCGGGGCAAAGGTGGAGAAGTTCCCCATAGGACATATAGGAGTGATTTTTGCCAATTGACATGAAACCCAGAGTACCTGCCAAAAACCTCTAGTATGTCAAAGGCTACTATTAGGGATCTCTTAGGGGACGTAAGATAGAGGAGAATATCATCAGCGTACAGGGATATCCGGTCTTTGCTCAATTTTAAAATGATTTTGTTTAGAGTGAAATGATATAGTGGGCCATATTTAAGAATAATATTAAACACTATATAAGTCTGTAATTATACTAAGTAATGGTGACCTGTATTATAATTCATAACAGCAACAGTAAAAACGCACATACCGTTGGAAAATAGCCCTCTCTGAAGGATCACCCCAAACGTTTGTCCTTCCTCCTCCTCTTTTTCTGACCTTCTTTTTGTTGGCTTTATGACGCTTCTGACTCGTTACAACTGCTAACCAGTGCTAAAGTGCATGTGCTCTCTCCTCTAAACATGGTATAATTGGTTTACAACTGTTTGGCATATTTGATTTACTTGTAAGTACCCTGTAAAGTGGTATACCATATACCCAGGCCTGTAAATTAAATGCTAATAATGGACCTGCAGCACTGATTGTGCCTCCCACAGACGTAGCCTTTCAAATCTGTCTCAGGCCTGCCACTGCAGTGCCTGTGTATGCAGTTTACTGCCACTTCGACTTGAAATTTAAAACTACTTGCCAAGCTTGAAACTCCCCTTTTATTACACCTAAGTCACCCATAAGGTAGGTCCTGCTTAAAGACTCAACTGGACTACTTTTCTGGAAGGACTGCTTTTCTGCTTGTTGCCCTGCTGCCTGCTGCTCCCTGACTCTGCTGGAAGGAGAGCTGGACCCTGCCTTCCCTCCAAGTGATCTCCAAGGACTTGCTGGCCTGCCTCCTGTTCTTCTGAAGTCTCAGGGACACACAATGCTTCCAACTTATCACCTATAGCTACTGGGACCATCTTCAATTCGCTCCTGACCCCCAAGAGGCACCTCTGTAATTGTGGGCCCTTGGAAGTGTTTTTTGGGCCACTGAAATAAAGCTTTTGGGCTCTTTGTTCACACTGGGACTGTGCCACTTGCTCAAACGATGAGCGTGAACTGCCACAACATCATCTCCTCGCACAGCAAGCATCACCGCCTGTGACCGCGAGGCCCCATCTAACGTCTGCGATGCCCGGCCAACTCTTCGTACCCACAGGATCATCACTAGCGACTCTCTACTTGCTCCCGGCAACCCTCGCCCCCACAAACGGGGCTCTTGACTCAGCTTGAGATGGTAAAACTTCAGCTGGACCTGTTTTGAACTGTATCTGACCCGCACTCTATCGCGGTCGGCCTGAACTTTGGATTTATCTCAGTTTAGCATGACCTAAAGTAACCTTTTAGCACTATTGACTTCTAAGCAAAAATTCATAACTTCGGTTCTACTTATTGGATTTTTGTCGTTTTGATCTTGTTTTATTCATAGAAATATAATCTATATTTTTATACCTGCGTGGAGTCTTTTTGTGATGTATTCATTGTGTTACTGTGTGTGTGTTGCACAAATACTTTACACATTGCCTTTGTAGATAAGCATGATTGCTCTGTGCCAAGCTACCAGAGGGTGAGCGCAGGTTATCCTATTGTGTATCTAGCTTACACTGACTAGAGTGGTGCTTCCTGCATGGCATGGGTGCATACGTCAGCCAATCAGGAATCCCATTTCTAACACATACTCATAATCAACTGGGAAGATACATGAATATACAGGGAACTATTGTTTCCAAAAACCATCTGCGAGGTAATTCACTCCCAGTTGTCGCAGTGGCATGAAACTAGGCCCCCACAGCTGGCATTAAAATACTGCTATAAATGAGGTGCAGCACACCCATCACACCCCTGGACCCTGGTGTCACTGCACCTGCTACACTTTTGCAACTTGGGGTTTCCAAGTTCCTCTTTCTTTCTCATCTCCCTATCTCCATCCCGCTGCCCTCTCATGTCCTTCATACATTTAATGCTCTCCTCTTTATGCCCTTCCTCCATCTCTATCTTCCCCCTCTTGTATCACTCACTCACCCTCATCTCCTTCCTCATTTCTCTCATCTCTGGTTCCTTTCTCTACCTTTTCCCTTGCCCATTTTGCTCATCCTTATCTCCTTTCTCTTTCTCGCTCATTCTTACTTACTTCTCTCAGTCTGTCACCTTTTCCTGCCCTCCTCCCCATTCGTTCTTTCACCCTCTCCTTTTCTTTCATCATATTCCTCCCTCTTCTTAATTGCTGCCTTCTCCTCTACTCCCTCTGTATCCATCCCCCTCAAAAGTAAACACAGCCAAGCCCCTGGCATGCACTGTGTCTAAAAAGAAAATCAGAACAGGCAACCAATGAAATAACATTAGCGGGTGCAGGGCAGACTGGGCCCCCTCCCACCCCTGGGCCCGCGTGTATGGCACCGGCTGCACCAATGGTAACTACAACCAGTGCTTAATTTGAGCCGGGGCTTTCCGGTGCTCAGCACCGGCACTTAATTGGTGTCCGGTGCTCGGCACCGGCACCTAATTGTCAACACCATACTTAGAACAGTCCACCACATGATGGCGCTGTTCATCTAATTTAGAAATGAGCAGAACAACGGTAGTTTAGAACTACAATGTACATTAAAATTGCTAATGCCTGCCTCCCCAGCAATTCCTTTAGCTTTGGGGACCTGGAATAATCTGAACTGTCGCATTTACATGCGAGAGAGATGATTAGTAGTTGTTTTGGCAGCGATGACAAGGGCGATGGGGGGTGCAAGCTGCAGTGGCCTGCTGGTCAGAGACCTGGCACTTAATATTGTACAAATTAAGCACTGGCTACAACCCTAAGTTGTTGCATGATATTTACCTTTGCATACCACTTCTTGCAGATTAATACTGTGACTATAAGTTAAACAAATTGTGTTTTGTTCAATAGCTAATGAAACATATATTACACTGAGCACACCTCCCAGCAAATATGTTTTTCCTTAATGAAACCAATGGCATATTTTCATTAAAACAATAATATGCTTCAGGAAGAATTTTCTGCATATTGTGAATAAAAGTAAATATATTTTTTTGGTGAAGTTCCCTTTTCCTTCTTCTACATTTTTACAGGGCCTTATAAAAAGACAGCTTAATCAAAAGATCATGCCGGTTTTATGGCATTGTTTATCATGATTCTAGAAAACCTGGTAGTTTCCGTGATTATCGCAAGAACGCACAGTGATATTAATTAATAATGGCAAAAAAATGAACCCTATTACGTTATTGATTTCTAATTAAAGTCTGCAATGTAAAATCATCTACATTCATCTACAATTTTTGAAGACATTTTAAATGGTATGTCAGTGGATGTCATTGAAACGATTCTGTCCCTAACTAAGGTGGTGATAAGTCTTGCAGTCTATGAGGGCTATGGGCAGGTACGCTCTGGAGTAAAATGTCGCATTGGGCCAAACTGAAAAGTACTTATTCAATAATGATGGTTTTTACAATGACTTTGCACTCTTAAGTCTTCTTCCTTCCAGAGCAAGCAAGCCTGAACCATTGCTTAAAGATATTAGAACAAAGGGTCAAAACTTACATGTCTACACTGTTTCAAGCACTAGCCATAGGCCACGCCCCAGTGTTGCCACACTACAACTTCAGAAATTTCCATTCATAAGGGCATGGTCCAGTCCTGTCCAAGGCCAATTATGACTCTGGTAGGTTGTGTGGATCTAGAAAGCGTACATCTAGTCGGGCGGCATCTGTTTGTACTTTCTCTTCGGTTCCACACCTTTTGTGGAGTTTCAAGGACCAGCGCAAGGACTCTCCAAGTTCCTGAAGGACCTCAAGACCTGGCTCTTCGCCGGATCACCATGAGCGTCCGGCAACTGCACGAACCCTGGTGGGCCCTGGAAGACCTGGCGGGCCCGGGAAGACTTCAGGACCTACCTGGCCTCTCAACAGTACTCCGTGAGCGCCAAGGAGCAGCGCCCCCCCCCCCCCCCAGCACCTTGAGACCCTCCCGGGTGAGTAGTTGCGCTTTACAAACCTTTGATTGATTGATTGAGCGCACTACATACAACATGTTTCTTATACTAGGAGACTCATTAATCTGATATGCTGTAACTACTTGGCGTGTGTACATCAAAGAAACATATTCTGTGTTATAGGTGCATGTGTGGCAGGTTGTATGCTTTGTGGGTGCAGGGCTTTGCTGTTTTTATGGTGACAGAGTTGTATATTGCTGCAGGGTCACATATGGCGAAGGTTCTCCTGATATCCACGTTAGTAAGTTTATTCTCTAAGACATAACGTACAATAGTCGCTTATTTTCAGATGTCACTTAAATGCGAATGGATTATCCAAGCATGACAATAACACATGTTATTATTACTCAACTAATAGAAGCAATTGGAAAGGTCTCAGAAGGATGAATGGCTGAATTTGCTCTAAATATAGGCTTACCCCCATCAAATATATTGCTAAAGTTGCGTCTTTAAACTCTCACCAAGCCACACTCAAGACACTTCATCAGGGATGTATACACCTTGATAAGACACCCACAATTGAGTGCTTTTTTAAAATTAAAATATGTTGTTGCACCAATGGAAAAATTGAGTTAGGCGCGTATGTCAAAGCCATTGGTGTGTTTCAGCAGTTTTCCTACAACAGGTAATCATGAAAGGCCGTAGAACACTGTAAACCATAAGCCAAAGAGGTGAGAAGGTTGTCTCGAATCTCTGTGCTCATGTGAGAACTAGTGCCGCGAGGACAGTGTTCTAGCAACCCTTGCAGCGTTGGCAGAAATAATCTCTCCGCGTCTCATTTTTGTCACTTTCTTTTTTATGCTACACTGTATATTTATTCACTCTCCGTTGGCTTCCACTTTTCTTTTAGAAATGGTATAAGACATTAATAAACGCGTTAATGTCTAGCAATTACCAATGTGGCACTGCAAATACGATGAGTCATTATCGCCTTGCAATAATTTGCAAAGACATAATGAGATGCCTTCATTTTCTAAACTTGTTTTCCACGATTAGTGTTAGTGGGTTGTCATTAATGGCACCTTTCCTCTGGCACGATGGTTAAATGGCCAGTGGCAATGTTCTGTGTCTGAAGGGGCATTATTGACAGTCCTTACAACGTGCACGAAGGAAGCAGTAGAACACGCTTGCGGATAATATACAGAGGAAGCAAATGTGGTCTGGAAGAAGGCACGTGTTGAAGCAATTAGATCTAGCTTCAGGCATCCACACTAATGTCATCTTCTCTCCACCCCGCGACGTGTGTGTGAAACCCACTCAGCCGCACAGTCGCTCTACATGTCACCTGTGTTCTGGCTCCAATTTGCTTTAACGCAGTTTGGTAGATGTAAGACAGCTATGTTTAGCTGTAGCCTCTGTATGGACGTTAGTGACCCTTGCTAGTAATTTGTTTCGAGGTTTGGCAGAGTGCTGAGTGTTGTCTTTCTGGGATACCAGAAGCCCTCATTATGATTGTCTCAAATTAGGCCCAGAAAAGGCTGCTCCCCTCCATCCCTGAGAGTTACCTTGATCAAGGGGGTGCAAGCCGTTCTGGAGTACTAAAAACACCATTTGTTCTGTCTCAGTGATTTATGCTTGGTTCTTCTCTTGTATGGCTTACCATGCCTTTCTAGATGGCTGGTGTATATTTTGGGAGGGCTGTGGCCCTGATAACTATCAGCAGGCTGCCTCCTGATCAAAACCAGTTGGGTCCTAATATGGATGCTGCAGAGGAAAGAGTGAGGTAATACTTGGAAGAAAGTCCTTTTTCAATGTTTATGCTTGTGTGGGAGTCAGCCACACTTAGGCCCCTTGTCTATGTTCATCTTATGTCTGGGTGTACGAATCTAACATGCTGAGGGGGTGGAAGGGTGACAAGAGCAGACAAATGATAACCCAGCTCTAGGCCTATGTCAAGAAGGGGGCTCAGCAGCACATCTAGGTGATTTTTTGTGCATGTGTGTGAATAGGTGCTTGTGTGACCCTGATGGATGCAGGGCCACTCGGTGTGAATGTTGCTGTTTATCAGAGGTGTGGTAAGAGTGGGAGTGCATGTCCTCTACGGGAGTGTAAAGGTCTGTGGTACTCTGAGGTATAATGTGCTGAAAGTCTAGCTGGGGATTTGTTGTTGATCTTTGAGGCCCAGGAACTCTTCAGCTGATGGACTTGTATGGCAGGATTCTGTAGCTCATTTCTGCACAGGTTTTATTTGGGCCGGGCTATAAATATTTCAAGTTAAAGATGCTCTTACTAGAAGGGAAGGGGGAAAATAGATTTTTTGGGGAAATTAATTTCTCTTAATATGAAAATTGCTGTTTCTGTTAAGTAACCTGCTCATATATGTGTTAAAATATTATTTTGAGGCCATCATAACCTTTCCTTTGTAAACGTGAGCTATTTATAACTTGGTTCAACTACAAGCAACTGCACATCCAAGGGGCATCCTAACAGCAAATGGTGATACAACATGGTATTTCATTGTGGCAAGTCCACAGATATTGGTTTTAAGCTGCTGCACTAGCCAAGATCTTTTAATTTTACTAAGATTATATGTAAAATGTACTTACGTGTGGAGGCTTTCAGCTAGACTCTTAACTGCTTACAGTCATGGGGTACTGGGTCAACCCACTTCATCCGCTGGCTATCTTCATTGTGAGTGACGGCATTCTACCCTTTCATAAGGGGCACATTGACACTCAAAATAGTTCCCTTAAGTGCCAGGGACTACTATGGCAATATGTGATTTCAATGACCAAAAAATACTTTTGCTTTTATTTACTACTTTTTCTAGATTAGCGAGAAACCGAAATCTCCCCCAACCATAGATTTTTGCAAAAACCATGAAAAAAGAAAGCAGGTATTACCAAAGCCAAAAGGCTAGTGACCTTCGCCAAACATATTGGCCTTGACAATACTTGATCAGATTTTGCAGCCACAAGGTAAACATATTTTAACAACTCATTTGCATAGCGGGAAGTAGCCAACATAAGTGCCCCTTTTGCCTCGAATGGGAACCCCACTCTCAACAGAGCTGGTGGGTTCTTGCTTGATACCACTGTTTAGTATTTTTATGGGATTTTGATGTAGATATTCAGTAAATACAATAAATCAGGCTTCTCTAACGAGTAGCTGGTGCGCTGCTGGAAGCTCTCCAGCTACCTGTAAGTAGCTCTCCTAAGTGCAGCCAAGCCTACTAAATTAGAAGCTTTTCCTTGGATGAATTAATATATGCATATCAAAACTGAAAAGTGTGTATTGAAGATGAAAATGTGTATATTTTCAGAACTCATAAGCTGATGTTTGAAGAAGAATGATTGAATTTCCAAAATATATTTAAGCTGAGATTTGAGTGATGTATCGTGCAGCGATGTGAAGACTTATTACTAATATTATTACCTTGGTGCTAGGGGCATAGCTTCTATGACTGTTATATATTACCCAGATAGAGGCATTCCACATTGACAAAGTGTTTTTTGCATTACTGCTGGCAACCGTGCCTGATGCACTGAGGTGATCAGTGCTGGTAATCTTGCAAATGGTGGCAACTAATATAAACTTGCCTGATGTGGTCACAATATTAGTAGCTCAGGATGATTTTCGTTGAACATAAGTGGCTCTTATTATTGTAAAGGTTGGAGATACCTGCAATAAATGTTAATGTTTTCAATTGAATTAGTGTATGTTGCAGACACAGTTATTCATAGAAAGTAACACTGATGAATGCTTGATTTGCAAGAGGAAGGGAGGGTATGAAATGCAATTAAAGAAAAGCAATTGTTACATTCATAAAGAATGTAGCAGCAAAAATATATCACATGAGATACTTTAAAAATAAAAAATTAACTTGTCACTGTCTAAAAGAAGCCTGATCTGGTTAAGAGCCCTGTGAGGAACATTTCAGTAAGGTAGTCTGAGCATTACGCCTCTTTATAATGTCACCATGTTGTGAGATATATTTTCTTATTACTGTAATTCACAATATTCTTTCAGTTCTCTTACCATGTATCATCGGATAGGCGAGCATCATGAAGAACAGCAGCTGAGGTGACCACATGGCTGTGAAATAACGCCTGGTGGTACCTCTAAAATGGACTTCTCAAGATGGAATGAGTGGTTCCCTTTGACTCTTCAGGCTCCTCCCTGGCAGATCTGGTATTTACATCCCAAGACATAAAATCAAACAAATGTACAAACAGCAATAGAGCCACTGCTTGCAACCTAAAAAAGAAAGAGAAAAAAGACATGTAACCCAGCTCATATGTCCAAGGCATTTACCTGATTAAACATTTAATTCTTTTATTTTTAAAATATTTTGTGGAGACACTTTTCTAAAAATACAAGGTTATCAAATACCTTTTCTGGGCAGTTGTATTTTACAAGACACTTGAGAATATTAGTAATGGACAGTTGGGCAAAACGTTAATCCAATCATAGTAAACACTGTTTAATACTAAGGTTTGGTTGGTTGTAAGCATGTGTACATGAACGCGAAAAACAAGCATGGGGATCATTTCTATTTGATAATATGGTAATAGGTATGCAGGCAGGGATAAAGGAAATCTATGGGCGAAAGTCTTGGTAAAAATGAGGCAGTGACATAAAGCATAAACTGTGGTTGTGTTTGTACATAACGCACAAACTTGTGGAAACACTTGGACCTTCACTACAACCGTGGCCAATGTACATATGAACAAGATACGCAATTCATGTAGAACGATGCACTAGAAAACTTTTCCTAACACAATTTATGAATAACATATTCAATGCCAATGTAATGAAGCGATTTGGTTAGGAGAATACCGACATTTTAACATTTTGTAACATATCTAATATGGCACTCCTTCCTACATAGATGTTATGAGAATCTGATTGTTTAGTGTTCTTCAGCACAGTTCCTGGCAGGTACATTTGGGTGTAATTTAGGTGCTCTGATAAGTGTAACAATTGTATTCCTGAAGGTCTGAAAGTGCCACAATTTGGACCACTGGGTCAGTGTACTCGTATATCTATTTCATGTCTGTTGCCACACCCAGGGACCTCCCCCTAGTGTGCCCATGTTTTATGCCAATTGTGAATGTGCATGTGGGAAATGTGGGCTTTTGTAATGTAGATTGTGCATCAGTATTCCTTAAATATGTAAATAAAAGTAAATAGCCAAGATTACATGAAATTAAATATCCAACATCTAAATTGCACCTGTGTTTTTTTGAGAATCGTGTGTAGTTTGTTTTCATGCATTGAGACATTGTTTTCTTCTTTGCTTTAATTTTTGAAGAGAAAAATACAATATTTTAATTAGCCAAGGCAAAGATAAACAAGCATTTGCAATGCAATAGGTCTCACATTCTTGCGAGTTTGCGCTATTGGCATTGTAAATGACAATGCCTTTTACTTATGTTCTGTGTTTTAAAACATAAATAAAAGGCATTGTCATTTACAATACTAATAGCTTAAACTCTCGCAAAGGCGGCACCGTGTTACAGCATAACACTTCCTGCAAAAACCAAGTAACCGATATTACAAATTAGCAAAGAAATATTCACCAGGAGAAAACAGAATATAATAATGATGTATTGACTCGCGCATATTAGACTGAGATTGGTTGGGACAGACTTTTAATCACAGCTGCTAGTACAGAATCATGAATCAATAATTATTTCATATGAAGGAGCCATTTAATGAGACGTGGTGGAAACTGAAAGACAAATTATGCCACCTGAGCAGTACACACCAGTTTGCGAATAAGCAGCAAGTTGTTAGACAACCTAGCCTGGCGTTTGACCTTTAGCATCAAGAAGCAATTCTGAGGCAACCATACCATCGGCTATCCCAAATGTGCAGGCCCAGAAGACAACTATGAATGCTACAGACGGGAGAATGTTCAATCCGAGAGAAGCAGTTGTAAATGTCACCTGTTGACTGGCCACCTGTTTGACTGGTTGAGTTAATTATTCAGTTCAAAGAAAATTGGGGAGGAATGTAGTGTTCATGTGACACCACGAATGAGGACACACAGCATAACAGGCATGCACGCATCCCGAGGCAGTGTTCGGCGTCGGTGGAAAGTTATTGAAGACTCAGAGTTGGACTCAGTGAGCATGGAGTTGTCTAAAATATTTGTGTTGCCCTGATCACTTTATGCATGGAGAGCACAACACAGTCCAAGTGAACCTGATTTAGGATAGAAATGCAGCTGCACGATTAAAACATAATATATAATAATCAAGTAAACACGAATTAGCAGTAACCGGAAAGAAAAACATGCTTACTGGTGTGTGCTGTTTAAAGTGTTCAAGGAGAAAACATGAAGAAACCGTGACGTTTAGTATGCGTACATCTCAGGGACCGCAACCTAAGAAAATCAGGCACTTTCTTTTTTTAACAGGAGTTAATGTTGCCTGCTAACACACTTCTGATATGTACATTGCCATTGTTGCATTCGTACTTGTTGTAACCGACAAAAACGTTTTCACTCGATTAACTTTAATTTAAATCACATGCGTTTAAAACATAATCGTATTAATTCCTTAAAACTCATTAGCCAAGGCCCGACATACCAAACTCTGTGTGGTTCAAAGTGAGACAATTACGAACTGTCGCCATGTGCCCTAAGGTGATACAATGTGTCCATGTCCGTCCGTAACGTAACTGGTGCTTATCAAGTTCGCGCTATATAAAACTGCAAAAAAACACCAATGCATACGGTATTTTCTCTGATACCCGCAACCAAGCGCCAATTAACTTGGAAACAAAAATAGGACTAGAATAAAGGTAAAAGAGCTTCGTTAGGAGCACCTTTAGTTTAATACGTGTCTGGCTTTACGCTATATGTCAATGAGTTTGACCAATCCGTCCTGCCAGGGTTCGGTTTTTTGTACGTTCTAGCATCTGGCCTTTCTTACGGGTAAACGTTACGGGTGGTGTCATTGCAGCACTCTGGATTTACGTCACCATCTTCAAAAGTTCGTTTCTAGTTCTACATTATAAGTAACGCTATCTTGCTACTGACTGACGGAGTGAGAGAGGACCCTGTAAAAGGCAAAAAGTAAGATGTTTTGCAATTGATCGAAAATCTATCTATCAGCTTATTACGCATCTGCATGATTTTAAATTTAGGGACTTGAAGAAGGTGCAGCGTAAGCAGTTGCGTAATTGACACACAGTCCGTAGGTAGCCATGAGCCAGTGTAGAGGATTATCTCAGAGGGCAGAGACCTATGTCTAGTTCAAAGCTGAGCGGCATCTGAGGGGAAACGTCTGCAAGTATACGGTGACAGACATCGTTTCTGTTGTGGCTAATAAAGGACCACAGTTCCCGTCGTACCCTGTGCACTGGTGTGTGGAAGTGACGTCCTAAGTCTGCTGCGGTGCCGCCCGGCACAGAGAAAGAAATCCCGAGTCATGGAGGAGTTAGGAATTGCCGTGGCTGAAAAAGTGCAGGTATGCCGGGGTGCGGGCCGAAGCCATGTCAGCTCTGGAGTGCGTCGTTTAATGTAGGTCCTTTGTCTGAAGTTAGTCTCAGACAGGTTACTGGATGTGACATCTGGACGCTCATAGTTACTCACTGATTGCAGGGTCTTTGAGGGCAAGCGGAATAAGTCTGCATAGAGGAACACTGGTTCTGCTACCGCCGATTTCTAGAAACAGATTTTACATTTAATTGTGTCTGAAAATGTCACTTGAGATTTTCCAAACTACTACTGTATAGTGACATTAAAGACTATCGCTTTCATCCATCCTCATTAAAGTAACACTCGTTTTGAAACAGCGTTAGGGTGCAGTACCATAAACCCCCCCGCAGAAGAAACAAGCGCGCGCGCCTCGCAAGTTTGAAGAGGAGAGGAGGAGGCAGCAGGGGAGGGGAGAGAGGAGGGGGCCTGCGCCTGTTTCCCTTGCGGGAGCGAGCTTTGAAACCATCTGTTAATTACAAACAGATGGTTTTAAAGCTCGCTCCCGCAAGGGAATCGCCAAACGTGCACGCTTTGCCATTGAAAGCAATGCAACGCGTGCACGTTTTTGGGACACAAACTGAATCGATTGCTAAAGGTCTTTCTCCTATGCAGCGCTGCGTAGGCGAGACCTAAAAAGGCCTGATTCACACCACCTGTTTCCTCCTGATCAATTGTGTGTTACCTCAGGAAACTTCAGAAAAATTCACAAGTCAGGAGTAAGAAACAAATGCGTTAATTGCATCAATGGGGCGTTCTATGGGTGGTGCATGGGTTGTTCCAATGCAACTACACATGGGTTTTGATGCAAATCTTTATCTACAAAGAATTGTCGACAGGGATTTCTGCACAATCTGCACCTCCGTGAGGCAGCTGTAATGAGGAGAAATATCTTTATTTCTCCTCTTTGCATGTATACTGCATTCTACAGCACATATATACAAAGAGAGAAATGCTTAAGGCATAGTTTTTGTGCAGGAAGGGGCCCCTTCTTGAACAAAAACTATGCTGACCACAACACAGATACGCTTACACTATGGTGCACGGGTGCCTATGTTGGCACATGGCAGCCAAAAGTGTGCCGCACAGGGAGAGAGCAGAACTTCAACACATCTTAGTAGATATGTTGCAGTCCTGCTCTCACGCAGCGCAGCAACTTTACTTGCTGCGTTTTGTGAACTCTTTGTAAATCTGGCCCTGCTCTTTAAAGAAATTGTGTGTTTGTAGACTACAGCCAGTGTTCAGTGACATATGTCTGCTTCTAAGTGAAATTTATGGAAATAAGATAACAAATTCGGTGAATTTCAAAACCTGACCTCTAATTTGATTAAGTTAACTGTGTAAGTTACTTTGATGCCTACAAATCACTCGACCTTTGGGTACTTGATTTGTCTTGTCACTCGATCTCCCACATTATGCTCATTGCCTGTGTTGTCATTTGCAGCTCATCAAGGTCTAAGCTGATGCAGGGTGACATGTTCTCACTTTTACAAACTAATATAACACAACTTGGGGCCACAAAACACATTGTTTATTCCCTTAATCCTCTTAACAAGAGTGACCAAAGCCTCACAAGTTTTATTCATGCTTCGTTAGTAGTGTTGCAATCAAAGGCTGCACTACCGTTTTATACGCCCCACAGCAGACAGGAGACACTCCTATATTTATTTTGTTACCACTAATAAGAACATTTCTAAAGTTGTTAGACATCTCATGGTAGTGTCCTGTTTCAAACTTTATGCCTATTAAATGGGTGTTTAAAGCAGGTGAGAGTGTGAATTTCACAATAGATTCACAGTAGGAAAGACACAGAAAGATCAACGTTGTGCATAAACATGGACATATTTTCATCAGAATGCCTGGGGTAGCAGGCATTATAGCTCATATGTTTTTTTATCCTGGGTAACATTGCAGGGTTGACACTTTCTCCCAACATTAGCCCTTCAACAAGCTCCGGTTTGGTAATTACAAGACAGGAGAAAGACAAGCAGGGGAATTTATAGAAAGTTAACAAGCACTGGCAAAACTAATAGGTTTGACACTTGCACTTGAGTGCTGACAAAATCAGTAAAAGGATGCCTGTTGCAGTACATTTATAAAATGGAATGCTTTGTGTATACAGTACATGGATGAAATAAAGATTTACGTGTGTGATGATAGAGTTTACTTTTCAGATGTAAAATAGTCCTTTGTGTATGGCAACGGAGGCGGTAGAATAAACCCAAACAGCCAATAGAAAGAAGGTGAAACTAAAGTACTCCTGTGTTCTTATCCAAAAATGTAATTGACTAAGTCTCAAGCCAATGGCCGAGGGTTCATGAGCCTAAGAAGCCAATGGCTGAAGGGGGCTGAAAGTTAACTCCTTAGAGTATTGCTTTATTACAATACATTCGCCATTATACTTCAAACCCAAAAAGAACTACCATGCTGTATTTGTGTTGTGTCTGTGTTACATCAGGGGCAAGATACGGGTAGCAAATGCTACCCAGGCTACCTCAATTGATGTTCAAGACAGAAAATGGAATATCTTTGCCTGAAATTTACAGTCTCAAGCCATTATTTGGCCACGGGTTGGGTTTCCTTGTGACAAATCTGTAGTGTTATACCCTTCAGTCACTTTAACATCGTTTCTAGGTGGAAACAGATATTTTTAACAGTCAAGACACTTATCTTTAAAGAAGACATTCAGTAAAAAGCATCCCATTGATTGTATTTAATATGTCTTCGAGCACAGGAAATCTCAGAGATGTCACAAATAAAAATCATCACAGAACGGGGCTTTAAATAACATAATCAGTTTTGGAAGAAATGAAAAAGTCTGCAGAGTCTGCCCTGACTGCCGAACATGCTTTTCAATCCTTCATGGAAGCGTTTGTCCTTGTGACCATATGATTTGATTAAAATTATATTTGGAACTGAAGATACCTCCTGCAGCTTCCAAAATACGTTCCACTGTGACTCGAAGAAACATAGACAGGCCAATGAAAATACCATCAAATGCCAGTCAATTTGTTAAGGGGAAAGAAAAGTGGCCCCAAAGCTGTATGGTATTCTAAAATCCGAGCTTTTGCTTTTGTGATTTATTAGAAAGTTTGTTGGTAGTGGGAAGCAAATATCATGTAGAGGATATTAGGATTTTTTCCTCTGCAGTTGAAGTGACATTGTGCCACAGCACTACAATGCATAATATTTGTTGCTTTGGGTAGTATGAAGTTCCCTACTGGTTGCTCTCTAGGTGACCACTTCAATTTGCGTTGCCCTTTAAATAGCCCTGCACATGTACTTTTTGCAGAGAAGCTCACCTGGACTTCATCTGAGTCTGCATAAGCTGCATAAATCACAGCAGAAACATGAGAAAACATAAGTGCATATAGTCACACATGCTTTTATAAACCCAAATATCATGAACATAAACCAACATTACTGTTTTTGGCTGAATTTGAGCAAAGAACTATTTTAGGACAGCAGACAATGATGAGCAGCATACAAGCCTGCAGAGTAGTTCTCACGGTTTATGCAAGTCCTCCATATGCATATGTCCATTTAATGAAGGTAATATACTAGGGACCCACAAGGTATTTTTAAATTCATCGATCTGTATCCCGTCTTTCTCCAGCAACTTTTTATCTAAGAGCACCCTCCTGAACAGAGTCCATCAGGAGGTCGAGCCCACCTGATGGCATTGCCCTACCAGGGTGGGGAGAGGTTAACTATGATGAAGCATGACACAAATATGTGTGTGAGGCATCCTTTTCCATAACAATGATCTTCCCTTCCCTTAGCACTTGGACAATAATTCTGTGACGTCCAAAGTGGACTGTCACTTGTTTTCCAAATAGGAATACAATCAATAATCTTCCACCTATAGCCACCATACTTATTTGTGGTTGATGTATGCATATGTTCAACCTTTACATTTTGGATTTGAAGCATGCCAGAATGACTGAGGTTTTTTATTCTTCTGTGGTCGATACAAATCACACAATTGAACTGAGCAATAACAGCATCCATTACTTACAACATTTTAAAACAGCAACAATGTAGCAGCATGCGGTGTAAAAAAGGTTCTTAGCATTAAGGCTCAGAGGTGTTGGAGTTTCAACATCTTTGAGACATGTCTGCCTCTTACTAATAAACTTACATTTCAAGTGGCACTGTTCAGGACATTTACTTGGAACGTTTAAGGCAGTAAGTGAATGTTTCCCAGTAAAAATTGATTTACCTACACTGCAGTATGAGGTCAAACTCTTGGTAAATGGCTGTATGGTGTTAAAAGAGTCAAAGGAAATGTGAACTTATCGCTCTACACATCGAAAAGGGTGCTAGTTTTTTCACTTTGTGTGTGTCTTAAAATATCTATTGTTTTTGGTAAGTCTAGGGAAGGTGAATGATGCAACCACAGTTTGAATATTTTTATGGGCGTATTGTACAGTATTTAATATTTTAAGTCCAGAACCAAGACACCGTGAATTCAGCCTCCACTACTTTAATAACAATCTTAATTATAAAACAATTGTGGTTGTTATTGAACCTGAAAAAGGCACTTCCTGGTTCAGAACACCGCCTTGCTTCTACACTCAATTCTCTTTTGGTGAAGGTGTGCAAAAATAAAACTTTGCATCGAATGCTGAAAGTGCCTGTGCAGTTTACAAAAACAGATCTTAGTAAAATTAAAATAAACGTTTTTCCCCAAGCACATGCATTCGAAAGGTGCCAAGAAACGTAGGAGTTGGTTGCAGGCTCCAAAGCAAAGACGAATCAATAGCAAATATCCATAAAAGATTAGGAACGTCCAGCCCCAGAGGCACTAGATATCAATGTCACAAAGTCCACTGAGTTTTGAGAAGGGCAGCGATATTTTTTTATATAGAGGGTGGACAAGATCTGTATGACCAATGGAACTTCCCATTTCCCTGCACCATCCACAGAAGGATACACTCAAAAGGAGAATCTAGAATGCTCTGGCCGTATCTTCCAGGAACAACAGGAGAGACATATTGGCAAAATAAGAAAGGTCGCCTTGTCTTGTTTCTGCCAGTTATGCTTGTTTTGGAAGATGTTCCCCACACTGGTTAAAGATGTTCTTGCATACATTTCACATTCAATGGAGCACGCCAATGAGTAGAAGTTAGCCGATATGGCTTTTGTTATTTCACAAAAAAAGTACCTTAATTCCATATAATTTCTTTAACTTGTGCATCCAATCCTACTGCATAATATAGCTGCAAATGGTGCAAAATTCTGCAGTTTGTCATGTTGTCTTTGGAACCATTATTGTCCTTTTATTGATTCACTTGAGACCATCGATCTGTTTGTAAGCCCCTCTTCAGTGTTTAAGACCATACACCCGCAGTTTCTGAAACACAAGCTGTACATTTATAGAGTGACTAGGATACTGCCATCAAGACATCAAAATATGTTTGGAATCCCACTATCTCTTCAAAAAAGGAGGGAGCAGATCCTTCTTTGTACTTGCCTTACATTTTGGAACCGTCTGCCACAGTGTATTCATTCACTTCTGCTCTAGGTAATTCCTGAAAGCATTTTTATTACAAATGAATTGTACCTTTTTAACTTCCTTTACTGTCATTAAACCCAGCAGTGTAAAAGAACTTTAGAAATTACAGAAAAACAAGGGTAGATTGCAAAGGTTCCATGTGTGCTTCTTCTCCTGTTGACTGCGTAGGGGGAAGAACACGGTCATGGATCACAAAACTTTTTTGACTGCCGGTAGTTCACATCCTCGGTGGTAAGTTAAGGCAGTGCTTGGTGGAAGTACCTTTCATCTCTATAATATGAAAACAAGTTTCTGGAGGTGGTAATGTGACTAGAATGTTTGTGCGTTTTTGTTATGTGGCATTTTGTTGTGTGGTGATGTGTTCAGTTGTTTTTTGTGTTGTGTTTTTGTTCTGCATTATAATGTGAACACAGCTATGGTTGTGAACTGTCTTGACTGTTTTGCTTTTTCTATTTAGCTCTGCTATGTTATGTTTTGTTAGATTACGTTGTGTTGTGTCATGTTGTTTACTTTAGATATATCAACAAAAGCAAACTACATTTCCAAAAAACAGTACATGCTTTTAAAGTACCCATGACAAGCAACCACTTGCCACACAGGTATTAAAACAGCTCTACTCCAGCTCTTCGACTTTTTATGAGACCTCTCCCAAAACTGTGGCACAGCCCTGTCTTAAATTAGCAATTCCCCTGCTCACTTTATATGATGTGGCTCTGTGTCTGAATGTATTTTTGCAGTGCTCACTTTATGTAAGATGGCCTTAGACAGACCATGAGTTGCAGGTTTCAGGCTTTGTTTATAAACAGGGAGTGTAAAACAACCGAAAATGATATTACAGAATTTTAAATCTGCGTTCCATATCAGGCCCCAAGCTGCCTTCTCCCTCCTCCCCCGCACTTCTCACGTTAGGTGGTTTAAAAAGTCCTAATGTGTTAGATGGCGTGTCAAGGATTGAGCTTTCTGATTTCAAACCACAGCATCAGCCTCATCTGACCCACGACAATATTGCCACCAATGTCATCACATCAGTGGCGTAACAAAACTTGAGGGGGCCCCCCTGCAAGGTACGTGGAGGGGTCCCCGCTCCGGATTTAATCAGGAGCTCTCGGACCAGAGTACTGTGCTGAGGGGGCCCCCTGCAGACAGGGCCGGACTGGCCGTAGCGGGCACCAGGCGTTTCCCCGGTGGGCCGCTAGGGTGGGGGCCGGTTTTGGGCCCCTGGGGGCCGTTTTTGTTACCGGGGGTCGGCAATATCGGCCCCCTGTAACAAAATCGGCCAAAACCGGCCCTCACAAACAGCTCGGCCGCACCCCCCTAACCCCCAGGGGGGCTGGCCGAGCAGTTTGCCAGGGCCGGTTTCGGTTCCCAGTCCGGCCCTGCCTGCAGCTCAGGGCCCTCCCCACACCACGTGGGCTGCGGGGGTCTGTGTTATGCTACTGCATCACATCACAGCCCCCTGTCAGTCCTCAGATTACTTTGATTTACACTCTTGCATCTCCAAAGCGCAGCTCTTCAGAGCAGCCCGACTGTGAATGAAACAGGGATAGGAAACACAAACATGAGGCGATTTTTTGGAGGCCCTTTAGCCGCGTTGATAAGCTCTTAAGAATGTGTTAAGATGTAAACTGATTCCAGCAGCTAGCAGTCTCTTATCAGAGGTTTTGCCTCAGATATCGTTTCCTGCGTATCTCCAGTAAAACATATTATGTGAGAAAAGCATAACTTTCTGCTAAGGTTATTGCTGTGTTTCGTGGGGTGCCTTATTTGAAAATATAGCGAAAGGACTGCAGTAACGAATTTCAAATGGATTCTGTGCCTGAAAATGAGAAATATAGGGCCACATGTACATACCATTTTGTCGGTCGCAAACGGGCCGATTCGCAGAATCGGCCCATTTGTGAACGCAAAAAGGCTTTTGGGGATTTAGAAAGCCCTATTTTGTGATTTGGTAACCTATTACCGAATCGCAAATTGGGTTTGCAATTCAAGATTAGGTAGTGGCGTGTTTAGGGCGTCTCTTCATAATACAGAAGCGCAGTGGTATGTGTGAATGTTTTGCGACCGAAATGTGGTTGCAAAACATTCGTAATATAGCGCCATTTTCAAATTGGTGGTAACCTATTTGCAAATGCGAAGGGGTCCCAAGGGAACCCTGCTCCTTTGTGAATGTATGTCAAAGTATTTTTTAAGAGCAGGCAGTGGTCCATCGACCACTGCGTAGTCTTAAAAAATCAAAAGAAAACTTTTCATTTTATTTTTTAAACATATAACATTTTCCTTTAAGAAAAAGAGGGTGCATTAAAAAAAAAAAAATGCTTTATTTAAAAGCAATGACAGACATGGTGGTCTGCTGACTCCAGCAGGCCACCATCCCTGCGATTTAGCGATTCCCAATGGGTCGCAATCTGAGACCTACCTCATTAATATTCATGAGGTAGGTCTATTTTTGACAACCACTGGGAATCGCTAATGAAACTAAAAAGAGTTTCTTACATTTGAAATACCGATTTCCTAATTGCGATTTGCAGGAAATCGCAATTAGGAGCTCGCTATTTCACCGTTTTGTACATGTGGCCCTAGGTAATAAAGTTTACTCCGTGCAAATCGTAATACCATAAAAGTCAGGTGTATTTTTTTAGAAAGAAGACCATTAGAATATATATAATATTAAATAAACACCATAGAAGCTTGTAATACACTAAGTTTATCTGTTAGTCTCTTGAGATATTTATGCAGTGATGACACACTCTTTTATCACATTACTTACTTTGTAAATAAGTCACTTTGAAGTGCGACATGGCACATGCTTAACCCTATGAAAGTCTCTAAGAATTAGCTGTTCTTACTCTACCAACACAATGCACTTTATTCATCTTGGAAAGATGAAATGGTGAGCCCACCAGCTGGGATACACGCTTGTGACCGGTGTACAAATCTGAGAGCAGGCGCGTTACCCGCTGAGCTACCTTAAATTCTACTACAGGGAAAAGCTGAAACTGTCCCTGTGATGCTGCAACAGAGCATTCTGGCAACTTAAAGAGACATTCTGACGGTGTTCCTTCCTCTTTAGTATTTTTTTGTGTGTGTGTTTCGTTGTGCTCTTGGTGTTATCTAGTGTTTCTTTCTTTTGTGGAATAATTATTTGTACTAACTACATAGCATGAGACAAGAAAAGCTTATGGCACACAGTCCAGAGCTTTTTAGAAGGAAATGAGGATATGTGTAGAAAAATGCAACATAGCCTCTTTACAGGTTTCAAGGAGTACTAAAGCCAAGCAGCGACTGAAGATTGCAATCATATCTTCAAGAGAATTTACATTCAACAATATATCTCATCCAGCCTAAAGCCATCTCAGTGGCCCAAGATTGAGTCTCGGAAAGCAAGCAACCATTTAAGTAAATTCTTTTGCTAAGACGAGTTCTGCATTTTCAGTGCTTGGTGTGTGCTTCTGTCGTCGTTTCTGGGGTCATGGCTAATGGACCCTGGCACGATGTACAGCTGGAGGGCAAGTTATACCTAACTATTTCTATGATCGTGTATGAGCTGTCCTTTGGTTATAGTAACTCTTCTATATCCATGATCAGGATTTGTAGGTGTCCCCACAATACTTCCTGATATGCATCAAAGTGGGTGCTGGTCTTTCTTCTATTGTCCCAGCATTATTAATGTTGTGTGCCTAACCCGTTTTTCCTTTAGTCGCACTGACCTCTGTTGCTGCATTAGTGTATATAAAATCAATGCATCTACTGTGTGTTATTTACTTCCATAGTGCAAAGTGGCTTTTAAAAAATGAATGTCTTTTATCTTTCTTCATAGCATATGAAGGTTTACATTAGCAAACAAATATTGGTGTTCGCAAAATTATATTGTATTCAAAATGTTTGTTGGCCATCTTTTACTTTTTAATTAAGTAAACATTATTAATTGATAGAGATTACGTTTCTCACTTTAATCTTTTATAACTTGCTATTTGGGCATTTTGCACAAAAATCTTCAGTTTGCTACACAATGTTTGGATGGGCAAGATTACATTTCCAAATAATTATTTTGATCTCAGAAACTACCAGTTGTCCCTAGTTTATTCCAAGTCTATCTGTTCATTAACTGTGTCCCATTTCACGGTTCTCATAGTTTTTTTTCCTGTTTTTTCAAAACATTTTGTTGAGTTTTTATTTTTTCTTAACACAAAACAATTTGTGTGATTATCCTCTCAAAGGAAAGCACGTAGAAGCTATTTAGCATACATCTAACAGTTGTGATTGGCAGTAACTACATGTCAGGCAAGGCCATGTGCCCCTCCACCACAGATTCAAAACGCTAAACACTATTCTATGAATAAAGCAAATCTATTAAAATAATTCCCTTTGTCCTGTATTATATGACAATTCTTGGGGGGCGTGGCTTGGACGCCGATGGAGACGGTCGCGTGAGCTGTGAGCTCCGCGCCGACCTCATTGTTTATCCTGACCGGAGCCCCGAACTAGGGCTCTGGCGACCCTGGGGGAGTTCCTTGGGCTGCAGGGACCAGTGCGGCCATTAATAGAAGGCTCCGGCCCCCTCCGACATCGGACCGTGACTCCGACCAGGGCGAGGCTCTGGAAATGAAGGCCTAAAATGGCGGCCGACCCTGCGAGCTGAACTGCGACACACACCAGAGGGCGGACTACCAGCCAGTGGGCTTTCCCCCCCAACGAGTGAAGGGTGCACAGCGTCTGCAGGGGGGACCCTGCACTTCTGGAGCACATCGTGGGCGCGTGTGGCAGTCTGCACCTGCGAGGGGCCTGGACGACCCGGAGACCGCCCGGTCATAGTGGAGAAGGGAGCAGTCGCCGTGGGACGCCCGGATAACACGACACCCGGTTCGGCTCCTGGTGGTGGCAATCGAGCGACCTCGGTTCCGGAGGGTTGACGGTGGAGGCACTAACCTGGTGAGCAATTGCCGAGGGCAGGGAGAACTCGGGGCTCGACCAGAGGGGGTGCTTGACGGCCGTCTGATCCCCGACCTGCATAGGGAGAGCCGCTCAGCATACGGAGGGCCCCACTCCGCCGCACGAACTGGGGGCGAAATTAGAGACTACTCTGGGGAACTGGGAGACCGCGGCGAGGCGCAGGATCGCCGATACCCTACTGCCCACCCAGAGGAGGGGCTCGCTGACGTTCCGGAGAAGGTGTCCTATCGATTCTGGGGCTGGCCCCTAGAACTCACTGTGGCTGCCAAGTGAGCAGCGCAGGCCCGGGCCAGGGTCTGCGGAGGGGCTTCATGACTGGAGAGCGGACCAGCTGGCTATTTTGTGGGACACTAGAGTGTGGTGCCATTGGTGCACTGGATTGATCACCCCCTGTGGAGTATAACAACCCCGAGTGTCAACGGCTGCGGTTACTGGGTGGCGGCTGATTGGATCCCGATTCTGTGGGTACCGGCTGGGGGACCTTTGAGCAGGGATCCCTGCTGGGTGCTATTAAGAGCGAGGTTTCCTGGCACGCTTACTGCGACATTGGAGATCTGGCCATTCCATCGTTGGGCGATTGGAAGCCTTGTTCCCACATAGACTAACCCATGGAGAGGCCCACGAGAGGCGGGGGCGAATGAAGAGCCCCTTCAGGGCACAGTGGAAGACGATTGGTGGTGACTGGGTGTACGTATACCTCCGCCTGAGGGAGGGCCTCAACCAGCTGAATTACAGGAGGAGCTGCGCGGTGCGTTCACACCTGAGAGCCCAATAACTGGACCCCCATGGGGAAAACACGAGGCAAGCAGGGGGGAGCACCCCCTGAACAGGAGGATGACGCAGCAGAACAGAAGACGCAGGGAGCGGTTGGCTCATCTCCGGAAGGGCTCAAGCAACAGCAGGTGGATCAGATCCTCCGAGCTATTACGGACACGAAAGAGGCACTCCAGCAGGACATAGCACAGGTATCATTGGGACTGGGACTCCTGCGGGCGGACCATGTGAAGCTGGCCGACCGGGTGAGGCAGACTGAGACCACCTTGGGGGTCTTGGAACCTTCGCAGAGGGCACTGGACGAGCAGATGGGAGACATCACTCGCAGGCTTCAAGTCCTGGAGAGACGAGCTGAGGACGCGGAAGGGCGTAATAGAAGGAACAACATAAGGGTGGTAGGCCTTCCTGAAGGAGTGGAAGGGGACAGTATGGTGGATTTCCCGGAGCAGTGGCTGCGCACCGAGGTAGCTCCGGAGGGCCTGACACCATTCTATACTTTGGAGAGGGCGCACAGAATGCCTGCCCGACCGTTGCAGCCTGGGAGGCCTCCCAGGCCTGTGGTGGCCCGCTTGCTGCACTATAAGGACAGAGACTTTCTCTTACATAAAGCACGCACCGCTGGCCCATATAAAGTGGACAATAATAACGTGTCGCTGTTCCCGGATTACACCTTTGAAGTACAGCGCCAGCGATCATCCTTTTTAGCGGTCAAGAAAGCACTCCGGGATGAAAGTATTCAGTATTCCCTGATGTTCCCAGCACGCCTGAGAGTGACACTGGATGGCACTACCTTCTTTCACAACTCCCCGGACGAGGCATGGAGCTGGTTGGAAACTTATCGCAAAGGATCAGGCGCGACAAAAGGCAACGGGGGACAGACAACGGTGGCACTGAGGTCGCTCCGGGCACGACGCAACAGGCGAAGGCGACCTGGTTCGCAGAAACCTTCCACGTCCCAGACGAAGAGAGAGAGGTCTGCAGCGTTGCAGGCCGTGACGGAGATATCGCAGGCGAGCGGCGCGACCCTAAAAGGAGGGACCGAGTCAGAACGAGGGTCAGAAGGGACAGACACTGATGGGACGGACGCGGGGAGTGTTGTTCTCCCTCACATCACCCCAGGGACAGCGGATGAGATTGCAGATGCCTGATTGCATGCAGTGTCCCATGTAACTAGTAAGCAGGGCCGGCTGGTTCTGGAGCTGTAGCCCTTGGAGGGGGGTAATTGGAGCAGTTGGAGGGGATCAGGAAGCCCAGATGGGGGGACGGGAACTCAGTGTGGCCGCTTGGGTGTCCGGGGACTGCCCCGGGGGAACTGCAATCTTAGTTATTGTGGGGTTCGGCGCTTGGCTGCAGTGAGACAGCTGGCCGGATCCTCTTGGTGCTGAGCTCCCCCCTTAGATTCGCTCTTAGAGTGAACCTCTGGTAGGTACCAGGGGAGTTGTTAGGGAATAGTTTGGATGGGTACTAGCTGTTTAGAGCCTGTTCTGGGGACGGGAGGGGGGGTGGAGTTGGGGGATGGTGTTGGGATAGTTAGAACCACCGGTGTGCCACCGAGGGGAATGCTGATACGGAACCAAGTCTTTTTACACAATGGGGTCAACACCTGAGATTAAATGCATTACGTGGAATGTACGGGGGATGCATACGATGCAGAGACGCCATAGGGTTCATGCATATTTAGTGCGTAGGGGAGCCCAAATAGCTTTTCTTCAAGAAACACACATAGACCGAGCTGAGGGCCGGGCACTGCAGCGCCGATGGAGGGGCAGCTTTTTTATACAACGTATTCTGCCTATGCTAGGGGGTATTGGTCTGGGTGAGGGCAGGAATCCCTTTCCAGCCACTTCAGCAGGTAGTGGATCCTGAGGGGAGATTTGTGGCTGTTACGGGACGATTGGATGGACGATGTGTGACGTTGTGTAGTGTGTATGCCCCCAATGTGGACCAGAAATCCTTTTTTGCCAGCCTATCAGGGAAGTTAACATCCTTTTTGACCGGCTCACTGATGTTAGGTGGCGACTTTAATTCAGTCGCAGATACCGAAATGGATAGGTCTCACCCGCCGTTACCGCAGGCGCTCATACATAAGCTTTCGAAGCTTCGGAGGGACTGGCAGGCTGAGTGGGGGCTCGTAGACACTTGGCGCGCGCACCACTTGGGAGAACGGGACTATTCTTATTATTCTGCTTTACATAACTTACATGTGCGGTTGGACGCAGTATTGTGCTCACCGGATGTACATGCGATGGTTCGCCATAGTGAATATCTGACAAGGACATTATCGGACCATAATCCATTGCTATTGGCCCTGAGGTGGTCCCGAGTAAGGCCGGCAATTCCCACCTGGCGATTGCGCCCGGAGTCTTTAGAGGACCCGGTGTTTCGGGCGGAGGTGCGAGAGGGTATTGAACATTATTTTCTAGAAAATACGGGAACGGCCTCGGACCTGGCGCTGGAGTGGGACGCATTTAAGGTGGTAGTGCGGGGATTATGTATTGCCAAGGCGACGGGAGTGCGAAAGACACTGTTGCAAGACATAGAAAGGGGTGAACTGCTGCTGCGACAGGCAGAGAGAGCGCTCCCTGAGCACCCGGAAGCGCAGGCCGACGTGTTGGCTGCAAGGGAAGAAGTGGCTAAACAGGTGGAGCGGTTACGCTGTTTTGATCATAGGGAATATTTGGTGAGGGCACATGCGGAGCGGGATCGCGGGCGCCCTCCTGGCGTGGTTGGCTAACCCGATACCGAGGGGCACGCCCATATTGGCCTTGACCTCCCCAGCGGGCACGCCGGAGTACACGCAGCAGGGGATTAATAAGATGTTCTTGGCCTACTACACAGATCTTTATGAGAGCAAGCTGCACAGTACGGGTGATGAGTTGACTGAATTCTTAGCTGAGATACAACTGCCGCAGCTTGAGGCTGACCAAAGGGCCATGTTGGGGCAGATGGTTACTGAAGGAGAGATACGCAGCGCGGTAAAACACATGGCGCGCAAGAAGTCCCCAGGTGCCGACGGGCTACCGATCGAATTTTATTCTGCATATATTGATCTCCTGGCCCCTAAACTGCTGGCGGTTTATCGGGAGGCCTGGGAATCGGGACGGTTGCCAATCTCCACTCGCGAGGCTATCATTGTTCCGCTGCTGAAACCGGGCGGGGATTCGCTGGCTAAGTCGGCCTATCGTCCTTTATCAATGTTAACTGCCGATTATAAGATATTGAGTAGAATTTTGGCGACCCGGCTCCTCCCTATATGACACAACTGGTCCATACCGACCAGGCGGGCTTTATCCCGAGCGTGATACCGCAATTAATGTGCGACGCCTTTGCGGATTCTGGGAGAGGATCATAGCGATACACCTACTGCAATGGTTCTATCGGTAGATATAGAAAAGGCATTTGATAGCCTGGAGTGGTCGTATTTGTACCGGGTCCTTCGTGAGTTTGGATTAGGTGACGATTTTGTGGGGTGGACGGAACTTCTTTACAGGTCGGTGTCGGCGCGTGTGCGGACGGGGGTGACGGTCTCCCCGGCCTGCCGGGTGGGCCGCGGTACGAGACAGGGTTGTCCACTCTCGCCGCTATTATTTGCCCTGGCCAGTGAACCTTTGGCTGCCCATGCCCGGTTGGGGGAGCATTATTCTGGATTACTCCATCGTGGAGATATGCACTATGTCTCCCTCTACGCAGATGATTTATTGCTCTTTCTCGCGAACGGGGATGCAGCATTGGAGGGAGCAAGAAACTTGCTTTCAGCGTTTGGGCAATATTCGGGACTGCGGGTGAACTGGGCAAAGACCTGCTTATTTCCGGTTACCCGACTGAGGCGACCCCTCCGCAGGCGGCGGGTGTACGCTGGGAACCATATTGTCTGCCTTACTTAGGCACTTATATCTACCATTCTGTGGAAGATTTGTTGGAGGGTAATTTAGGCCGGGTTATACGCGGGCTTAAAGGCAATTTCGCATTTTGGAGTACACTACCGTTATCGGTCGCCGGTCGAGTAGCACTCCTGAAGATGGTGGTGCTCCCACGTTTATTGTATTATTTTCGGACGTTGCCGATTTGGGTGGCGGGCTCCATCTTTCGACAGCTCCGCTCTATGGCTGGGGGTTTTCTTTGGGGGACGGGCAGGCGACGAGTTGCAATGGCCACGATGATACGTCCTAGGGCTGATGGAGGCATGGCAGTGCCAGATTTCGAGGGGTACTATCTGGCGGCACAGCTGCAGTGGCTGACCCAGGCCATAGCTCGGGAGTTTAGAGGTCCTGATGATCCAGGAGGACGATGGGTCCCAAGATATATATTGTCTTTCATAGTTTTGAACCAGAAGTTGTGCCTTGAACCGCTTACTGTGGAAGAGAGGACGCTAAGATTGTGTCGGAACCGGAGTCAGAAACGGGCTGGCTTTGCCCGCCCTTACGCCCCGGAGATACCGTTGGGCATGTGTACTGCCTTCCCACATGGCGGGGACTGGTCGGCGTTGGCTCACTGGGAAGACCTAGGGATACAAGTATTAGGAGACCTATATGAAAATGAAACCTTGTTGTCCTTTCGGGCCTTGCAGGCTAAATATGATCTCCCACGCGGGGACTATCTGCTACATGCGGCACTCGTCTCGGCACTGCAGCGACATTGGGGGCTGGGGTTGTCGGAACCACGGACATCCATGGCGTGTCAATACGTGGTGATGGCATCAGGGACTTTTAAGGCCGTTACGTGTCTATACCGGGGCATGTTGACTGAAGGTCTAAGCCCGCTGAACACGCTGCGGGAGAAGTGGGAGGGGGACCTTGGCAAGGAAATCCCTGAAAACACATGGGCCCAATTGGTTAGACGAACCTGGAAGAGCACGAGAAATGCCAGATTCCAATTGGTGCAATTCTATGTTCTGCACAGAGCGTATTTGACGCCAGCTAAACTTAAGCAATACTTCCATACGGCGACTGCTCTATGCCCGAGATGTGGCTTGGAGGGGGCCGACTACCGTCATAAGTTCTGGGGGTGTGCGAATTTGGGGACTTATTGGGAAGAAGTGCTGGAATTGTTGAGTAGTGTGACTGAGCGCGTAATTGATCTAGATATGGGTGTTTGTATTCTGCATTGGTTCCCGCACACTAAAAAAACGAAAACCACAAGTAAATTTCTGGACCTCGGCTTGCTCTTAGCCAAAAGAGAGATAACGATGCATTGGAAATCAGCGGGGGGACCAAGTGCGGGGAGATGGAGAGCGGAATTATTTAAATGGGCGCGCAGCGAAGGCACTCTTAAGCTGCAGCAGGCTTGGCGTAGTAATAATGAAACAGCACTGGAGGCGGCGAGGGCTTGGGAGGCCTTGGTTACAATACTGCGGACCCCGGAGATGGGATCAGAGCAAGGGTCGGTCGGAGGAGACCAGGGAACTCCAATAACCGCCTAAGTATATGGAACATGGGCCATGAAGAGTCCAGCGGACTGTATAGTGACCCCTGACGTCAATTTATACACTGTAATGCTTTAATGATTGTACATAATTGTTGATATGGTAAACTGTGGAGGACTGTATTGCTAGTAATAAGTGGTTGTAGGCACACTGGTGGCGAGGGGGGGTGGGAGGGAGGGAGGGGACATAGAAAGAAACATTTTTTCAAATATGCGTTGTATGTATCTCTTGTGAGATGCGATGATTTCTTATGTCACACGTTGGGATAAAATCAATAAAAAGAGTTTAAAAAAATAAAATAAAAATTTATATGACAATTCTTGGTTCAAGAAAGCAATGGCGAAACTGTTGCTTAGAATGCCATTTCTTTTCAGGGAAGCCCGTCATGTTCCACCAAAATGGCTCTTTCTGTTTTTAAGCAAATACCGTACATTTAATCTCTGGCCTAGGCTTCTCAGGACCCCTGCTTGCTCACACAATTACATATTTAAGGACTGTGTTTTCCAAGTGGCTAGTTTCAACTAGGACCATTACCAAAAATGGTCTCTGCTTGGACTTTAATGATATTTGTGTGTTTCAGGTACATATGTGTTTTTCTTTTGTTTTTATCAGCCTCCAAACTCATCATTGCCTGTTTAAACTGTTAGGTGTGTATTGAAATCCCTTGCAATAGGTGAGTAGTTCAGTGTACTTGAATAGGCTAGATAGTACAAAAACGTGCTCTACATTGATCAGTGCTCAATTGAGTGCACAGAACGGTGCGAGACCTGACACTCTATCGCAGCGGTAATACAGTCACCTATGATTAAGACCGAGGTGCATCACACATGCACTGTTTTTTCAATGTGTGGCAGGAATGCTGACAATGGCCTTGTATCTGCTTCAGAGTGGACCATGGAGGGTCATCACTGCCTTAGCATTTGACAACCTTTGTCAGCCCTTATCATGTCTCCTGAGGAATCAGCCTGAACAGCAAGGAGTGTTTTCTCTGTGCGCAGTTGTTTAAAACCATTCTCAAATGCTAGAAATCCAAGCGCGGACGGCTTCTAGTAAACCGCTACCAGGCGTGCATGCACTACCCAAGCTTTTGTAATCGTAGAGAAGCAGTTTGACATGAGGACGTGTGCCCCGACTCATTACATTGCATAATGGCGTGTTGTCACAAACTGATGATCATGTGATGTGTGCGCGTGTGAGCAATGTCCAGGATTCGATTATATAATGATTCATAGCGCCATGTTACATAGTCTTCCGATTCCCAGCCACTGGTGAGGGTTCTTACTAAATGTTAAATGTGTATTGATAATTAACCCAAATATGAATGAGATCAGGAATGGGGAAACCACATTACAAACATTAGCTCTAAATTCATCAAAAAGGAGGATTTATATATAGGTAGAGTGTGCTTTCAGCGCTTAAACAGTATTGAAGACATCAATTTCTTCAGTTGAGACGTGTCAATCCTCTTGTGACCTTCATCAGGATTATCTACAAAACTATTCATGCGGGTTCAGAGAAAGGCGTGGGTACATTTTTCATGCCAGTGAGAAATCAGCATTTTGAGGAAGACCATTCAAGCACAAGGAGCTGACATCAAAACTTCTACACCAAGGGTGTTTGACATAGGTTCTGGAGGGCTGGACTCAGGCCCAAATTTCAATATATGCATACAAAATACAGGTGCACACATTAAATCTAAATGGAACTCATTTGCATGGTTGGTGTGTATTTTGGAAATCTGGCATGGACCCAGTCCTCCTGGACCTATGTGAGACAACCTTGCTCTAAATTGGCCCATATTGCTGTCCAATGTTTATGTGCACCTTTAGGCGTGAGTAGGTAAAAGAGTCCTGAACTAAAAAAGCAACATAACATAATGCATTCTATTCTATTGGTACTTTTATAGACTTTCCTACCTTTTGAAAGGCATAAGATGCTTTTTGAATTTTTGAGTGAGTAACTAATCTGAGTGAATCATATATAGTCTTAACTCTGACCAGGTCCTGCAGCACTCCGATTTGCATAAGACTCCTGCGTGCTCTTACGGGCATGGTTGAAAGGGTGTTGGTTGTAGTATAGACTATGTGGGAACAGTTGGGTACAGGTGTTGCAGCAAGTGTAAGCATAGCCACACCATACAATCATTCCGCAGAAACCTCAGAAATTCCTGTAGCTCAGGAATTAAGCCAGACTTTGTTGGTAACTGTAACTGCACAGTAGACACCTGGGGTCATCTGGAGTCACAGCAGTGAGGACACAGCACTGACTGCTACAGCTCTTTGGCCAGACAACATTTTGGTGGGTTTCAGTCTCTAAGCAAAAATACCGCCCTCTACGGTAAACAGTGCCAAAATGGTGGCAGCGGCACGGGGGCAACTACCACTTTAATCAGAATTCCTTTGAAAAAGTTGACTCTAATTGTCTTTCAGATATGCTATGATGTAATAAATGTCTATTAATGTTTAAAAGCAAATGGATTTTTAATGATCACTGCTATTTGAGGTTGGAGGGTGACAAGCTGTTTAAGTATAAAACAGATTTATGTTCTACACCTCATTGGCACAGATGATTCTCTCGCAAACTCTCCTTGACTTAACCTCTTCACACCCCAAAAGACATTTAATAGGATTTTTCTCCATAATGGAGAGATGGCCATCAGCGGCACTATATTTTCCAGCACTGTGAGCCTGCACATGAAGCAATCAATGTGCCTTAGAAAAGAAAAGGACATGATGACACTATTACTTTGCTGAAAATGCTTAGGAAATCTTTTGCAGTGACCATGCCATTAAGCAAATGCACCCTCTCATCTTAGATTGAGATGAGCATTCCAACAAGGTAGAGAGCAAGGAGGTCTGACAGCTCAGTGCTGCAAAAGTGCAATGTGAAGCATTTTTAAATAATTCACTCATTTTCTTTTTAATTCAGTGTAGTGCGCTGTAAAATGTCGAGAGCCTCAACCGGTGACGCACAGGGTGGGATGACCCTGCAAAAGTTGGTGGGAAACCAACAGTTTGATTCAGACTTGACTAGCAGAGGGTCCCTCCCCTCAGGTAGTGGATTCCAGAGTTTACATTATGTACTTGTTTCAATAACAATGTTGAAAAAAGAAAGGGGTTCTTTAGGGTTGGATTTTAGAATGTTTAGTTAGCATGATATAATGTGGTGCCTTGACAGATGAGCAATCATATATTAACGCGTTGCAATATTACAAGAAGTACAAATCATCCCTTCCACCGAAATTACATTAGCTTTTCCAAAAACCACATAAAATACATGTAGAGTTTTTGGAGCATTTTCAGTATTTAATCAAAAAGATGTTACATCATGCCATATGTACGAATATAATATATTACCTATTGGGGGTACTACCAAATAAGAGTGGAGGCAGCACAGTGTTCAAGTGAATGGCAAGTGTGAAATGTTTACAATTTAATTAGGGGAATTAGACACACCAGCTTTGGAAATTATTTTGACTGCCTGCTCAATTTGGCACAATCAAGGATACACTGGAAATGTTAGTTGTATGTTCAGAGTCTTAGTTTGAATATGTGTGTCAAGTTCAGTCCAAAAATTATGTCAACAACATATTGACTCCACAAGAGATATTTAGGGGTTCTTTAAAAGGACCATTAGTTAGTGATCCCCCTCTACAGTGTCTCTCTTAGTGAATTCAAGAGGAAGCTCTGGATCCTTCCATAAATAAAGGCGAGGATGCTTAAAAATTGCACCGGACTGAAGTGTGGTGAGAACATACAATTGCACCAAGGGTTGAAAGTTGTGTGTTAGATGCAAGTTTCTCTTAATTCAGCTGCATTCGGTTTAAGATAGTGCCTTTTGCAGAAATTTTCATGCAAACAAAGCAATCTTTTAGCCATCGGCAGAAGAAAAGATCTAGTTTTCAGCCAAATCACTGAGACAATCCCCCTTTTTTTTCTCTGAATGTTTCCCGCTCCTTATATACAGAGCATTGATGAGGCGAGGATGCCCCCTTGTTGAACGCCATTTTGTTAACCAATGTTATTAGTGGTTTCTCTTGATTCTGTTTATTATCTGACCTGGTTTTCTGTAAAGAAAAATTAAATATCTTTGTATTACGGGCCTTAGAACGACATCTGCAAAAAACAATATTTTCTTTTTTAGTGGTGCTGAATTCTGTTTGTAGGTTCATTAAAGCCACATAAACAGATCATTGATTGGAATTCGGTATTTTTTAAGCAAGAAGCAACCGTTTCGCATAATGGTACACAACCCACACTTCTCTCCTGAAGCAAGGCTGGCAGTCATTCACAGTATTGTTGCCCTCCATTCACATGTGCGCAGAACCATTTCCACAAGCACCATGTGCATCAAGAGATATTATTTTCAGCAAAACAATAAGGGCCTCATTACGATGTCAGTCGGTAAGCCTCCGACCGCTTGTCGCAGGCTTACCTACCGACATGGTAAGTTTACAGTCCGACCGCCGAATTTCAATGTCGGTGGTCGGAGTGTAAACCGGCCGATCAATCTAACTCGGTTCCGACTGGCTCAAGGAGCCCATCGGCCAGTCGGAAACCGTACATAATCCCTTCAGGACGGCGTTTCTGCCGTTGGGATTATGATGTCGATTTCCGACAGCCTTTCCATGTCAGCCTTTCCGACATGGAAAGGCTGTCGGAAAGCAACTTTGGGGGCCTAGCAACGCCCCCATTTCTGCGCAGCCTACGGTTGTGGCAGTGGGGGGCACCTATGGTACCCCCCTGAAAATTCCTGCACCGTGTGGCAGGCACCATGTGCAGGGATTTACACAAACTCCCATTTCTCAATGGGAGCTTGTGCTGCAGGTGGTTTCCGCCCGCAGCACAAACTCCCTATGGTCGGTCAGTTCTCACACAGAAATGGTGTCGGTCAGAGGCAACTCTGACCGACATCGTTATAGGGGCCTTAGGGCCAGATGTACGACCAAGAAAATTGCGCATCGCAAATTGTGACTATTTTGCGAGTTGCAATTTGCGATGCGCAATTTCCGATGTACAACACTGTATTTCACACTGTTTGCGATTCCAAATTGGGTCGCAAATTGCGAGGCTCATTAATGTTAATGAGCCTCTCGCAATTTGCGAGTCCATTGGGAATGACAGCCCTCCCAGGGATGGTAGCCTGCTGGGCTCAGCAGACCACCATCTCTGGGACTGCATTTTAATAAAGCAGCTTTTTAAAAAAAATGCAGTCCGTTTTCCTTAAAGGAAAACGGGATGCATTTAAAAAAGAAAAATGAAACTTTTCAGTTTCATTTTTTTAAGCGCAGGCAGTGGTCTCTGGGACCACTGCCTGCTCTTTAAAAATATTTTCCAACATACTCACAAAACCCCTTCCCCTTTGCGAGTGGTTTACCACCTACTTGAAGTAGGTGGTAAACTGCGAGTGTTTTGCGGCCGCAAATGCGGTCGCAAAACACTAGTACATAGCATGTTGACTCGCTATTAGGAAGGGACGCCCCTTCCTAATAGCAAGAGTCGCAAATGCTATTTTGCAAGTCAGGGACTCGCAAAATAGCATTTGTACATGCTATTACCCTTTTTTGTGGTCGCAAACGGGAGGTTCTCCCGTTTGTGGCCACAAAAAAGGGGCGTACATGTGGCCCTTAGTGCGCTATTGTGATAATTCAGTATATGTATATGGTACACGCTTCACATGACATGAGAGAAGAGGGCGGAACTGCCCCAGCCTAAAGACGAACCCCAAGACATTTTAACTGGAGAAACTCTGCACCACGTAGACATGCAGCACAACCAAATACAAATACCAAACCTCATTGGACAAATTTCAGTAGATAACATAATATAATACAATATAATATACCCTACGGAACAATATAAGGATCTTTCTTGTCACCAGGAAATTCCTTTATAAGGTCATGGAGCTCCAAGCTGATTTACCCTATGCTTTTAATGTACTGCAGGTGGTCTTTTATTTCTTATAATACATGGCCACGCCATCACCCTTCTCATAAGCCAGTAAAATACTTTGAACCTTGCTCTTTAATAAGAAATATATAGTATGGCTGCAGGCATGAAAAATGAGAACAGAATCTGTAGTAAGTAATTCAACATACCCAAAAACATTTAGTATAATAAAGTACGCCACACTATAAAGATGGTAAAAAAAAAGAATTGTATTATTGTAATTGTTTTTTTCTATCCAGAGAGGCATGTCCAGCCAGCAGAATGTGTTTTGAGACAAACAGTAGTCGGTGCTGTAGGACTGATTACTCATCACGTACTCAAAGGGAAAAGCATTCCTGATTCCCAACCTCCCAGACGTAACCAAAATCAATTACTGCTCTGAAAAATACCACAAACTGCTTATGTTCTCGTTGAGTGCGTGGAAAGTGCGGCCAGCCATCCAGTGGAATTCGATTACTGAGGCAAAACTCATCAGAAATAGTTTAGCAATTAACTTCACAATGTGTAACTTATTCACTAAAACATCATTCCTGTTCTGATCTTCTTGTTTGCTTAAGATGTTTTTACTTTTAAAGGGAACTATTAAACGGTGACACGGACGTGTCCTTCTTACAGGAGACTGTAATAGGCAAGTCATAAAACGCGCGGGTGGATGAAAGGCTAAAATAATTAACTCCTTGAGTGCTCCCCTGCTTTCATTAATTGATAGGCCACTGGGGTCAAACATATTTTTAACCGATTGGCGGTTGGTAAAGTGTTTGCTGTCTGGCAGGTCCATTTCTGAAGGGTGAAGTCAAGCTAGACTGTTTCCTAATTCAGAATCAACTGAAGTTCTTCCAATAGTAACATACGTTCTTCCTTCTGACTGCATTAACATTTCACAAGGCACAGAAGGGGAATAGAAAGAATCATTTCCTCAAGAAATCAGCCCCTTAACAGGTCGCTGGCAGAACTATGGGGCTATGTAAACTGTTAATTTGAATTGCTAGCTTTTTAGCTTCAGAGATGACAAGGGAACGCTCTGGAGGACGTCAAAGACAGACGCCTCTCAAAGATGTTCAACAATCACTGACACTTTTGGCACGGACTGAGTCCATGTGTGGATGGTCTTTCCTTATATGAATACACCTCCCCCCCCCCTCCCCCCCCCAAAAAAGGGACGGCTGGTTCCAGCTGTACGTTTTTGAAAAACACTCCATGCACAAATACAAACACAAGCCAGCCATCCACACTTATGTCCAGTTTTAACTTATACAGCATGGTCTGTGCCAAGAAGGCAGCAGCAAGCTTCATAAGAGGAGTTTTCCAGATAGGGCCCAGTAGTACCAGCTTCATGGCACATTTTTGACATATCCACATAAGACAGATTTGCATAAAATTTACATGAAGGTTATCGTGAAATTCTGGTGTGGTTCAGTCTCTCCTGGACTTAAGTTCGACATCCCTGTTTAACAACAAAGGAAGAGAAAACAAAATTAGAAGTCCCATCCCTTCCCATCTCAACACCACCAATGCTGTACTTACAAGCCTATTTATTCTCGCCTACTCTAACATTAAAGCACAGCTTAGGCTTCACCCCATTGCCAATCGCATAACCCCAACCTTGCAGGGCCATCACTGCCTCTCCATTTAGTTCATATCTCGATCAAATCATGTTATGTGATATAGAAAGCAGCAGTGGCAAGTAATGTCCCCCATCTGTCTGAGGATCTGATGATCCACAGAAGGAAGCACATCATCTGAAGCAAGGTCTAAGCAGTTTAAGAAATTCAGAACCATAGATATGAAGATTCAGAACTGGCATTCTACGTTTTTGCTCCAAGGCTCTGGAATAAAATTGGACATCTAACGTGCATCATGCCTCCTCTCCAATTTAGCAGGTACTTCAAGGTGCCCTGTTTCCGGGAATACCTTTATCGGTGCAACAAAGAGCGCACAACTTGTGTAATCAGAGCGTTCCTGTCCCTTTAGCCCCTCCCCAGGGCCGGACTGGGAACAGCAACCAGCCCTGGCAGGTTGCTGCTCGACCGTCCCTGGGAGGGGGGGTGTGGCTAGCAAGAATCACCGCTCCCGCTTTTCTTACAGGGGGCACTGCTGCAAAACCGGCCCCCAGTGACAAAACTGCCCCCGCAGGCACAAAACCGGTCCCATCCCTTTGGCCCACTGGGGAAATGCCTGTTGCCCGCTACGGCCAGTCTGGCGCTGCCCCTCCCCCCTAATCAGGGTATTCCTGTCCTTCTAGCCCACCTTGAAGAGTTAAAATGTCCCCACTTATATCAATGGCCGCTGAATCACCCCTTCACCTCCATGTATTCTAGAGCACTTCACCATTTCCGGCTCTAGGTTTACTCTTTAAAATTCACACAAAAAATAATTAAAATACATTTGCCTGCAATATCAAGTTTATTTATGTCAAATGTTGACATCTACAACGCTTGTCAGGTCAATATCAAAAGCTACAAAAATAAAAGAACGTATACATTAAATTGCAGTTTCTTTTTTATCTAGCAAAACACGATTTAACCGTTACTGTATTTCAAAAGGGTACATTTTATTCTCCTTGAAACCTATGAACATAAGTAATTTTAAATCACAAGCTAATACTCACAGGCTGTTCTCCAGTGGTAAATCTGTAAAAAAAAAAATAAGTGCCGGGGCTCTTGGCAGGAGGCAGCTTGCACCAGCCCATTTCTCCTGTTAGAGCCGCCTAAAACAGAACCAACTGCTAACCATGACAACTGGGAGAGCATGTGGCGTAAGGGCCAGAGCTGCGCACTTCGGAGCTGGGGAACCAGGTTCGTGTCAGGGCATGGGTTCTACATCCTGTGATTCTGGGCAAATCACTTAATCTCCCAGTATATTAATGTGTCCTTAACTGGCGCTCATGAAAAGCAACAGGGATGATGATTAAGTGCCGGTGCTGAGCACCAGAAACCACCAGCTCAAATTGAGCACTGCGGTTCTCTACTAATTGTACCGCCTTGAATGTTGGGACTTTTTGCTTCCTGATTGAGAATCCCGGTTTCAATTGCCATTCAAAAGAGATAATGGCAATTATTTTCTTTGCACTTCTACAAGCTCCGATAATGGTCGTCTCTTCCCAGCATAAAAACACAAAACAAACAAAAAAACAAGCAAGTATGTAATGTTGCTATTGTTTAAAAATAGCATTCTGTTTCTGTGTGCTCGATGCCGTAAGTAATCATCTTGTGTGTTTTGCATTTCGCCCTAAGTGGGAAGGGTATGCCCAGACGTGGGTCCCGTGCTCACTACGCCACTGGAGTCAAGCTATCCTGGCTGATGAAGGCTGATAGCCTGAAACCGGTCCTAGGATGCTTGATTCCGGTCCAGGGAAGACATGGCTTGGCAGTTCGGTCTGGACTGTTCCCATGAGGCACAGGGTCAGGACTGATTTGCATATGGCCATGTCGGAACTGGGGTGGCGTGGTGAAGCAAAATAACGATGGATTAAACCCAGATCTGTGACTGGGGGTGAATGTTTGCCAATGTGCAGCATTCCGTCCATCATCTTGTGTGTTTTGCATTTCGCCCTAAGTGGGAAGGGTATGCCCAGACGTGGGTCCCGTGCTCACTACGCCACTGGCGTCAAGCTATCCTGGCTGATGAAGGCTGGTAGCCTGAAACCGGTCCTAGGATGCTTGATTCCGGTCCAGGGAAGACATGGCTTGGCAGTTCGGTCTGGACTGTTCCCATGAGGCACAGGGTCAGGACTGATTTGCATATGGCCATGTCTGAACTGGGGTGGCGTGGTGAAGCAAAATAACGATGGATTAAACCCAGATCTGTGACTGGGGGTGAATGTTTGCCAATGTGCAGCATTCCGTCCATCATCTTGTGTGTTTTGCTTCTCATAATGACGCCTTAAGTCAGTACACAAAAATCAGGTTAGTTCACAATTGCCAAGTGGCAACACAAATCCTCCAAATGAACTGCATCTGCACATAAATATTGTGGGGCATATTTATATATTTATTAATAATACCTCACGCAACACAAAGTTGCTGCGCTGCATTGCGTAAAAGGGAGACAACAGAAACGCTCCATGTTTACATAGATATGGAGCATTTCTGCTCTCTCCTTGTGCGGGTGCGCTGTGTGCTACCTGGTTACAGCCAGGATTATGTTTGTGCAGGAAGGGAAGGCTTTCTACACAAAACAATCCTAGAGGCATTTTCCTCTTTCTACATGCAGAATGCAGCACATGTGGAAAGAGGAAATAGCGAGGAGAAATAAAGATATTTCTTCTCGTTACATTTCTTTTACAAAGCCACGCAAGGCGGTGCAAATCGCTTTGTACATATTACTGAAGCCTTTGAGTTGTCCTTGCATCGCCTCAGATCAACTGCCATATGAAGAAAAAAAACTCAAGCAACATCCCCCAAGGGCCTCTTGGGCAGCTTCTGTGCTGCACAACCTGCCCCAATTTTGTGCAATTGAATGTTTCAGAACCAATGAACATCATAGACACAACGGAACAACCTCGTACCCTTTCAATCACTTGAAGGGTTTCTCAAATCCTCTGTTTCATCTGAAAACCTCAATCTGGCTTGAATGCAAACCAACCAATCAAGCTACAGAATATCTGATGCCATATGTGGAAACAAAAAGCAGACCGAATCTTTTAATCAAGTAACTCAAAGCAAGCATTCTTAAAAAGCTATAAATGAAGGTATTCCTTGCTTTAAGATCAATCAGAATTAAAATACTAGAATAAGCAGAAATCAGGGTAATAACTTCCAGGCAGAAAACTTGGACATTGCTGGTTGCCTCCTACTGAGGTGAAGAACCTGGAATCCAAAATGGTGGAAACACCAGGAAAAGGTTCTACTGCAGCATCAGCCTCTTTGTATCTGTTTACTGGAGTGCTTTTGAGTTGAGCACCTCTGCTAGCCAGAGTGAAGCAGGCATTTTGAGTTGTAATGGAATACTGTGCAAAACAAAACAAAAAAGGTTTGACTGAGTGAATAACTACAGGCAGCTGTGGAAACTATAAGGTTTAAGTATTGATACCAAAGGTGACAGGCCCATGTACATTTTATTAGATTGCTTCTCTGTGAGGATTTTTAAATGTACCAGATACACACTTGGAAATATTGCCAGTACACTGCCAACAATGGAATATTCAATAGTTGTTTGGGTAAGAACAACACGACGTCGCCCTGCGCTCGATAAGGCTCAAATGAAGCACATTTCTTAATGTGCCATCCTTGTGTCTCAGCAACTAAAATGCTCTGGGGGAAACCCAGGTTGCTCCTAAGTGTTCCTAAGGCATATGTCCCCAGGGTCAGTTGATGCAACACCACTACTACAAGAAAGCTTGTTCTGGAATATTTCCCATACAGCAGATACTGGACGTGCCAGCTGGTATACACATTTATAGAACGAATCGGTGACATTTTCTGTAGCAGTTCCAGCTTTGAAATCACATGTGCAGCAGATGCCTTTTTTCCCTTAGACTTTTAATAAGATTTGATTGTGCTTAGTCATTCCTTTTTGGTCTGATTTTAGCCAAGACCGTTTGATTTTATGCATTTTAATATATTTGTATTGTACTTACTTATAGGACCTTTCAGACAGTCCTCTTCTTCCATTGATATGTTATTGTGTCATTCATATTTTTCTTCTGCCCACAACAGCATACCGCTGGGGTAGTGTGTCAGCCCACGTCAGCCATTGGCTAGCTTCAATGCGACTGACGCTATTCTGCCCTTTCACATAGAGCACACCCACACACAAGGTAGCTCCCTTAAATGCCAAAACTGCTATGGCAATATGTGCTTTTTGAGACAAAAAAAGTATTTGTGTTTTAAGTCATTATATTTTTTAGATTGATGAGCTTCACCAAACAATAAAGTTTTCTGAAACTCATGGCAACAATTAAAACCACAATCATTGGCAGTGCCAAAATACTGGCTGACAATGTCAGATGTATTTGCTTTGCCAAAGCTTGTTCAGGTGTACAAATACCTTTTTATTTGTATTAAAATCGTATTTATATTATACTTACCTATACAGATTTCAGCCAGCTTTCTTCATCTGTTGGTCTGTTATGGTTTCATTCACGTTTCTTCTACTCCTACAGCATGGGGCAGTTAGGAAGCCAACTTCAACCATTGGTTAAATTCACTGTGACTGACAGCATTCGGTCCACTCACAAGGAGCACTTCCAAACAAAGTAGTTCCCTTAGGTGCCAGGGACTATAATGTCAATGAGTGCTTTTTGAAATAAAAGATATATTTTTGCCAATGTTTTTCTTTTGGATTGATTAGTGCTTAGCAGCATCCCCAACATTAGAGATTTGCAAAAATAAAAGAACATAAACTCAAACAACACCTGAAAAAGCTAACCTCTGGTGGCCAAGGCCTGTTTCACAGTTGTGGATGGATACTTGTTCACAATATTTGTGAAACAATTTAAGAACCTATCACTGATGGTTTAACAATGACAATCGTAGCTCGATGACCTTTAGACTATAGTAGACAAATGGATTATTTCAGCGCTCCCTCTTAAACTTCTTTTGAATATTTATTGCTTTGTCTTACACATTTCCTTCACTCTCATGCACTCTGTCTGCTGAAATCGTAGCCTTTGACAAAAGAAGTTATATTTGAGGTGGTGCTGCTTTTAGATTATGTGTTCCCGAGTGACTGCCCTTTTTTAAGAATATTTCAAACATTCTTTAAATCATTTTACTGTTTATTGCCTTTAGATTATGACATTATTTTGAGGATTTGTTTAGAATTGCTGAAATAAAACTAGATGTTGCTCCAGGAGAACTAACCTTACAACCACTGCTGGTTATGTCTTGATCGTGAGACTGAATAACTCGAGATGGAGGGGATTTTGTTTGGTGCGGATTACCACAGGGAAATGGTGAGGTCATCCATCACAATATGTGTAGAAGATTAGGGATAACATTAGCATTTCATTAAAAATAATTGCTTTCCACCAAACGTGCAATTCTTTTGTTAAATACAAAGACATCAACCACATTCACCATTGGTCTCAAAAGATGAAGCCTTGCCTCTTTTTTTAGCTTACACAAGGACTGTCCAACATAGATCTCTAAATATCTGAGAAATATCAGTTCTTGTGTTTGTTGCACAATCAACTCACTCATTTTAAGCACACATCAGCAGGGCTCAATACTGCAGGCCTGATTTAGATCTTGGCGGATGGGTTAGTCCTTCACAACGGTGATGGATATCCAGTCCCCTAAAATATAAATCCCATTATATCCTATGGGATTTATATATCGGCGGACAGCATAACTGGCACCGTTGTGACAAAGTAACCCGTCCGCCAAGATCTAAATCAAGCTCCAAGTCTGTGAGGGTTGAATCCTAGACAGATTTTCAATTTTAACATCGACAATGCAAATCATTTCTATTTCGATGTTCTTTTGTAAAGGGTTCAGAGATCATAGATAAAATTGTGACCTCCCCTTAAAGCAGTCAAGATACATGCTTGGCGCACATACAGAATTATTTAAAAGGTCACTTTTCTAATATGTGTTTTTTTAATCACACAAAAGTAATCTGTTGTCCGACCCACCATTTTCCCTAGGAGCAAATCATCTTTTGAAGACTTTTTGGAATCTAAATTTGGTGACATTACAGAGTTTCAGAATACACCAACCTATTTGGAAACACACATGTCAACATCCTTTTGAATCAGGATTAAGACTGCCTTCACTTATCCTAATAACTGGCTACATGACCATTCCCTGCTCTTTGAACAGGTACTACACCATACTGCACTTTCATTAGAGTTTCACAATTCTCAGCCCAGCAGAAACAGGATCCAAAAACAATTGGTCTATCACACGTGACTAAAATCCACAGTACTTTGGCTATGGGAGTCAATTTCCTGACCTAGATTCAATGGAATCAGTTCCAGGACCTGGGACCTGCTCTGAGGAGGGATCTTCCCATAAAGTATTGCTATTTCCCAGAATGATTGACAGAATGTTGTGGAATGATCACATGAGAAATGTGGGAATCTTGTAAGGGATCAAGGGTTTATAAAGCTATCAATGGGTTGAATTATGAATGGCCCCCGGTGCCAGAGTTATTGGAAGTTGCTTCATTGTTTCACGACGAGAGACTGAAGGGTCCTTAAGTGGTAATGTGTTTGTCATATCAGAGCTAGATGATCAAATAAACAAAGCCCTAACAGTGCTAACTGAAGCCATTTGATGATGCTCTACATTCTTTCCTCTGTGGCCTAGTTATATATTACTGCATGTTTGGCTCCTGTAAGACCATCATTTCCCTTGTAAACACCCCCTATGTTTGATCAGTTCAAAGCAACCAACTTCCCATTGGAGTTCAAAGTCTTGATAGAAGAACATCAAATGTTGACTAGAAGGGAACCATGGATGCATGGCAGACAGCTTCATTCTGTGATGCCTCTGGGTCTCGGTATCAACCTTCTAGTACGGGATCACTCGTTCGTTGCTACTGTGAAACCACATACCCCATAACAGACAGCAGAGGATAGCTTCTCATCAGTAAAGTGTGGAACAGATGGAGTGTTGAAACGTATACAGAGATGTGACCTGTGAACTAAGTCTCTGCATTTCAGAGAGCAAGGGGAGAGACTAGAGCTAACGTAGGCACCAGACGATAAAACAACCAGTGAAGGACCAAAAGCATGGAAACAAGCTTGTGTATTATCCTATAAAAGAGCAAAAGCAAAACTGCAACTCATTTGCATATGGAACCTGTCATTAAGAAAGCAAGGATGTGGGCTGTTGAATTACTCATCCCCCAGTTACACCGCTCCCCCCCCACACCTTTTACTTAAAATTAACATGAAATCCTAACACCCTGGTTTGAGTGAACAATTCATATCACATAAACACAGCTCAGTATGTTGTGTTTTGATAAAATATTACAGATTTGCTAAATATGCTTTGTATATTAAGCAGGTGATCTAAAATCACAGTTGGTATGTTTAATCTTCTGTAGACTTTTTATATTCTGGCTTTCTCCTTCACACTATAGGCAGCGTCAAGACGCCTTAGGGCAAACGCCGCGCTTTACAAAATTGAAATCAAATCAATTCAAGTTGGAAATTATTGGATAATAATTAAAATCATCCTCTGTTGTGTGCTTTATAATTTTTTCACGTGGCTTTTTTAAATATGGGAACCCGTGAGCTATATTAGCATGACAGTCGCAGTGCAGCATGAGCCATAAGAATGCCTTAGTTCAGCAGATTGTGATCAGCAAATCGCCTGCTGATGAATGACAAAAGAAGCAAGAAAATACGTTTTATTCACACCCCAATTATCCACCACATAATTTTCATGACGGTAAAAATGTAATGTTGACTGCAGAGAGTCAGTGGTCAACGCAGAGCAATGTATTTACACTTTTTTCTCATGTTATGCTAATTAGCTAATTTAGCAGGTCTTACAGAGCTAATTCTTTCAATCAGTACAGGGCACTCAGTGAATGTTAGTGGCTTTGAAGGCAACAGAAAATAAACGCCAACCCAAAACTCCCTCAATTCGATGCATTCGTCTTTCAAAGCCTTGTAAATAGAGAAGGCAAGAAAGTTGGCAGCCAAAATGTAAACATCAAACCTGCCAGTAGATTCCTGTTCTTATTCATGTATCAAGATGTCGATAGAGACATTTACCCCTAGCATCAAGGAACTTTTCATCAGATCCTTTGCCGAGGCTATAATAACTCAGTTTCTGAGGAAAGCTGTATTCACCCCATTCTTGAACAAACTGATGGTTGACCCAGAAGTCCAGGCGAACTGCAGAACACTTTAAAATCTTCTTTACCTTATCAAATTCCTTTAAAAGGAAGTCACAAGGCAAACGTGGGCATATGTGTAAGGCCACTGGAATTAAATGTGATTGTGCAGTAGTGACGTTTAACAAATAATTATTGATTTATCACACTTGCCGCATAATCCACCAACTTCTGGACAATTTGCTGGTTTCAACAAAAGTCATTACATTCTAGCTGAAACTGATCGAACGTTATGCCACACATGGTCCCCCATTTGCAAAAGTTAAATGGTCAGCTTTCACTGAATAATTTCTTTATTCACGTTTTAAATTGGTTCTAGTGAGGTGAACCATTTGCTCAGACATAATTAATGTGTGGTAAAATGACAAACTAGCAAATATTAGTGCTATAGAATGTTCCTCAATATGACCCATAATTTGCCTTTTGATGCCCATAATTTAGCCAACAGTGCTGCAACCTTTATTCCTCCATTGATGCAAAATGACAGTGGCCCTGTACACAACCTACTTCACAGCCACCAATAAAGATCTTATCAGAGTAAGTATATATGAGTAAATACAGATTTGCTATTTTTAGCTCTACACTTTCATACGTTGAAGATATATGGCTTTTTTTCCCCCCAGATGTGGAGTTAAGAATAGTAAATCTATATTGCATGACATTGAAATCTGGGACAAAAATTGAAATTATATGGCTGGGCGAAGCAAATACTAGAACAATATTATGCAAATGACCTACAACCCAGAGATGTGTCCTGAGTACAGTTAAAAACCTAACATATGTAGGGGATTCGGGAATATCATCCAACTGAAAAATAAATGCTGTTGTACAAGGAAACAACGCATGGCATTAAATACTCTGCAAAGGTCTACCACTCCAAATCAAACACCAAGTGGATATAACCAGTTCATTAGTCATGGGCCCGGATGGTTTACTGCAAAGTAATTTAAACAACTCTGCCAAAAATCTTACTGAAAGAGTTTAATACATAAATAGGCACCAAAACACCTCCAATGGAAGAAATAGGACCACATTGACTGCTATTGAAAGATACTGCTATAGATCAGGAAAAAAAATCAAGAACAAATTTTAAATTGTACACAACATGCCTAAAACATTCTGTAACAAGAGCCTACTGCACATGCAGAAAAGAGATTTTCATCTCATATCAAGGACTATGTGTAACTACTACATAAAGAACATGTTTTATTATTTTAAGAAATAGAGTCACTGTGTGACACAACTGCTGGACTTAAAATAACAGGATAACACCCCCATCTGAGCCCTCCACAGGCTGAAAGAAGATACAACTTTCTCTCTTACATTAGCGGAAGGACATCCTCCAATCACATCCACCCTCTACTTGTGGTCTTTCTTCACCCAAGAGTACTTCAAGTTCTCAAATGCCCAGCAGAGGGCATTCTACAGAGAAGAATCTCCCAAGCCCTTGATGTCTTGAATGAATTTCATTGTCAGTCACTTACTAAACTACGTCCAGCTGTTAATAAATTCGTTCATATTGAACTGATCAAGCTCTGAGCTCACCATGTCATTATCAATACTATATTCAAATCGACTTGTCGATATATTCTTCAGAGAGCCAATTTCTTGGCTTGCTCCCAACATCGACCTTCATTATGAGGTAAAACGAGCCTCTGCTTGCCTTTGTGTGATCGATCTAAGCATGAATTTGCCCAGAGTACTCCTAATACTACAGCCGTATGAAGGCTAAGAAAAATTAGAACATTGGAATGTTGAGCGCTCTATTAAAGACAATGGAGTGCTCCGGGCTTCTACTGGCTGGTAGAAGCCAGGAGACCAACATTCCAATGTTTTTTTTTCATTTCACAGTTCTTGCTGTGAACAAAGGCATCTCGGAGTCCGAGGGGATTTAAACCCCGTCGGGCTCTGAGAGGCCATTGTTTTTACAAATTAGAACATTCTTCCCTCTAGGAGCGGAATCTTCTAATAGCCTTAGAGCCCTCGAAGCAGGCTCTACCGGCCATTAAAGACCTCGCTCCCTTGTTAGAGGCCCTCGCCTTTGGCTCGGGCCTTTAAAGCTGAAGCGGGCCTTTAATGGCCGGTAGAGCCTGCTACAGCGGGCTCTAAGGCGTATCCCACTGAGGTTCCCTTTAAGACTTTATTAATGCCTAGTTCTCAAATTCACATTTACATTATGCAGCTATCACAATAAAATCTCACGCCAGTACAGCAATGTGATGTGTGCATAATATGAATACCTAGCAGCTGAAATGTGTATATTTTTGTTGATGTTCAGGGCACACGTCTTAGATGATAGGGAGGCTTGACAAGCAAATTAAAAGTAGCTTTGAAAAGCATAGTGAAGCAGCCATGTAAGTCATGCGACATAATAAAAATAAGCCACTGATGGAAAACATTTTGCAAAAACAGTGTTACAATGTAAGCCAATTGTCCTCATCAAGTTATGCCGCATATGTCAAATATAAAACAAAACCCAAGCAAGGATTTCCTGAGGCTTAAAATCTATTATGTCAAACAGCTGAATATATTGTACTTCAGGCATGGATTGCAATTAAGAATTTGCTTACCACAGTAAATTTGTTGACTTTTCAATCATACCACTATCTATTTATTGGGTGTTCTAATTAAGATATGCAAAGTCCTAACACTGTCTAAATCAATTAGCATTGTTCATCGATACATGTGTTTTTTTGAAAACTCGCATTGCGTATATCATCACGCGCTGTACGAGCATCCGTCTATAACAAGAGCATGTTTACCGTTGGTCAGTCAGCCCATGGGGTGGTAGGTTTCATCATTATCTCCTGGCAGACATCTTAGAGCTAACACATGATCTCCTTATGGAATAAAGGTCTTTTTCAAGCAGCTAATTATCTTGCCAACCTGTTTTGCTATTAGTACGCTCAGCGTGTTTCGCGGAGGCAATGGCTTCAAAGGGTGCAATTGTGTGATAATGGCGCAAGTCTTGTTTACCAAGTTTGGTCGTCATGCATAGAAGACAACCCGTGTCGTCATGAACCACCCCCCAGCTCAGTAGCGGAAATGGGCGAGATCATTTGGTCCAATAGGATGGTAAATGAAATCCCTTTAACATATGATGAGTTGTTTATGGTTCTCTTTTATCTATAGGTCGACAGACAATATACTTATAAATAATCTGCAAAGGTTTAAATACAATGATTACGATTGTAGGCACTGGGATGTCAAACGAGCCAAGCCCAATGAAGGAGGAAGAGAAAGACAAAAAAGGAAAGAAAGAGGAAAACATAAAGAGTGAGGGGGAAGAAAAGTTAATAAGGAGAGAAAAGAAAGAAAGATGGGTTAAAAAAGGAAAAGGAATAATGGGTGGTGGAAAAAAGAAAATGTGAAATTAAGGGCGAAAGAAATGATTATTAGACGAATCTTTCAAGGTGGTGGGGGATTTTCATTTTCTGGCCACTCCCTTGAAGACAGACACAAGTCTAGAAAGCTGAATGGAATTGATTCTGTCATCAAATCAGTTATTTCTGCTCAGCGCCTCTTAGGAAACTTATTCTAAAACAAAATAGAGGGAAAACTAACAATTAGAAGTAACTATTCATCCACCAATGGTGTTCTCAAGATTAATGCATCTTAAAAAGATATGCTGTTCAGAATTGCCCTTTGTAGGTGTCTATATGTGGGCCACTGTAGCCTTCCCTAAAAATCTGTTCTAGAGGCACCACTGTGCATCGAATACACAAACTTGTGTATGATCTAACGGATGATGAATATCGCACATTTCTTAGGTGTGGTAAATCTACTCTCTTCTTCTTCTGCATCACAGTGCATTATCTATAAATATCACAGCCTTGGTGTTGAACCATACAACAGAGTGCGCCGCAGTGAAGCAAATCCCAGTTGGCGGAGCCATAATATCATAGCAACGCTCTTCCGTCCATTGACATGTACTCTGCATTCAGACACGTGGCGGCACCCAGAAAAACCGAACTGTGAGTGCAGCGCAGACATGGCTTCTGGGAGGTGGCCCGAGACTGATGATATCAATGTACTACACTATGGCACAGAGAGTAGCAGTAGGGTCTGAGCTTAGCAACATTTGCAGAGGAAAAATCTTCAAGTCATGGAGTTCCCACAACACCGCACCACTAAACAGCCACCACGATTTCTGGTTTTACACATTTGTATCGCGTATCATGGCCCTACGAATGTGGTAAGCGAGAAGTAGTTCTAAAAGGCCAGGCATTTTTTTCAGTGCCAAGTTCCTTCACCTCCTTTGATTGAAAAGAAGAGCAACTTGAGCATGAGAAATTCATGCAAATTGGTGAGCACCAGCACTTCTCTGAAGAAGGCAGCTGCTCTAGTAAAATGAGGGCTTGCACTCATTTCACTGATTTGCACATGACTGGGTCCCAAATGAGGTGGCATGGTGAGCATAAGAATGATGGGTTGGGTGCTACACCGAGTGATCGCCAGTGGTTAGACAAATTGCAAGCATTCCTCCCATCCCTTTTATGTATTTGATGCATTTCTATCCTCCCACCTCGAGTTCTTTTTTAGCACTTGTCTTGGGGCTTAATTATGGACCGCCAAACTCGTGGTTGCGTGGCGGGAACCACCAAACTGTCAGTCCAACCATGGCATTACGAGTGTGGCGGTCCCACCACCACCACCGCCTGGGATCCATTATCTCTCGGCAGTGGCGCAGCAGTCTGGGGCAGCAATATGCTGGCAGTGCCGCTGCGGCACCGCCAAGCATATTACGAGTTTCCAGACCTCCACACTTTTCATGATGGTGAGCCTGCCATGAAAAATGTGGCGGTCAGAAAAATAAGGGGGCCCTACTGCGCACCCTGTTGCCGCTGTGCATGGGGTGAATGCAGGGGGACACATGTTGTGCCCCCCCCCATCTGTGTGCCCTCCTGTTACTGCATGGCATGGACTGAAGCACTCCGTGCCGTGCAGGAACTTGCTTTGGCGGTCCCACAGCGATGCCGTGCTGAGGCTAACATATGCGCCTCAGCACGGCATCACCGTGGGACCGTCAAAGCATGGCCCGCCAGATGAGGAGAAAACTCCTAATCTTGCGGGCGGTCGAGTTTGGCGGTGTGGGAGCGGAACGTTGGCGTGGCGGCCTGCTCCCACACCTCCAAACTTGTAATCAGGCCCTTAGACTTGTGTTAAGAATGAAAGCCAACCAGAATCCTCAGAATGCAGGAAGTACCTACTGATGATGGATCCTACAGCAATCACAATCAGAAGACAGCTCAATCAGTGCACTGGACTTTAGCACAGCAAAAACAATAGAATGTAAGAAAAGGAAAAGGAAGCAGTGAGAAGTGATGGAGGGTAGGATAAAGAGGGTTAAATTACAAATCCATGTGTCCGAGTACTATAGACATTAGAAGCATCAATAATGCAACCTACAGTCCTCATATCCATAGTCTGGGGTTTGGGACCATAAGTCAATATGACGTCCCATAACGAGAGGTATTGACTGGCTCAGCAAGAGAGCTACAAAACACAAAAGGTATGAGCTCTTCGTAGGGAATAGACAAATGTAGAATAACCAATGTGCATTGATGATTTTTAGGTGAAAATCTGGATTAACGGCTATATGGTATACAGCTGACCTCTCAAAATGCTTGCATTCTAGTGTGGATTCATGAGTGGGTGAGCGGTTCCCACTGTCCACTCTCTGAAACAGTAATCCACATTTGTGGTTTAAAATCTACATTGCAGCTGACACTAGATACTGTGAAATAGTGTGTGCACCGAACTTGAACAAGGTGCGCTAGAGCAATACATCCAATTAACTGGATTAATAAAGCAGGTACCTTACAATATGTGCAGACAGAATGGGTCACTATTAATTAAGAACAAGTACTTTTTGCCTTTTCAAAATATCTGCCTTCAGCGGGTGCAAGCATATAGAGTTGCACTGTTCCTTAGGAAGTCTTTGATTAAAAAATGGCTGGAATTTAGGCCTGAAACAAAGAATTCAAGAGCTGCGGAGTAGGGGTAATGAAACGTTGGACTATCAATTCCGATCGCTATGTTTTAGACCATTCAACTCAATTAAGTTAATGACAACCTCATAGGTCTTAGTCCATTAGTTTTTTTTGTTGTTAACTTACTAAACGTATGTGGTGTACACTTCTGAAGACCTAAGTGTCATTACTGCTCTGCACTTGTAGTCAAAATCTGAGTGCTATTTACCAATTCAATCCCCACTATATGACTACTGTCAGGTTTTATACACAAATATTTTTATTTATTACGCAGGTACTCCAATAAGCAGTTTCTACCCCCAAAAAATTAATACAGACAAAAAGTCAAAGGGAATGTTTATAAGAATAAAATCCCTTCTATTGTGCTGGTTAGGAAGTCTGTTTACACTTCATAAAGAGCATCTGGGCAGTAGACAGCATAATTTTCAAGACTTGTGATCCCTGAGCGGCAGGGGGGATAGCCGAAGTTCCCTACAGAGGCCACCAAGGCTGCTGTTAGGTCCTGCTTCCTTGGAGTGTTATTAATTTCAGCACTGTGTCTCTGTTCCTATTCCTCCTTTTTAAACTTCTAGCCTCCACCCCACGATAAGGAAGAAAATGACCGGGGCAGATCCTTCACCGTAAACTGGAACTGTCCCTGATCGCTGGAGTGTGGAGATGGACTGGTCTTCGGTAGAAACTCACAGAATCATCTGTTTCCAACACAATCTAAATGAATGACACCAGTGGTGTAACTCAGGCCCCCGCAGTCCCTATGGCGCGGGGGGGCCCCAAGCTCCGAGGGGCCCCCTCAGGACAGTACTCTGGCCAGAGATCGCCTAATTGAGTCCGTTACGCCGGTGAATGACACCACTCAGATGTGAGAGTTGTGAGGGTTACATCCCTAAAATATCCTTAGGACACTATTCAAAGCATAAGAATCATATGGAAATACTCATGCGACCTTCTTTGACTTTGACATAATATGGGTAAAAGTACCCCTTACTTGGGAAACTACTTTAGTCCTAATCACACTATAAACATTGTGTTTTTTTTCACAGTGGTACGTATGAGAATGTAAAAGAGTTCCACTGTAGTTCTCTTTTACATATTCTTAGATGCCATTGTGAATGGACTCCAAAACATCTAAAATGGAAATAGTATGATAACATTTAGGGAATATTCATATAGGATTAATGCAAATAGGAAGACCAGTGCCATTTTTGAACTTTTACTACTAGGGAGTTGGATTTTTCGAAGGCACATTCACAAATGCATGTAAGAGTATGGAAAAGAGTACTCCTGAAGTACTGCTTTCCGTACTCATTACTGCTTTTGTAAATGGGCTCACTATTTTCTTTGTGGTTTTAAGTCTGCACATTTTTATTGACTTGCTATGTACATCATCGCTGTTTGATTATCCTCTTTGGTGCCAGACCAAGTACAGAAGGAAAACATTTCTTCAAATCCTAGTAAATTGACATTGTAAAATTAGGTTAATGCTGAGCTGCTCTCAATGTTTTTCTTGGATCCCCTCCTTCATAAATAGAACACGGTAGACATGTGTAGTTGTAGCAAATTTTAATTTAAAGAGCGCGAAGGTCAAAGGCGATACTGACAGGAAAGACTAATGAACGTGAGATTTATTGTGCATTTTGCATCACCTAACGAACTGTGTTTTTCTTAGTTGATTAAAATGGCTGGGATTTGACATTCAAGGGATCCGGATGTCAGGCCCGTGAGTCTCTGGAGAGTAATGCTGACAGTGTATGTGGACAGATCTTTAGAATCAGGATTGCAAGCTCAAAGAATCAATGGTGACAATCCATATGAATACGCCAGTTCCATATCGATCGCAGCTATGAGGCAGCTTGTGTGCTACAAGATTAAAGCATAGTATTTTATTTATCTATTGTAGGTCCATATCAGAGACTGCCCAAGAGATGACTTTAGGATGCTGAATGCTCAATGGCAGGTCATCGAATGAGTCAGCGGCAGGCCTGTAATTTCAGGCACAGGATGAAAGAGGCTAGAAAGCTTATCCAATGGGACAGAAATGTGGAGCTTTTAAGACTTGCAGTGAGCTAAAATGTGAGCAAAGGGATCAGCAGGGATAATGGAACACAAGAACTTTTATTGTACTGACTGACTTGATTGGAGGCTGATGATTTAAAGAGGCTGTGGAATGAAAAAAAGTGTTTGTTTGTTTTGAGTACTGGTGTGGTGGTGGTTTCAGAAGTTGGATTCTTGTATAAATACTTAACAAACTGCTGTGGGATTACACATGTTAGATTATATTTGTCGTTTTATTTTTACACAAAAATGTATCAATATAAAGAAAATATTACAGATTTTTTATATCTGCGTAATTGTAGGTGCTACATAAAGTAGGTTTTGAGCTTTTTTAGCCAGAAATAGTTAAAATAAGTCTCTTCTGGGATTCTGCTCTTAGGAGAAAGTTAATTTAGAAGCAAATCCAAATTTATTGCAGATTTTTTATCTGCAAATTCATCATTCTTTTGTCCAAGGGCATTCAGGATGGTCAGACACAAGCCATATTTAATGTATCCACATATGTTAAATGCATATATAATCATTTTAATTAGAACTCATTTAGTTATCAGTGCTATTCCTGAAAATATGTCACAGATCTAGCGCTCTTCGAATTATGATGGACACAACTGTTCAAGTGCTGAAAGATATAACTTTGGTCAATCTGCTGGTGATTTTGCATAGTGACAATCCCTGTTATCTAAAACCATGAAACCCAGCTGTTCTAAAAAAAATCCCTTTCTATGACATGTTTCAGAGATAATTACCTCCAACTGTCAATTTCTAAATGTGCTTGAAATCTCTTTTGAAACTGGTGTTGGGGTTGTTGCATGACTATCTGTAAGATACTGATGTCAAGTATCTGATGTGACACAGATGTCTGTGGAGGTTGTTCAAGATGTGTTGCCTATTAAACATGACCACACATTGTTGATATCTATATTGTTAGACTTGATCTCTAAATTCAAAATGGACATTGGATCGATTGGAGGGCCTGGCACCAACAGATGATCTGGAAGTAAACATTTAGGGGCCTATTACGATCTTGTTCCGAAAGCATCCAACCTTAGGTCGGAGGCTTTCGGACCAAGATAGTCAGTTTCAATTCCGACCGGCTGATTACAATACAGCCGGTCGGAATTGAAACCGCCCGGTCATTCCGGCTGGATTTCGACAGGCTGACGGAGGCCATCAGCCAGTTGAAAGCCGGCCCGTAATCCATATGGATGGCGTTTTATGATGTCCAGATTACGATGCACGGTTTCCAACAGGCTTTCCATACCGTACTTTCCGCCTGTCGAAAAGTGTGTTTGGGGGGCTCCTAGCAGAGCCCCCTTCTGTTTGCAGCCTCCGGTAAGTGGCCGAGGGGACACCTATGGTGCCCCCATGTTGATCCCTGCACCTTGTGGCAGGCACCTTGAGGTGCCTGCCACGGGGTTCAGGGATTAACACAATCTCCCATTTTTCAATGGGAGCTTGTGTTACTGCCAATTTACGGCCCTAACACAAGTTTCCATAGAGAAACTGGAGTATGTAACCGCATCGGAGGTCAGTCGTTCCCGAGACCACGACAGTGTCGGGTGGACTCAAGTCCGCCCTACATCGTAATCGAGCTCTTAGAGCTTGTATAGTGATTTTTTTTAAATCAGGAACAGTTTGCAAGTGTGACACACACAATTACAAATTAACCTCTACACACCCATTTGTCTCCTTTTATTTGTGATACATTTGAGGACACACAGAGATATTGTACACTGCTGTGGCTTACTGTTCCAGTCCTTTGCTGATAACAAAAAGCACATGTGCTCTTTTAGCATGAACGGTGAGAATATTGACATGAGTGACCACAGCATCAGTGATGATTAGTCATAAAAATGGAACCCACTTCATAGGTTTTTTTTATGCACTAATCATTAAACCAGGGAGGAAGCTGTTAGCATACAAAAGGAATCCCTTTCACCCTTTGACCAGTGGTCTGGGACATGGCTCATCTTGCCACTCTGGAAATGTTGTCTTAGTTGGAAGTGAAAGAACAGGTTACGTAGGCAGAATGCAGCACCAGATACTCTGAGGCCTTCAACTGCCTGGTTAATAGTGAAATGAGAGAGGCACACAAAAGACCGAACTCCCCCACCCCTGGCCACTAAGGGCTTTTTAAGTGCCCGGCAAACCCTTATACGTAAGCAAAGCTTTGTTTGCACCAGAATATGGATTATAAGTGGTGCAGCAATTGTGCATGGCAATTGAGTAACTCAACCATGATTTTCACCAGGTAAAACTTGCCACAATCATTTAGGTTAACTGAGCAAATTCTGAGGGAATATATGTGGTATTACAACATATTCCTCAAACGGTAGTCCAAAACGAGGAATGGTTGCAAATAGCGTGCTCTGAAAATAGCACACAACTTGGTATCAGTATTATAACTTACACAATTACCACCCAGTATCGTGCACCAATCAGAATGGGGGGCCCGTTCTATTTACCCCAGTTGCCCTATGGGCTATAAGGCACATATTCTTTACCTGCAATACATCATATGGGACAGAGACAGTAAAATTGTCCATCTCAGCTCTATGTTCTTTCATATTATTTGGGCTTTCATTTTTTATCTCACTTAAATAACCTTATCCTCTAGCATTAGTGTTTATTCACTGAGCATTTGAAATACTGTCTCCAGTGTCAGCACTGCCATCTATTGTCACTTGTCCCGAATAGCAAACCTTTTTAGATAAACTTCAATTAAATTCACACACAAAAAACTTTCCCAACACGGAAAATAAAAAAACATGTGAAAACGGTGCCAGAATGGGTTGAACAGCAACATTTACTCAAAGAAGTGAATTATACAGAATAAACATAAACGCCTTACTTTGCCATGATAAGTAGCCGAATTCTCTGAAGGAATTCTCTCCCAGCTAGCGAAAACATTCTTTTAGGAAGAGATCATATTATTTCTGCCAAATTCATTTGCCGCGCCACAGTAAATGAAGGAAAGGGCTGTCAGGTATCCAGCGGGCTCAAAATTTAATAAAAGTGCAGTGGCTATAAATCAAACACCTTGTTTGCCGGGTTCACTTTGAATTTGTGAGTTGCCTGTGGGACAACCAGCCGCAGAAGCATCGATGGAGACTGATGCTAATTGGGCCATTTTAATAAGGCGGAAAACATTAAAATAATGAATTCATCACCATATCTTTATTGGCTGTGGTGATTGCACAGTTTACTGTCCAAATACGCATTTTGTGTCAGAGCACAAATTGGCAAGAGCTATTTTTGTAATTCTTTGGGGAAAGAAGGGAGAGGAATATAGATTTCTGTGAAAATAACATCAAAGACGATCATACATAACAGCAGAAATAGGAATCATTGCGTTATTTATGTACATAATTAATATTCCAGGTTTGTTTAACATTTGAGGACAAGAACACTTTAAATTATTGTAAAATATACAACTCTCGCCTTTTCTTTCTCACTTGCTGTTGAATAATCTCCTCTTTTTTGCCATGTTTGTGTCATTTGTACATGGACACAATAACATGTACTGATGATATAATCATAACATATAACACGGGTTGAATAATTGATCAATAACATATGTGTCTACCACTTCCTTTATCGACCTTCATTCTTTTGTAGAGTTTGGAACTAAAACGAATTACTTTGATCTATAACCTGTGACAATACATTGACCACAGGAACTCTAACGAAGAAAATAGTATTTGCTTCTCCAAAATGAGTATAGGACAAGGATTTCAGTTTACTGTTCCAGATCATAAAGGTAGACCCTTTACTCATCTACGGATGGAATTTAAGAGCTATTTAGTAAAAAGGTAATGTAGAGAGACTGATTGTTAAACTTTCTAAAGTGGGTTGCAGACGTAACAGTTATGATGAACCCCCACCAACTAAGGATCAATCTTAGGTCTGGCCTAGTGGCAATGGCAGATTTCATTGGGAGAAAGGAACGCTTGCTGACCAGAGTAGTTTTGTGTCTCCATTTGTTGACTTCTCATATTCAAACATATAAGATCTAGCAGTCTTACTAACAAATTCATAAATAAACTTACATCCATCTGTATATACATAGAGGGGGGTTTGCGTCAGCCCTCTTCATCCATTGGTTTATTCAACAGTCATCCATGTTTTGCTCCATTCACCTCAGCATGTGGCAATTGATCCGGCCACTCCAGCTGTTGACTCTCTTGCATTGTTAATGATGGCAGCCTGCATGTTTTAGACAGATGTGCATATGATTCTGCACCTCTGTCTGAAATGAAGTGCACTTTCATACCAGGGCTGGTAGGAGGGAAATATTGTGCCAATGCTTTGTCCTTTACATTCTTTTAACTCAAAATCAGCCATTATGTTGGGATACATACATTGCAGGTCTAATACATGACATTGTGAAATGTCCTTTACATTCTTTATCATTTTTTCAGTCATCCTTGTGTTTAAACTATAACTTTAGGCAAAACTAATTCAAAGCTAATAGCACCTTTTCTTGTGCCAAAATGATCCTTATTTTTCTTACATATGCATTAAAACTAAAATGTGTTTCTATTCCTGTTATAAGTACGCTTGCCTGCTGAGAGGCAGCCATAATGTTGTATTAAAAGTTTATGCAATGTGTAATTTGATTCAAATTGAAAATTTTTGCTGCAAGCATGTCATTGCCATTTTTAGGTGACAGCACATTTTTCTTCTTTTCTTTTTGTGACATATTATCGGGGAAAAAACTATTATTTAAAAATGAGGCGTGCTCCAGCAGAAAGGCACGGCTGGTTGGCTTTGTCAATGCTTGCTAGCTATTGTCAATACCTACATCTTACTTGCACCAGAAGTACATGGCCCTGATATAAAAGTGTTCTCTAAATAAATTTGAAGTGCAAACAGGAGCTGGAGCTCAAAATAACATATGTTGGCACAAACTGTCCCTGGTGCGGCTGTTCACTTTTGCAAATTTCGTCAGGTAAAACCTGGTGCAAATTGCAGAGGTCATTAGTGGAAAATACCAGTTTGCACATCCCAGACAGCATGAAAGCATACACAATTTCCACATATTTCCCCCTTTAGAGGTGTGCAACTTGAAAGCAGATGCAAATTGCATCTACTAATTACCCCACCCTGTGCAAATGGCAATTAAGTGGTTGCAAAATTTGCACCACTTGGATTTGAGGACCCTAATTGTGTTCCTTAGGTGTCAAATCATCTGTAAGTAGACCGCGTCAAATGTATTCCCGTCTTTAAATAAAAGCGTTTTTTTTAATGTTTACTACTCATTTCAAATTGTTACAGCTAGCATGGAAGACAGCTATTAGTTATTAAAAAGCATTTCCTGCTATGATATACTTAAATCTTGTACCATTTGCATTACAGTGGCATACATACTTATTTACATATTTAATTCATTTATAGTAGGAAAAAATATTCCCCCTACGTTTGGCAGTCCGTGATCCATAATTAGATATTATAAGTGTAGTCTGATGACATCTATGCACAGATTACTGTATTGGAACACCATCCTATGGGGCCAGCCTTCACCTTTCCTTTTACAAATATTGTTATGTTCTGTAGCCTAATTAGTTTAATTGACGTCCATATTAGCTACTGACTCTCAACTGGTGTCTTACTGTCCCACGCTTCCATGTCAACATTCCCATTTTTGCCTTCTAGCTCTCCCGCCTATGCTCAAAAATTCAAGTCTTTTTTTATGTTGATTCTTACTTTCTTGCCCTACTTGAATCTCCTGTGACAGTATTTTGAAAAGCATGCCCCTTTAAATGCCCTGAGTTTTCATTGTTTGCAACCAATACATTTTCTTGTTAAAACTGATTAACGTCTTGGGCTCTTCTGACAATGTAATCAAATCTAAAGTAAATTAGTGGCAGATGAATCCATCACTGGCCAGGTAGGTTTATGAAAATAAGCACTGTTTGGCATGCAAGCTCAGTAGTTCTGGCCACATAGAAAACCACTTCCTGCCTCAATTCCAGTTTTCATCTGTTGACCATAAAATGCATTTTTCTAGTGTATTCCTAGAATTAATTATATACACAAACACAGCATACCATGTATCAGATAAAGAAAGGTACTGCATTAACAAACATCAGCACGCGTACTTATGTAAATGATGATTTTGAAAAATGAGCTCTAGATTACTATTGAAGTTTTATCATGAAGCAATCATTTTTAGTGAAAATGATCAAGTGTTTGACTGATTACCTCATTAATTAGATCCCTTCACGGCTCAGCCACCAGGGTGGAATAGTTATCCGTCCGCTTCCTACCTTTTCTGGTGTAAGGCCACGGAGGGGTTGGGGGAGGTGGGGGTCATATGTTCACTTGTAAACCCCGAAGATGCTTTTGCTGCCTATGAGTATTTTATGGGATTTTCAGAAGATTTTTTAAATATACCTTCAAAAATTCAAAGTCCCTGCCTGCATCAAATGTAATACTACAGTTAGTTTCACAGTAAATGTAACTTCCACGCCGAAGTCAAGAAGTCATAAGAAATTTTATGTAAAGTGTAAGGAATTTATCAAATGTTGAAAAGATCAGAAAGAGGAGGTAAATGCTTTTGGTTAAAGGTTAGGCCAAGGGGATGCTCTTGGGCCCAGGCACTAGAATGCCCAGTTATACTATACCGCCTAACTCCTTTTTCAGCATTGAACTTCTCTTGGAACATTTGGTTATAATTACTAAAAAGCAAATGATCATATATTCTACAATATTTAGCTTTTTAATTAGTGCCATGATCCAGTGTGCTCAGCTACTCATGTTATATTAAAGTAGCTGTTGAATTTAAAACATATCCTTGCGAATCTGGGAGTATTAAATAATCTGGTTACAGCAGGATAAACTCTTGGATCTAGAATTCAAGCAGGGCACTTTGTTCCCACTGCCACACTTTCCTCATATTTAAGCATTACTACTGTTCCTGCAAAGCTCGCTTCAGTTACCAATGTAACCAGAGTAGCCAGAGACCTCCTCGCCGCGGCTGTGGCGAATGAGGAACGTTAGCCACAAACTGTACATTTTCCAGCCCTATATTTCCAAGTTGAAGAACAGCAACCACCCAAGTAGAGAGACACCTTCTAGTAACAGTCCGTTCATTGAAAAACATTCCAATTCCATTCTACCAGAAGCAAACTCAAGACCACGGCAAGAAAGATTGATTCCAAGTTACTAAAAGGCAGGCCCTACATTCCTGATTAGACGATTCAGACATTACGCCTCATCATGGTCAGTTTGTGTGTAGTACCTTGAAGCCTGTAGATCTCACATGTGACACTAGACCATTTTGGTGGTAGAGCCTCTTCCATGCATGGAGCATCACCGTAGAACCCTCTACCGCTGAAACAGGGACTCACTGAAGGCCACTTCATATTCAGAGGCATACTTTGCTATCGAGACCACTAGTTGATAGACCATTCTCGGTTTATTAGTTTCATTACATCTAGTGCCTAGAAGCCATTTAAATGGCATATGGTAGGATCTCGTCCAAACACCTGTAGTGCCCCACCACCCCCCTTTTTACACTTCTTACTTCGCCTTTGTTCTTTTTTTCTTATTGCTACTATATACACGGTGTGAGTTTAAGGATCGAAAATATGTACATAGCACAGTGTTTCCAATATTCTGTACCAATGCTTAACTTGTATAAAAACAGAAAGTGCAAAAACCACAGTTTTTCTTAGGAGCCTGGCAATGGCGGGGCATAATACAGGGGATGCCAAATACGAAGGCTGCTTAGTCATGAATCCACCTCATGTCAATATATTTGCAGAGTGTCTTTCTTCCTTGTTTTTATCCTTTCCCACTGGTTTCCTAACTTTCTATTCCTCCTTTCTCCACTGTCTGCCCTATTCTCTCTCTTTGTCAAAGTCTGATGATGAAAAGCATTGGCAAATGCAATAGCTCGCCTTTGAGGCCTTTTGGTTTGTCATTGGTTTTTAGCCATGTTATACAGCATCCCTGATGCTGTGCAGCATGGCTAAATATGAAAACAAGCACTTGCAAAGCCAATAGGTCTCACCTTTAGGATCTATTGACTTTGCCAATGGTTCTAGCTGAGCTGAACTGCATGGGTACTCATAAATATTTTCTCAGGGGCCATAAAGTACAGTCTGGGTTGTGCTTGAGGGCCGCATCGATGCTGGGCCATCCCTGGGGAGACAGGGAGGGATAGGAGATTATCTGGACAGTTAAAAAAAAAACACCTTTTCAAAACAGCAAAATGGGAGATTTAGAAAAAAACAAAAGGGGATGTATTTTTCCCATTGTCTTATGTTGAAACCGAGGCAATTTCAGGAGGTGGCCACCTAATATAAAGCTAGTTTTTAGCTTAAAAAATCTGGAGCCTCCCGCCTCAATCGGCGCTATAGAAAAAAAGCCCAGAAACAGAAAACGAAGTTGCTTGGTTAGTAAAAATGATGGAAAAATCGGAGCTCAGGCAGCTTTTATTTCTCTACTGCTTTTTCCCAGAGGAATGTCTGCGGGCCGCAAGGAGAGGTCTTGCGGGCCGCCAGCGGCCCTCTGGCCATACTTTGAGTACCATTGCCGTACAGCGTCTCCCATGCAGTGCAGCATGGCTTTTAAAAAAGACGCGCAGCTGGCCAGGTCATTTTGGAGGTGCTTGCACCAAGCCTGCGGGTCTCTACAAATGATGTGAGCTTTTAGTTTCTGTTTGTCAATCCGAGTTGAATTGGCAAACAAAAGAAGTAGCGCAAGTGGGGGAAAGCAACATGGGGAAGGTAGAAGCAATGGTGGGGGGGGCAACATAGAGGGGAAAAGCCACGCTCAAAGAAACAAGGGGGCACAGGTGGAGGGAGAGGATCATGGGGGGGCCAAACGAACAAGAGAGTGCACAATGCAGAAGTTGGGGAGAGAAGCATGTGTGAAAAAGCAATGTAGAAGGTGGGCGGGAGAAAGAACATGAGCAGTGAACATGTCTGAGTGGGAGACATGCGTGAGGGAGACAGCAGGAAAACAAATGCACTCTCTTAGAGTGCTTAAGAAAAAAGAAGGGCCTGAAAACGGAGCAGTGAAAGGACACGCTTAGGCAAGACCTTTGACTATATGAGTTGGATCAGCAAATTAAAAGAAAGAAATAGAGGGGTGGAGCAACACAGAGGGCGTCAGTGGGGAACAATGCAGAAGTGAGAGGGTTCATCATGCAGGATGTGGGTGGGGCGGGATTAACATGAGTTGGAGGGGGAGGAGAAGCAATGGCAACAGAAAAGGAGGAGAGCAGTGGGGGAAAGCAACAAGGGTAAAAGGGCAATGGAAGCAACACGCGGGCAGGAGTGTGGAGAAGAAACAATGGGTGAAATAGCAACGTGGGGCAGCTGGGGAGAAGCACATCAGCGAGAAATCAATAGGGAAGACACAAACGGGAATGCAACAAGGAGGGGGCAGGTGGAAGCACATGGTTGACAGTGAGCAATACAGAGAAGTGCAGAGGAAGAGAAGTACATGAGGCAGACAGCTGGAAAGCACATGTACTCTTGAAGAATGCTTATCAAATAACACAAAAATAGTGCTTGAAAAGCAAGCAGTGGAATCATATCCAGCCAATCAAAAGAGATGATAAAGAAGCAAAGCTCTATGGGAGGGACCAACACAAGATTGAGAAGCGGGGACACAAATAAGAAGCAGGCAAATGAGAGTGACAGGAAAGCCACCAATGGTGCAAGGGGAAGGCTCCAATCCCCTGTATGCTTTTGGTAAGCCCACAATATGTCTTTTGCAACCAAACAGCTGCACAGTCTGGCAGACTTGACCTAAAAAGGAAGTCCTGGTCCCCATAAATCAGTGCCAGTGCCCATCACTGAAAGAACGTGCACAAATTAAGCACTGTTCTGTTCCAAACTGGGGCACCTCGGCTGATCAGCATAGCGTAGTATTGCGTTTAATCAGCGATATCATAGATTTCCGTGAAGAAGAACTTGTGTCTCCTAATCCTGATGTGTGTAGCTCTTAAATCAAAGAACCAATAGAAGGCTCTTCCACTGATTAATGTGCAATTACACAAACTAACTAACTGTACAGCGTGCATATTGTATCAGAGCTCATTCAATATTAAAATGCTCAAGTTATCTCACACGGCGTAAAGCACTGAGCAGGATAAGTGGGAAAAGGAAGATATGGTTCATAGAGGTAGCAAACATATCTTATAGTGTTAAATGAAGCCCTCAAACCACATCTATAAATGTGTTTGCAGAACAAACGGCTCTCTGGTGTAATTGGACTTAAAAGAGCTCAGGGACAAGAAATATTTAGGTAGTGAATTTTCTACTAAAAATGCTTCACTCCATTGGAAATTAGCTTTTTTTATGCCATGCTATGCAACTCAGAATGACGGCAACGGAAAATGGGCACTTCTCTAAAAATGACAAATGCAGCCTGCTGCTCTGGTACCGCTGAGACGCGGAACAGTTTTCTACTGAAATACGCTCAAGATCCATTATCTGAACTTATGTTAGATTTCATGGTGTTTGAAAGTTTTTAAGCTGTTAAACCAGCAAATTCTCAACGAAATCATTTAGAATAAATCATTTTTTGAATCCTGCAGAAGTGAGTGTTCTGCTTGCAGGACTGTGGATTGAAGGCCCATGTTGCACAGAATAAAACGCTACTATTGCCCATTTTTTTACCCCAATAATGATCATTTTCCGATTGATGGGTGATTACCGTGGTTGAGCAATATTTTACCAACTGCCCTCGAGCATGAAGACCACCTAACCATCAGTTAAAAGCTATTACAGAGAAATTGTGTGTGCCTGCAGCCTGACCAGCATTTTTGCCCCTTCTTAATGAGACAAAGAAATGCCGCTACTAAATTTATGGGTTTTTAATCCTAGTACATTTACTGATTAAATTTAAACCCACAGGACTGAACCATGAGGAAGAAGGGGGTAAATCTAGGATGGAGTGAATTGTTTTTACTGGACAAGTATCCCTGGCTTCTGTATTAAGCCAGAGTCAGTTTCTTGAATAGAATATCAGAAAGTAATCAATAGGAAAGCCAAACTCTTCTCTAAGCACCTCAACTCAACCTGCAAAAATGGATCCAAGAGTGTATGTAAAGCAGTGAATAACTGAATGAATGATTCTTTATTGCATACGTTTACTATTCGTTTATTATTTTTATTCTTGGAATTCTTAAACCACAGCTCTGCGGATTACCACAGTAGGTTTTTTTCAAGAGTCTTCTGCAGTTGCTAATCCATCCATCCATCCACCCTTCTCAGTCCACACGCACTTGTTCCACCCACCCTCAGAGACATGTTTCGTCGCTTCTTCACTACGTGTGCCTGTAACAGCATGCGTGCCGTAAATACAAATATTGATACACATTGGGCCATAGCATCATCTTCATCATCTGAGGCTTAGCTCGTATTCATGGGGCCAAAAATTAACCAACGCGAACAGTGTTTCTCCCACGTGAGATAAAGCAGCAACAGGAGAGATTCATTTACTTCAGTTTACTTTATTGCCATAGATGCACTTACTCTCTGCAAACTGAAAATTGGTGCACCACCCTACATAAACCAATCCATCAGAACTCTTGCGGAAAAAGAAGGGAAACGTACATGAAATATTATTCGTTTCAACTAAGTTATGCTGCATTTTGCTTTCAGGTGCATTGAACATGCAGGTACTTGTTTTCCCTCAAACTTTTCTCTGCTCAGGTTAGATACATCTGTCATCAAAACTAAATCAAAAATACCCCTTTCAGGGTATATGGAATACGCTGGACCTTTTTATTTGCGACCCTTCCGCCGAAAGGGAAATCTCACAACCACCTACTGACCACTAATTCTTACTCTTTTTATCATTTCTGACTCTCGGGGCCTCCATGCACATTGTATCACATGACTCCCCCCTCTCCTTCCTGCCCAATTACTTACCCATCACCCCCCAACACTCCCCTCTCTTTCCTTCTTTCTCTCTTTTTTGTTTATGGCATCATTGGTACACTTGCGGAAGATATACATCTGGCAGTTCCACCTGGTTCACTTCACCCAGTCCTACTTGATCCACATAGCCAGGTTACCAGCTGCTTCTATTGCTTCATATGGACTGGATTTATGTCTATTGTTACTTCATGTCGTTATCATCTGTATTTGTAAGTGCCACATTATTGTATACCTCGTGCAACTGTCAGATGTTGAATCTTTTTCTTCTCCCTCCTCATTTTCTCTGTACTGCTTTTTCTTATAAAAATCAATTAAATTTATTGAACAAAAAAACTAAATCAAAAAAGTGTCAGTAATAAAGAGAATCTGGTTAGGTTTCTTGGAGTATGATTGGCAGCAGCAGGAGTGTGCACTGAGCTCTGATAAATCTTGTACTACTGGAAGAGTAAAGTCAACTGAGCAGACCAATTTACCTAAAATGCCGACGGTAGGCCGGAGTGCCCGACACATCTCTGTTTCTAAGACGGCCTTTATAGTCTGTGTATACTGCCACTGTACAGGAACTGACCTTTCTTCATCAAACTTGGTTAAAAAACTCTTAAAGTCACCTGAAATGTGTGGATCACTTGTCCATGGGGACAAAAGCAGTTCCAACTAAAGCTTTAAAAAATGGCAAAACGATTGCCATACTTGTAGCTTATATTTTTCGTAAATTCATACTTGAGGGTAATAAGCTCAGGAGAGTGAAAACCAAAAGATGTATGGTGTTTCACAGTAACAGCATTCACTAAGTCCCAGGGCCCCAAGTGGTCTGACAAGAGAGTAGACCGAAACAAATCTAGGTGCAATTTTGTAAGGGCCTTTAACTGGTTATAGGATCAGTGGGCATTTTAGATTTGACCTTTGAGAGGGCAATTTAGGTACACGTTTGAATGTATTATTCAGGTTCAGAGAACAGATCTGCTGTCGTTCATTCAGTAAACCCAGTACCCAGTCCAGACAGGGGCGTAGCTTGGTCAGTATGATGGGGGGGGGGGTAAGCTTCAGATTACCCAACAATCACGCTGAAATTTCTTGTTAAAACACATTATATGAGAAGTAGGACACGAGGGGGGCTAAAGGGGCAGTGGGAAGAGAGGAGAGCGGATTGTTAGGGGTACTTAAAATGCAATATTTTTCAAACTAATCAATATTTTTTAAGGTCTTCAAAACATAGATGAGAGAGAGTGCGTTTGTTTTTGTCAGTTTGGGCATGTAAAACTCCCAGGTGAAATCCGACAGACATTTCATATTACCCGACCAAAAGCACTTGTACCCAACTGTTTACTAGAGAATACATTTTTTAGGGGGTTGTAACACCCCAAACACCCCGCCCGGAGTGCTTCCCCTGGGTCCAGAGCAACAGTCTTGTGAGATTCACAGGAACAGATGGTCAGTACCGGTGTCTCTCTATTGCAAAAAATCCTATACTTGCTCAAGCAGAGGACCGCTTTCTATTACCCCTGAGCTAATGTTTAAGCACACAATGCTTATTTCCTCTGCATCTGCATAATGGTTGTAGACTGGGCAATAGGAGGAGGAACGTATCATTTATTCAACTTTTTAAGCTTATTTTCAAAATGGCTAAATAGCATGGGGGGCACTTTAACTCTCTTGTTAGCCAACACCAATGTGCATGTTGTGTTTTCTGACCCTATATTTTCAATGTTACACAGGAAACAACAAGTCGCAGAATGCAGTATGCTTGCTGTTCGGTTAAAAAGCCACGTTTGGGTGAATGTGTCTCACGTGACATGTGTAAGCTCAGCAGTTACGCATGCCCAAGGAAACAGATAGACTTCCACCAGCAAATCATGAAGCTTTACACAACATATAAAGGGCATTTATTTTTACCATCACCTCGTTACTTTAAATGGCAGTCTCTCTCCCACTGTAAGCAGCTTGCTATTACTGCCCAAATCCATCAGTTCATAACAGAAATTCAATAACACAACACATGCGTTGACACAAAAGAAACAGCTAGTAAACACATCAATAACTTTGACAGCTGCAGCAAACTGAAAGAAATATTAAGGAAAACGAGTCCAAATTTGAAAACAAAACCCTTCTGAAAGTCGAATATCTTCACGATAGCGTGCAGAAAATCCCCTTAAAACTTGGCTCCAACAATGATGAAGTTTCTGTTGTGGTTCTTCTATTCTGTAGGGTCCAGGCCTCAGTGGTCCAAGGGCTGTCACACTTTGGCTGTTCCAACTGACTTTATGCTGGCCTCACAAAGCATCTAAGCAACAAACTTCAATGAATCGTGAATGGCTGACCTCACACGACAACACCACCCTTAAAATCACTGCGCTGACTGTTGCAAGGAGACTCTCGTTCAAAGCACTCTGCAGCACCCACAGTACGACACATAGCACCTCTAAGTAAACCAGTGCAAACATTTTTTTTAAATATACATGCAAGGGCCCGAGGTATTTCCAGGTCACTTCGCGCAGTAGGGATGGCTTGACTCTACGATTTTTTTTTTTTTTTTAGTATATTGAACACTTTTTCATAGTTAGGAGCTCTGCTCAAAATAGACAGCGCCTCCATGTGGTAGACTGTCATAAGTAATTGCCGGTGTTTAGAAATAAATGGCGGTGCCAAGTACCGGCAAACACCGCTACAAATTAAGCACTGTATGAAACAAGTATAATGCAATACTTTTTGAGGGAGTCAAAAAGCAGGAATTGTAGACAGAAAATATTGTGAGTATGTTTCATGGTCATTCCTAGTAAGGCGTTTTGAGGTAGATGGAAGAACCTTGTCATCATCATCATCATCATCAACTTTATTTCGCATCACAGAGATGCATAAAAGTACATTCGAATAAAAAAAAACCATTTCATTGCAAGCGGTACATAAAATAAAAACAGTGCAAATTACAATCAGAGATTAAAAAGCAAATAGCAGCGATCAAAATTTAGGACAGTACAATCGGTTAAAACGATGATTCTTAGGATACAATAAATACATTGTTAAAAACCTTGCGAGTTCGCCCAGCAGCCAATAAAAAAGAGGCAAGTGCATAACAGACCAATGGGGTTTCTAGTTGGTAAAATAACGAGAGGGCTAAAACTGGGTTACACAAGGAAAATTTCTTTAAAAGTGGGATAATGAAAATCTTTCTTTCTGCTTTGTACAAAGTACAAAAGAACAGTATATGCAAGAACCTTGTAATTGACCAATTCTCTGCGGGAAACAGCGTTTACAACGCTGGTAATACCACGCGAGTACGTTACAACGTGGACGTTACATCGTCAGCGTTGTTACCACGCATGGCATTACATCGCAAGTCGTTTCTACGACTTGCGCTAGATGGCGCGCAACACCAGGGATTGTGTTGGATTTTAAATCCAACACATTCCCTGCTGTTGCGCTAACTGGAGTAGGGATAGTAATTTATACTATTCCTAAGTCCAGCGCGCCATCTAGTGCAAGTGGTAGAAACGACTTGCGATGTAAAGCCATGCGTAGTAACAACGCGGACGATGTAACGTCCGCGTTGTAACCTACTGCGGGGTAATGGATGGCGTAGTAACGTCATACATTCATTGTCTGCAGATTCTGTAATTATAAAAATAATCCATTCTGCTTGTACTTTGCAGCTGTCGAGAATTAAAAAAAGATTAAACTTTTCAAACCCTTTGTATACAAAAATGTATTTCAAAATGGTTTTTATTGAGATTTAATAAGACAAATAGTACAAAAGCAGTACAGAAAGAAGAAAAAACAACAATCGCATAATGGGGTATGCAGAGTGAGAGACGGTGCAAAACGATTTGCTATACCATTGTGGTGTCATGGTAACATAGTGCCTTAATATATCATGATATCAATAAGCCATAGTAACCGTTGTTGTCCAAATCATTGTTTTTAAAAATTGGGATCTCGACTTGTACAAAGGCATCAAAATTCTACTTGAATGAACACTGGCAACATGTCTGTGCTTGCTCGTTCAGAATTTTTTTTAATATGGTGCTCAAAAGGATGAATTCTGGCAAATAGGTATATTTTAATAAATTAATAACAGCTCGATGTAAAGTAAGTGATCAGTTTGCGAAGCGAAGTGCTTTTCTTTAAAGACTTTATCCTGGTTATAATATATTATTTTGTATTAAAGAAACTTGTGAGTTGTGAGCACCTGGTATTGTAAAACTTTTTAAATAAGGTCTTGAAGGAATGCTTTTTAGCAAACAGCTGAATTATTCACTATTTAAGTGACTTTCCTTTTATAGTCTGTTAGTGATGCATGGCGGTATTAATATAGTTTGTGCTATTTATAAATGCAATGTATGTATTAAGGGAATTTGTGTCTTATCCTTTTGATGTATTCGGGATTCAATCAACTGTAATGATTTTAAGTAATTAGAAACAATAAGGACTATCACTCACTCACTCACTCTCATGCCACTGGATTGACTTTTTTTTGGCACTCCATGACCTTGTAAGGGCTACAAAGTGCTATTTAAATGAAACGTATAGAGCACCATTTTGGTCATCAATACAAAAAAAAAAAACACTTTAGGCATCTGAAGGTGTGTGGAAAGCACTAAATAAATAGTAATGTAAAACACATCAGCATGAATGTCAATTCACCAAAATACCGGGTGTAGCGGAAGTGACATCACACTCTTTGCCCCACCCCTTATGACATCACAGGAAGTGCCCTCACACAACCATTGCCACTGGTGGCAATCCATGAAGTGACATAATTCAACTTTAAAGGCCTACAATAAAAGCAAATTACCCTAAAAATAGACAACATTCTGAAGCAGATAAAACTCTCCAAGTTCCAACCCATAGATAATGCACAGTGTTGCCATGGTATGCCAGAGGTACAACCACAATTGCCCAAGATGCAAGTTATCATAGTCAAGGAGCACAGCCACCACATCGCCATGCTCAGTCTCAAATGCCAAGGCGCAATCAAGTGCCGGACACAATCATCTTTTTCCCAGACATAGCCACACATGCCTGGGCATAACATCCTAAACCAACTCCAGTGAGTCTTTGGCTAAGGCATAACTAAAGCTTGTCCATGAGCAGGCCGCAGGGCTTGGGTGGCCCTCTATGGTCTCAGAGACCATCTGTTACAACTGATTGGCACAGGGTAATAAGAACATATTGCGCCCTGCTGTACACACACACACGTCTCTGTGACAAACAGCTATTGGTATTCATTGTTTCTTGCCTGATCTTATGACGTCATTTCACTGCTTTTTTAAATACCGCCTAAAACAAAACTAAAACCTAACTTTCGCAGAATAACAGTGCTGAGAAGCCAACTAAAAGAGCTCCATGCAGTGGCAAAATGAAAGCTGAAGGGAGCCAACCCCCATACAGTCACCTTGCCTCTCTTCTTGTGGCACTATCTTCCTGCTGGCACCAGCCCCAGTGAGTTGTGCAGAAATGTCATCAATATTGTTAAGGTCTAAAGAAAAACTGATAACTATTTGACATCAACATGTCCTGTGGTAAGTGTTCCAGTATGGTACACTGTAAACAGACTTTAGGATTATTGTATTACCAAATTAACAGTATAGGGTAGGTGCTCCTCGTGTCACAAAAACTTAAATCAATGCAGCCCTTAAGAAAAGGATCTTTAGGGGACAATTTAGATATATATGGTAGCTAAATCAGCTGTGCAAGCCTCACATGTGCAAAACAGGATAGAAAACAATCATGTAAACTTCCCTCACAAAAGGTAGAGCACAGAAAGCAGTTTTGCAGCCCCCCCAACTAACTCTCACACTTCTACTTAAGACTATAAGAGCAAAACAAAGGTATAAGTTGTCGTCTTTGGAAACGCTCTTAAAAAAGCCTGAGCTTGACAATATTTTATGAATTTCAAATGTCAGTTAAAACTATGAATTCTATGATTGTTTAGACCCAGCGTGCATGGCATACTGGGAAGCAAGGACATAATATGTTGCCTTGCGGCCTCAGCCTAAGTCAGTTTTGCAGCTGGTTCAACAATCAATACATACACCGAAGCTCATTGGAAGAAGGAATTAGAATTCTTAATCCTTAGATTACATCAACCCCACCTTGTTAAATCAATTATTTAGAGGGTGACGTATTGGGGTTTATTGCGTGCACGCAATCCCAAAGCGAGCCGCGCAACAGCAGCACTAGCAATGCTAACCATGGCTGCAGGAAATACTATCAGAATATGCATTTTCTCTATTTTCCTTCATTAACCAGCTGACTACCTTGATAATTAACACATACGCTGAATGCAGGGCCGGACTGGGAACCCAAAGCAGCCTTGGCAGTTTGTAGGACCAGACCCTGGGAAGAGGGGGTGCAATTGTGAAGCACTGCTGCTTTTGTTACTAGGGGCCAATATAGCAGCACCGCTACAAAACCGGCCCCCACAGCTGCAAAACCGGCCCCCACCCTTCAGGAACACCCGATGCCCACTACGACCAGTCCGGCACATGCTGAAGGCCTCTGAAAAAAGTGTAGAAGAACTGCCCCAAAGGTCCACCTGCGTATAATGTATGGGCTTTCGATGATCAAAAAACACTGCTCTCTCCCCACTGCAGCTATGCTGGCCCCTTTCACTCAAACCAAAGCCGCTTGATGAAGTAATAAAAAAGCCATTTTGATTCTATTGCATGCAAAAGACCCGTTTCGGGTGGAGACTCCCAATTTTTGAAGCATGAAAAATGGCTCCATTTTGGCTGTCTCCCGCCTAAAATTGCCTCTGTTCCAATAGATGTCAATGGGGGGAAATGCATTCTCCTGATTATTTTTTCAAATCTCCCATTTTCCCCTTCTGAAATGTTGGTATGAATTCTATTGCACTCCTATTGAGTCTGCTGTGAGCCAATACCGCTTCACATTTGGTGCTTCACTCGCCTCACTCTGAAGGATCTGGCCTCGGTAGCAAGCTTCTTGGTGTCTTTGAGTGACCTTGAACTACCAAGAATTAAACCGATCCCAAAAGAGTGGGACGGTTACAGCACAAAAGAAAAAATGCATTCCTTAATCATACCGACATTGTTCTGTGTTGATTAATTGTCCTGTCTTTCCAAGGCCACGACCAAAGGGCTGTAGGAGTTCCTCACATTCCAGTCTCCAGCATAGGGCTGCCATGCATGCTAACTGTAAACAAATGTAGGAAGCAGACCTTATTGCAGTACGCCAGTGTGTGTGTGTGTGTGTGTGTGTGTTAGGGTGTGTGTGTTAGGGTGTGTGTGTGTGTTAGGGTGTGTGTGTGTTAGGGTGTGTGTATGTGTTAGGGTGTGTGTGTGTGTGTATGTATTAGGGTGCGTGTGTGTGTTAGGGTGTGTGTGTGTGTGTGTTAGGGTGTGTGTGTGTGTGTTAGGGTGTGTGTGTGTTAGGGTGTGTGTATGTGTTAGGGTGTGTGTGTGTATGTATTAGGGTGCGTGTGTGTGTTAGGGTGTGTGTGTGTGTGTGTATGTATTAGGGTGCGTGTGTGTGTTAGGGTGTGTGTGCGTGTGTGTGTGTGTTAGGGTGTGTGTATGTGTTAGGGTGTGTGTGTGTGTGTGTGTGTGTGTTAGGGTGTGTGTGTGTGTGTTAGGGTGTGTGTGTGTTAGGGTGTGTGTATGTGTTAGGGTGTGTGTGTGTATGTATTAGGGTGCGTGTGTGTGTTAGGGTGTGTGTGTGTGTGTGTATGTATTAGGGTGCGTGTGTGTGTTAGGGTGTGTGTGTGTGTGTGTGCATGTGTGTGGATGCCTAAATAGAGGGTCATGGGGCACTTTCCACGCTATATATAAACTATAAAAGAGCACGTAGGTAGTCACACACAAGAGCGTGGCATCAATATGCTAAATGTTATCAGTCATACTTTAGAATACTCAAAATGCAGTGCACACCAGTCCATCCTGTCTGAACTGAAAAGGAGCTGATATGTGATGTTCCCCTTTGCCTCAGTGCCTACAATCCACTGAATTCTGCTCCAACAAGGTACAAGAGTGATAGCAGCGAATGGCACAGAGATGAGACATTAGACATTTCATATAAAATATTGAGAAAGGATTCTTGAGATCAAAGGCAGGAGGCCTGGAATAGCGAGCATTGGCAAAGCCAATAGGTCTCATTTTGGGGCCTACTGACTTTGCCAATGGCTTTTATCAATGCAATGAGGCATCCTCAATGCTGTGCAGGATGGCTAATGAAGAATTTAAAAAGTCTATGACGCAACCACCAGCCTCATTTTGTAAGCGCGCGCGCACGCACCATGCATGCATGCGCCTACAAAATGAATTGAGCGTTTTTTGTTTTAATTTAGCAATCTGAGTTGGAATAGTAATTATAAACAAAAAAACTGAGTGAAAGCATTGCTGTTAATGCAGATGAAGGGGTAGCAAAACAACTCAAGGGGAAGAAGTACACGTAGGGGGTGGGGAGAAGAAGGCGGGCAAGAGAGAGCAACATGGAGTGCACAGCGTAGGAGAGAAGAACAGTAGGGAGGCTGCTGGTAAACACATGCACTGTCATGGAGTGCTTAAGAGCAAAGAAGAAACTGTTCCTTAAAAGTGAGTAGTGGCAGGACACAGGTACATTTCAAATGCTTTAGTGGAGGGACAGACACAAGATGGACAAGGCAAGTCATCAAATAAGCAGCAGGCAAATGATCATGAAAGCAAGACACGAGACAGAAGGTCAGGGCACTCAGAGCCTGCACCAGTCAGTTTAATATTTAAATGATCATGAAAGTAAGGCCAAAGACTAGTCAGCCTTCAAAATATATTTCGCAAACAGACAGCTGGTCTGTCTGAGAGGCAACAGAGTAAGTGATTTTAGCTCCCACACTGTTGTATATTTCATGCGCTGAGATCTCACGGAATGGATCATAGTTAATCACTCAGAAGACTTGCAGGAGTCCAGTGGGTCTGTTTTTTAAAACCGGTCGTTTATTACCTCCTTCCTTCTGTCACCAAATAGGAGCCTGAACTTGCTTTTATGAGTTGTGATGTAGAACTAACACCCTCATCTGTTTTTCCTTTTCTGATGCATTATCTTCCATGTCTATCCAACCAATGAATAGTATGTGCCAAGATGGGTCAAATGAGATCACAAGATGCAGGACTCATGTCACACTGATTAATTACAGATGATGGTTGCAGAGAATGTGATAGCTACCCTGCCTTAATCTCCCTCTTCATCTCGGCACCATCATTAACACCATCATTAGCCTGTTAAAAGGTAATAAATGGAATGATCATTGACCAGCTGACCTATCAGATGTCTTCTCACATTTGGCCCATAATGAGCTCTGAGCCTTTAAATCTTTGCTGAAATATATATATATATTTTTTATAACTATATTTATATACACACATATATATATATGTGTGTATATGCACACACACACATAGGGGTGTTTGCCCAGACCTCTTCATCCATTGGTCTGTTCAAGTGTCATTCAGATTTTACTACCACAAACCGCAATATACATCATAGGACAATGGGTTAGCCCACTTCAACTGTTATATCTCGTCACTATGGTTGACAGCATTTTGCTTGTTTAAATGTACAAATCCCAATAAAAAATAGTTCACTTCAGTGCTAACTAAGCCTTGACTTTTATTTCTGCTTTCATTTTGTTTTTGCCATGGGTCATATTTGACGTATGTTTTACAAAAATATCCATACCACATTTAGTTGACAACAATTTTACATTTTCTTACTTTACATTTTTTTGTGATGGTTAGAAATTAGGTCTCTAGATTACAGAGGTGTGCACCGTGTCCGAGTAGGGACCACAATCCTAGTCAGGGTAAGCTAGATACACATTAAAAGCTAACCTGTGCTCACCCTCTGGTAGCTTGGCACAGAGCAGTCAGGCTTATCTAAAGAGGCAATGTGTAACGTATTTGGGAAACACACACACACAGTAACAAAATAAAAAACAAAACAAAAATACTACTCACATGGATGGAAAAATAGATTATATTTTTATGGGTACAACAAGACCAAAATGACAAAAATCTAATAAGTAGAACCGGAGTAATGAATTTTCAAAGATTAAATCAAAAAGTAGTGCTTTGAAGTCAATAGCGCTAAGGGATCACATGAGATTGTGCTGGAGCGGGGCAAATCCAAAGTTCAGGCCGACCCAGATGGAGGGCAGGCCAGCTACAGAACTCATGCAGGTCTTGCTGCAAAAGTATCTTGGATGGAGCAAAGCATTAATGTTGAAGTCTCGATCCGTCGGTTCTGATATGTGCAGGTGATGAAGAATCCCTTTAAGATGCAGGCACTGTGTCGTCGTCAAGCCGCACAGTCTGTCGAAGCGATGCCGTGGATTGGCTCCTCCATCGGCGTCAAATGGCAATGCGTCAGTTCCGATCGGCGCAAAGTCGTCACTGTGTCAATTTTGATGGTTCTGCACAGCAGAAATCACCTTTTAAGTGCCCAGGACTGTATTGGCACCTTTTGGCATGACTCACAGATGGCAGAGTCCAGATGCTGTTGCAGAGTTGAAGGAAATCTTTGATGGCCCTGAGACTTCAGAACAGGGGGCAAGCCCTTGGAGTCACTCTGAGTTCAAGTGACATGGGTCCAGCCCTTGTCCTCAGCAGGCAGCAGCGAAGCTCAGAAAAGCAGAAAGCAGTTCCTTCAGAGCAGCAGTCAGACATAGTGGCAATCCTTGTAGCACAGCAGTCCTTACTCCTGGCAGAGTTCTTCACAGGTCCAGTAGTTTACTGCTTTGGTACGGTCAGAGTCCCAGTACTTATACCCAAATGTGCGTTTGAAGTGGGGGGTGACGTTAAAGCAGGTCCTTGAAGTGCACAGGCCCCCTTTCATCCCAGCCCTGTCTGCCAGGCTATCTGTGGGGTAATCAGCCCTTTGTGCGGGGAAGAAGGACACTGCCTATTCAGGTGTAAGTGTCAGCTTCCCCTCTCTCTTCCTGCTTAGGAAGAGCTATCAGAATGTAGATGAATGCAGATGAGGCCTCTGTCACACCCACCCTTCCTGTGTGTGTGACTGTCTAGAGGGAATGCCCAAAGTGTAGCTGTCACCCACCCCAGATGTGTATCGGAGACAGCCTGCAAGGCACACAGAGCAGTAAGAGCAGAGAAATGACCACTTTCTAAAGTGGCATTTCTAAAAGAGTAATGTAAAATCCAACTTTAACTGTAAAGAGGATTTATCATTACCAATCCAAAGATATGAAACAAGATGTAGCTACTCCTTTCTAATCAGGAATTACAGCTTAAAAGTGTTTAAGGAATTCCCGACGCTAGCCTCTGAGAGGAGTGGGCCTCAAAGTAGTGAAAAACTAATTTAGATGTTTGTCACTACTAGGAAATGTAAAACTTAAAAGTACATATCCTACCTTTTAGTTACACAGCACCCTGCCCTTAGGGCTACCTAGGTCCTACCTTAGAGGTGACATGTGTAATAAAAAGGAGAGTTTAAGGTTTGATAAGTGGTTTCAAATGCCAAGTCGAAGTGGCAGTAAACTTCACACACAGACCTTGCCCTGGCAGGTCTAAGACCGGTTTGAAAGGGTACTTGTGTGGGGGGCACAACCAGCGCTGCAGACATACTAGTACCATTTAGGATACAGGCCTTGGGTATATGGTATGCCACTTTACAAGGATCTTACAAGTAAACTAGATATATCAAACAGGTGTAAACCAATTATACCATGTTTAGAGAAGAGAGCATATGCAATTTAGCACCGGTTAGCAGTGGTAAAGCGCTTAGAGTCCTAAAGCCAACAAAAAGAAGGTTAGAAAAAGCAGAGGAGGAAGGCAAAAAGTTTGGGGTGACCCTTCTGTGAGGGTCATTTTCCAACAATGCACAATTTACAATAAATAAATTAAATATTGAAGTCTTGCCAATGCTAAACCTATTGGCATTGCCAATGGTTATGTAATTTTTCTTTTTCTAAATTGCAGGTGATGGGGTTTGAGGTTTGTATGATTTGGTTTGCTATCTTTCAGTGCACAGTTCAAATGTGGATATATTACAGTAACAAATCGTCAGAAGAAAATACTAGGAAAGAAAGTGACCAGATTAAAAAACCTGAGAAAATGACCAGGTGGTAAGGTACCACTGTCAGATATAGTGTAATATTGATTGGGTCTACAATGAGGTAGAGTCTGTCTAGATAGTTCCTCTGTCAATATGTGATCGGAGTTTCATTAGGTGAATCTGTGTATGTTGTCACATAGTCCCTTGCGTCTTGAAGGATGAAGTCATCCTTCTGATAAAGTCCTACGCTTTTTGAAAATCTCAAATCAGGGAGAAAAGCGAGCTAAGATGTGGTCCCTTGGATAGATTTCTGTTTATGACAATCCATGGACATGTGTGAGAGTATTCCCAGCTGAGCAAAGCTTCATTTGAACTTAGCCTATGGGACCATCGTTGAGTAGAATACAGCTCTGGTTGACAGATAAGCTCGTATCCCCAAAGCTTATGAAATATAGCGCATGGTATAATTCCTATTGGCCCTTAGAAAAATCAAGACAGAGACATTTGGCAGTAAACATAGCTAACGAGAGCTGTGTCTTGGATATCAGGTACCAGGTATGCATTTAGATATACAGTTATGGTCAGTGCAAATCAGACTTGGGTCTTTCCTCCAGAATTCCCACTTAACACCCCACAGACATCTATAGCCCAACAAAGGCCTTTCAGAACTTGATCTGAGATCACATTTCATAAGAAAACTCCAGAAGATTAATCTTTCAACACCCATTTATGTTCTATCTACAGAATGGGGAGTTCTGCAGCCCTAATACGCAGCAACTAATAAATCCCTGTTCCTTTAATGCAGGAGTGTGTACGGGACGCAGAGGGCAGGAAATCTCATACACGGTTCCCTTGTTAGTGTGACTCACCATCCTGATGTGTGAACTAAGTCCAGTAAAGAGGAAAGAAGAGAATGTTCTGATTAAAATTACCAAGCTTGGACCTAAGGAAACTCAAACACCTTGAAAATTCCTCTCTACCTTCAGCTGACGAACCAAAACCAAGAGGGCAAATAAACTGGAGGAATGGGAAGAAGCAAGTGCTGATGACAGGAAATACCTTCCGAACCCTGACTCCACACGGACACACACACAATGAGTAAGAGCTATAAATACAAAGGAGTCTGTTAGAGGGCAATTGAGGGCATTGATAAAGAATGTACATTTTAGGTGGAATTGCCATCTTCTGAACTGGGAAGTTATTACTCTGTGATTTGGCATCAAATTATAAAAAAGTGAGGGTGCGTGAGGGCCTATCGAAATAGATGCACTGTAAAATAAGTTAATACCATCAAAAAAATTAAGGTGGTGACCTGGACATGTGAACTTCTCAAAATGGGGTTCTCAAACAATATTGAAGCTGAAAAATGCAGATTATTGAACTCATACTCACAAGGAACAAAATGTGGAGATATAATTAATTTTCCATCGACTTTACAGGGATAAAATGTGTCAAGTTAAAAATACATGGCTTATTCACAAATGGTAAACCTGTCTCTGGTCGCCATCTTACATGAAGTGTCTATCCCTTAATTAGTCGTGGCAGCCATAAAAAGCTACTCTTGCCAATTGAAGGCCATTTATGGTCTGATCATTCAACTTCATAAAGGCATTTCAGTCTTGGAAGAATCGAAATTGGAAAATATTTATATTTTGCAAATTGGTGAAAACATAAATGCCCCAAAATGTGTATGCATCGCACGTCTAAAGCTCAGGTATCGTGTAACTAGCAAAGGGCCCTGAGGTAATGCATCTCCTCTATGCGCTATACAATCAAGCAACAAAGAGAATCATGGCATTGACAGCATCATTGAAATGCCGCCGCCTGCAAAGCCTCTGATGAATATTGTCTGCAGCACATCACGTTAAAAATTGCCCATGTTCATTATATTATTTCATTTCCAGCAAAAAGAAAAAAGAAAAACATATGTTTTAAATTACACGAAAGTACGTTTTCCTCTCTTAAAGCAAAGGCACATCCCCCGAAAAGGCATATTTAAATTACACATTTTTATTTAGTTGAAGGGGATAATCAATCAAACAGTACACAGTTAAGAAAGCAATTCTGCAGTTTTCCATTTTTTTTTTTTTAAAGGGTATGCTTAAGAAACACACTGGGAGAATGCTGTCAGTTCGCAGCACAGGTTTCCGCTCGCATTTATTTTGAAAACTTGGAGAAAAGCCAAGCCTTTAAAATATGGCTGGTTTTAAAAGCCTGCTATTACTTTGTCAAGCAGACCTAAAAACCTTGTCAATGCTCCTTTAAAACGCCGCCGTCGCTCTTCCCTCCGCAGTCAAGTTCAGTTCTGCGTGGATGTGTCGGCCTCCTGCACACTCAGGTGCAGCCGCCGACAAAATGGGGGACTGTATTTCACACATTAATAGCCTTGATCGTACAGTTAGCCTTGATGATTGATGAACGAAACGTGCGCTGCAGAATGCGCGCGCGCGCTTTCGTCCACGCCTCCCCTCTTCCCACAAACCCCTTTCTTGGTAGCTGACAATTGGGCCACCGCCGGCGCGTGCTGGCAGCGCGGCAATCACAGTCGCGGTAAGTCTGAGCACCCTGCTATTACTCATTCCATTTTCTTCCTACACTATCCAGGGCTGGACTAATGAAAGCAGAAGGCAGCAGGACGGGTGACAGGAGTGGCATGGGAGCCCCTTGCGCGTGACTGGAGCCGCGCGCGCCCAATGAATAGTCAGGGCTCTATTTTTAATACGTGCCGCTTGAGCCGGATCATATTTCTGGTCGTTTCCAATGAAAGCTAATCAGAGAGCAGCTGGTCAGTGTAGGTGTCCGTGCCCAGCGGCCCTGGGCTGGCGGTGCCGAGCTGTGGAGGGTCGCCTTATCAATGACGTTTGCCTTCTGAAAGGCTTCTCTCATTTGTACCTATGGGCCAAAAAGATCTGAAGAATACATTTCTCCGAGTGCCGATGTCACTGCGCTTCTCCTGTGACAAATCTTTCAATCTGTGATATATGTCTGCGGCAGCAGCTAGAGAACAGGAACAGCATCCCTGCTCAGCTTTATGGGCGGCATAGGTTATTTATGCAACTCTCTGTATCACTGGACATAAATACCAACTCGTTATTGCACTGTTTACTGCCGCATATATTGCATGTGTGTATGAACATGCATACAGTGCAAACCGAGCTACGAAGCAACAGTGAGATGCACACGTGGCGTAATGGCCAGAGCTGCCGACTTTGGAGCCGAGGAATATAGGGGCTCATTACGATGGCGGAACGATCGCCACCGCCGGGCCGGCGGTGGCGATCGTTCCGCCATCATATTGAGATTTACCCACCGCCATATTAGGATGGCGGTGGGTATCGCGGCGGACGCAAAGTCCATCCGCCGCTTTTCCGCCGGTGGCAATCGCACCGATTGCCTGGCGGGCGGAGCAGGGCCACTAATATGGTGCACCAAGTGGTGCCTGCCACGCGGTGCAGGGAAATGCGGTGCGGGCACTTTCAACATTGCAGATGGTGCTGCAGCCAGCCCGCAATGTTGAAAGCCCAGGATGCGCCCGCCAGTATGGTGGGCGCATCCTAATTGCAGTGGTGGGACCGCCGCATGTCTGGCGGGCGGTCCCAATCACCGCTACGGTGGCGGGCGGACCAAGTCCGCCCGCCATCGTAATCAGCCCCAAAGTTCGAGCCTCGGCTCCACATCCTGTGATTCTAGGCAAATCACTTGATTCCCCATGCCTACCAAACTGGGGCTCATGTAAAGTGCTCAGTACCTTCGGGTCGAGCTTGTGCTATATAAAACAAGCATTGGCATAGCCAATAGGTCTCGCCTTTAGGACCTTATAAGTGTTTAGCTGTGCAACATTTGATGTTGTTGACGAAAGGATATTGTGCTGCAGAAGTAAATACTTATAAGGTCATAAAGGGGAGATATATTGGATATGGTAATGATTGGGTTTTTTTAAGGACAAGAAGTGATTTTAGGCTGCGGCTGCCACTTAGTGTACCGTATTATACGTAGACGTTGTAGCTATATTTGAGAGAGGTAGCGAGAGGTAGAGGGGTGTATAGAGGTAGAGAGAGAGCTAGACAGATGTAGAGATGTAGAGAGAGGTAGAGAGGTGGACAGAGGTAGAGAGAGGTAGAGAGGTGGACAGAGGTAGAGAGAGGTAGAGAGGTGGACAGAGGTAGAGAGGTGGCGAGAGAGAGGTAGAGAGAGAGAGGTAGAGAGGTAGAGAGAGGTAGAGAGGTAGAGAGAGAGGTAGAGAGAGAGGTAGAGAGAGGTATAGAGGTAGAGGTAGAGAAAGAGATGTAGAGAGGTAGAGGTAGAGAGTGGTAGAGAGAGAGAGGTAGAGAGAGAGAGAGGTAGAGAGAGAGAGGTAGAGAGAGAGAGGTAGAGAGGGAGAGGTAGAGAGGGAGGTAGAGAGGGAGAGGTAGAGAGAGAGGTAGAAGGAGATGGTAGAGAGGTAGAGAGAGAGGTAGAGAGGTAGCGAGAGAGAGGTAGAGAGAGAGAGGTAGAGAGAGAGAGAGGTAGAGAGAGAGAGAGGTAGAGAGGGAGAGGTAGAGAGGTAGAGAGAGAGGTAGAGAGAGGGAGAGAGGTAGAGAGAGAGGTAGAGAGTTAGAGAGGTAGAAGGAGATGGTAGAGTGGTAGTGAGGTAGAGAGAGAGGTAGAGAGAGAGGTAGAGAGAGAGAGGTAGAGAGGTGGAGAGAGGGAGAGGTAGAGAGAGAGGTAGAGAGTTAGAGGGGTAGAGGGAGAGGTAGAGTGGCAGTGAGGTAGAGAGAGAGAGAGGTAGAGAGAGGTAGAGAGAGAGGTAGAGAGAGAGAGGGATAGAGAGAGAGAGAGGTAGAGAGGGGTAGAGAGAGAGAGAGGTAGAGAGAGAGAGGTAGAGGGAGAGAGGTAGAGAGAGAGGGAGAGGTAGAGAGAGAGGTAGAGAGAGACAGGTAGAGAGTTAGAGAGGTAGAAGGAGATGGTAGAGTGGTAGTGAGGTAGAGAGGTAGAGAGAGAGTTAGAGAGGTGGAGAGAGGGAGAGGTAGAGAGAGAGGTAGAGAGATAGAGGGGTAGAGGGAGAGGTAGAGTGGCAGTGAGGTAGAGAGAGAGAGGTAGAGAGAGAGGTAGAGAGAGAGGTAGAGAGAGAGAGGTAGAGAGAGAGGTAGAGAGAGAGGTAGAGAGAGAGAGGTAGAGAGAGAGAGGTAGAGAGGTAGAGAGAGAGAGGGAGGTAGAGAGAGACAGGTAGAGAGTTAGGTAGAAGGAGATGGTAGAGAGGTAGTGAGGTAGAGAGGTAGAGAGAGAGGTAGAGAGAGAGAGAGAGAGAGAGAGAGAGAGAGGTAGAGAGAGGTAGAGGGAGAGGTAGAGGGAGAGAGGTAGAGAGATAGGTAGAGAGTTAGAGAGGTAGAAGGAGATGGTAGAGAGATAGGTAGAGAGTTAGAGAGGTAGAAGGAGATGGTAGAGAGGTAGTGAGGTAGAGAGGTAGAGAGAGAGGTAGAGAGAGAGAGGTAGAGAGAGAGGTAGAGAGAGAGAGGTAGAGAGAGAGGTAGAGAGAGAGAGGTAGAGAGAGAGAGTTAGAGAGGTGGGGAGAGGTAGAGAGAGAGGTAGAGAGTTAGAGGGGTAGAGGGAGAGGTAGAGTGGCAGTGAGGTAGAGAGAGAGGTAGAGAGAGAGGTAGAGAGAGAGAGGTAGAGAGAGGGGTAGAGAGAGAGAGGTAGAGAGAGAGAGGGAGAGAGGTAGAGAGAGAGGGAGAGAGAGAGGGAGAGGTAGAGAGAGGTAGAGAGAGAGGTAGAGAGAGAAAGGGAGAGAGTTAGAGAGGTAGAAGGAGATGGTAGAGAGATAGGTAGAGAGTTAGAGAGGTAGAAGGAGATGGTAGAGAGGTAGTGAGGTAGAGAGAGAGAGGTAGAGAGGTGGAGAGAGGTAGAGAGAGAGGGAGAGGTAGAGGGAGAGAGAGAGAGGTAGAGAGATAGGTAGAGAGTTAGAGAGGTAGAAGGAGATGGGAGAGAGAGATGGGTAGAGAGTTAGAGAGGTAGGAGATGGTAGAGAGGTAGAGAGAGAGGTAGAGAGAGAGAGGTAGAGAGAGAGAGGTAGAGAGAGAGAGGTAGAGAGAGAGGTAGAGAGAGAGAAGTGGAGAGAGAGAGGTAGAGAGAGAGGTAGAGAGAGAGGGGTAGAGAGAGAGGTAGAGAGAGAGAGAGAGGGAGAGAGGTAGGGAGAGAGGTAGGGAGAGAGGTAGAGAGAGAGGGAGAGGTAGAGAGAGAGGTAGAGAGAGACAGGTAGAGAGAGACAGGTAGAGAGTTAGAGAGGTAGAAGGAGATGGTAGAGAGATAGGTAGAGAGGTAGAAGGAGATGGTAGAGAGGTAGTGAGGTAGAGAGAGAGGTAGAGAGAGAGAGGTAGAGAGGTAGAGAGAGAGGGAGAGGGAGAGGTAGAGAGATAGGTAGAGAGTTAGAGAGGTAGAAGGAGATGGTAGAGAGGTAGAGAGAGAGGTAGAGAGAGAGAGGTAGAGAGAGAGGTAGAGAGAGAGAGAGGTGGAGAGAGAGAGGTAGAGAGAGAGAGGTAGAGAGGTGGAGTGAGAGAGAGAGGTGGAGAGAGGGAGAGGTGGAGGGAGAGAGAGAGAGAAATAGGTAGAGAGTGAGAGAGGTAGAAGGAGATGGTAGAGAGGTAGTGAGGTAGAGAGAGAGGTAGAGAGAGGTAGAGAGAGAGAGAGGTAGAGAGAGAGAGAGGTAGAGAGAGAGAGGTAGAGAGAGAGAGGTAGAGAGAGAGAGGTAGAAGGAGATGGTAGAGTGGTAGTGAGGTAGAGAGAGAGGCAGAGAGGTAGAGAGAGAGGTAGAGAGAGAGAGGTAGAGAGAGAGAGAGGTAGAGAGGTGGAGAGAGGGAGAGGTAGAGAGAGAGGTAGAGAGAGGTGGAGAGAGGGAGAGGTAGAGAGAGAGAGAGGTAGAGAGATAGAGGGGTAGGGGTAGAGGCAGAGGTAGAGTGGCAGTGAGGTAGAGAGAGAGAGAGGTAGAGAGAGAGAGGTAGTGAGCGAGAGGTAGAGAGATAGGTAGAGAGGTAGAAGGAGATGGTAGAGAGGTAGTGAGGTAAAGAGGTAGAGAGAGAGAGGTAGAGAGAGAGAGGTAGAGAGAGAGGTAGAGAGAGAGAGGTAGAGAGAGAGAGGTAGAGAGAGAGGTAGAGAGAGAGGTAGAGAGAGAGAGGTAGAGAGAGAGAGAGGTGGAGAGAGGTAGAGAGAGAGGTAGAGAGAGAGGGAGAGAGGTAGAGAGAGAGAGAGGGAGAGAGGTAGAGAGAGAGAGAGGTAGAGAGAGAGAGAGAGGAGAGAGGTAGAGGGAGAGAGAGAGAGGTAGAGAGTTAGAGAGGTAGAAGGAGATGGTAGAGTGGTAGTGAGGTAGAGAGAGAGGCAGAGAGAGAGAGGTAGAGGGTGGTGGGCACGGAACTCGTTTTGGGCGACCAGTGCTTGTTTTCCATAATCAGATTTCGACCCAATGCAGGCGAGAGAGAGAGAAAGTTAGACAAGAAGGGTTGAGCGAGAAGGGAGGGAGGAATGCCAGCAGCAGAGGCAGGCGAGAGAGAGAAAGTTAGACAAGAAGGGCTGGGCGAGAAGGGAGGGGGAATGCCAGCAGCAGAGGAGCTTGATCAAAGCTCACGAAAAGGGAGGGTGAGAAGGGAGGAGGGAGTGCGAGCAGCAGCTGTGCACGTGCAAGCAGGCTGGCAAATGGTGTGCGATGTGCAGCACCATGACGAGAGAGAAAGCCATATGGCGCCTCTGCTCGTCATTGTGCGCGTACTCGCACGCTCTAGGCAAGCCCAAAAAAAAGTGGTCGCATTTCTAAATGCCCACTTACAAAATGTCTCGCCCAGACCAGCGCAAGCGCTGGCTTCAGGGCGAGACCTAAAAATAGCGGGAAAGGAGAAGGATAGGAAGCAAGACAAAACAAGAGGGAATACCACATGGAGTCCATTAGTCAGATTTTTACATGTGAAAGAGGTGTTTCTTTTCAGTTCTTGAAAAGTAGGGTGGCAGCTGGACAATAGTGGGTACTGTATTGTTGACCCTAGGAACGTGCCACAAAATGAGTTTTTGCCTTGTCTTCGCCTTTCTGCATTTCTTTGTCACCAGCCTGATGAAGTAGTTACTGCGCGTATTTCATAGTTGACCGGGCATCATTACACAAACAAGCTGCAAGAACGGGAAGGCAGTCACAGGCACAAGGCTAGAGTGGGGAGGAGCAGATAGGATAAATAAAAGCATCCTGGGTCGTCACAGAGTTGAACTCGATGGCGGCTGGCACAGGTAAGAGCGGTGAGGCGGTGCCACCGGGTGGGGTTCGGGGAAGTCGACAGACTACGGGATAAGTAAAATTAAATAAATAAAACCACTTACCTTGAGCTCGCTGCGTCACCGAGTCGGCGATGCGGCGAGTGCAAGGTAAGTGGTTTTATTTTTTTTATTCAATTTTACTTATCCTGTTGTGTGTCGTCTTCCCTGACCCCACCCGACCCGCCCCACCGCTCTTACCTGTGCCGGCCGCCATTGGCTGAGCTCTGGGCTGCACAGCGGAGATAGCACACAATTACATGGGATAAATGCTCTGACAGTCATTGGCCAGGATTCTTCCAATTCTGCTTCCTATTGGCTGATGGGATGCTCAGCTCCCAGCACCTTTTGTTACCCTCCATACATTCTGGGATTTGGGCAAAAAAGAAGCCCAAAATAAGTGGGAATGGGGCATAAGAATCCAAAACAAAACGGATTGCCCAACATTATTAGTGACAATAAACAAAATGAAGGAAATTGTTGCTTATAATAAGCATACCTGAAAACATTACATGGCGCAGGAAGCACAGGTTCCTGCCTGGGCAAGCCCGTGCCACTCAAGGTGACTCTCATTCATTTCCGTTTTAGTTTCATCTCCTTTTCAGTTCAAATGTGCTATTAGAGACTGAGGTTAACCATATGCAAATCAGTCTTAGTCGAACATGAAAAACGACATCCTGTTCAAGCTGCTAGACCATGACTCCTATCAACAGGGCCGGACTGGCCATAGCAGGCATCGGACGTTTTCATGGAAGGCTGGGGGCTGGTTTTGTAGAAGTAGGGACCGTTTTTTCGTTACTGGGTGCTGGTTTTGCAGCATTGCTGCAATATTGCAATATCGGCCCCTAGTAACAAAAGCAGCAGTGCTTCACACTTGCACCCCATCTGCCCCCCTCCCCCTGGGGGGAGGGGGGTCTGGTCATACAAAATTGCCAGGGCTGCTTTGGGTTCCCAGTCTGGCCATGCCTATCAATGAGAACAAAAGCAGTCTGTTAGACCCGTCAGCCTCAGGGTGGTCTTCTCTCAAACATGTTGCCTTCCTCTTCCATTTGTGCTCATCTTATTTTTGCTGGTTTTAGGACTCTGCACACTCTACCACTGCTAGCGAGTACTAAAGTGCATGTGCTCACTCCTTGAAACAAGGTAACAGTAGCTTGTACCCAACTGGCATATTTAATTTACTTGTATGACCCTAGTAAAGTGGCCTACATGTGCCCATGGCTTGTAAATTAATTGCTACCCTTGGGCCTGCAGCACAGATTGTGCCACCCACTTAGTAGCCCTTTAAACATGCCTCAATCAATCAATCAATCACAGAATTTGAAAGCGCGCTACTTACCCGCGAGGGTCTCAAGGCGCTGGGGAGAAAAAAAGGGGGGGGGGGTGCTGCTACTGGTCGAACAACCAGGTCTTGAGTAGCCTCCTGAAGGTCAGCAAATCTTGGGTCTGTCGTAGGCTTAGTGGAAGGGTGTTCCAGGTCTTGGCGGCGAGGTGGGAGAAGGATCTGCCGCCGATGGTAGTTCTTCGAATGCGAGGGACGGTGGCGAGGGAGAGGTCGGCGGAGCGGAGTTGGCGGTTGGGGACGTAGAAGAGGAGTCGTCTGTTGAGGTAGGCTGGGCCAGTCTTGTGGAGTGCCTTGTGTGCGTGGATGAGGAGTTTGAAGGAGATTCTCCTGTCGAGTCGACGGGGAGCCAGTGCAGGTTCCTCAGGTGGGGGGTGATGTGGCTGTGGCGTGGTACATCGAGGATCAGGCGTGCGGAGGCGTTTTGTATGCGTTGCAGTCGCTTGATGAGCTTGGCCGGGGCTCCCGCGTAGAGGACGTTCCCATAGTCAAGTCTGCTACTGACGAGGGCCTGGGTGACTGTTCTTCTTGTGTCTGTCGGGATCCACCTGTAGATCTTGCGAAGCATGCGGAGGGTGTTGAAGCAGGAGGATGAGACTGCGTTGACTTGCCTGGCCATGGAGAGCGTTGAGTCGAGGATGACTCCCAGGTTGCGTGCGTGGTCGGTGGGTGTCGGGGCTGCTCCCAGCGTCGTTGGCCACCAGGAGTCGTCCCAGGCTGAGGGGTTGGAGCCGAGGATGAGGACCTCTGTCTTGTCCGTGTTCAGTTTTAGTCGGCTGATCTTCATCCAATCGGCGACGGCCTTCATTCCTTCATGGAGGTTGGATTTGGCTGCGAGGGGGTCCTTGGTGAGGGAGAGGATCAGTTGAGTGTCGTCGGCGTAGGAGATTATGTTGAGGTCGTGCTGTCTGGCGATGCGTGCGAGCGGGGCCATGTAGATGTTGAACAGTGTTGGGCTGAGGGACGATCCCTGGGGTACGCCGCAGATGATCTCGGAGGCTTCGGATCGGAATGGTGGGAGGCGGACTCTCTGGGTTCTGCCGGTGAGGAAGGAGGTGGCCCATTCCAGGGCCTTGTCTCGGATCCCTGCGTCGTGGAGGCGTGCGCGTAGAGTGCGGTGGCAGACAGTGTCGAAGGCGGCGGAGAGGTCCAGCAGGATGAGGGCTGCGGTCTCACCGTTGTCCAGCAGGATCCTGATGTCGTCGGTGGCGGCGATGAGGGCAGTCTCAGTGCTGTGGTTGCTGCGGAACCCCGATTGGGATGGGTCCAGGATGCTGTTTTCTTCGAGGTATCGGGTTAGCTGTTTGTTGACGATCTTCTCGATGACCTTGGCTGGGAACGGAAGCAGGGAGATGGGCCGGAAGTTCTTGAGGTCTCTCGGGTCCGCCTTGGGTTTTTTGAGTAGGGCGTTGATCTCTGCGTGTTTCCAGCTCTCTGGGAAGGTCGCGGTCTCGAAGGAGAGATTGATGACGTTGCACAGGTGGGGTGCGATGGACCTCAGGCCTGTTACTGTTTGAAATGTTGCACAAATACTTTGCACATTGTTCTGAGTTAAGCCTGACTGCTCTGTGCCAAGCTGCCCAAGGGTTGAGCACAAGGCAATGTAGGGGTTGCTTGTGACTTCAACCTGAGAAGAAATGTGGTTGGTGCTTATGAAGGGTTTCACCCAACCTCCGTCAACCAATTACCCAATTTCTTACACAGCCCCAGAAAGGTTTTTTCTTAAGTGGGACTTATTGGTGAGGTGATTGAGTACTATGGCTTTCAATAACATTCTGGAAAAGAATGATAGATAAATATCTTGTGACTGTATATCAGATGCAGTATCACAAGCTATGACCTCTATTTTGTAGAAAGTGACTAGAATATGGATATTGAAGCACGTTTTTCAAGTGAGGGTCATAGTAACTTAATAACAGCAACACAATTGCACTTTATTTGCACTTCTATGAGACTAAGGCTTTCACTAACAGAGAAAACCTATCTAAACATAGCAGAGTTTAAAATAGAATTGAACTATAGAGAATATTTTGAAGTCATGCTTGGAATTTCAACTGAAGGGCAGAAGAAGGGATTTGCCATTTACATTAGTGTGGGAAATTGCTATCTTTTTGTGGCGTACCCCCAGTTCTTTGCCTTGTCTGTTTTTGCTGGCTGTAGAACTCTGTGCACTTTACCCATGCTAACCAGTGGTAGAGATCTGTGCTCCCCTTTTCAACATGTTGAAATTGGCATACATCTAACTGGCATATTTAACTTAAGTGTAACTCCCTAGTATATGGTACATGTTCTCTCGGCCACCTGCAGAAAAGATAATTGTGAACTGTAGACTATCTCAGTTTTGTACTAGTTATGCATGCAACATGCCACCTCGTCGGTTGGGAGAGGGCTTTTATCCTATAAAGAGAAACTCCTCGCGTCTTTAGGAGACCACAGTGTCTTTCATATCACTCAGGATTCCCCCTTCCACAGGGTACTCTTATTACAGTGTACATTAGTCTTCAGCCAATCTAGCCTCTCATTTGTTATATACTCCTTCAGTTTCCAGCAAACACACTAATTATGCTACTGCGCAGTTTAATATATTGATCAGCTCCATTTTTCATTTCAGGAAGCATGTAGAACTAGACCTCGGGTTTGTTTTTTATGTGCCAGAAAAATAAAAGGACAATTTTCCGGCACCTTAATTTATTCCAACATTTGCTCTAAAATTAATTACACTCAAAATCCCTAGGAAGAGCCTGCCATTAAAGCCATTATATTAAATGAACCTCAAAAGACTAACAATATTTAGCAGGCTGCAGACAATCTGCAGAATGATGCATTGCCCAGAATTACTTTAAATTAAGACTCCTTTATGAACAGGGTTTTACCACCTTCAAAGTTTTAATGGTCAAAAAGCCTAGTGAAAGGGAAACAGAGGAAAGGGATAGTAAAAGGGAGGGGAAATAAGAAAAAAACGAGGAAGCAAGAGGCAAGGAGAAATACAGACTAATCCTAACAGACGAGGAAATAAAGAGTTGAGGATGAAAGGCTGCAGAGCACCAAATGAAAAGCAAGCATTGGCCAAGCCAAATGGTGTGGGTTTAATGTGTGAACTCCTGTAAAAATAAGAATGCAGAAGTGTGCATTTGTTCATGCATTAGTAGAGGTGGGCGAGCCACTGAAAGTTCAAGATAAGCTCGCGTCTGAAGCCTGGCTCTGGCTCAGCTCGAGGTCCTGTGGAAACTTTGAGCCCATAACTAGCCGAGCTTTCATGTGGCTTCTGCCTCCCACCCTCTTCCCCGGATGGGGCGTTAAGTCCAGAGCTTCCAACTACTTAACTCGGGAACCAGGTTCAAGTCACAGCGTTGGCTCAACATCATGTGATTCTGGTCAAATCACTTAATCTCCTATACCTAGAAACAATGCATGTGACCTTGTGTAATGTAACTGGTGCTCATGTAAAGCCTTCCAATACTTTTGTGTCGAGAATGTGCTATGTTTTAGAAAATGCGCTAAGAGGGAAAAACAAAACCTTATGATAGGGAAAGACAAATAGACACCCATTTACTGGCTGATATGTACAAAGTGAAACCAGAAAACCTGGATAAATCACGTGTTCCCTGCTTAAAGTGTGTGATCTTAGGCACATATTTTTTCCACTAAAACTCTTTTTCTTCATTATTGCTTATAAAAGCACATTTGAAAATGTGAGTTCAGACTGCCAGTTGTACCAATTTTCAGTTTTAATAAGTACTCCTCAGTACAGTGCTATAATGTGCCCTATTAATAATGTAAAAGCTTCCACGTGTTAAATAAATGCACTTTGTTGAACTTTGAAGAGTCCATCATATTTTATGTGGCTTGTTGTATGCTTTACGTCACATATATTTTCAGGACTCAGCTTGTGCACGGGCTCTAAGATCCGAGCCAGACCTTTGGCTTGGCTCTAGCTCGGCTATTCCTGTTAATTTGTTGGCTCGCCCACCACTATGCATTAGCAGTGCGGAGCTGATACAGGGCAAGGCAGGGTGGTGTAAAATAGCTCCTCATGCTTTCCATTGCAGGTACTCCAAGGGAGGTGGAAGGGCACATCAAAATAGGCTATAGAATATGAGAGAGAGAATACTCCTCTAAGTTGAGGCAAGATGTGATTGGCAAAATTGTAAGCCAATGGCAGAAAGAGGCTGGTCAATAAAAATGAGTTGATTGAAAGGGGTGGCCCAAAAAGCACACAATATGTATGATGGAAACATTATGTTTGTTAACAGAGCTATGCTATTTGGGATAATGTTGAGAAAATTTCCACAGGTACCATGATATGGAAACATTATTCTGTTTGCCACTGTTCTCACTGTGGTTTACCAATGAGTTATGCCTAGACCTACCAGAAGGTAGTGCTGACATTAAAGAAAGTAGGCTTCATTGAAGTAAGGTGTGTTATAACTTATACTCTATGAAATGACAGCTTTAGTAAGTTTCACCTTTTTTTTAGACCTTTTGTGTTACAGTAGTTCTAAATTTTAATTTTCCACTTTGAGTCACTCTGTGTCTGTACTTTGTTGACCATTTTGTGGATCTGTTTTTTGCTGATGACATCACAAACGTGATGTTATCAAATAAACAGTCCCACAAAATGGTGGATTTACTTATAAAGAGCATGAACACAAATAAAACATTTAACACTGATGCCAGTCAAGGCAAATTGTGGAAAACCAGGTAATTTAGTGTATTGCACAACACATTAATTTTCTATGTAGTCTTTTGTCTTTAATGAACATTTCTGTTTTTATTTCCTTTAGGGAGGCTCAACAGACTCAGAGTCAAATACACGTGGAATAAAAACAAAAATAAAAGTCCAAAATGACTAGTGGATTGTAGACCTGTATCTCAATGGAGTTACTAGGCCTGAGATGTCAGAGACAACCATCCAATTGGAGTTTATTCCTCAGCTGCATTTCTTTGGGGAAAGAAGTGGCATTCCAGGCAGGGGCGTAACTTGGCCAGTAAAATTGGGGGGGGGGAGCTTCAACTTTCCCAACAATCACGCTGGCATATCTTGCTAAAATATATTATATGAGAAGCAGGGCTGAGGGGGCTTAAGAGGCAGTGGAAAGGAGAGCAGTGCAGATTATTTGGGTTACTTAAAAGACAATATGTTGTAAAATAACTAACAGTTTTAAGAACTTCAAAACAAAGAGAGTGCGTGTGCGTCTGTGTGTGTGTATGTTTTTGTCTGAGTGTGCATGTATAACTCTTAGGTGAAATCCGACAACCATTTCAGCATACCCGACTGAAAGCACTTGTACCCAACTATTCACAAGATACTCAATTATGTTTTAGGGGGCTGTAACACCCCAAACACCCCCATCCCTCCCCCTTGAAGCTACGCCCGATTCCAGGCGACTTCAGAGGAGCCGGGAATATAATAAGAGATTTGAACGAGCCCTATTCCAAGCAAAATGTTAATCCTGCGCTAAATTAGCGTTCCTTTCTTTCTATGGAGTGTTTTTTTTATGACTTTATGTGAAGAGTTTTTCAAGGAATGTTCATGAGACGCATTGCGTACATAAGCGCACGACTGCCACCCAGCCCATGCGCTTCAAAAATTGTCAGAAGATAAATCGTTGCTCTCACAAAAGTTATTTAATATAAATAGCTGTTTTGTCTGTAAAAAAACACGCTGCAGGCAATTTATCCTGCTGACCACTGCTGCTACCTCCAGACCTTGCAGCTATAATCTTCTTTGGCAGTGAGTAATGGTCCAGCGAGTTGTAGAATTACTGTAAAAACATGCAAACAGACGTTTTTGGAGCTTCTCTGAAACAAATAAGGTCATGCATCCTTTTTACGGTGGGTAGGATATCTCAGTGAGTTAGGCGCATAATGCTTAAATGTTTGTTAAACTCACAGGCTCACATTCAAGTAGGGGCAAACTCATCCTTTCATTCTTCGAAGCTGAATAAAATTAGTGGACAATTGAGAAAGCTAGTGTTATTTATAGCTCTGTGAAATTGCTAAAGTGTTGTTAAAGAACTATAAGAAAATGCATCACTTTTAGTATGATTTGGTTCGTGATGATGCTACATTCATCCAGTAGCATAAATCGGCGGGTTCGGTACCTGTCATGCGCTCAGTGTGTAAACTGTAGGCCCTTGGTTTTAATCCTGTCAAGACCACCTCACTACTCAATCCTTCAGCAGTCTATAACGTGGATCACTGAAACTGCTTGTAAAAACCATTGTATAAGCACCAAGAGTGAATTTGGGTTGTACCGGCCCGCCTACCTCATGGAATGGCGGAGTCACTCACTGGGAGGCAGAGTCTGGCTTGTCTTTGGCAAAGAAAGGAAGTCTGCAAAGTCTTTGAGGAATAGTAGGTCGGGAACATCTGAGCTGTGTTTCACGGGTATATTGACTACATTCTATTATGTTGCATTAAATGCTTATGTATTGCTCCTTGAGGGACAGTGCTGTTGTGAGTGTGGTAAAAACTTAGTGTTTTTAAATCACGTAACCAGTCCTTTTGCTCTAAGCTACACAATGGCTTCAATTTCCCCTTGCAAAATACTCTGGTGGCTTTGTAGAAGCCTGTGGCACTTTATAGTGAGGGCCACTGGAATTATGCGACTGTGCGGCGATTGTGGCATAATTGTAGATTTGCTACACTTGCCACATAATCCATCATCTGCCGTATAATCTGAAGATTTTTAAAAAAAAACTGTTTCTGGCTCAAACAGTTCAAAAGTTACAAAAAATGCAGCGACACTTGTTGAGGTACAGTGGAAGGCCCTTTGCAAAGCTTAATTTGTCGCCTTTCTCTTGCTTATTGCTATATTTGGGTGTTAAACTGGTACTAAAGAGGTACAACCAATGCCCAGTGTTACCAAGGTTAAAAATGATGAAACAATGATGTAAGACTATTACAAAATGTGCCACATTATGCAGCATAATTTTTCTTTTCTTGTCGCATAATTTACTCAACATTGCTGCGTAATGTAGCTCTCTCCTGCTGCATAATTCCAGTGTCCCAGCTTATAGCATGCTTCCTCAACTACAAATAAATATATTGAAGGCTTCCCTTTTACCTAATACCTCTCTGCTGCATTTCAGAAAGCCTGCCCTCTAGCACAGCAATACCAACCCTCATCCACAAGGTGAGACGCAATGCAGTAAAGCATTTGCTGCACTATGTTGCATCTGAGGGAGACTTAAAAACGGTGCTACATCTACTAAAATATGGCGTTCTTTTTCTCCCACCCAGTATCGGTGCACTTAAGCTGCCAGGCGCCAATACAAACACACTTCCACCATAGTGCAAGGGTGTATGAGTCGTGTCGAGCATAGATTTTGTACTGGAAGGGGAGCCTTGTGGTACAAAAACTAAACTGTAATACTTTTCCCACTTTGTATGTGTGCTGTAAAGTTGGAAAAGTATGAAGATATTACAACATTTCTCCTCCGTTACGTCTGCCTTGAGGAGGCATAAGGTTTTGGTGCAAAAGTGTTGCAAACCCAGCACAAAGTCTTAGTAAATATGGGCCAAGGTGCCTCAGCGGTGTGCGTAGGCGGACGTACTACTGCATACAAGGCATGCAATTCACTCTTCTGTGGAAATAATTGTCAAGTCCCTTATTTACTAGATTGCAGTCTGCCACTGCGCAATCCCTTGTTCAAAGACACGGCGGCACAGAACCTAAATCAGCAAGCAAACACATATTGGAATTTCAGACTTATTTCCATTAACTATTCAGCATTATAAATCTGGCTCCCCACGCTTCAGCGCTCAGCAGAGAGGCATGACATCTTTCACATCTTACCAACTCATTTGCATATATTTTCATCGCCTGCCCTGTGTAGGCCTGCATTCCAAGGCATATAAACTGCGAGAAACGGTCACTGAGCGCCATATTTTACCCCCAAGGAAAAAACACACATTCTAAGTAGGAAATATGCATTAATGCGAGTATTATGGTATGCATACCGCTTCTTAAATCAGCCACCAGCTTTAATCAGTGGGGCTTGATGGATGATGGCCTCGGCCCGTAATATCCTGGCCGGATTTTTTTTTTAAAGCGGATCCTGCCTTGATGAACTTCTTTCACATTGCGCCATCAATCCCACGCCGCCATGCATTTCTGTTTTCCTAATTGGGTTGGTGAAAAGGTTCAACACTGACAGGATTTTGGCGTGAGGGGATTTGCACAAGCTGCCAGAGACTCACATCACCTTCACTCATAGCTTTCAAAAAGATGCCTTTCCCAATTAAGGACCATTTATTCCAACCTCCTATCAAAATATTATTCTTTATTTTTTGCTCTCATAGCTGTGAGCGTCTATTTAATGCTCCATCAAGGATGGCTAAGGCCCAAGGATGTTATTAACATTCAAATAAGAGAAGAAACATTTTGGCAAGCGAATGTTTTCTGTCAGCTTGTGGCATCAACATCAGCAACTATTTTGTGTGGAAATGAAGAGAAAGGCAGTATGGAATAGATGCTGAAATCCCATGCAGCGCTTCTATCCATTCTGATCCATTCAGTATCAGATCTCTAGTCTTTCTTCTCTTGCATTTCTCCTTCTTCATCAGAAATTGTATGATTTCTTGGTCGTTATCTGGAGCTGACTTTGATCATTGTCGCCTTTTGAAATTGTCTCAAGCCTGCTGCTCTCAACTTTCTTGTGGAAATGTGTGCTTTGTCACACCTAAAATCTACTGTTGCCTAGTTGAAGGCTACCTTGCACTATGCAGCACTTGTGGAAATTGTATGTACGTTTGGACAGATCACTTCTCTCTAAGGTAAATTTACCTGTTTACTGGTGTACTTTGAAATCTAGTTTAATCTCATTTGGCATCACCTTCATGGCTTTGATGTTGGCCATCATGTCTGTCTGGCAGCCCATGGCTTAAGTCCACTGGTTGCAGGGATATTAGGAGAAGGAAAATATTACAATCAGATTTTCCACAACTCTGTCATCAAGACACTGTCACAACAACTCTGTCATCTGATTTTGGTACTTCTGATCAGTTCAAATCAACACTATGCAGTCTTTCAAGCTTTTTACAAAACACCAGGACAACATCTTTGACAGCCCTTCCACAGACCGCGATCTAAATGAAGCTGATCGAGTTATTTTGTCAATGGCCGCAATGTTGCACTACTTTGATTTATTTTTGTATTGTAATTTTCATTCCATCTCTTGGATTTTTTCATTGTTTTTTAATAATTTTTATATCATGCTATGGTTGATGTACTACTTTCCTTTGGGTTGATTACTGAGCTTTTAAAGTATTAAACCAAAGCATAGAGACGGTGACCCCTGACGTTGGAGTGAAATTATTTAAGGACGAAGAAAAAGCAAGAGATTTGGAGGAAAGTATTTCTCAAATAACGGTAGATTATTTAAAAAGGATTAAATGATATCATAGTGCCTGTGTTTCAGTGACATGAAAAGATCAGGTGCGCTGTTTTATGATAATAGTTAATTATAATGTATCCTCTGTACCTCCTATCTCAAAAATCTGTTTTCTTCCTATATACAGAATATTGATCCGGACATATTGCTATTTATAAGCTACTCGTATCTGAATGTGAACAGAGTCTGGATTGAAATTTGACCTGCCCCTGGTTTTGTGAACTGATGGAGAAATGCCTTTATCCTTTCGCAGACATCTCTGACGTTTCCCCTTCTGTTGCAGGTTTGGCTCAATATATTACACGAGGGACTTCTCAACATGTCAGACAATGGCGGCTCACATCCTATCTTGCAGTGTATCTTGGAAGGTCACCCTCTCCCTGCTAGCGACGTGATTACAATACAATGCATTGTGTTTGTGTTTATTCAGTGGTGATTCTTCACGCAAAGGAGACTCGTTCTGTTGGAAATTTAACCAAAATGTGTCTCACAAATTTCCAAATTATTTTAATGAAAACTTACAGTATTTTTTTGGACATCAATAAAGCATTTTGTCACAAAGCATCTTCAATCAGATATACATTTGGATCGAATTGTGTAAATACTGCGATGGCTGAAATGTTTCCATTTTGATTACTGCGGGTCTGATTTAGAGTGGATGGATACTCTGCCACAAATTTAACGGATGTCCCGTTCGCCTTATTACAAGTGCCATAGGATATAATTCTCCCTAAATATAAGTGCTATAGGATAAAATTATCTTATAGTGAAGTGGACGCGATATCCATGCTCTGACTGATCATCTGCCAAACTATTTAGCAGGCCCACCTCTATTTTGTTTCAAATTGATATGTTGGTTCTTCTGAGAAACTCCAAAAATTAAATGAAACCACAAGGTGTAGTTGCAGCTAAACAGACATCATTCATGTATCATGGTTTTTAAAATTACTGCTTTTCATTTTAAAACAAAGCAAGGGATTTTTATCTCTTCAATGCTCTTCCAGCCTTTGTTCTTGCATTGTTCGGGTAATAACTACCAGGCAGAAATCTCATGTGGTTTTCTTCCTCTTGTGCTTTTTGTTGGCAAACTACAAATCTATTCGCAAAAATAAAAGAGACATGCTGCCGATAGCGTGGAGCCCAATTACAAACACAAGAGAGCTTGTTTACTAATGAATTATGTTCACTCAAAGGTATTGGGATAATAGACTCCATTAACAAGAAAAGCATGTCTGTATGACATCATCAAATTTTTGTAGGCGCTACAAATAAGTAGTATTTTTGAAGACTATTATTTAAGATTTGAAAAGAAAAGTCATCCAAGCAATCTCTAAAAAACAAAAATAAAAACCACAAAGTATGGGGTGTCAAGCACAGGTCCAAGAAGGCCATGATTCATAAAAATATTCAGAATAATCAATGACTATGTGAATTATTCCCATTTTGATTAACTGTAAACAAGCACATTTTATTCAGATATACGGACTATCTGGCATGGATATTGTGCTTCTGAACTTACAGTGGACCCCCTCAGCCTTCAAACTTCTTTTAATACACAATGTGGCCCATATTTATCCAGATTTTGTGTCGCTCTTGCGCTATGCAAGGGGAGTGCAAGGGCGAAGCAAAACCTAAATAAGATTTATCAAGCCACGCAATGCCACCTCACGTGGCCCTGCATGGCTTGATAAAACTAGAGTAACGCAAATTGCTGCCTTGCTTTACTTTGCGGCAGGGATGGGTGAAGTGTGGGTCTCGCCACGCATCCACCCATGCATTCTGACACAGTCCCAGATTTATCAACAATGGTAGTCCTGGGAATGTGTCAGAATTGTACGCCTCCCCACCAGAGGCACAACAAGGAGACATATCTTTATTTCTGCTAGTTTCCTCTTTCCAACTGTGCTGCATGCCTCTGAGGACCTTCCTGCCCAAAAACAATCCTGCCTACAATGCAGGCAGTCTTGCACCATGGTGCAAGGGTGCCTGAGTTGGTGATAGGCAGCAGTTTGTGCACCAGCGCAGACAGAGAGCAGGACTGCAGCATATAATGTTAGATACGGTGCCTTCCTGCCCTCTCCTTTTCACGCAGCGCAGTGCAGCAAGGTGGCTTGCTGCATTGCGCTGCACGAAAATGTGATAAATAGGCCTCTGTTTCTAGTGTGCACCGCAAAGGATGTGGACCTTAACAGAGCATTAACATCTTGGAAAAATATGCTGAAAGCAATCAAGCAACAAGTTAATTTTGTAGGGAATGATTTACAAGTTGTCCAACAAAACAGTGCAGTTCTTGATTGTAATTCACAATGAGATAACAGTAGACTTCTGCTCCCAAAATCCCACAGCCTCGCCTATCACTCGTTGACTGTATGCTTGCCTGTGATCCTGTACAGGGCTCTGCTGCATTTTGGCTAGGTTTGTAGTGTATAAATATCAAATACATATATAAATATGTGTTTCAGACACATCATAAAGAGTGTCTTAGTCATGCACAAGCGGCCATTCTAACGCTCCTGCACACCAGCCATTATCTGACCGCCCAACTGCAAACACTTATAACAACTGAAATTAGACTTTTATTTAACGAATGGCGAAACGTGTTCATCACAAATGTAAATCATTCCTGACTTGCACTCAAATAGCATCAAACAAGAAGGCTTATCACTTTTCCTGGATGATCGATAGTGATCGTTTTCAAAGAATAGGTTGCGCTTGGCCCAACAGCACTGACAGCTGAGCAAACCAATTTCCTAGGCAAACTGGAGACAATCCCTACCTGCAGGTAAAGAAAGTGCTTTAGAGCACCTTTTATTAATTATTTTTGTCTTTACATACTTGACTGGATGACACAGTAGAGTTGGTACCTAGATAAAGGAATCTAAAGCAGTATATATATTCTACCAACACTCCATTTATCGGAAGAATGGAGGCCGAGACAAATGCTAGATGGCTTAGTCGAGGCAGTCCACTTTGAAGGAAAACCACATAGACCAATGCGATTAGTTCGGCTGTTGTTCATATTAAAATAAACATGGCATATGATTGGGTCTTTACATTTTCGCAAGTTAGGGCGAATGCCAGTCTTGGGGGTTCTCTCAATACAAAGTCCATGCACTTCTGCCCACACTAGGGCCCTGCTAGAATGATAATGGGGATGACTGTGGAGTCGAAGATTGGGTCCCTCCCAAGTCTGTATTTGGTTCCTCCTGGAAGGATCAGGCTACATTCACCTCCTCCTGTCTGGCCTTTCGGACCAGCTTTTGCCAGGCCTGTGTTTGTGTCTGCATTACATACACCTTGGCACTCTAGGTTACAAAAGGTAATAATGATTGCGCAGGTGCATACTATGTACGCATGAAATCTCTAGGAGCGTATGTTCATTTGCATGTGGCATGGCGATATGCAAATGAGGGAACGCCTTTGTCCCTGCACCCTATTACCGATTCCGGTGCAAGAGCAAGAAGGCACTCAAGAGGTGCACTACCTGGGTGCAATCTCTGAAGTGGTGCACATCTAACATGACTCCAAGCGTGTCATCTGTGGGTTCCCAGAGACCCACCTCAGGCATCCCCTACAGGCACAAGCAGTCACACACTGTACCCACCTGCAGGGAGATCTCTGCCCCTTCAGCAACTCATGCCACTCCCATAGCATGATGGAGCTGCAGTTTGAAACTGGCATTCCATTTTTCGGTGCTGCTCTGTGAGCTCGACAGTTGCACTGAGGAAAGGACCAATTTTATGTAATATAGCACACGCTTCCAGTCTGTGCCAGGTGCACTTAATGAGTGCAGGCCTGGGGCAGACAGGACCTTGTGCCTTATTAATTCAATACGGCCCCAGGTGTCCGAAGTAGAAAGGTCTGGATGTGGAGTGAGCAGGTTATTTGTGGCACTGGGATACGAGTGACACGGTGTAAGGTGAAATGCGGCAAAAGAACACTAGGGACATCGGTCAGAGGATCTGCAGGATAACAAGGTCTTGATTTAGAACGAGCACAAGGAGGAATATTTCCATCCATTCACACAAGTACCGTGCCCCAGGTTCCCCCATTCCAAAGGTGATATTCACTGTCAATCAATCAGGGAATTGTAAGCGCGCTACTCACCCGTGAGGGTCTCAAGGCGCTGAGGGGGGGGGGTCTGCAGATCTGTTTAGCCGAAGAGTCAGGTCTTGAGGGTCTTCCTGAAGGTGTTCAGGGAGGGGGCGCGTCTGATGTCTGCCGGTAGCTCGTTCCAGGTCTTGGCTGCAATGTGAGAGAAGGATCTTCCGCCTGCTCTGGCTCTGTGGATGCGCGGGGTTTCGGCCAGTGCGAGATTAGAAGATCGGAGGTTTCTTTTGGGTACGTGGAAGTTGATTCTGTCGTTGAGGTACCAACTTCCAGTTGTTGTGCTGAAATTGTACTGGAAGTGCAGAGCGGGTAGAGGTAGCACATTTAAGGACACCCGTAAGCCAGTGGTGTCTTTATAACACGAGTTACCCCACTTTTACTATATTCATATGTTAAAAGACTCCTCTCCAGATGTATTTATGCCTGCCAGATCCCATTGTTGGCAACACATTTATTTTAAGTCTGGAGTCTGCTTGGACACTTTAGCTATTAATTGTTGCCGTGTGACCCCAGTTGTAGGATCAGCCGGGCTATATCTAGGCATGCAAAGTTTTAGAGTCATCCCCAGTTTCAGGGTTTGCTGTGTTTTATCTATACCTCTGAATTTTCAGGGTTTTAACCCCGTCCCCTCTCTACAGTGACTCATTAAAACAAGTGTTGGCAAAGCCGTTATGTCTGGATTTTATATGTTAATACATGCAAACTACATTTGTGCAGTCTTGTGTTTTCATGCTACAATATAGCCAAACTTATTGGCTTTGCTAATGCTTGCTTAAATTAAAGCAGCTGGATTGCGTGCCTTTATTCATCTGTGTGAGTGCGTGACTCATACTATTAAAACAAGAACTTTAAAAACCAGTTGCAATGAACAAACAAAAAAAAATATTGTTTTCTGTATAGAATACAGTGTGAAACAAATAATTTTATGTGTGATGATCCAGTGTACATTTGAGATGTAAAAAGTCCATTTATTGCAAAGCAAGCACTTTACAGGAGGTGGAATGATACCTTAAGCAGTGGGTAGCAGGAAGTGAGACCAAAATTCTCCTTTTGGGCGGAGTTCACCCACTCTGGGCCTGAAGCACAAAGGGCCTTCGCACTCGTGGCCGAGACCCCGCACTTGTGGGAGAGTCTCCGCATTTGGGGTGGAATCTATTGCGGAGATTAACAAACAATGCTACCTTTTTACAGCCAGCATTGCACGCAGGGCTTTAAGTGGGCCGGGTCCTAAAAAGCAGGTGCCGAGGCGGGTTCCTATCGGGCTCTCCATTTTTTCCCTCACCCTCAGGGAGAAAAAAATACATCTTAACTGCAGCAGTAACACCCTTCAGTGCCTTTGATGTAACTTCAAAGAGACTTCTTATAGTTCTTTCACAGTCACATCATTTCACAACTGAAGTATTTTCAATATTATATACAACGAAGCCATATTTGTTGCTTATCTATCTTATGCAAATAACAAACATTGACAAAGCCAATAGTCCTGCCTTGTTGTAGGTGTAATGTTACTTGTATTATATATCTGGATGCAATGACGGAAGCAGCAAAATACCAGTTAAGCCACGCCCTTAACTACATCGGCCACGCCCCTTTGAGAGACCCTCCCGTTTTTTCACCCCACTTAAAGCCCTGATTGCACGCATATCCAAATTGGAAGAACTGACCCCCATGGGCACACGAGTTTCTCAGAGATTTGCAAAATGTCGTGGTGGGAACAGGAAACTTAAAATCGGGCAACCTTTGTGAAGCGCCTTGCAGAAGAGAAACACGCAGCACTTTGCCTTTTCCAGGCCAGTTATGAGAAACAGAATAATCGAGGGCAGCAGAAGAGGTAATGAAAAAAGAGAGTAAGGAATTGAGCCGTGTGGTGATATTTAAACAGCCCAACTCGAGGCAGTAAGTCACGCACACTGACGACCGCTTTCATTTCACGAGTAAACACTACTGCAAAGCTCCCAGAGTTCTCACCGTGGGGTTAAAAACTGGCAATTAATTCAACGCTGCTGGACACTAATCCTGAACTGCGCTGTATGTTAATTTCTTGACTACTTTATTATACATTATGTTTGCAGAGCGCGGATACGTGGTGGATTAATGATATCTGTTCAAATTATTCCTCGGCCTGGTAATTAAGAGTGATGGTGCTGTGATCTTCAGATGTGCCCTCCTCTGGGCGCACTACTGAGTAAAAAACAAATCTGTCTCCCAGTAAAGATAGCATTGTTTTGTATTTGTTTTTCACGTTAATACCAAGAACACAATACTATTAAGATGCAAATTCTTGCCACGTCACCCTTAGTCTTCGTTGCTCCAATACGTTTCAGTAGGGTGCGTCTGCAGGTATTTCTGTGGGAGTAATTTATTTAAAAGCAAAGTTTACAAGAAAAAAAAAACTGTTTTACTATCAGGTTTACATAACAGGGGCATGTGCCTCCGAAAATCCAGGGCTCTTCTATCTCCTCAATTACTCCTGCTTCTAGTCAACTTGTGCGCATTGGTTTCAAGGGGTGCCAAAAACTCAATTACTCTCTAAACGCAGGCCCCTGCTGCCCATGTGGCATAGGTGAGCTCTCCTCCTTCAGCGGCTCCCCTTTTACCCCACCAACTATGGCTATCTGTGAGATAGGGGAGTCTAAGGGGCCCAACCCCACATTCTGCAAGGAGGGTCCCGCCATTTTGCGTTATGTCACCGGTTCCTGCATGTGCATGCTAAATTCAGCACAGATAGCTGAAAGTACCTGAAGGACAACCTAGAAGGCATGCGCTGACATGCACCAATGTCCTTTTGTGTATCTGACGCGTGCACGACCTAAAAACATGGGCAACCCAGGATAGGCTCATACTTCTTCCGGTAGACTGGTCCTCATTACCTTTTCCAACTAGAATTCCACAACCGAAATGTCAGCAAGGAGGCCTTCATTTCTCTAGAATATATTTGTGCAATGTATCGTAGGCAAAAACCCCACCTTCAGTCACACAGCAATACAACTGAAGTTGTAAAACATATAAGGGCAGGGCTCAAATTTTTTCTTAGAAGTCTGACGCAGTGCCTGCATTTGAAATATAGAAATGCAGGTACTCGTTGTCCCAGAGTGCCTGCTTGCTGCTGAGAAGTGCGGGTACTCTCCCATTAAAAGCATTGAAGCAGTGCTGAGAAGTGCCAGTATCATCTCCATGTGTGTAACAAAACCTGAGGGGGACCCCCTGCAAAGAACATGGAGGGGGCCCATCCTCCCCGGCTCGCCACCTATCACTTTTGCTGAGGGGGTCCCCCTGAAGCTCAGGGACCCCCCCGCACCTCAGGGGCTGCGCAGGGCCGGACTGGGATCGCAAACTAGCCTTGGCAATTACCAGCGACCGGCCGGGGGGGGGGGGGGGGCAGGAACACCCTAGTAACAAAAACGGCCCCCACCGGTCCAAAACCAGCCCCCACCCTTCCAGCCCAATGGGGAAACACCTGGTGCCTGCTACGGCCAGTCCGGCCCTGGGGCTGCGGGGGCTTTTGTTACGCCACTGATTATCTCTTCCAGATTAAAGAAGTACCTTACGGTACCTGCCCATTTACAGCACTGGGCTGTCGTCTGCACTGACGAATGGCGGAGTTGCCCATGACTGAGGCTTCCCAGTCTTGACTCCACCTCATGCCTCCTTCTTCCACCACCCTACTCTTCCTGTTTCTCTGTCTCTTGTGGGTTCTGACCCGCCCCTTTTTCATTTTTTTTAATCTTGATTTGAGTCAAAGTTCGATAATGAAAAAGTCCGGGTCTGTCGGAGCCCACCACCTACCACCACCGGCACAAATTAAGCCAGTGAGGTTATATTTCACTATATTCCTTAGCCTTAGAGATATTCAGAAATGTATTTACAAAATGCAACGGAACAAACTGCAACACAAGAGGTTATACAAGTACGTCGGAGGCAGTCGAGGGAAGCGAGATGCAGGCCACAAACAAACAGGAATAATCTGTTAATTTATGCAACGAGACACTTCAAAATTAAGCATTATTTGGGCAAGGTAATGAGGAAACGTGTTGATGCCTTCATTCCAAAACATGATTCTCGTTTTCACAGATTGTGGAAGAGCTTGCAGAGGCCAGGCACACAACTGTGCAGGTTTGGAAATGAAAGCAGCAGCATTAACACTTTTTATCCTGATTCTGGGAGATAACGTGAAAAATAACATAATCCACTCAATGAATGATACCTTCCAAACTACCCTACTTTCAAAAGGCAAGTGCTTCATTCGTCTGTTTGCACGCGCGATACGCCGATGAGGTGGATGAGGGAAAACATTTAATTTTGCAATTGGGATGATGCACAAAAAATGACAATGGACCATGAGATGCTTTTCATAGAGGAAAGGATTTGTGCCATAGCAACGACATTCAGTCAGTTGTTTCAGGTCAACGTTTGCACATATCAAAGGATATTTCGAACACTGTCAGTACACAATAGGCGTGTGAGCAAATTACGAGCCTCTTTACAATATTTTGGCGCAGGGTTTGCGCCGCAAGGCTTCTTGCTGCGCTGCCCTGCGTCAAAAGAAAAGGGCAGGAATGCACCGCATCTACGAGGTACGGCGCATTCCTGTCCTATTACACAGCGCTGGAGCAAAATAAGGCTGCCATGTACCAACGCAAGCATGGTGCAAGGGTGCCTGCATTGAAATCGGGTTGTGTTTATGCAGGAAGGGACACCTTCCTACACAAAAAGAACCAATGGGCCTGACCTGGGCAGGCGCATGGTTTTGACGCATTCCCAGATTTACGCTATGTTGGAAGTCTGGGAATGTGTCAAAAACTATGGGCGTTGAGTGGAAACACCCACCGCAACGCCCATGAAACACACCTCCCTCACGCAGTGTGAGACAACGCAGCGACTTGCGCTGCATTGCCTTACACCATATCTACGAGGCCATGAAAAGCCACACAGGATGGCTTTCCGTGGCCTCATAGATATAGGTAAGCCCAGTGCGCCGCCAGAACGTCAAGAAAAGTGACGTTCCGGCGGCGCACTGGGCTTGTAAATAAGCCCCTACATTTTTTGTACTTTTGGTGCATATGCTTACGATTACTGGGAAAAACATCAACAGACAGATAAAGTTACCATCAGATCTGTGCCATGTTAATGTTACTGTATGCAACTGTCTTATGGTGGCACCAAAAATAGCCACAAAATGGTGATAGATGCAACAAAAGCCAAACAATAGCCTTGCTCCCTCGAAAGGGGTTGCTCAAATTGCAAAATATCATTTTGCCTGTGACTCCAAAAAAGTCTTGCACAGGCCCTTATTTCCACACAGCACATTAGAGATTATGTTTTAAGGCACTGAGATTTAATACTTGGCAAAAGAAAGGAAATGACATTGAGCAAGGACGTGAATACAAAAGTGTCATATTGTTGACTGATTTAATACTAGATCACAGGAGAAACACGTTTTGCGCTGCGACCTGCTTTCTGCTCAATCTGTGCCAACGCAAACCAAAGGATATTTTTAGCATTTTTATTCTTGAAGTCCAAAAATGTCATGCATGTGACTGAAACTATAACATTTCCACGCTCAATTTGGCCCTCAAGTTTTGAATTCTGACAGAACACAAATTTGTAGAAATCAAGAAAAGTATCAGAACACCTTTTTGAACCAAGACATTAGCTTAGTCAGTCAATCAATGCAAATGTTAGGGGCCTACTCAAAACAAAGGTGGCGGTGTTTTTAATATTTCGGTCCCAGTGCAAAAATAACAACTATACCTCATTAGAAATGGAACCTAGGGTTAATCAGTTGTGTTCCAAGAGTTGACTTCAGAAACAGCATCAATTTGTAAGTACCTGGATTAAGGGATATGTTTTCTTAATCCTTAGTCTACTGAACAGGAGCAAAACGTGGGTGTCTGGCACACATAATGAATTGTTCATTAAATTATTTTCCGACCGCTCCAGTTTTGTTCAAATATGCAGGGCTGTAAGTACATCAAACTTGGCATAGGTAATGCTCACAGGGCCAGCGCTACTTTTTTGTGTGTAGACTTGTTATAAACTGAACCAGTGGTTCATTTATAAAAAAATAAGTGCTGGGGCTCTCGTCAGGAGGCAGCGTGCACCAGCCCATTTCTCCTGTTAGCGCCGCCTAAAACAAAACCAACTACTAACCATGAAAGTGGGGAAAGGATGTGGTGCAATGGCCAGAGCTGTTGACATCGGAGCTGGGGAACCAGGTTCGAGTCTCTACGTTTGCTCAACATCCTGTGATTCTGAGCAAATCACTTAACCTTCCCGTGCTTACCATAAATGAATGTGTCCTTAACTGGTGCTCATGAAAAGCGCCAGCGTTGATGATTAAGTGCCAGTGCTGAGCACCCGGAAACCACCAGCTCAAATTAAGCACTGAACTGAACTGCATGAAGGGGCCTGGTCCTAAAGACAATCCACTGCATACCTGGTGTCATATTACAGAAGGACCTGAAGGACAGAGTGGACGATTTTGCACCCTCTACAGACTTTTGCACTTGTGTGGCACTTTCTGTAATATGGATTGCGCTGATGTACATTTTGCTCCCATCTGATTACACTGGTCGTTCGCTCATTTGCATGAGGTGTTGGCATATACAAATGAGGGAATGCCTTTGCACCTGCACTGTATTCCAGACACACAGGAATGTGCAAAGCAAGCCTTCGGAAGCTAAACTGGTTTGGCACAAATTAATAAGGAGATCACAGTGAATCATCCCACCATGTGCCTGGCGGGAAGGTGGGCTTGGGGTTCAGGGACCCCAAAACACATACTTCATGCAGGTAAAGTCACAAACTGCACCCACCTGCAGGTGGATCCGTATTCCCCTCCTCAACGTGTTGCATGACCTTCTGAATTTAAAGAGGCGACCAGCGCAAGCTCGCTTCTGCACTGGCAGAAGGACATTGTTTAATATGGTACACAGTCCCTGGCAGTTGCAGACACCTCATAAAGCCGGTGTGTTCAGGATAGTATGCCAGCCCCGGACCTGAATGTTTAAATTTTCAAGGGATTTTAATAACTTATGGTATAAGGACGACAACCATGACAAATTCCCCATTCAGCACTCTCAGTGAAAAAGTATTGTGTACATACAGAATGTCAACCTGTCCCGTGCTGCAAGACCAACAAATGAAAAATGTTGACTCTCAGCTGCTTTCATAAACTGACAGACATCAAACAAAGTTGTGGTGCACATAACAAGCTCCAGACAAAAGATAGCTTCAGCCAGAACTCTTTTTCAAAACATCACCACATGGGCCAACACCTTTGTTTAAAAAGGCTGACAGAGCCATTAAAGCAAGCTCCTGTCAACTTATAAATTCAACTTCCCCTTAACTGCAAACCCACCCATGTAGAGTGAGCTCATAGCTCCTGTCGGTGACCTCAGAGCACTATAATGTCAGGACTGATGGATGCCAGAATATGAGACGAAGTGTGTGCTATCCGTGCACCAATGGCACTGCAGATCCTGCCCCCACACATCTGATTGTGAGACGAAAGAAGGAGGGGTCCGGAGTTTAACATGCGACCCCGCAGCTGAGACCCATCATGGCCACCCATGCACTGTGTCTGCATCTGCCCCCAGAAATTAACGCCCAATGGACGGCTGAAATCCTTGGCACTGCTGCTTCAAGATGGCGGGTCATCAATAAACAGTCGGTGAATAAAAAACACATAAGCTTGTCTGCAAATACAAAAAGAAACAGGTTCTATGCAACAAATCTCATTGCAACACTTAAAGAAGGCCAATTGCGTTCACGCGCGCACGCACACACACACACATACATATATTGGCAAGCACATGTCACCCATTGAGATGTGAACACAGACACACACAGAGGGAAGTGTACACACATGCACTCACCATAGTCACTCGCACTTACATACAAACACACATGCTGGCATGCACTCATGAATCACATATATACACACAGGAAGAAACCCACATTCTGCCATGCACATAGGGATACAGGCACGCACACACGTAAGCGTGCACACATTTTCTAATCATAGTCACTCGCACACATGTTAGAAGAGAGAGCTAACCTTCTTGGATTCCTACACAAACCAATTGGTTTCCACCCAGAGTCTAAACTGACTCAAGCCATCATGAACAGAGTGGAACGGAAGAAGGTAGCTAGACTCAACGACATGGTCAAAGGAAACACAAAACTAGGCCCAGATTTATTAAGGACTTGCATAGTCTTTGCGTGACACAAGCCATTACAAGGCAACACAAGCCCTTATATGGGATTTGCAAAGCCAGGCAAGGGAGTATTTGCGCCGTCGTTGTAAAGATATGTAAAGTAATGCTGTGGCTTGTGCTGTGCTGTGTTACATTTAGTTGTAGTAGGCATTCCATGGGTAGAGCATGGGCATTCCCATGCATCAATCCATGGAATTTGTCGCAATCCCAGATTGACTAAACGCAGTAAACTTGGGACTGCGTCAGAATGGTGCACCTACCACAGAGAGGCGTAACAAGGAGAAATATGTTTATTGCTCCTCGTTACTTCCTCTTTCTATGCATGATGTATTCTGCATCGCGCACTGAAAGAGTAAATTGCCTCTTAGGATTGTTTTGTGCAGGAAGGAGTCAATTCCTGCACAAAAACAATCCTGCCTGTAACGTAGGTATCCGTGAAGCATGGTGCAAGGTTGCCTGCATTGGGACTAGGCAGCCTCAAGTGCGCCAGCGCAGGAAGAGAGCTGAAGAGAGCTGTGTCATAGTATGTATGGCACTCTTCAGCTCTCTCCCGTTCACGCAACACAGCACAGCAACGTTGCTTGCTGCCCTGCATTGTGTGAACGTTTAGTAAATATGCCCCTTGTTATCTAGCGCGGGTTCAGTCTGGGACAGATGTCAGAAATTCTATGCTTGTACCCTGTAGCAGGCACGTTGGTAGACCATGAAGGTAACATAAACAAGCTGAACATATGGCAACAATTTTTCTAAAGTATCATTGAGCTCTGTTCTATGTTACCACGGTTTATTAAAAGCTTCACTACCGCTCTTTCTACCACCCAGACAAAGGAGTGCGCGGATGACATCACGCGAACACCGCGCGGCCCTCATTCCATTTAGGCTTTGAGTTACGCCGAGTAATGGCTTGCTTTTAATGTCTAGCGCAGTTCTGAGGATGGACCCAGGGCATAAAATGGAACTGTGCCGATATTAACAGGCCTGTATCTGATTGAGACTGCTCTGCTTTTTCCACATTAGGCTTTTGTCTCCTCTTTATTGCGCGGCTCACGTGTCTGGTTCTGCAGATGTAGCTCTCGTTTATTGACGGAGGGTACGTGTCTGTGTGTCATTTCCAGAGCTAAAGAAATCCCCAGGGGGAAGAAAATGGCGCCCTCCGTGCTGTGCGGGGGTGACCATCGCTTCCTGATCTCTGCGTTCTAAATTGTATCTGGCTACCGAAACCCAACAGCTTCAATTTGAGTTGTGCTCTGCGCATGTGGAAATAAATAAAAATACGATAGTTCATCCTGTTTGATGAAGTAAGGAAAGTAGAGAATATGGGGCTATTTTAACATACTTTCACGCAGCACAACGCAGCAAGCCACCTTGCTGCGCTGCAATCTCTCGAGGCATTTTCCTCTTTCTGTGTGTGCTACAGATTGCAGATTGCAGCACACATAGAAACAGAAAATGGTGACGAGAAAAAAAGATTTTGTTTTCCTTGTTACGCCAACCTCTGGGAGGTATAGAGATTTTGCGCTATCCCAGGTTTGCAAGCCTTTGTAAATCTGGCATTGCATGAAATCCATGTGTGGATGCATGGGAAGGCCCATGTTCCTTCCATGGAATGCCCCCCAGAATGAAATGTATCGCAATGCAGTGCATGCCGCTGCATTGCACTACATTTCTTTTACAAAGCCACACAAGGCAGTGCAAATCACCCCTTGGGTGGCTTTGTAAATATCTACTAGCATTTTGCACAATAGTGCAACCATGGCGCAAAATGTTAGTAAATCTGGCCCTATGTGTTTTATGAGAGGTAAACGCCTTGCACACCTCAAGGTTTCGCAGCCGTCTGTGAAACGAGAGAGACTGCACTAATGATTGAAGGTTTATCGATTGAGTGGGCCCTCAGCGGATGTTGTGATGGAAGAAAGGAGCAAATCTTTAGATAGTTATTGGCTCATGGCTTATGCCTTTTTTGTTAAAATTCCCTACACCTGCCAACTTCCCATTATACATGAAACATGACCACAACTGGAAATACCTAAAATCCTTTCCTCTTTCCATCCACATAGTCATAAGTAATTAATGAAGTTGTTCTTAAAAACATGGCTCCTCTGGTATACTTAAGATCTAAATAATTGAAACAGAGAAGGATGACAGTGTTAAGCTTGCTTATGTGCCTGTCTAGTCTTTTCAGTGTGGGCCTTTAGATACTCCCAGCATCCCTCTGTGCCCTTGAGATCTAATTATGGGCACCTACCAGGTCTATAAGATGGCCAGGCTTATAAAATAAGCACATGGCTTGCTGTCTTACCTGTTGTATACCTACTATGTTCAACAGATTAAAACTTTGGGTCTGATTTAGAGTTTGGAGAATGGGTACTCCATCATACATGTGACAGATACCCCGACCACCTTATTACAAATTCCATAGGATAGAATGTACTTGTAATATGGCATATGGGACAGCCACCACATTTGTGATATAGTAGGCCGTCCGCCAAACTCTAAATCAGGCCCTTTGTCTATGTGGAAACTGAATGCTGCTGATGGTGGTCCTTCAACCTACACCACCCTACTCCTCATTTTTTTATTTGAAAAAGCTCCCCCCCCAGTCTCCAGCAACAAAAATAAATGGAGTTCAGGCTAAAAAATACACATCAAAATTACTTTCATTGCTCAGTTGTACATCAAAATAGCAACTCCAGAAACATGAAGCTACCAAAATGTTGTGGACAAGAATATCGAGTATGTAAGTGCATATTGATAAGTATAGAAGTACTATTCTTAACTCCACATCTACAAAGTTAAAGATATATCACCAAGATTTATATATATATATATATATATTACCCAGTGGTTGTCACCACTAGGTAGTTATAGTTAGGTCTTCGTTTCCATTGGAAACTCATTTTTTGCTTTCCTAATAACTTTGGCGATGTTTCATGAATCTTCACATAACTTTCCACAAGAAAAGCTTCTTCCACTTCAGCTACTTCCTAGAACGTTTAGGGTGATCCATCAAGCGTGGACCCACGTAAAGGGGGAGTCCTAAAACACGCTTTCCCCATTCATCTTTCCATTGGAACACTGAACAGCGATACCACAAAACTGCTGAATGGAATTACACCAAATTTTGATGAAAGCTAGATCTTGGACCAAAAATCGTGCTTTTTGTGATATGATGTAAATCCATTCAGTAGTTTTTGAGCAATTAAGGCTCAAAAACGTAGTATATTTCACACCGTGGAGGATCCGCGGGGCTGACACATCTCAAGATGAGATCTAATTGTCTGAATACTTAGAGCTCCAGTTCCTGGAAAGATGGTCCGAACTTGAAGTTACTGCAGCACTGATGTCTGCCAGTGAAAAGACAGGGCATACTTGAAATCCCCACTCATCCTGATAACCAAGCAGAAAGTCTGGAACCCGGGGTTCATCTTTGGGGGCAGACTCAAATTATCTGCGGCAAGGCAACATGGGTGCAAGTTGGCCGCCTGCCATCTGTGATTTTTGTGTGACCTTTGAAACTGCAGGTCACAGCTTATTAGATTGTGCTGGTTATGTCACACCTTAGCACTTCAATAGGATTGGTACCCAGGTGTCGGCAAAAGCCACAAAGTTCCTACAAAGAGCCAAAAAACAGGCGTCACACCAGAATTTGATCTCCAATTCGAACAAGGTCACTTTTTACATCTTCCATGTTGCCCGCTGAGCTAATAAAGTACTATATCACCAGAGTGTTACCTGTTTCTGTAGTAAAGGTGGGGTCCTTAACATGCCATTGCCCAGGTGAGTGGGACTTGGTGTGATGGCAGTTAATGTTTTTTTTCTATGGTTGTATTTCAAAGGGTGGAGGAGGAGTGATCATGTGACCTGCCTTCCAAACCCAAGGGAAACTAAAGTGTGTTTGGGCTGTCTCTGCGGAGTGTAATGCTTTGGGTTTATGGCTCGCCTGACCCTCCACTGATTCCATGTCAGCTGTGTAATGTAATTAATGGTTTGGAAACTTATGGACCTCTTGTTGCAATGTATGTCTTCTGCTCTTTCACAGGAGAAGGGTCTGTAGAAGCGTATGAGTTTCCAAGGGGCAGTGTGTGTGTGGCTGATTGTCTGGTCTTGAAGCGCGTTATCTGAGCTTTGAAAATAGGATAAGTGACTTGTCTTTTTTCCTAGTGAATGAGGTTATTCGTATTATCTAGCTCATCAAAACTAGAGAGGCTGGGTTTTCTCATGCTACAAGCCAAACACATTTCGATCCAGCTCTTAGTTGGCAGAATAAGATGGTTGGGAGACCCAATGGGTGTGGTTGTTTGGGGGCTTCAGTAACATAGCGCGCAATCTAGGACTTCCACCCTCTTTATAAGGTTGTGTGCTCATATACTACCAGTTAAACAGGATACAATTTTAGAAAACTTTTCACATTTTTTGTCTAATAAATCCTAATTATTTTTCAGTTTTTTGAGAAGTAGTCAATTCACACTGATTACATTTTCATCTCATTCAAAACACTCACTTACTACCTCTTTTTACACTAATTTTTGTACATTCAGATGTATTTGTGATGACTGCAAAAAAAGTGGTATTGCATAAGCGGCTACAACATGGAAATACAATGTCTTTTTTTGTTGCACCCAGTGTACCAGTGTCTTCTTGTATGGGTTGAGCTCATCCAAATGGGGGGGAGCCCCATTAAAATGAGCCCTCGGTTCTGCCTCTTCTGCATTTCCGATTATGAGAGGAGGATCACAATTTGCAAACCATCATGGGTGATGCAAAACTGTCATCTCGTCTTGTGGACTTGTGGAGCGGGCCCAACTGACTCATTGAACCTGAAGGCCTCCTGCATTGAAGAGGAGCAGTCATACCAAATCCATTTCAAAAGACCTTTTGGTTCCTCATCAAAAGCATGGAGATGCAGCCGCAATTTAGGAGCAGCATTACGGGGCCACTTTATTAAGACTCTATGAGCACACTGTCAAAGCATTGAATACTACACAGATTGTTCCAGTAGGATGCAGGAAAATACCAGGGCCGGACTGGGAACCCAAAGCAACCCTGGCAATTTTGTAGGACCAGCCTCCCCCCACCATGGGTGAGGGGGGGCGGGGCCAGCGGGCGTGCAAGTGTGAAGCACTGCTGCTTTTGTTACTGGGGCCTGATATTGCAGCACCGCTGTAAAACCGGTCCCCAGTAACAAAAAAACAGCTCCCACTGCTGCAAAACTGGCCCCCGCACTTCCTGCCTCCAGGGAAAACACCTGATGCCCACTACAGCCAGTCTGGCCCTTGAAAACACTGACTGCGGATGGTGTATTTTATGTACTTTGGCCCTACTACTAGTGTCCACTGAAAATCCTGTTCTAGCAAACCCAAGTTTCCCTTAGACAAAACTTCTAAACTATTATCAAACTATCCAGTGAGCTGTAGAAGCTTGCTTCCCAGAGGTAAAGTTGCCATCTGTTCAGCGCCCAAACTTCATGAACTAGACCCATCAGATCAATCAGAGCTCTGAGCATCTCGGCATTTAAATGTGACATCAGAGCTCCTATTCTGGTAGAAGATAACTGGTTTCCAGTTAAACAAAGAAAGGAACCCATGACACTGACAGCTCATCTGTCATTGCCCCAGATATGTCAGGGCAGGTTGTTCCACAAGAAAATGTGTGTTAAATTGCAGTCGGATCAGAGATAAAAATGCTAAAAAAAAAGTACCGAAAAGTGATAAAGTTGTGATTTGAGAGGCAACTTCATAACAGTTTCACAATAAACATTAAGACCAATTAACATAAGGTAAAAATTGCAATTTTTGATAATTAAAAGATTCGTCCTGGGTGTAGCTTTTCAATGTTAAACAATTTTTAGGTCTCAGAACTCTAGGCCTCGTAGTAATCTACCAAAAGCACCTCTATAAAAAAAAACCTTGATGCAAGAGGGATTGAATTCACAAATAACTCAGATGAAGGCAGACAAATCACACTAAATTGTTGTCAGGAAGTTAAATTTGCTGCCTAGCCCTGTCACTGGACGACGTGTAGTTTTCTATACCAACCATAAGGATGCATCAACAAATAACTTGCTTTTCATTTACCATTTCTGCCATATCTAAGTGCTGTAAATAACAGATGCTACTATGAACGAATTTTGCGTATTTAAATTACGCAATGTCCTTGAGGATGAAGGGGTTAAACAAAAACAGTACTGGTACGACCCTTAATTTAGCTCCAGGGTCTTGCTGTTCATGCCCGCCCAAAAAAACGGCGGTGAGACTCATTATATAATTATTTCTCTCCTCACTAACATCAAAGCTCATTAATAATGTAAGAGCGCAGACTACGTCATCACAGGCCTTGGAGCGAACGCCGTTCTGGAGCTCCGCTCGCGTTTCATCCATGTTTCCTACCACATTTCATCTTTATGTTAAAAGCAGGGTGTCTGCGTTTCCTTCCAATAACAATAATGGAAAAAGAGAAAGGAAAAGAGTTGTGACATGCCTAAGAATTGTTTATTTTAGCCCGGAGACTTCAAAGGGGGGCCTGGCAGCCTGCCCTGCCCCTGCTTGCGCAGACTCAAAGTCTGAGCAGCAAATGGCAGACTTAAATAATTACAATGTGTTACATAAAACCGTGGACAGTGTGACTGAACCGTAGAACACCCCATACTATCATCTCCTCCTCAAACACAAGTTGTGCACGGCAACCAGATCCAGATGCGGCAGGAAATGAACACTTTTTCACGTGTGTATATTGTAGTCCTTGAGCGAACTGTGGTTCAAGTGATGTTAACAATAGAAGTAAAAAAAAGACTCCCGGGAACTCAAGCTGTAATACCCAACTCATTCCTCGCGCAGCATTGACAAATGTGGGTGTGCCGCATGGTGCTCACTGTAACTGTGGATGACTGAGCCTCTCATTATGGAAGTCACAGGATTCCTTATGCGGTTGTACCACATGATTAAAATTCCGCATGTTGTTATGAGTTCTGCGGTAGAGACACCGCACCATTCCTATATTGCTCTACAGGAATGGGGAACCACGGTGGAAATCCGTGTTTCTGCCCTGATTAATAAAGGTTATTATTCCTGAATTCCTCCAGGTTGGTTTCCATCTACGGAGTCCACTAGGTTTTTCCCGCTGAAATGTGTCCGCAGAAGACTTGGGTGCCATAATACCCCATGTGAAAATACGGCAAATTTCAGAATAAAGATTCAGGCGGGAACTCAAGTTTGCACCAAAATCATTATTACGAATGGGGGAATACCTCCCCTGCCCCCACTCACCAGGAAGTGGTACACAGTGAGTGTGCCCCCCTGAGTGCACCAATTGGGTGTGAGCATGGGGTCCAGGGACGCCTCCAGGCATTCCCCTACTGGCAGGTGCAATGACACACTGCACCCTCCTACTGGGACATATCCCTGCCCCCTCGGTCATCACAGGTCAAACATTTGAAAGCATCCAGGGCTGTGCCAAACGGATTCAATATAGGGGCGCTGACTTGTAGGCTGGAACAGTTCGCTTCGCTTTTAATGTAATCCATCACCAGGCATACCAGGTGAAGTCACAAGGGCGTGGCTCACAAAGATCACCTCTGGAGTGATATAGAAGATGCCCCTATGTACTTACACCAACTCTTTTATATTGTACTCACAAAAACCTGAACTGGAGCAAACAAATAGCCCAGTGGGACATCTTTGAGATATTCAGGTTCAAATGGATTTTTTTAAACACTTTCTTAAGTACATCAAAAAGATGGCACTGTGCAAATGCGGAAACATGGCTGAAGTGAATCAAATAATTTCACAGGAATCTCATAATTTTCTACACTGGAAATCTTTGTGAATCCTACTTTAGGTGTCTCCTTCCCTGGAAGCACTGGGAAATCCCTCAGTGAGTGATCGGGACAGTTCATGCCACTGAATGTGGCATGGACAAAAAAAACACTATAATGTTTAGAAAAACACAGAGCAGAAGTAAGACATAGGGCCAGCCTGGAAAAAGGGCCTTTGTACTCTCAGATAACTCAAGCTTCCTTAACTTTGGGTTCAACAGCGGCCAAAGAAGAGCTATCTCCACTGTTTCAGGAGAAGCCATTCCTGGGACTGTTCCAAGTGCATATGTACTAGCAAATTGTGGAACCCCCTCCCTGGGATGTTCCAGGGGAAGCAGAGTTGGGAAAACTATCGAAAGTTTATTAACCTGTCTACGTAGGGTATACAACTGCTGCTCTCGCCAGTATGGGAACGATATGGCTCTAGTGCTCCAGGTCCGAAATGGCCCTCAATGATTCTTAGTATCAAAGGTATGTACATTCTATTAGGGAAGTAAACCTATTCCATGACAAGCCCATTGGGTATGTATGTAGTACAATGTTCAAAATAAACAATAACATAATATTCAGGCCATTTATTTCGTAGCAAATATGAATTTGTCAGGCTGATCAGCATGCAGCAATGGCATTTAGGATCCGCAGATCAAGGTATTTCAATCAAGCTGTTCACCCCAGAAGCAAGAAAAAACAGAAGCTTTGGGTATACAATTTTTTACTATGAAGCAACCATATTTGCATATTGAAGTGAAAATGTCATACTGCTTACCACCGTATAATGCGGTAATTCACCAATGCCCAGTGACTGGAAAGTCAGTGAAGAGAGCTGCCGTAGAAAAGAGGGTTTAACACATTTTCTCTTGCAGTGTGCATGAGTGCCGCTACTGCTCTGCACATGGCAAAAGGACGAAGTAAAAAGTGTAAAATACAATAATTTCAAAATGCTTGTGGATTTTTCTTTGTAGCAGAAATTGTTTATTGAGCACATCAACCAGAGCTAAGGAGTGATGTAGATAATCGCCTTTGCTGTGATTAAAACCCTCAATAAACAATTCTTCCCCACACTCGTGATGGAAAAAATATATGTGTGTGTATGTGTGTTAATGTGTGTTTGTATAAGTGCGTATTGTTTCTCGATTTGCATCACAATAGGCAAAGAGAAATTAACGTGTGCTCTTCAATTCTTTGTGAGCAATGCTGTATGAATGCTCCTCTGTTCATTAAGGCATGACGCAGAGGAAAAACATAAAACCTCATAAAATCACGTATATATAGGGGAAATGGGGCAAAACAGCATTGAGAGTGGGCAAGGTTTGCAAGAGAGGCAAAAGGTAGAATTGAAGAACTTGAGGTGAACATACACCACTCTTCCAGGAACATAAATTAGTGTTTTCATTCCTTCCCAATATGTATTAGCTGTCTGCCTGTAAGATGTACAGAAAATGCGCCTTCACCAGGAACCAAGGCCGGAGCACAAATAATGTGCTACTAGGCAACAGCTACTAGGCAACAGCAAGATGGCGCCATATTGTCCATAAAAGCATACAATGTGGCTCCACAGCTAGACAAGTAAGGAGTTAAAATGTCTTTCTGACCATTTACTTGCACTCCTGAAAAAGAGAAAAAGCTTACTCAATGCAGTCCGGCTGTTACCACACAAATGGGCTGTGAATAATCCACACTAAACTCACCACAACACAGGAGGGCACGAAATCCAAGCCTGCGTTTCCTCTGCCACAGCACAGAACCATCTTGCCCTTGGGGTCTAATTATTACATCTGAAAAGACTTGTGTCCAAGCAGCTCAGACTGGGCCTGGCATTTCAAAAGCCCATTAGTCACAGTTATGTTCACGGCAAGATCCGCATGCATGAAGCGGTTTACTCAAAATTGTCAGGTTACACGCACAACCCTACGAGACATTTCACTTGCTTCTGTCAGTCAACCGGGTCCCCTCTGCCCCCACACAAACGTGCCCTTGAATAAAACCAACGGCGTCTTATGGTAGTCGAGGTCATGCTGGAGGGACAGGGGACCCCCATGAGTTTCGTGGTGTAGCTAAATTTGCAGATTTTATTGCAGATATGCTGTTTGTAGCTCAAAGGTTCAAAAGTTACTAAAAAAGCTTCAGCACATGTTGCTGCAACATGGCAGACCTTTTGTTGTTATGAGGCAGGTCACCTTTCAGTTGCTGTTTGCTGTATTTACATGTTAAACTGATATTACTGACGTGACTCCTATGCTCTTACAGTGTTAACGTGTAAAAATGACAAAATAGTGAAGTGATACTACTTCAAAATGTGCCCCACTACACTGCATAATTTGGCTTTTATTTACGCTTAATTTGGTCATCTCCTGCTTCATAAATCCAGTGGCCCTGAATATACACTTCCGGTTTCAGACACTACTACACAACATGGTGGACTGGATCCCCAGAGCGCGCGAGTGATTGACAGTGAACGGGGGGGGGGGGGGGCACGCATTATGAAGGGCATTACCGCAAGATACCCGAAGGCAGCAGGACAGCAAAAGCGCATCAGTAGAATTACATCTTGTTGCATCCAAAGACATTAAACAAAATATTCATTGTTTTTAGGTCACACGTTTGCAATGCCATCTCAGCAACACAAATTGTTTTACCGTAATACCAGAATAAGGCAGGCTACTAGGAAAATGCTCACTTATTTAAGTTGGTCAGCCTATGGAATGTGGTCATAGTTGACGTGAATGCCGTCTGGACATGGACCTCGCTGCTTGGTAACTTAACCCGAACCAGAAGGCACGAGAAGCCCATGTGTTCCCGCCTTCATAATGCAGCGCGCAACTTGTAAACTTCACACTTGCATGTATGCAGCACAATGCTAATGGAATTTTTATTTGAGCTTTGCTTCAACATTTTTTATGCTTATGAACTTGGACTAAAGTGCTTAAAATATTCCAGATGCAGGAGAGCAATGATTCTTGCGAGGATTTGAGAAAGAGGGGTTTCTAGCACACCCCGGTGCGCCTCAACTGCAATAACTTCCCCCTAGTTATGCGTTAAAGTACACTCCAGATTGCACAGATGTGCTGATAAAATCTGTGAAATTATAATATTTTTATATGCTCAGAAATATTTTTAAACTGTTAAAGTTCTGTCCTACATTTCAACCAGGTTTTAATTGTCAAAGAAAATAATGATTGCACTTTTTGTGCGAATGTGTACGTGAATTTGTGTGTGTGTGCATGTACCTGTGTGTGTGCGCGCGTGAGTTTGTTGTGTGTGCGCGCGTGACTGTGTGCTTTTGGAGACAAAGGGGCATATTCACAAGGACTTATCGCTGAGTTATCGGCACTTTAGCGCATCAAAAGAGGAGATAGATTTATCGCCCCATTCACAAGCGGGTGCAAACTGCAGACATCGCCAGTATTCCCGCGATAACTGCCGCAAAATTTATCTCCATGGGTGACACCACCAACTAACCCTAATGAGATGCAGAGTAGGCGTTCCCGTGCAAAAACTCACGAAAACACCACTACACCACTTTCACAACGAACTGCCAGATCTGCGATGCGAACCAAAAACAGGCGATAAGCCGCGGTGGCAACAGGGATTTAACACCTGCCTTTTTTCTTAGAAGTCTGACGCAGTGCCTGCATTTGAAATATAGAAATGCAGGTACTCGTTGTCCCAGAGTGCCTGCTTGCTGCTGAGAAGTGCGGGTACTCTCCCATTAAAAGCATTGAAGCAGTGCTGAGAAGTGCCGGTATCATCTCCATGTGTGTAACAAAACCTGAGGGGGACCCCCTGCAAAGAACATGGAGGGGGCCCATCCTCCCCGGCTCGCCACCTATCACTTTTGCTGAGGGGGTCCCCCTGAAGCTCAGGGACCCCCCCGCACCTCAGGGGCTGCGCAGGGCCGGACTGGGATCGCAAACTAGCCTTGGCAATTACCAGCGACCGGCCGGGGGGGGGGGGGGCGCAGGAACACCCTAGTAACAAAAGCGGCCCCCACCGGTCCAAAACCAGCCCCCACCCTTCCAGCCCAATGGGGAAACACCTGGTGCCCGCTACGGCCAGTCCGGCCCTGGGGCTGCGGGGGCTTTTGTTACGCCACTGATTATCTCTTCCAGATTAAAGAAGTACCTTACGGTACCTGCCCATTTACAGCACTGTTGGCGGGGGTATGCCCAGACGTGGGTCCCTTGCTCACTTTGCCACTGGATTCAGGCAAGCCTGGCTGATGACGGCTGGAATGCCAGAAACCGGTCCTAGGATGCTTGTCTCCGGTCCAGGGAAGACATGGCTTGGCAGTTCGGGCTGGACTGTTCCCATGAGGCACAGGGTCAGACTGATTTGCATATGGCCATGTCTGAACTGGGGTGGTGGAGTGAGCTAAAGAATGATGATGGATTAAACCCAGATCAGTTGACTGGGGGTGAGTGTTTGATTGGCTCAAGCGTTCCGTCCATCATCCCCTTTTGTATCGTTTTGCTGGTGTTAAGCAGGACGACTACCTGCAGTATGAAAGGGAGCCCAGCCCATAGCCACATCTGAAGACCCACAGATGCCATGGAGCCAATGATCATGCAGCTCGGAGACCCATGAGGGCCACAACACCCACCGCCACCACCCCCAGACCCGCCACCACCCCCAGGACCCGCCCGCCCCCCCCCCCCGGACCACCACAGAGGCAGCGTAGACAAAGACAGCAGACCCACCGTAAACGCACCAGCCGCACAGACCTAACGCCAGAGGAGGGCATTGCCCACAACAGGCTCAAAAGGACAAACATCCTCCGCATCCTGACCCACATCGCCCACAGGCTGACGGTACCAACACAGCGGACAACCAACATCCCTTCGCAGACAAAGCTGCTGGCTGTGCTGCACATGTTGGCCTCTGGTACCTTCCAACTCACAACTGCCAGAGTCGGAGGAGTTTCACAGCCAGCCCTATCCAAGTTCATCACACCTGTCCTGGATGCCATCATCATCCTCGTACCCCAGCACCTCCACTTCACCCACACTGCGCCGGAGCAGCTGGAGACCAAGCAAGGCTTCTACACCATAGTTGGATTCCCTCACGTGTTGGGGGCCATCGACTGCACACATGTACTCCTTGTGCCCCCTGCCGACACTGCACACAACTACCGCAACAGAAAGCACACGCATTCCATCAATGTGCAGGCAATAGTGGACCACCGGGGACTCCTCACCAATGTTGTGTCCAACTACCCAGGCAGTGTGCATGATTCATACATCTTCCGACAGTCCATCATCAACCAGCGCTTCCAGGATGGCACCTATGGAAATGCATTGCTCGTTGGTAAGTACCAAATGAACACACCACACACCTCCACTCCACAGTCATGCAACTCATGACACTGGCAATGGGCACGCAGCAAAACTACATGCAACATGCCACACAACATGCCAACCGACCAGACACGACAACACGACTCCATTGGGAACCTGGGCTTGCCATGTACACAACCCAGCCACGGCATGGCACCACAGCCACACAATAGCAGAATGTGAGGAGAGGCTTGGAGCAGGCATGTGCGAGAGAGGCAAGTGACTAATGAATGAGAACCTACCCAATGCCAAGTGTGGCGTGGCTGTGCCGGACAGACGTCAGTGTGCAAACCACGGAAATGGCCATGTGGACATCAACGGCTGGTGCATGGAGTGTAGTGGCCATTGGACGCTACCATGTCACCACAGGCTGTGGGGCAGAACGCGGAAATGTTGCTCGTTACGTCGCCCCCCTGTAGGCCCTGCGTACGCCAGGCCTGCGTAGGGGTGTGAATTAAAACCCCGTCGCACTGGGCGTGGCTCTCTCTCGGAATGGCCAACGTGTCTGCCAGGGCGGCGCCTCTCAGCCCGCCACGAGGCCGACGCCGTGAGCGGCGAGGCCTGCAACCCCGTGCGCCTGCTGCACCCCAGGCCGCTGGTCCCCAGACCCGTCTCGCCTGCCCCAGCGCACCAAGGAGTCTCCGCTCACCTGCCGACACCGGCGTGTGTCAAAGAGGGCCCACCACGTGCCGGTGCAAGCTCCAAGCCCCAGTCCCGCGACCTTTGCAGCCTCCGCAGACCATCGCTGGCCTCCACGACGCTGGCCCACAGTACTCCTTTCTCATTGACATACCCCACCGGCGTACTCTTCGGCCCAGTTGTTGGCACATGTTGTACTGAGTCGTGAGTTAAGAATGGCAGGGACCAAATGTTAATTGTCGCGTTTATATCACTGAACTCCCTTCGATCAGTGTCCCAAACTCTGCATCGCAAGCACACAACACGTGTCTGTGGGCCCGTGCTGACTGCTGCCCCCGGCCTACACTGTGGTCCAGTAGGTCCTACATCCAGCACTTAGTCGTTATTCATGAATGGCAGAGTCCATACCAGTGAACGCACGGAGAGGAGTAAGAGGAAGATGCGGTTCAGTCCGGATGAAAGCCGGATCCTCGTTACGGAGGTGACCGAACACCAGCAACAACTGACCTGGTGCCACTAACCCTGTTCAACGCAAGCCGGCGACACGTGGTGCCACTAACCCTGTTCAACGCAAGCCGGCAACACGTGGTGTCACTAACCCTGTTCAACGCAAGCCGGCGACACGTGGTGCCACTGAACCTGAACTATGCAGGCCGGTGGGACCATCCAACGTAAGCCGGCGACACTTGGATGAGGGCCCCTGCTGACCGCTGCCTCAGGCCTACACTGCGGTCCAGTAGGTCCCACATGTGGAACTGTGTCTTGAGTAATTTATGGAGGAGTTCACACCATTGGGCACGCCTCATCGCAGGCGGCATCCCCTATCAGCACTGGTGCCACTAACTCTGTGCGCAATGAGTCATGGGCACTCTCTGGTTGAACTTTGGTGGTGTCTGAGTCCCTGGCCTGGGGGTTGTCTGCATCATCATCTGGCTGGGACGGACTTGGTGTTCGACATGTGTCTGTTCCATTCATCTCCACCATAGTGACTGTTTCAGCGTGGTTCTGCCCTCTGCATCATGCCCTGGGGGTACACCTTCCTCTGTCCACCGAGACACTCCGCGACAACCCCCTTTGACATCTACGAGAACCTGCTCTGCTCTCGTGACCCTGCCCCAGTGCACCACAAGTCAGCGTCCCGTGGCGGTAGGCCCGTGCCGGACGCTGTGCATCCGGGGCCACTAACTCTGTGCAGCTCAAGTCCTGGAGCCTTTATGGTTGAATGGTTGTGGCTTTTACGATGTACACTGTTGTAGTTTTTTGACTGCACCAAGCACTCCATGACGGTTGGTGTACACACACCCCACACACATCCAACACAGGTGTTACACGACATGTGAGCCTGCTAATAAAAGTGGCCGGGCGCACGTGCCCGTAGCCATTCACACCATCTAAGCAAGTGTGTCCGTGTGGTCATTATGTCAGCATGATGGGCCCGAACCCTGCAACATCACAGTGTGCTGTGTTCAGCGGACGATACCATGTCACCTCAGCAGTGGCTAAGACCTTGGACATGTAGCTTCGTCCCCCCCCCCTGCATGCACAAGCGGTGTGTGCTGGGCCTGCGTACGTCAGGTCAGCGCTGGGGTGTGCTGATTTGGCAGGGGGCTCAGGGCGTGGCTCTGGTCTGGCCTTGAGCAGGGAGTGCGGTAAGCGTGTCTCTGTGTTGGAGTGTTGTCGCCACCAGGGCCACAGTCGTCGATGTTGCAATGTAGCATGCACCCGGAGGGCGGGCCCGCACGTACGGGGAAATGTAGGAGCGCAAGACCGCTCGGGGTCTTGGCTCATACATGCCAAGTGCTGTGTGTATCAGTCCTGCGGCTGCATGAGTCAGATGCCTAGCCTCAATCGCAGCGCGATCACAGCCAGCCATGGACTGTACACCTGTGTCTGCCCTGTCCAGACCATTGGCCTACACTCACGTGGCAGCACACCCTCAACGGCCAGCATCACGGTGTTGTTGGCATGCTGCTGGACATGGGCAGACAGGCATGACAATGGTGTGCCGTAGGAGTGCATGTGATGCAATCGCGCAGCGCACACAAGTGTAAAGGCTCGGGGGAGGGAGGAGCAGCTGTGAGGCAACGTAACACACAGTGAGGCCGCTCATGTGCCACGTGCCCGGCATGTCATCCATGATTCCCTGGGTCGCAGACATCCCACCCCACCCTCGACAGGCCTCTGCACATCTCCTGTATGCAAGCAGATGGTAAACTGACTGTAGGGATGAAAGGTCCTTTGTCTGAACTATCAGGCGGAAGCACATCTGCAGCTCCGAGCTGGGCCTTGCATGTACCCAGCACCCCCTGACAGATACGATAGCCTTTGCTGACGACTCCCATACTACGCACTGCCCGACGTGAGACCAAGTGTGCACACATCCCACACACAGAAGTCCTTGGTCGTAGTTATCGTGCGTGAAATGGCCTTCACACGTACTCCCATCCCATCCCAGGCCTGCACCCGTTGCTCACAGACACTGCTCATTGATCCGAGCTGTGGCATTTCATCCACAGGACTGGCGCAGGTCAACACAGTGCCGCTTCAAGCAGAGCCACTGACGCAATGGCAGACCATCCCGGACACATGCACAACCCCAGTCACGTGGACTGGTACCGTGCACGTCTGCTGCATGTACTGGGGGCACTGCCATTAGCAGTGCTGCGGATCAGTTACCGGCTAAGCTTCCGCCTTGCCAACGTCACCTGTTTTCAGCCTGTGTTGCATTGTCGCTCGTGCATATTCGAGTGGACCATGGATGTCTGCCTCTCCAACGTAACGGTAGCTGAACTGGATTTCGACGTGTGTGTGCGCCCCCTGTTGGCCCACGACCAGGAGTGTCACCGTGATGCCCGTTTATGGCATGCCTGGATGATTGGCATGCATGTTGGCAACTGGACCTGGGAGATTGCACGACTCGTCGTGTGCGGTGACCACATTGAGCCGCTCCCCTATTGGGCTTTAGTGCCAATTGGGGCCAGGGGTTGGAGTCAGCACATCTGTCCGGGACAGCTGATGGGTTACGTCGCCGACATGTTAGATCTAGTCGACAACGAGCTCATATTGGAAATGTTGGCCTACGCTGCTGCACTCGCGTTCATGGACGAGTGACAACGTACCTGCAGCCACAATTGAATGTGACCCATTGCACGTGTCCCGACGCCTGGTTGCATGTCCCAAGACGACAGTGGACATGGCTGCATTGGCCTGGACTCCGGATACATGCGCGGACAACCAACGCGGGTTGGCACTCACTTGTGTGGGTGATGGACTCCCCCGGGGTGGACATGGGCGCTTTCCAACGTTCCTCATTCAGACATGCTGCTGCATTGGTCTGCATGTTGTGGCACTTCTCTTGGCCTTACTGACACGCAATTGTTGATGAAGTTTCCGCACCTTCACTTGTCTCCAACTGTGATGAGTGTTCATTTGTATGCCAATGTGTGTTTCACGGCCTATCTGGGTCCCTGCCATACATGCATTGCTACCCCATCAGGGCTGTGGGTTTGTACTTGTGCATTGTCATGTCCCTGTTTCGTGCTTTGCCAGATGCGTATGGCCATTTACCGGCCACAAGCGTGTGCACTTGTGTCCTGTGTTCGGTTGTGCAAATGTTGCTGTTTGTACCACATTGTGTTCGATGTTGGGGTGCTCAGCTTCCTATGTGTGTGTGCTGCATTGTGTGTGAGTTGGCCCTGCAGCTCTGATTTGGCTCACCCTTCTCCCTTTCAGGCAGTGTGGTTTTCACTTCTGTGCTTGTTCAGTGGTGTGATAGTGCCGACTTGTGTGACTTGTGCTCTTGGTTGGTGTTGTTACTCTTGGGCATGGTTTGTCTGCAGTTGTGCTGTGCTTAATTGTGCATGTGTGCCATTGTGCCCATCTCCCCCCGTCCCCCCAGTCCCTGGTCGTTCCTCTCCCTGTTGCTGTTGTGTCTGTTGATTTTGAGCAGTTTCCGGTCCCCGGCTCCTGCCACCATCTCCAGACTGATGTGGTGGACACCATTTCCTCCATGTCATCCAGCTCCTGGTGTGGCGCTGGACTCCCACCTCCGGTGTGCATTGCTGCCTTCTGGTTGTTGGCGTGTTTCTGCTTGTTTTAGCGTTTCGCATCATTCCAGCTGTTCTGGTTGTCTTCCATTGTCCTCCTCCGCACTCCGGCTGCATTCACCTTGTCCACGATGGACTGCCATGTACAATGTTTTGTTGCCAATGGTGCTTGTGGGGTTGTGTACTAGCTCCGACTGCCTCCATTGTGCTTCGCTGTTGTTTTCTGTTTGGTTTGTCTTTCTTTTTCCTGCTTTTGTTGTACTTCTTCCCGCCTGCCGTGTGTGTATCGCGGGCCTGGCGCTGCTTATCGCTGCTTTCCTCATCGCAAATGGGCTCATCGCACGTTTTTTTGCGTTGGGGTTTGTGTTTTTATCTCCGTCGCGGTGGTTATATCGCGGACATTGGCCGTGTTTTCGGGAAACTATCGCATGGTACCGCAGTGTTGTGAATTCCACGTTAACACGGGGTTATTTTCCCACAGATAGACTGCGATGTGTAAAGTTGCGTTAACCTTTTTTGGAGATGTTTAGTGCACGCACGTTCTTGTGAATATACCCCAAAGTGTGAAAGGCTCTGCTGAGGTAGGAACTGTTTCCATGGCACCCGCCTCAAGTTGTGACTTCAAGCCCCATTTAAAGTCTGTGAAAAAGTGAGCATGCGCCTTAACTTCTGTATCTTACTAGAACGTTCCTTTTTCAGGGTTACTGAGCTACCTCACAAGAGCTTTGCAATCTTCTCCCCGCTTCCAAGCCTGAGGTATGCGGCCACTGCCTTGCAAGGCAAAATGAGGAATCGGCTCAACCCATACAGACATTCGTATGATCTTCATCAAGGCACGAGTTAATTAATTTGCAATCTGTGCCTAATTAGTTGTCCGTTTTTGTGATGGGCACTCTAATATATAACACCTAGCACACATACCTTTCTCTATTCTTATACCCCCTGACTCATTTGACGGATTTAAAAGGGACGTTTACTGGGCACGGATGAGACAAAATATGTCTGCAGCGGAATAAGGTTTGGAACACAGAACCATTTTTAGACGAACCGCCATGGTTGCACAAGGTAGGGTGACGTACTTAATGCAGAGGTAAAACATATATATATAATAAGATGCTAAGAAGGAGAAAATCCGCCTCTGACATTTCAGGATATGTTTTTGTGCCTTTAAATAACACGAGTGGCGTGAGGAAAATCTATTTGGGCAGTACTTATAACCCTCTCCAAATTAAACCATTCCAGACATTGGCTAAGAGAACTAATGAGCTTTTCATGTAAATCACGCAATTTCCAGCCGAATTGTCCTTCCACCAACAGGCACTTGCGCGGAATAGCAATGAAGGGAGGGCTTGGAGAGCCGGGGCTCTGCTGCCGCCTGTTTGTAGCTAGACGACGCCGCCGCCAGCTTCTCTTCCGGTCACCGACGCGGGATAAACCATTTCAGAGAGCAGCCCGCTTGGACGAGAAACAACGCGAGCTTCATCTAAGGAATGTTTACATCGCCAGACTTGGGGCTTTCAGACATTATTGAAAACGTCAGCCTTCGTAATAAACGCGGGATCGAGCTGCGTGGCGCTGCAAGTAATGGAGGCATCCATCAGCAAAGACCTGGAAAAATATGATTGCCGTGCATGTCAATGTATAAATAATGTAAATGTGAAATGAATGTTTTTTTAGAGCATGTTCAGTGCTGACCAGATGTGGCAGTTTGATGGCAGCAAAAGCCAGAGGGATCCCCATTATCAAAGATTAAATATAATGCATGGCTGCCATTTAATCTCCTACAAAGTGCCATATTGTTATATTAAAACTGTACAGTGACTGATATCTTCTGACACGTTTTATGGACCTCTGTCTGTTCCTAAAAATGCCAAGGGTAGCCGCAAGCAGTCGTTCGGGGATTGCTCCGCCTGAGGGTATTCTAAAATCCTTACATTTCCTTCCTTCTCTTTATCCTTTTTTCAGTATTTTGTCTTTTTGTCTCTCCATCTTTCTTCCCGCCTTTCCCATCTTGCTTTCCTTTCTCTTTTCATACTTTCTGTATTTATTTTTTGGTACATCTTTCTTTCTATTTTTCTTTGTTTTTATCTTAACTTCCTGTCTCCATCTTTCTTTGTCTTTTCTTTCCTTTTTATCAGTTGCCCATTCTTCCTTCTCACATCCATCAATCAACTCTATCATTTGTCTCCATCCATTCTTCTCTCCATCCATCCCTTCACCCTCCTGTCCACCCATCCATCACTGCATCCATTCATCTATCCTCTCTGTGCTTTTCTCATTCATCCCTCTCGCCATCCATGACTCCATCCATCCCTGCATGCATCTATCTTTCTCTGTCCCTCCTGCCCATCCCTCCCTCAAATAAGATGAGCCCTGCCCACTCCAGGTTAGCATAGCTGTAGTTTGTCTGCGGTATGTTTTTGTGATTCTCTCAGATACAAATAACCTGCTATTTATGTAGTGCTTTATGCTGCCATTTTAAAGCACTCCGAGATGTTCTTATTCTATGTAAGGATACTTAATTCAATAACCTTGGCTGATGCAGACTAAGTCAGCCTTGTTGGGTTTCAAACATGTGACTTCCTTATTCCCACATATCTAGAGTGAGTGCTTAACTGACTTAGGAAGCCTACCATCATGTTAAATGATTACAAGATTACTGTTCAATATAGAAATGTAGCTCTATAGTGTTTCCAGTTGAATGCTACTCTGCCCATGGCTGGCTGTCAGGATCAATGAAGAGAAACATTGAAGATAAATCCCAGGAATAGCGCACACATCAAGCCAGGATACTGAAAAGCCATGTGTTTAGGCTCTAGGGAGAGAGTGAAGGATACAGGCAGGCCCATGCGTTTCACAGGAAAGGGTCTTCTGCAGGGCACTTCCTTTTTCGTGTCTACTGGAATGTTTTGTTACAACCTAGCCTAAGGCTACAGATACTAACATGAAGATGTCAAAAGAGCACCCACGGTCTGGAAAGCAATGATTCATTACCCTCAAGCCTTTATGGCACGGAGGTCTGTGAGATGCCTATGAGTCAACAGTGCTTCGTCAATAGCTTGTGCTTTTGGCTAGAGGCGTTTTTAAAAAAAAGTTAAATACATTGTAAAAGACATTTAAATACACAATCTAATCAATCAATATATAAACTTTATTCGGCTTTAGAAATAAAAACCATAAAAGTGCAACAAATCATTATGTATACATCAGTTAAAAAGCCGACCTCAAAATGTTACAACAAATGTTGTTTAAGTAATAAATAAAACCAAATATAAAAAAGCCAATTTTACAAACCACCAATACAATTATGAAGAAAATTGATAAAGAAGGCATTACGAAAACAGGGGTTAGCCTAGACACCCAATGCTATTAATCACAACTATTTCTAAGGCTGACAGCAGCTTTTAAAAAACTAAGAACATTAAGTACAATATTTCCCGAAAGCATTTGTAAATAAATATGGGCCTGGCGGACATGACTAAAATTAGCCTTTTTAAGATGGGAAGAATATATTGCTTCCTGGGTACCACATAAAAACTGCAAAACATTATAAAATGAAGCACGTCCTGTGGAGACTTTCCGTCACAGCCAGAGGGCAAAAGATTATTGCCCCGGTTTGACCCTCGAGTGTAAGCTAAAAGGAAAACAAAAATGTCCAGCTGAAACCTAGTTAATAAAAAGTGATCATATCTACTTTTGAAACATAAAAGATAAGGCTCCGTGGAGGGCACAGTTTTCATCATAGCGAAACGTTGTATGCTAGGCTTCATCAGGGCCCCTTCTTCTCTAACCAACAACCTCTTTCTAAAAAAATGGTCTTTTACCCAGTTGTGATCTTTCTTGCAAATCTTATCTGGGTTGCTTAATAATTCTCCTCTGCCTAAATTCAAAAGGCAGCCCCTGATGTATTTAAACCAGGGAATGTGTTGGGAGTAATTGAGGGCCAAACAATCCTTCAGAATCTCTTTGCTTAGTTCATCCCCCGGCCTAGACAAAAGTTTCAGCCAAAGAGAAAGGGGGCGAAAGGCCGTAATATTGGATAAATTGGCCACACCTACTTCTTCGTGTACCGCAAATGTGGGGGTGTCCTGCGGCACACGCAAAAACCGTCTCAAAAAGGCGTTTTCAGCAATTTGCAGCTCATCCTGGGTAGTGTATCCTCAGATCTCACTTCCATAGATTGCTTTGGAAATACACTTGGCCCTATACATTTTTAAAAGGGCCCACGTGGGTCTACTGCCCAACCGTGAGGCAAATTTAAAAACACCAGCATTTGCCCTAACAAACTCCTGTTTCTTCCTACAGACCAAGGGGCCCCAATTTAAGGCGGTGTCAAACAGAACTTTCAGGTAAGAAAATACACAAGTCTTTGGCACTGGAGTGGACCCAGCTATAAATGTATGCGATTTTGTGGATAGTGGTCCCACAACCATCATGTAGGATTTTTTGTTGTTAATAGAAAGGTCTAGGTCTTCCATGAAATGCTAAAAGGAGTTCAACAAAGCCTGCAGCCCCCTGAGGGTTCAGGCCATAAGGACCGCATTGTCTGCGTATAATAGTACCGGGAGACACCGCTGCCCCACCTAAGGCAATCTACATTTTACTCCAAGAGGACCTGCTCCAAGTTGTTAACATAAAGGTTAAAAAGAAATGCGGCCAAGATACATCCCTGCTGAACCCCTCTTTGTATTGGAAATTGCGGGTTAGCCATTAGGTCTTTTTTTGCGTAGCGTACCGTTGCCATAGTGTCCCTATGAAGGTCCCTCAAAAATAAAACAATGTTTCAATCTACCTCTATAGACAACATAATCTGCCAGAGCTTAGGGGCCCATTACGATACCCGGCGTAAAAAAATCCGCCAGGCATGGAAGCGGCAAAAATCCGCCCGCACACACCGTCTGAACACCGACCACGCCATTACGATTACACAAACCGAAAACCGCCATCGGCGAAAAATCACACAAGATACCGCCCGCCATCGTCCGAGTCGGAGTCAAACCGCCCGCCACGGACGGAAACACGCACGACAACACAAAACCGCCCGCCCTCACGGCCGACACACCGCACGTGAAATTACGATCGCACCGCCATGAGCGCGGGAAAACTACAAATATACCGCCCGCCAGCGCAAACAACGCCGATGAGAATCGACACGGCAGAAGCCATGGCGCCCACGTCCCTGCACAGAAACCATCCGCTCACAAAACCAATAGCACACAACATGGCCAACAAGTCCACACAGCAAGGCACGCACAAATACACAAGCACAGTACACATCCCGAAAACACCCCCGGACAAACAAAAACTACAAAGGCCAGAACCCCAGACACAACACACCTGAAAACAACAGACCATGAGGACACACCCACATAGGTAAGTACAAAAGCAGCACTCCCACAGACCACAACCCCTTGCAACATTGCAAACCAGAGAGGAGAGGAGAGGACACAGTGACACAGCAAGGACAGCAGCACACCCCAGAAACGCACACATCACAACCACCACCACCACCACCACCAAACACCTGCACCACAAACCCCCTGCACATTACACAACACACACCGCACCAGCACCACAAACACCATGGCACCACAAAGAATGCCCAAGTTCACGCCCATTGAGCTGACGGTCATGGTCGACGAGATCATCAAGGTGCACCCACAAATCTATGGGAACATGGTCCAGCACACACCACTAGCCACCAGAAACAGAATGTGGAACCGGATCGTAGACCAGGTCAAATCAGTCGGGACCCTGCCCAGGAACAGAGGAGAAATAAACAAACGTTGGAATGACGTCAAGAGCCTGGTCAAGAAGAAGGAGGGCAAAAACAGAGAGCTGGCTGCCGTCACTGGCGGAGGGAATCCCGCGCTCTTCAAGACCTTCAAAGCGTGGGAGGAGAAGGTGCGAGTCATAATACATCCGGAGATCCTCGCCGGATTAGCAGGGGAGTGGAGGCTGGTAAGTACAAACTAATGTATACCAGCACACCGCTATGTACTCACATGCACTACCACCATGCCACAGCTCCCAGGGACAAACACCCCCATGTCCAGCACACAATACACAACACATCACACACACATGCAACAGACACCACCACACACAGCCCAAACCGAACAACTGTAAGATACGTGGGGACATGTGTACACTCAGCCAGCCACGTAACCACCAACAAGTCCCCAAATATGCCAGAAGCGCCACAACGAGCACCCACCACACCCATGTGTCCGCCACAGCTGCACTAACCGACAAGTAACAGGTAAGTGGCAGGAACACAAAGTGCAGTGGGTGGGACGGTGGACAGCCCAAGTACAACACACACCAGGCCCCTAGTCCCACAGCACAGCAAGGAGGAGCATCCCCCACACCCCACAGCCACGTGTCAGCCACCGCAGTGCACAGCGACAGCCGAAAGGCAGACATCACGGTCCACAGCAATCGGTGTCAGTGGGTGTCCAGCCACCCCCACGACCCACAACACCCCCCACCCCCACAGACCTGCAACATGGAGCACCCCCCGCTTAGAGCCATGTGGCATCCAGTACAGTGCACGCACGAACAACTTGCAGGTGGGAAACTGGACAGGGCTGGATTACTGGAGGCATGAGGACCGGAACACGACCAACACATGGGACATGTCACGTAGCAGACGAACACGCAGCACCGCCCACCGTCACGAACAAGTGAACAATGTGCACACGGACATGAACAACAGACTCACACCCCACATGACCCATCACAGACATAGCAACACCCAAGGAGCCACGCCTGCATGCACAAGCCACACTGAATATAGTACCACACAGCAGCCACTGTGCAACTCATCACACACAACCGAAACACCATTGAAGTCCTGTCCATGTAGCCCCTACTGCCTGTCAACCACACACCCCACAACTACGCCTATGTAAGACAAACAACACTAGACGCAACAGAGCGGAACAACATAAATGCACACGAACACCACTGAACCCATCAAACACACAGACACACCATGCACATACAACATACCATCCATCCCATCCGTCAGCCCCAGTCTCATGAAAGGCATGTCATCCGCACAGCTGCCACACATACAGCAGTCACGCTAAGATACATGCCCATGACCAACCATGTGCCAGAAGTCAATGAAGCGCACGACACACTGTGAGCAACAACACACAACATGGGCCACACCCCCGAGCACTGCAGTGATGCACATGGCACAGGGCAGCACGCACACCAAGGAGATGGGACAACTGCAATACGTTGGCTGGCACACAACCATCACTCACTCATAATGATGCGTCCAATGCCATGTCCAGTAATCACAACAGACAGCAAATATGCAGGCCATGTCAAGCATGCACACACCTCAAACCATGCACTGTCATGCTGCCACAACACATGTCACGTTCGGCACCCATGGCTCACAGCATGTACCCCAAAAGCATATCCCCTCCCAAATGCGAATCTGGGGCATGGCCCCCATGTTGCCATATGCGTTCCTAAGCGTTCCATTTGAACCCCAAAAGCATATTCCCTCCCAAATGCGAATCTGGGGCATGGCCCCCATGTTGCCATATGCGTTCCTAAGCGTTCCATTTGAACCCCAAAAGCATATTCCCTCCCAAATGCGAATCTGGGGCATGGCCCCCATGTTGCCATATGCGTTCCTAAGCGTTCCATTTGAACCCCAAAAGCATATTCCCTCCCAAATGCGAATCTGGGGCATGGCCCCCATGTTGCCATATGCGTTCCTAAGCGTTCCATTTGAACCCCAAAAGCATATTCCCTCCCAAATGCGAATCTGGGGCATGGCCCCCATGTTGCCATATGCGTTCCTAAGCGTTCCATTTGAACCCCAAAAGCATATCCCCTCCCAAATGCGAATCTGGGGCATGGCCCCCATGTTGCCATATGCGTTCCTAAGCGTTCCATTTGAACCCCAAAAGCATATCCCCTCCCAAATGCGAATCTGGGGCATGGCCCCCATGTTGCCATATGCGTTCCTAAGCGTTCCATTTGAACCCCAAAAGCATATTCCCTCCCAAATGCGAATCTGGGGCATGGCCCCCATGTTGCCATATGCGTTCCTAAGCGTTCCATTTGAACCCCAAAAGCATATTCCCTCCCAAATGCGAATCTGGGGCATGGCCCCCATGTTGCCATATGCGTTCCTAAGCGTTCCATTTAAACCCCAAAAGCATATTCCCTCCCAAATGCGAATCTGGGGCATGGCCCCCATGTTGCCATATGCGTTCCTAAGCGTTCCATTTGAACCCCAAAAGCATATTCCCTCCCAAATGCGAATCTGGGGCATGGCCCCCATGTTGCCATATGCGTTCCTAAGCGTTCCATTTGAACCCCAAAAGCATATTCCCTCCCAAATGCGAATCTGGGGCATGGCCCCCATGTTGCCATATGCGTTCCTAAGCGTCCCATCTGAACACCAAAAGCAAAGTACAAACCAGACCCAGGATGGGCCAGGAGCCCGCATACACCAGAGTCACAATAAGTAGGGGCACAGCAACACACCCATCGGCATGGCCAATCCGTCCCATGCCACATGTGCACAGCACACAGTCCCATTGCCAAGCACACACAACTACAAATGCTACAGCCACACACACGCCTCCGGGAAACCCATGTACGAGATTGCACGAACTGTTAATGTCAGACGACAAATACATACTTCGCCAGGTGCAACACAATAACAAATCTCATTCTCTCCACAGGTGACGAACTGCTGGATGCTGGGGATGGAGCCAGCAGCCAGCACAGCCAGCCTACAAGCCCCCAACGAGGACACACGGATGTGGAGGATCTGTCCTCCTCTTCAGACACGGACCACCAAGCAGGCCCATCTGGTGTGGCAGGGCCCAGCCGCTCCCCAGGACCCCTCCTACCCACCAACCCATCATCCAGGGCTGCTGAACATTCCCAGCCCCCTGCTGCCACTGTCGTTGCGGCCACACCCACGGTCATTGCGGCCACTACCACTGCCGCAACCGCCACCATCGCCGCACCGACCACCACCGCCGCCACCACCACCACGTCTTCGCTGGCACCAGCCCCAGCGCAGGTGGTGGCCCGGCCGACTGGATCCACCCTGGGAGCCACAGCGAGGACCGTGGTGAGCAATGTGGCTAGTGGGCAGGCCGGTGGCAGCAGGACTGGTAGGAGGAGCAGGGTCAGGGAAACGCCAGCCTCCCCTGGGAGCCATGCCCTGCCTCAAATGGCCAGAGTCTTTGGGGCCTATGAAGAGGCCCAAGGACAATGGGCCAGGTCAGCTACAGACACGCGTGAGGTGCTGGGGGTGCTGAGGTCCATGGACGCCCGTATGGGCCAACTCGTGGACCTCATGGGCCAGCTGGTGGTGGCGGTGAGGTCACAGCCAGGGACAGCAGCTCCCCTCCGCCACCACCTGCCGGGGCGCAGGGTCGAGCAGCAGTGTCCAGTTCCCCTGCGTCCACAGCCAGTGAGCACACCTCAACCACCAGCATGTCGCAAGCAGGCACCCCCCCTCGCAAACGTGGAAGGGGCCGTCCGAAGTGGAAACAGATCTCCCGAGAGGACTTCGCACGCTCCAAACGCAAGTGAGGCAGCCAGCCAGCCTTCCTTGACCACCCACTGCATTGACTTGGACTACGATCCCACTCCACACAGCCATCTGGATGGCATGTGTGTGTTGGACTATGGACATAGAACCAGTGGGTACACCCTGAGCATCACGCAGCCATGACCGACAGCTCATTGTCACTGCACGCACCACTTTTGTCATCACCTTACACACAATCACATGTCACAGTTTGAAATAAATGCACCTCTTACACTAACTGCTGTTTGTGCCCTGTGTTTTATTTGTATGGAATACAACGGCCACCTTGGGCGGAAAGGCACCTGATGCGTGGCATGGCAATGGAATCCGGAGGGCCTGTAGGGACCTAGGGGTGGGAGGCAGAACAGGAGCACATTCAATGAGTGTGTCACACACCCATCACACAGTACATGTCAACAACTACAAGCAATGTACACACATCGCACAGAGCAATAGGGCACAATGCCACAGCCACCAACAGTGGCATACTACCCTGGCCATGGAGCGTTGACACACAGCACGCAGTGAACAAACGGCCACCCTGACACAGCACACACACACCTGCACAGATACAGCCACATCAGCCGTCGTACATGGACACTCACCGTCAAGTGAAGTAGCGGGCGATGAGCTGCTGCCGCACATTACCAGCTTCCTCCTCTCCGCTGTCCTCCTCACTCGAGCTGTCCTGGTCTGCGGGCTGGGGCCCTGGTTGATCTCCGTCATCCACGATGAGGGGGATCTGCTTCCGAATGGCCAGATTGTGCAGCATGCAGCACGCCACCACTATCCGGCACACCTTCTGTGGGGAGTACGCCAGCGCACCCCCGGTGCGGTCCAGGCACCTGAACCTGGACTTGAGGAGGCCAAAGGTACGCTCGACCACACGTCTGGTCCTCCCATGTGCCTCATTGTAGCGATCGTCTGCTGGGGTGCGAGGATTCCTCAATGGACTGAGCAGCCATGCCCCATTCGGGTACGCAGAGTCACCTGGGTGTGACGGACACAGAGAACCGTTGCTATTCCAACTGGACAGGGGACAGCATCGCACAACCAGCACGCTACACCACTCCACATACTCACCGACAATACAGCCACGATCCTGTTGCATATTGGACATCAGTCGTGGCAAGATGCTGTTGCGCATTATGTGTGCGTCATGGGCCGAGCCTGGGAACTTTGCACACACGTGGGTGATCACCATGAACGCAAGGCACACCACTTGCACATTCAGGGAGTGCGTGTGCTTCCTGTTGCGGTACAGGTGCTCAGTGGCCTGTGGTGGAACAAGGCCGACATGTGTGCAGTCAATGGCTCCAACGACGTGTGGGATTCTGCCAAGGGCATAGAATGCACCCTTCACTGCCGCCAATTCACGAGCCCTGGGGAAGCGGATGTACCTGTTTCGGTACAGCATCATGGCTGCCAGTACATCCCTCAGCACCTTGCTGAACATGGGCTGGGACATCCCTCCTCCAATGCCCACTGTGTGCTGGAATGACCCAGTGGCGAAGAAATGCATGGCGGCCATCACCTTAGCCGTGGGGGTGACAGCAGTTGGATACACCCTGCGGGGACGGAGATGGGGTTCTAACATGGCACACAGTCGATGCAGGGTTGGCCTGTCCAGCCGAAACTTCCTAATAACCTCTGTATCGTCCATGTCCGCCAGCAATTGGTATGGGCGGTCAATGTTCGGTCTCCGCCTAGGGACAATGGCAGAGGACACATGTCAAAGCAACACAACACATAGCAATTTCGCATACACATCACTGACATGACTGAGCAAGCACATGAGCCACAGCCCAGCTGTCAAGCTGGGACGGCACGGCCACAATACACTTACACAGGTCTCCCAACAATGGCAATGGCTAGTGATACAAACCACTGCCATGTACATGCACATGGGGATCTAGGCCCCAATGACTTGCGGGGCGTGCTGATGGGGACTGACTGCATATCCGTCAAGCGGCAACGCCACGGCAACATGAATGTCTGCTGAGCATGGAACTGCTTCCGCGGCTGGATGAGTATGGCACACGACGACGACGATGTGGGCACAGGCTGAGCGGCCAAAACAAGTGGGACCTGTGGCACGAGGGGATATGAGACCGTAGTAGGTGTCAGCACTGCACCCTATGTACAGCACTGTACGGATCACACCTCCCGAAACATTGACAGGTGTCCACATTGACAGCCCCATGCCAAGTCGGCTGTGTGCTTGCAGTCACACGTCACAGGTGAGAGGTTACATTGCACGTGCCAGGTGGCAGACGTACATAGTGGGAGCTGGCATGTGTGTGCATGTGTCTCCTGTTCAGGATCCACCAGATGGGCGCTGACTCTGTACTGACCATTGGACACAGCATGTTCCGTGGAAGGCTTGTGTGTGTGGGATGGTGGCACTGGATGTGCCTCCGTTGGGTGGGGGGCCATGCACAGGGCGGGTACGTCGATGATTGCGCATTGTTGGTCACGGTGGGTGCACCAACTAAGATGTGTTGCCCTGTGTTAAATTCCTATGTCCGCATGATGATGGACTGTAGATGTGGGCAGACTACACATTGGTCGATGTGCTGTCTATATGCATGTGCCTTCACACCAGGCACAGCTGCCCCTGCACATGTGACCCCTGCTGGACTCGCTGCTGGGTCTGTGGAGCTGATGCACCTTCTGCGCGTGGGGCGGACAGCTCTCCTCACTTCCCTCATTGCGCATGTCATGACTTTGCCGCAGGTGACATGGATCATGGAGGGCCCACATGTACGCGTGGGTAGGCTACACATGATTGTTCACTGGTCGCCACCCCCAGTCAGTGTTTCGAATGGGAAGGTTGTCGTGCTGGTGGTATGTTCGATGTGGCGGATGGGCGGGCCTAGGTGCGGGCTTACATTCCGGACATGGGGGGTAGTTGGATTGGCGACTAGTTGCAGTACACACGGGACACGTCTCTTCCTTTCCACATCTGGGTCATCCCTTGTACTAACTGACAGTGATACAGTCATCTTCGCCCCAGCCCTCATGTCCTCCCCTCGCTCCCCCAATATGCATGCTCACCTGCGAGGCTAGCGCTTGCACAGGCAGCCCCAAGCTCGCACCAGAGAGGGCAAGGAGTGTATGTGTGGGTCCAGTTGCACGAGTGGGCTGTCTCAGGGTATGATGTGTGGCGGGACGCCGTCCACCTGCGTGGTGCCCCAAATGGAGACCCGGCCTGCATGGACTATGCATCAGTCTTCGCCTTCCGGATCCGCCACCTGCGACACCCAGTGGCTGTGGCTGCCCTTGCGGCCAGGCCGCGTCCGTCTGTGGCTGATGGCCCACACATTCACTCTTTGGCCTCTCTGGGGAGGGCTCGGGGGTGGTGGCGCACGCGCTTGCACTTAGTCGCAATGGCATGTGGCGTGGTTGGTATGATGGGCAATGGATGGGATGGTGCGAGCCACCTCCCGTGACGTCAGTGCTGCTCGTGCTGTGGTGCGTCCCCTACACTTCCATTTGACTTGTGCCATGCTAGACGTTGAGGTTCTATTGCCTGCGTGATATGACCAGGAGGAGCGCGAGGAGACCTCTCACACACCATGCTCCACTGCCATCCCGTGCCCTGTATCGCCTGTGCGGATTGACTATGTTGGGGTTACACCTGGTCGACTGGTGCTGTGTGTGCCTTGTCAAGGGGCATGGCGGGCGCACAACAGGATCCAGCTTGTCCACAGAGGGTGGGCTGAGGTGCGCCTGGTACCGCTTTGTACGTGTGCCCGGCTGCTGTGCACACACGTGTTCACTCCCCCCGACAGGTGTCCTCTCACAATGCCCAGGGAAGCGGTGGTGTACTGTTCATGACCCCTCCCAACACGGCGTGCTCCAACTTGGCATGTGCGCATCTACCCGTCACACCCACCCACCTGAGCACTGCGTCCATACGACTTCACACGACACATGTGTGTCTTCCACAGTTGTGCTACTCATTTGCGTTGACATCCAATACCAGTGGACTACATGGTCATGTCACGACTGCCGTGTACTTCACATACTCTCATCCTCTCTCATTCGTACTTGTGAAATGAGTCAGCGGAGACAGTTTTGGTTTCAAACATTATATTGAGTCTTCTGTCCTCTGTGATGCAGTATAGTGGACACTACTGGCAGCGGAATACATGTTGAGGATATACTGAGCATGATTGCAAATGGGATAGGGTGTGGGGTTACATGTGATTGGCTGTTGCATGTGGGATGTGGGCTTCAGAGTGACATCTGCTTGGCCAAGGCTGTGCTAATGTACATTTACGTATAGCTGCGGAGCTGCGGACTTTGACACAGACGGTATACATGTAGCCTACCAGACCGCTTGGCATCATGGGCACAGTCCATCTCAGTTCCATGTGACAGGTTTGCTGCGGTTGTTCCTCATGCACGCGTGCATGTGAGATGACATCAGGGCATGTGCTTGCGTGCATGCAGCGGCGTGCCACTTGTTGTTGCACTGTGGTGGTTACTGGACATGTCACAGTCACTGGGGTCGTGTTGTTGTTGTATGCACTTGTCGTCCATGCAAAGGTCCTGGTATGGGATTCCCGGGGCGGGGGTGGGAGGGGTGCAGCACCCACAGACTCCAGGCGACCTATTCATGTCCACTGAGCGGTGTGTGTGTCCATGTGCCCTGGATCCATGTCGTGTCCTGGTTGTTCGTGCAGTTCCGTCCATGTGGGTGCGATACACAGAGCCCATGCCACTGCCTCCCACGATGCATGCGGTGTTCCTGGATGTGATGGGGAACAGTGTGCATGTCCCGGTCATATCCGATGTCATGGCGATGTCGTTGATGGTGTGGTTACAGTTGCCGGTCGTTTGGTATGGCTGTTGTGGTGGTAACTGGCCAGTCCGTGCGGAAGCTAAGCATGGGTGCGGGGTTGGACATCATAGGTCAATCGGGGAACCTGCGTTGTGGTCCGACGAATTTACAGGTTGTCAGGTATGCGATGCCGTCCAGCAGGGCTTCCATGTCATTGGTGGTGTACATGTTTGCCAGCCAATGTAGCGGATGGTGGCTGTCAAGGTGTTGTTCGTAAGTTGTCCCTTGGAGGACCATGATGGGGCATGCTGGGTGACATTCGATGTAGCTGTTCTCGATGATCCGTCGTGTGGAGGCACAGTGGTCCCATTTCAGTGCGGGTGCGATGTTGGCCACATACGCCATGCCCCCATAGGCAGAGCAGGCCCTGTCGTGTGCGTCCAGAGGGAGGAGTAGTGGTAGCAGGTCCGCCTTCAGACATGCCGGGTTGGAGAGGCATATCTCCACGGGATGCTGGTAGGGACACCTCCGACAGTAGAAGACGGGCATGACGCAGCTGAACAATGTGATGCGGTAAGTCAGTCGGTAACTTACGTTCAGCAGGGACAGGAGATCGCATCCCAATATATGAAACAGGTTGGTTTTGTACAGCTTGAGCTGTTCGGCGTAGTTGGGTAGGTGTGTTGCGGTTGCCATTTCGCAGCGGTGCGTTGTGGTGGCGTGCTCCGGCTGTGTGTGCAGTCTGCAATGTGCACGCTCCGAGGTTGCTGTGAGCTCTGTGTAGTCGTAGGGAGACAGGACTTGTGTTCTGTTGGCTTGTTTGGAGGACACGGGCCCTCATCCCACATGCTTCTCAGACAGTTCAAGGTCAGTGATGTGTGACTCCTTCCAATTAACTTGCATGTGGCCGACATGGGGGAGTGTTTTCTTCTTTCTTCCCCGTCCGTTGTGTGCTTCTGTGATATGCGCTATCTGCCCTGTGGTCGGTCTCCTCGGCATGCCTGTGTTGGTCTATTCTTGGACAATGGCTGTATTCACCGGCTTCTGTCGTAGGGCTGTGGTTTCGGAGTTGGAATGGAAGGTCATTCAGTGCTGTCTGCTCTCCCTTCTGTGGGCGGCAGGCTGCCTTTCCGCTCTGCGTTGGGCCTTGTGTGTGAATGTTATTCTTGGGCCACCTGTTGTCGGTCCCCGGGCTCTTTGGTGTTCCGTTTTATATGTCTTGTTCATATGTGCAGGGTGGTATGGGTGTTTCAGTGTGGTACTGGCGTTCCTCTTCCCGAAGGGGCCCTGCTTCTCCTAGTTGGTGTTGCCGCCGCTGTGTGCTACGCCATGTTTGTTACACTGGGGTGTGTCCTGCTGTTGCGTGACTTCACTGACATGTGTGCGTCGGTTGTGTGGCGTTGGGTGTTGTCCGTGAATTGGGCGTTGGGGACATGTCTGTGGCAGGCCTGTCACGTGTCATGTGCGTTCGGGGTGGGGCTGATGTGTGTGCTGCTTGGTTGTGTCCCTGTGTCTGTGTGCGACGCATGCATGGCGCTGCGGTTGGCCTCTGCGTTGTGCGCATGTGTGGCGGCGTCATCGCCGCTTTGGGGCCGTGACGGGGTTGTTGGTTCCTAGTCCCAGGTGGTGTGTACACATGTGTTACGCGATGTTACGATTTGGCCTGTGTGTCATATGTGGATGCAATGGTGGATGTGTAGTGTACACGCGCTGGTGGGGGGTTGTCCGCTTTTCCGCCCTTGCACTGTGTGCGCTGTTTGCGTGCACTTGTTGTGTGTGTGCCTACCTGCGTCTCCGCGGTACGTTGCGTCCTTGGTGGTGCATCAGCAGGAGCATGGGGAGGGCCTGCAGTGCTGGATTCATGCTCGGGGGAGCCGCTTCTTCGTTGTCCGTGCTCGGCGTCCGTGTTACCGCTTCGGTTTGTCGTACGGTATCTCTTGGCCGTGGGAGCCGTTTGTTTGCGGCATCGTAATTTATACGCCGGGCGGGACGTGTTTCGTCGGACGGTGTGTGTCAGTTGGGCTGCGCCGCTACGTGTACGGGCGCACTTTGATGGCGGACGGTGTTGCTGGCTTGCCGGCGGTGTTTGGCCTACTTTTCGCATCGTAATTGGGCGGGCGTGTGGACTGCTGCGTGCCGGCGGTAACTGGTGGTTTTTGCATCCGCCAGCACGGCGGTTGTGCTTCCGCCCGCCATCGTAATGAGCCCCTTAGTTCTTCTAACACAATCGAACGTGGATGACAATTCAATCTTTGATACAAATCCATCTAGCTATAATAAAAGATAACAGTAATTCCAATATTTCACATAATAAATAAAAAATTAAAATGTGAGCATTACACTTTTGAACCACAGTAAAAGTATATGGTAATATATAGTGGCTCCCACTGATGTGGAAATATAGGAAATTTATATAGGAAAATAATGAATGAAGTTTTTAGCTATTCGAATCTAGTAACTAGAATAGAAGACATGCCTTCACAATGGATTATAATAATTATCATGTTAATCTATGATTGATATAGAAATCAACCAAGCATTGAGGGCAAAAAGACAAAAGATAAAAGAAAAAGAGATAACTAGAGGAAGGTAGCAAAAGAAAAAAGAATAGATGAGGTAATCGGGAGTCATCGTTCTCAGAGGCTCCAGACAAAATGGAGCTGATGCCCATAATGGTTTTTGACAGATGGCTGCTTCGCTCTATGGGCTTGAGCTTCACTTCATCCCAGGCTGTATTGACCAATACAGATACGATCTGAAACTAATGCAAATCCTGTAGGTTTCCCCACATATACATTTAATGCATTGCAAAAGTTAAGTAGTGGAAAAGGACGACAGCAAAAAGCAAGCATAATACTGACCACATATCATGACCAGTATCTGATAAAATAGTAGTAAATAGTTGGCAATAAGCTAGTTATAGCGTCTCATTTGTCACTTTGTCCAAAAATAGAACAGTATAGGCCAATGTCTCTGAGGAGTAGCCCAATGTGGAACTACTGGGAGTATTTAAAAGGACAAAAACAATGGGTTTTTTCCTCTTTAAAACACCTGGCCAGTAGATGTCATGAAAAAGTGACAAAATCAAGTGAAACTTGCACAAACATCTAACAATGGTGTAAAGTAATCTGTTTTCTGTACTTTACCAAAGGCTGTATCTCAGATATATAGATCCATTTTGCATATAATTTCTACTCATGTTTACAAAGCGTCTTTTCATATGAGAGTAAATCCACAATTGCAATTCCAAAAACGTAAATTTGAAAATAAAAGCATAAAAAGATTTACTCTCATGTACCTCTTCATGTGAGTAAATCCCTTAATATAGCTGATTAAGTGGGTGTTTCTAGGATAGAATTCCCTGAATAATTTCTGTTTACACTAAAATGTACTTGTTTGTAGATAGTCACAAACGTTTCCAAAGGCCATTACACACATCAAAATGGTTTCAGATTTACTCCTGTAAAGGAGAGGCGTAAATATTTTACAGGTTAGGGATAGGAAGGTAATATCCACAAAAGTCGTTTGACATAGGTAAACATATTTTTCATGGGAAGAAAAAAAAAGTGTCAATGCTCTAATGTCCATTTTCATAAACAGGAACGTAGGCTATGCAGATATTGGAAATTGTGAATAAACATTGCGGAACTCTAAAACAGAATTTTACAACCTTTTTTTTCCAGAGAACTCATGGGAATCTAAGACTATGGGAGGTACCTACTTGTACTCTTTGGAGCTTTTTTGAGAACTGCTAAAAAAGTCAGAAATTTGCCCCAACCCTAGAGGAAATGTACAGGAGTAAATTGTTTCATGATTCACGCCCTGTGTGTTTCTGGAAAAATAATTTCCTCTTTATGTGCGCCTCAAATTATAAATATGTGAAATGATAACACTGAATATCATCTCTAGCTGAGAAAATTGCGATTATGTACCCACCAGCAAGCTGGAAGCACACTCTTTATATTCTTTCCCATGTGTCACTTTAGTCGAGCACATGACCACAGATTAGTAGCCCTAAATTAAATTAGATGCAAGAAGCCAAAATCCCACAGGTCAATGCGTTTGACTTTGTGTGTGTGCCAGAGGCGCACAATAAAGATCCAGGAGGGCCAGATCCTTGCCAGCCTTTCAGGATATCCACATACAGTAAATTGACATCCAGTCAATCTAAATGGAGCTCATTTCAATGATTATCTTGAAAATCTAGCATCGGGTGCATCTCTTGGGCACCTCTGTTGGACACATCTGCCGTACATAGGAAGTATGCGCTATAAGTAAAGTGAAAACAGCAAGTAAAAAACTTGCACAAAAAACTAATGATGGTATAACGCCAGATATCTGTTCTACCGGGACTAGAACTAATCTAGTGCCTTATTCGCTTACTTTCTATCTTCAAGACATGAATTCAGGTCCTGTCCTCGGCTCATGACCAATATGTGTATGTTTCTGGTCAAATACCGATATTTCTCTGTCCCTCAAATTGTAAATATGTGTAGTGTTAGTAAGTTATGAGGCCTGGGCACTGGAGTAATTTCGGGAAAACACAAAATTAGTCTTCTCGTATAATTCAAGCGTAATCTCATAGAATTCATAGGTAACTCCATGTGATTACGCTTCATGGAATTACACAGTTACGCCCACCTCTAATAATAACTGCTGCGTTGTCCAGTACTGTCCCTATAACATGTTACAGTTCCCTGTTCAATTCCCTAATCATTACATCCTTATACACAGTACTATATATATAGCGATACAAAAGGGGATGATGGACGGAACGTTTGAGCCAATCAAACACTCACCCCCAGTCAACTGATCTGGGTTTAATCCATCATCATTCTTTAGCTCACTCCACCACCCCAGTTCAGACATGGCCATATGCAAATCAGTCTGACCCTGTGCCTCATGGGAACAGTCCAGCCCGAACTGCCAAGCCATGTCTTCCCTGGACCGGAAACAAGCATCCTAGGACCGGTTTCTGGCATTCCAGCCGTCATCAGCCAGGCTTGCTTGAATCCAGTGGCAAAGTGAGCAAGGGACCCACGTCTGGGCATACCCCCGCCAACTTAGGGCGAACAAAGCGATACAAAATGGGATGATGGACGGAACGTTTGAGCCAATCAAACACTCACCCCCAGTCAACTGATCTGGGTTTAATCCATCATCATTCTTTAGCTCACTCCACCACCCCAGTTCAGACATGGCCATATGCAAATCAGTCTGACCCTGTGCCTCATGGGAACAGTCCAGCCCGAACTGCCAAGCCATGTCTTCCCTGGACCGGAAACAAGCATCCTAGGACCGGTTTCTGGCATTCCAGCCGTCATCAGCCAGGCTTGCTTGAATCCAGTGGCAAAGTGAGCAAGGGACCCACGTCTGGGCATACCCCCGCCAACTTAGGGCGAACAAAGCGATACAAAAGGGGATGATGGACGGAACGTTTGAGCCAATCAAACACTCACCCCCAGTCAACTGATCTGGGTTTAATCCATCATCATTCTTTAGCTCACTCCACCACCCCAGTTCAGACATGGCCATATGCAAATCAGTCTGACCCTGTGCCTCATGGGAACAGTCCAGCCCGAACTGCCAAGCCATGTCTTCCCTGGACCGGAAACAAGCATCCTAGGACCGGTTTCTGGCATTCCAGCCGTCATCAGCCAGGCTTGCTTGAATCCAGTGGCAAAGTGAGCAAGGGATATATATAGAGCACCTCCTTGGAGTTTGTTTGCAGTGTATCAATTGGCAAATTAAAAAATACTACAGGTACTTATATTTAAAATAGTTGCCCAATTACAACAAACATTTACACTTTAGCGTTTCTTCTGTGTACAGTCAGGGTGTAAAGGTATACAGATGCACAGTGCACATCAACCAACAGAATGATGATCATGGGGGCCATAAATGCCCATGCTCATTATTTGTATTAATGACGTACAATGTGCTTCACACTGAGGTATGGTGCTCATGATAGACATAAATGTCCAGGCTGGTGATGGCCATCAATGCCCATGCTCATGATGAGCATTACTAACACACAATGCACTTCCAATGATGATGCTCATGACAGGCATAACTGCCCAGGGGGATATGCGACCTAAATGTTGTGGGCAAAGTGTTCTAACTTTAGTGTCCTTCATCAGAAACCAACTAAACCTAGCGTACACCTGGCACCACTTCTCCCAAACAGATGCTGATTAGTTAAATTGACCATCAATGTGTGAATACCTTCGGTTATGTCTGGATTTGCATATTTTAATCATTTCTAGAAAGTCGCGCATTCGGAGAATCCACCGCCAGATAAACACAGCAAGCACTGAAATGTAACCCATCCTGCTTTGCTACTAATTGAATGCTGAAATTACAGGACATGACATCATATGACAGTGGTTGCTCAGATGCTTCAAGTATTCAATTGAGTCAGCAGTCACGAATGGAAATGCACCAGGAAGCATACATTGAATTGACCTCAATAGTGAAACACCCTTACAGCTCTCAAAAGGCCCTATCAGATCCAATGTATGGATTTTAGGCTTGTGCATCATGGATGTTTGGATGTGGTTAGGAGGCGAGTGGGCATGTTTCATAAAACAGTTTTTCACAGACATCATGGTGCTTTCCTGATGATGTAGGCCAGAAGCAGCCGTTGTAAACCATATTTGTCGACTTCCATCACACAATTGTCAATGAATGAAAAAAAGAAGAGTGAGTGGGGAAATACTTATGGGAGGAGACAGAGGGCCTCACACCCTCTCTCCTCCACTGAGGAAGGCCCTGTTGCCTGTCTCTTTGATTTGCTTTGACTGATACAAATCCCATAAAGAAATTCTCAAATGCCTTGATTTATGCTTGGAACTGAACTCTTGTTTCAGATCACAGTGTACAGCCAAGCCTTTTGTGGCACTCTACCAGGAGCATTTTGGGTAAATGCCTCGTGTGCCCACTGAAGTCACCCAATACATTATTTTTGTGTGATCTCATCAGAAAAAGGACCCACAAAAGTAGCAATGCTAAGTGGTGCATTAGCTGAAGTACCTGTATAGCAACAATACAACTGTTTACATTTTAAAATTTTAATGTAAATTTTTTTCCGCACAGTAAAAGTCCTCAAATCCGGTGCCTTTCCTGCTGACCTTAAGGCAGACCCTAAAATCAAACCCACGTTTTGTCCTTTTACTTTTAAAACCACTGTTTATTATACTTTGAGGTCGGTCAACACGCCACCTTTGGAATAGTCCCAAATAATGTGTTTCACATAACACCACAAAGTAAAAGTGCTTTGTCTGTTGTGTCACAATCTCTGAATAACCATGTTGCCTCCACCAACAGATACCTGAACATGTAAATTAATAATATAAATAATAATTAGGCTTGTGGGTGGGATTTCATACCCTCAGTGTGCTACTTTCTTTCGTCAGCAGATCACATGGTAAAACCATTTTCTCCTCACGTTTTCTCATTTGGAATGTCCCCCCTGCCCTCTATGAGCAAATGTTCCCCGGGATCACACATGGTGGCTGTTAGGTTTGCACAGATGCCACAGCCGGTGAAGTCTTTGCAGCTATAGCTTCTTCGGCCAGTAGCTGCTCTGGTCAACATCACAGACTCCGTTCTATAGCTTTTGTGATTTTCTGCAGTAAGACACATTCCAACTTTCGGTCATTTTCCATAAAACCATTGTGCACCTCCAAAGATGTGGGGACATATTGCATGAATGAACAAACGTGCTGCACTGTGAGCTACAATGCAATGGTTGGGAGTTGTCTAGAAACTGTCCTTCCAGTGCCAGTGCAATACAGGAGGCAGAGTCTGAGGCCTACGGTGCTTTCTTCTCAACCCCACATGGTTGCGAACGCTGAAGGCTTAGGGGCATATGTATCAAACAACAGTTTTGCGTGTCCTTAAAAGTGATTTTTAGCGAATCGCTATTAAGGACTCGCAAAATGCAATGTATGTAGGATTTGCAATTATGATTGCGATTCCTACATATTCCTTAATTGCGAATCGCAAATTTCGATTCGCAATTAAGGAATAACTTCCCATTCATTCCTATGGGTCTAGAGGCCCATAGGATTGAATGGGAAGACATTCGCAATTTGCGAGTACCCATTAGGTACTCGCAAATTGCGAATGCAATTTCAAGGATGCAAGGGTGACAAAAGGACACCCTGTTGCACCCCTGAAATATTCATGTGTGCACATGTGGCGCACATACATGCCCTACATGCCCTAAGGGCATGTATGTGCGCCACATGGCACTTTGAAAAATGTATAAAAGTGCATTTTTCAAGGAAATCGCAAATTACCACCTGGTAATTTGCGATTCCTTAAGTGCAAATCGCAATTTGTGGCTGCTCCCAGAATTGCATTTAAGGACTCGCAATTTGCGATTCCTTAAATCCATTCGCAAAATAGGGAATCGCAAATTTTGCCATTCCCTATTTTGCGATGGCCTTTTGGGATGATACATCCCAAAAGGCTTTTTCCCGTTCGCAAACGGGCCGATTCTGAGAATCGGCCCGTTTGCGAACGGGAAAAGGGCTTGTTATAACATTGAAACCCAGAGCACCAAACATGCATGCCAAGTAGAGTGAAGATTTGTCTCTTTAAACATGTGGGCAGCATGGGAGACAAAGGCCCCAGAAATGCATGGGATGCCCTATTTATCAGGTGCAAGAGCGATAGCTGGTAATTCATTCTCGCTTCATTCTTGCCCAGTCGCTCATCACTAACCTCCGATAATTAGGTGTGTAGAACACGGATCGCCATTGACGAAGGCGCGCGCTCCTCACGCGCACATGCTATTGTATGAAGCAGAATTCAGTGACCTGGCAAAGCGCGCTGTCGAGGGGCAGGTGTGTAGGCGAAGAGCGCACTGCTGAGGCGGGATCATTCTGTGTTGCAGCCCCCTCATGCAGCGGGAAGAGAAAGGAAGGACTTGTTGGAGCAGTCGTCACTGGGTTAGGCTTCTACTGAAAAATGTAATGCGCCACAGTTTCTGTAATGGCAGTTGACAGATTGCAATCCGTTTTTGTTCCTTCTTGAACTCTAATTTTTGTCAAGGTGGATTTGACATTTATTCCCGTATTAAAAAAGAGATGCCTAAATATCAGCTCCCTGCCCTCCTTTGCGCCCCACCTCTTCGGCATCCCACAATCACATCCGAAATCCATACAAATTGTTCATCCCTCAACAGAGGCTTGTAGTTGAAAGGGGCAGCCTCATAGCATGTTATCCTGCAGCTGCTGACGAGAGCAAGTAAGACGCTCTTTCATATGTCCCGTAGCCACAAAAACCTATTAACAAGGTGTTACCAACACATCACAGGTGTATGAGCAGCAGCTAAACATAGTTATTTAATGGAGTAGAAAAAATGCAGGGCATGCATTTTGTCTCGTTGTTCAGACTGTCTCATACATAAGGACATCTTGAGGCCACACGTGGATAGGAGCGAGATGAGCAATCGACAAATTGTCTCCCAAACTTCTCATAAGACACAATTGAATTAAGAGAGAGGAACTGCATGTGCTGGGAACTTGCTAGTAGCAACACAGAAGGAGGAGGGGTTATGTGGATAAATGTGCTGTTGCAACATGCATGATTGCAAAGCCATGAGATGGAAAGTAAAATCAAATGGATTGAAGTTAAAAAGATTCTATCTGCCTCAGTATTGGTCCGGGTGGGGGGTCTAGAGGAATGATTTTGAGGAGGGACGGATCTATGCCATAATTTGTGTATATGCATAGAATATGTATTTTGTTCAATTAAATTCATTCTATGTAAATTTACCTTACCTAGAGATCCTGTAAATATGGCATGGATCCAGTCATGCTGAGCTTACATCAGGAGTCGTATTATAGAAGTGCCCTGGGGTCAACGGGTGTTTGCACCTGCTTTGTGGGCCCCTGAGTATCTTTGTATTAAAGAAGGAGCGGCAGACGCTTGTGCGGCCCCTTCTGTAATGCAGATAGCACTGGTGCACATGTAGCACAAGTGCAATTGAGAGTTGGCGTTTCCTCGTTTGCATGGAGGCGTAGCCCCATGCAAATGTGGGAATCACTTTGCCTCTGTGCCCATGCCGTATTACTGACATGGGCCCAGAGGCAAACATACCCTTATGATGCACACTAAAAGTGCTCCACAAAAAGGTGGTGCACTGTCAGTGTGCCCCCTGAGTGTAATCAATCAATCTGTATTTCTATTTCACAGCACTGTCAACATTAAGGGTATCTCGCCGCTGAGGCGGCCGTGTCTCCGTCGAAAAGCTAGGTCTTGAGTTTCTTTCTGAAGTCCACCAGGGAGGTAGCTGTTTGGAGGTGGAGGTGCAGGTTGTTCCAGGTCTTGGCCGCAATGAAGGAGAAGGAGCAGCAACCGCTGCGGCTGCGATGGATGTGGGGTGTGTGCGAGGGCAAAAAAGGCTGAGTGCAGGTGTCTTGTGGGCAGGTGGAAGTTCAATTGATGGTTGATGTATAATGGTCCTTGGTCGCGGAGAGCTCTGCATGAATGCATGAGGATCTTGAACTAGCATCGCTTCTGGATGGGGAGCCAGTGGATGGTTCTGAGGTGAGGGGTGATGCGGGTTCATTTGAGGAGGTCCAGGATGAATCTGGCTGCGGAGTTTTGTATGGTCTGGAGTCTTTTGTGGAGCTGGATGGAAATTCCGATGTAGAGAGTGTTGCCATAGTCGAGGCGACTGGTGACGAGGGCATGCGTAACGGTCTTTCTGGTGTTGATGGGGATCCATCGGAAGAGTCGGCGGAGCATGCAGAAGGTGTGGAAGCAGGAGGAGGCAACTGCGTTGACTTGTCGTTTCATGGTTGGTTGACTGTCGAGGATGATGCCGAGGTTGCATGCATGGTCTGTTGGTGTGGGTGTTGGTTCAGGTTCTGCTGGCCACCAGCTGTGGTCCCATATGGACATGTTTCTTCTGAAGATCAGTACTTCTGTTTTGCGGAGTTGAGTTTGAGGCACCTGTCTCTCCTCCATTTAGCCACGTTGGTCATGGCGTTGCAGAACTTGGTTTTGACATTGGAGGGGTCCTCAGTGAGCGAGAGGATTAGTTGAGTGTAATCAGTGTAGTAGATTATGTTGAGTCTGTAGGAATCTGACGACGTCTGCGAGGGGGTCATGTAGATGTTGAATAGGGTGGGGCTGAGGGATGATCCTTCGGGTACGCCACAGAAGATGTTCTTGGGTGCAGAGGTAAAGGGAGGTAGTCAGATGATTTGTGTGCATCCTGAGAGGAAAGAGGTGATCCACTTGAGGGCTTTGTGCTGTATGCTGATGTTGTGGAGTCTATCAATAAGAGTGCGGTGGAAGACGGTGTCGAACGCAGCGGAGAAGTCGAGGAGGATCAGAGCCAAGTTTCTCCACGGTCGAGGAGAGTTCTGATGTCATCTGTAGCAGCGATCAGTGTGGTCTCAGTGCTGTGGTTAGCGCAGAATCCAGATTGTGAGGCGTCAAGTAGGTGGTTTTGCTCTAGGTATTTGGTGAGCTGTTGGTTGATGGCTTTCTCGAGTACTCTGGATGGATAGGGGAGCAGGGAGATAGGTCTATAGTTTTTGAGGTCCCAGGGGTAGGCAGAGGCTTTCTTCAGGAGGGGTCTGCGGGTTTTCATATGTCTGTGAAGGTTGCTGTGGAGACTGAGGTGTTGAGGATGCTGGTGAGTTGCGAGCTGATAGGGTTGGCTCAGAGGTTGAAGAGATGGTGGGGGCAGGGGTCGCCGACAGTGGCAGCAGGCAGGGAACAAGGGTGGCGGGGTCCGAACCAGGAAGCACCCAGGCTCCCCATAGACAATCACAACGCTGCAATACAGCGTGAGGCGTTGTGTTTGGTCTGAGCGCCGTGGTTCAGCAATAAGATGGGTACAGGGAGCCTGTGCATGTTCCTCACCAGTCTGTGCATTACAGCCTGGTGGGGAAGATGCAAACTGCGCATGACTGTTTGGCTGGCCGAAGACTGCCAGCCAAGCAGTCATGTGCACTTGGCGTGTGCAAACCACTCCTCCCTCTGTGACCCAAGCCCCGCCCTAACCCAGCCCCGTAGCAAAGAAAAATAAAATGATAATAACAACGTCATTATCATTTTATTAGATTTTTTTTTCTGCTCTGCGCATTTGCGGAGGAGCCGCCCCAGGCCGCAGGGCACCCCGGAGTGGATGGACGACATGATGGCTGTGGTGGTTTGGTTGGTGAGCAGGGACTAGGTGGTTATCGTGTTGTTGAGGCTGAGAGAGGGGGGGTTGGTTGTTTGAGTTGTTGTAGATGGTGGCAATCTTGCTGTGGAAATAATCTGAGAGGGTGTTGCAGAGTTCTTGGGAGGGGCAGATGGTGCTCTCTGTCGCTGTTGGATTGGAGTATTCCTTGACAAATTTGAAGAGTTCCTTCAAGTGGTTGGCTGCGGTATCGATGCAGGTGGTGATGGCTGCTCTTTAGGCTTCTTTAATGCACAGCTAGTAGTTGCTGAGGGCTGCTTTGTTGGCAGTTCTGTCTGAGGGGTCCTTGATGGCGCGCCAATGCTTCTCGAGTCTGTAGCAGTTGCGCTTGGTGATTTTGAGCTCCCGGGTGTACCAGTAGGTATGTTTCGAGGTTTTGCTGGTCTTTGCTGGTTTTAGCGGGGCAACTCTGTTGGTGCATTTGTTGATCTAGGCGGAGAAGTTCTGGATGACCAGGTCGAGGTCCACTGAAATTTCTGGTTGTGTAAATATGCGGGTTTGTGTCCATGGATCCTCGGTTACTTTGCCCCAGCTGCGATGGGAGGTGCAGTGGTGATTGGCGGTTGGGTGCAGGATGTTGGATATAGTAAAGTGAACAATGGTGTGGTCGGTCCAGGTGAGTTGAGTGACATGGGTAAATTTGATTCTGTCGCTGGCATTAAAGATGGCATTGGGTGTGTGTCCGGCGTTGTGTGTGGGTACGGTGTCCAGTTGTGTGAGGCCGATATTGCTGAGGTTCTGCAGGAGGGCGGTGGAGTTGGCGTCGTTGGGGTTGTTGATGTGGAAATTGAGATCGCCGAGCAGGACGTAGTGGAGGGGGGACGATAAGGTTGGAGATGCCGTCGCAGAAGGATGGTCGGGGTCCCGGGAGTCTGCAATCGAGGTTGCCTCTTATCGTGGTCTTAGCATTGGTTTGTAGTCGGAAGTTGAGGTGTTCCTTAAGAGGTGTTGGGTCGTCGCTGGTGATGGTGCATCGGATGGTTTCTTTGAAGATGCTGGTGATGCCCCCGCCATGTTTGTCGAAGTGGTCTCGGTGTATCATCTTGTAGTCGTCTGGAGTGGTGGTGGCGATGTCAGGGTCCGAGGAGTGTTTGAGTCACGTTTCGGTGATGAAGGCAATGTTTGGGGAGAGGGTGGTGATGGTGTCCCAGATGTTGGTGGCGTGTTTGCAGAGGAATCAGGCATTAAGCAGGATGAAGTGGAGCGGTGCCATTTAGTTTGTGTTCTTCTGAGCGGTGTGGAGTCCTGTGCGGGTGGGAGGGTCTTGTGTGGCAAGTGAAGTGGCAGTGGCTGCAGGTGAATGGTCCTTTTGTTGATCGTGAGGAGGTCGTGAAGCAGCTGCTCTGGTGTCCGGGGTCAAGGGCTTCTCGCTGGGGGCCACACAGCGGCCTCCATAAGTAGTCTTGAGAGGTGGGAGGAGCTGTCAGGTAGGCGGAAGGGTGGGAGTGGGAACAGCATTGTGGTGAAACAAAGCTGGCTGTGCCTGATTAGAACCCACCAAAAAGGGCCTAAAGCAGACTTAACCCAAATAAAGTAAAATTATCAGGCTAAAATGGGAACTCACATAAAATAAATAAAGTAGCAAGCTAAAGTGGGAACAACAGAAGAAATGCCCAGCCCATCCCTCTCAAGGGATAAAAGGGGGTCCCTTGGACCCCCACATTGACAATCCCCTACAGGCAGGTGTAGTCACTCACTGCATCTGTCTGCAAGGGGATCTCTAATCCCTTTGGAAAGTGCAGTCAGGTTGCAGCCTGTACAGAGGAAAGGGGCCAGCTTTTAAACAGCTTCTCCGTATTTCTCTTGAATGTGCTGCCCTGGGGGGGCAGCACGAGCTCGCAGCTGCCTGAGGGCAGCACATTTTTCCTAATAGGGTGCACTTTCGCTGTCTGCACAAGCTTTAAGGTGCGCCGTGGCACAAATAGGAACAGTGTGCCTTATCTGTATTAGGGCCCCAGATGTAGCTGGCCTAGAAAGCAGCAAATAGGTTGACTGGCTTTGCTGTTAAAGTTGACAACCTAAAGCAGTGATATTTCACACTGCACCGCAACTGGCTGATGCAAATGTGTGCTTCCATTTGCAGAGTCAATTTTCTTAACCAAATCAGTGAGTAATGCTATACATGCTGTGATGCTTCCTCACAGTGGCATCTTGCCATTAACTCCAGCTGCTGTAGGATCGCGTTTTGAAAAGGTTCCTTCCTTTCACAATACCGAAAGGAGATTCGAAAATGTAATTTCCATAAACATTTTATTTTGTGCTTGTAAAATCCCTCTCCAATTGAAAGTAGATTAAAGAAGAAAACAGAAGACTGAGTTCCATGCTTTTTGGCTAAAGCGCCAGCACAGAATCAATCTGGGAGCTCAGTTAAACATGCGAGTGAGGAGTGAAGGGGTAGAAGTCTCAGTGCACACAAAGGAGAAAGATCAGAAAGGTAGACAGGGCAGTCTAAGGGGTTTAGTAAATCATGTCATTAATGGTTCTGGTCTTTTGGCTCCTGTCTTTCAACACTGCATGCATGTCTAAGTCGCATATTTACATCTCCAGCCATTTTGTTTATCCAGATTATAATGAACGACATGGCTTACAACTCCATGACACCGTACACTGTTTAGGCCTGGCCTTTGAGACAGCTTTAATGGTGTCAGCAGACTACTGCTTTCCCCCAAAATTCATACATAATATATTTGCAGAGAGTGACTTGCGATTAACATGCTTCATCCATTGGTCTTATAAAGTGTCCTTCACATTTGCTTCCACCCACCCCAGCATACATCATGGGGCAATGGGTCACCCCATTTTTCCCACTGGCTCCCTTCTAGTTGAGGGACTGCACAAATCCTCTGTACATTCATTGTTCACATCTGCTTAAAAGTAGTTTCTTTCTTTTTAGTGACATAGCTGTTTGAAAAGGTGAATTAATATTCTATTTACTTTGTACGTTAACTTTAAATATTGGTTATTTATTTTGCCTATCCTGTTTTGAAAGGTTTTGCTAGAAAGTGTTTTATGCACCACTACTTTTGTTTGAATCTAAGTTTGACCCTTATCATTCTCCCACACCCTTTGTGCCGTTCCCCTTCCTGCCCTCAGTGTTGACTTTTTCCCTCCTGAAGACCCCTGTTTTGCTTCACTAACTGGGCTTACCTCTCTGTGTTACGGATGGAAGTACTCTACTCCTGTCTTCCGACTTGAGCATAATTGTATAATAGCTTCTATCGCCACCAGCAAAAAAGTGTAAGCATGCATGAATTAGAGTGACCAAAGAGGTATCTATTGATGTTTATAACATTATTTACCTAGCCTGCACCATTAGGGATACCAGGTCATTCTGTTCTCACCTTGACCCCAAAAGGGCCCCTTTTTAAGTGAATGAAAAAATAATGGTTTTCCTCAATGTTAAATATTAAGATACCTCTGTCTTTCAAATACTAATCCACATTCTGCATATATATCCCCTCGCCATGCATTGCTAATTACCTCACATATTACACATCACACATGACATGTTCTATGACACCATCGATAACATCAATGCAACATCTGAAATTACATAATTGATCACAACACTGCAACATCTAAAATGATATAATTGATAACAACACTGTGTATGGTGGGGTCTTGAGTTTCAGTTACTTTGGGGCATGAGTTATAGTTACTTGAGATAACTATAACTGGTGAATTTCAGTGGTTTGGTAATTTACAACGGTATGTTTTACCTGACATTATCACCTAACTATAACGTCTCTTTAACCTTTGTTTTTTTCAATGAATTTCTAAGGTTGTTTTTAATGCAAATTAAGATAATGTGGCCATAACCAACTATAATGTCACTTTAACCTTTTTTTTTTTTAGTGAATCTCTCTCTATATATATATATATATATCAAAACAATACCCTTTCAGACTTACAATGCTGCATACATTATGCAGAAACAAAGCAGAGAACTCTGGGTAGTTCCCAAGTTTAGGTGGAGAACAGCTACTGTATAGAGCACCTTACAACACCAGAAACACTCTAAAATCTTCTCACCTCAAATGCCTGTTTTTCTAGCCACGCTTTTAAGCATACGATTAGCATAGTGCCATCCGCGCCGAACTAGAAAAGTATATCTTTTCCCATTTATACAGCAAAGTCTTCAGGCATGGGATTAGCTAGTGCCAGCCATGTCGAGCTGCAAAATGACAAAAGCATTTTTAACACTCCAGGCACTGTATTACAGTGTTGGATTGGTAAAATACCATCCAAGCCAACCTGGAATGAATAAAAGCAATCCCAGACACATGTTTTGCTGTCATTACAGCTCTTCAGAGAGGTTTAGCTTTGTCCGGACACAAGGGAGCACACATGTATAAGTCAAAATAATACCCTTTCATGCTTAGAATGCCGCATAAATTATGCAAAAACCAAGGCAGAGAACTCTGGGTAGTTCCCAAGTTTAGATGGAGAGCAGCTCCTAAATAGAGCACCTTACAACAATATATATCCACACACACACATATATGTAATGTAACAGAATTTTGAGGCAATTGTTTTATAGCTCATTTTAGACAGGATCCCAATTCATGAAAAACAAATGTAGTACAGCCTTTGTATGCGATCAAGATTTCAGCACCATCTGTTCTAGCACAAAAAGTACCACAACTTATTATTAACCTGCATTCCAGCACAAACAGACGGGCCTCCTCAGAGGTCTAAGTGGGCCAGAATACAGGGAACAACGTTCCATCACTTTAAAGAAAAGCAGTCTCTACATGCTTTAATTAAAACTCGTTCCAGCATAGATCTTTTAAACAGAAAATATAGGCCATGTGGTGCTAGGGAAGAGCCAGTGTGGCTGGCCCACCCAGGTTTTTTTCATGGACCCCAAGACTGCAAATGATCAGTGGCATTGCATTATAATCAGTTAGGCGCATGGGAAACAGCTGGTAAATGGGAACTCGCTGTTATCACACTTCCTGCCACTGACATAGTAGGGCATAAAGGAAAGCAAAGGTAATTAACAGTCAGACACATTCTTCATAAAGATTTCTAAGAACACAAAACTCATCCTATGAAAAGTTTAATAAAACGCTCTGCTTCTGTGGAGGGGATATCTGGCTTGTGTAGTTCGCATGTATGGGGGGGATATGTTCTCAGAAGCGGATGGCAGGAAAAACAAGGTGTAGGTACGGAGAAAAACCCTGCAGCAGGAGCTCAACCCACAGTGTGATTTTACCAGTGTGGGCCTGGTCTCCTCCTGCCCTACTAGGCCCAGCCCTTCCATACACCACGTCCTGTAAATTAGTCCTGATGATAAAATTCAGATATGTCATCTTTTCCTCGCTGACTACCGCGCACTGCATATAGTTCCACCATACGCTCTTTTTTTACTTTTCATAGAGCATCTTATATACAATTGAAAAGTGAATGCATGAGATTATCATGGAAATTCCACTCTGTATATACCTGTATATGATTGCAATATAAGTTAATCAGCATTGGAAGTTAAAATATATGTTGATATTCAGTACAAAGACACGTATGTTAGTGTTGGACTATAAATATAAAAACCTTTAATAAAATAGAACAGCTTGTTGATGTAAATTAATAATGACATCAGCAGTAAAGGAGCAGGGGGGGCATCTCAATGGAAAAGGACAATTCACTGGGAAGCTCAAAAGAACATGCAAAGCAGTAATCTGAGCCATAAGCTGAATAAACTATGTTAATACCAGCTGTTGATAACCCAGCAACTGCAGATTGACTAGGAAACATACACATTTACCTCATAGCAATGCTCTTTGTTGGAAGTGGACCAGGCAAAACAACCCCAAATATCTAATGCGGCACAAATGTAAAATATGCTGAAAGCTCATTAATATTCATGAGCTGAGTATTGATTTCAATGCTATTCCATTAAAGCCCTTATTATGAATACCGGGCAAAATTCCAGTCCCTGCACAAACTCCTCTTTTGCAGGGATCGGAATTTTGAGACCAGAGGAGGTCTTCAAATGGGGTAACTACTGGATGTGATACGTATTACACCTGTGAAATGTTCAACTTTAATTTCAGGAGGTTATACCTGTTGAAAAATACCACATACTTTGCCAAGCAGGCGTTTGGTACAGTAGCCACTGAATTCTACATGCGAAGCCCCATTCCCGAGTGAACACTCCTAATAGAATGTACTTAGCAGACCTGACAAAATCCCTCACCCCAGTGCACTTATTCACCAAGTCTAGTAAATGCCTCAACCCAGTTGGAGTCAATGCTAATTTGGATGTATATGTGTCTTCTGATACTTGAGTGTTATAGTCAATTATCACTTCCATGTCACCACAACCATCAGCACAGATCTCATGACATAATGGGCCCGACTCATAAAGAAATTAGTAAATGTGTACTCATAGATTTACACCTATGTGGGAGTATAGATTTAAAGATTTCAGTGATTCGCATACATTCCCATGAATCCGCAAGGAAAGCCGCGCCAGGCAAAGGTTTCTATGCGGATTCCGGGAAGGTCATGCAACAGTCCAATCTGAATCATATTCCAACTATGCGGAGTTCTCCATAGTAGCAAACATCTTGAAGAGGAATTATGGTCCCACATGCAAACTGACATTTTTTTATGCAGGAGAAAAACATTTTTCCCTGTGGAAAAACCCCTTCACCTGCACCCTGAAAAAAACTAGGATGAATCAATCCCCTCCCCACTTGATAAAGGAATTTATGCCAGCCCTTAGCCAGAGTAAAAATCTGACGTTTTACAGGTTGGAAAGGCAAATGAGAGGAGTTTGTGAATACCCACAGGTGTACTTGTTTGTATGCACACACAAACTTCCAAGATTAACCATACCTTGCAATGTGTTGAAATGTTCATTTCCCTATCCCTGGAATGAGATAACAAGTGTAGAAACTCTTCACTCATGGCGAGGATCCCTGCACCTATAAATGGGTTTATGCCAGCCAGGAATCCCTTTGGAATTCTTGGCAGACATAAAACAGGCAAATTTGGTTGTAAAATCAAGTTCACGGCTAAATTTACATTTGTGAATGTAGTCCATTCTGTGTACAAGAAGAACAGAACTTATGGCAGATGCGGTATTGTAGGAAAGGGAGGGCGCGTGCAGAAGCAAAACTGTAATTTCACTTTAAAGCCTTGATTTCATTAAACCCTGTTAATCTCTTGTCCCATATTGCTGAAGTGCTGCAGAAAAACCTTGCAAAGCTTTTCTGTTGTAAAGATATAGCATCCAGTTAGGCTACTCCCATCGTTGTCAATAGTGCAATCTTTCGCCAAGGCTACTCCATCCAATATATAGATAAAGCGATTTTTCATTTCTGCCCCACAAGCCATTATTTCTAATTAGAAACTAGCCCATAAATATCTGTTTTATTGCGAAACTGTATGGTAAATAAATCCCAACGGTGCGCATAACATCCACAAAGGAAATTATCCCCCACCCCAAATAAACTGATTCTCATTTTGAAAATGGGTTCCATTAATTAAAACACTGTTTGGCAATATATGCCCGCAGAGCCTGTTTAAAATAATAAAATTCCTTCCTTGACGGGCTTCCGCCTCTGAAAGCATATTCATACATTTTGTCCTCCTTGGCATTTTACACACTGTTAGAATGGGTGACTACGATGTCAATGAATACCATGATATGTGCAGGCCCGACAACAGCAATACCAATAAAGGCAATATCAACGTATGCCCTAACCTGTGCCTGCATGACTATGCCAATACCCGTCAATGCAATGCCACTGTATGCCATAACCTGTACTCGCACAGCAGCTCTGACACCAGCAATGACGATATCAATGTATGTCATAATCCATGCGGAAATGACAATACGGTTACTAGTAAGAACAATGTCAATGTGCGTTATGACCTAAGCAAACATAACTGTGTCAATACCAGTAAGAACAATGTTAATGTATGCTATGACAACTGTATTCACAACTGTCGATAAAAATGACACCAGTGACTGCCATATTATTTTCAGGAGTTCTAATGAACTCACATCATTGCTGTCGGATTCACCCAAGGTGACCTCCCCATCAACCCTGAGTCAGAGATACTTGGATAGACAAGTCCTACAACCCACGCCTATCGAACACCAGGTCACAGGTGGGATCTCTCTTAACCTAAAGACAAACGCGGGCCCAGGGTTAACCCTGATCAATTCCACAGATAGATAGTTGCACCACAAACAGGTCTGAGGAAATTGGCCCCAATAGAACACGTTTGGCCAAGGGCTCACGTTCCCCAAAAATACCACAAAGCTAGATACCACATTGAGATAGAAACACTCAACCAATCAGGACACGACATGCACACCACACGTAGTGATCACGAGCTCCTCATGCTGGACTTCTGGATACATACACACTGGCCCACACTAGCTATCCCCGAGGTCGGGAGCTATCTGTGTCCTTATCAGATGACCGCACTTGTTGATTTATGACGGAGATGCTTCTTTGGAATGTAGAAATTGCTTTATGGTACCTCTTGAACTGTATAAAACAACTGCCAAATCTTTGTACACCAAGAGACTTTGAGCAGACGCACTCTGTCGAGGCTCTCCCAGCCGCAGCATTTAATTAAACCAACTTGCTCCTGTTTTGCCAAATGCATCTTGTCTTTTCATTTATTTAAGGTAAATATATATCCGAGCAACATTTTGGTGAGCTTGATAGGAGAGATTGGTTCATCGAGCTGTCGAAGGAATGACTCCGGCCTGGAAATCTGGAAATTAGGGAACATTCTGACCTTGGTGAATCAGGTGTAGCTTGTGTCAGGCCACAGGGGGCCGATAGTTATCAGGTTATTCCTTTTTCTCCGCTTAAATCATTGCAAATTTTTGTCCACCGAGCCGATAGTGACAGACTATCAGACTCACCTAGCTCCACGTACTACGTAGAGCATCCCTTGACTATGAGAGTAGGAGAGGGCCCAGTTTTAACTGTTTTTTCTATCAACCTTTTTTAGTATCTATTATATTTTTTATTCCATTGTATGCATTTATTGATGTTGTGGTGCTGTTGAAATGTTGCAAATCATGCTGCATGTTTAAATGTTATGTCATGTTAGTAAGTCTATGCTTTAGGTAATAACCCTTTTTTCAAATCAGAGATTTATGATTGCTAGTTTACTGCTACAAATCAACTCGTACTGCTCTGAACTAACAATTGCACTTTTGTTTTAGGTTGTTATTATTTTATTGCATTTTTGTCTCTATTTAATGTGAATTGCACACGTTTATTATGTGAAAATGACCATGTGTTGGAACATGCAATGCCTTTTTTAACTTCCATCCTTGCAACTGAGCATGTCACTGCAGCATTATGTGCCATCTAATGGAAAAAGGAGTACAGTTTATAACCATGCAAAGGTCTTTTTGCTCCAATCTCAGCAATTGAAGCTCTTTTCTGAATTTCATACAATTGTAATTTCTACACATACACAACAACATTTGCTTTTCTCTAATGTATTCAGGTCATTTTGAAAGCTTGATTGACTTGTTTATGGGGTGAAAGGCTTGACAAAGTCATTCTGTTATCATCTAGATATCACGTAGATATGCACCTAGTCATATATAATCTCACATGATTTGGTGAAAGCCCTTAGAGTGAGTTATATAAAAAAGTATAAATTATAATAAGCCACCATCAGTTTTTCTCTCCCCCCCCAACATTCCCTTGTTGTCCCAAAGGTATCCTCCTTGCAAATCAAGCATTTCAGAAGTTCATGCAATTGACTTCTCACTTAAGATAGCTGAGACGTCCAGAGGACAGTTTTACACTATTCTTTTAATTTAATGTGTTGTTGGTGATGGAATGATGTGATTTTAATGTTTTTAGCTATTATGAATGAACCGAGAATGATATTTATGACGCTGTGTAAATTTTATTGTATTGTTTTATTTTGTGCTTTTATGATCTTTTTAAAATCGAATACAGATTTATATTGATTGACTTCTCAGTTTATGGTGTGCTGGGGTTGTGGCCCGCCACTTCGTAGTAACGGAAAAAGGATTCACTAACATGCCAAACACCCCGTACAACAAGAAGGTGAGTGTTGCTGCTTTATCATGGCAGGCAATGTAATTCAAGAATCGCTGAAGCAGCCAAAAGCCCTCGAGACTTGGCCAACAATTCTAAGTGCCTAATTATCCTCATGGTCAAGTGGGCCACACTGAGCATGGGACGCCAGTGATAGTGCAGGTTCAAGCTGGACCAGCTCAATCATGCATTAGGCTCAGGCCACATATTTTCAGTGTGTTTGATACTTCGAGTGGGGCAACTGAATACTCCGCTTGCAGGTGCCACTCAGAGCACCTACGGAACTTATGTCATGGGGCGTTGCCGCTGCCAGACGGTATAAATTACAGCAGCGGCTGCAATGGCGGAGCCTGAACCCTGGGAAGGGTTTCCATCTCACCTAGCATCTCCTTGTCAAAAAGTGCCTTTGCTATGTGCACATATGTGTGTGATACACAGCAGCATTGAATGAATTTGATGGCCTCAAGTCAGTATTGTCGCATGGCACATAACCACGTCCACAAGATTGTCTTGTAAGGATTCTGCTGCCATGTGGAGGGAATTGTTTGAAGTTTAGGAAGTTGTGCTATAAATCACTACAAAACAAACTGACTGGGAGATACATGATGTTGCTTCCAAACAAAGTATGCGTGTCTCTTTCAATGTTAAATTTGTGTACAGCAAAACTGCCTCTAATCGTTGAAATTCTTTGAGTGATGGCAATTGTTTGAGGACATAATCCCATTTAAAGAGGCCTTACTTGAGTTTATAATATTATTATACGTTTTGCCTTGGAGCCATTGAACCTCGACGTTGGATGTCTCCCAGTAAAATTGTTGCATGCTAATATCTTGTGCCGTTGCATTAATAGTAGCTGACCTCGGCACTACTGATCTATACATCATAATGTGGAACCTACTTTTTACATGTCGCGCAATATTATGTGTTTTATCCATCTTTTTATTCCACGTCATTAAAGTTGTTTGTTAATCATGTGATTAAAATGTTACCACTACTGAACAATTAGTAGAAAATAAACAATTGGCAAGAAGAAACCCCACTACTAGGAATTTCCATGCTTCTGCAAGAGCCCATTACATTGAATAGGAAATATCCGAATAAGTGTAAAATAATATATGCTCCTGATAAAAATATAAAAAAGAAACACTCAAGAATTGGAATGCATACCCAATGGCTGCAATATTAGTGACGCAGGCAGTGCTTAAACAAATTATCAATAAATCGACATACACATGGGAACTGAGCTACTAGCTGGACCCAGAAAGCAAAACCAAGGCTGGACTCAGGACAAAATATACCTGCTCAGAGAAGAGTAATTCCTTCTTGCTTCAGTTTTCTAGGCTATGACATGTCTAGCATGTCCATGCAGATCCAATGGTGGTCTATCGAGTGCATGTTTTGACAGCACATTAAAATACTAGTAAGAAAGTCTCTGACTGACGCGTAGTGCATAACCTCGGTGAATCGTGGACTCGGTCTCGACAAAGGAAAAAAAAGCACGGTCTAGCGTCAGGAAAGGTGCTAACAGAGATGTTGGCAACCAGGCACGCTAAATGTAATCACCACGTGAAGCACATTCTCAGCATCTCAATATAAGCAAGCTGTTAACATCCGGAATAAGATTACCCGGTTTCATAAGCCAGTCATCGTAGATGGATCTGTGTGTGCTGGCATGGTTCTAAGGGTGAAACGTACTGCAATATTTCCATCTGCCTGCAATGTTTTCATTTGTATTTTTTATTTCGGTTTAGTAGCTTGTTGAAGGAGCAGCTACTACTTCTGATATGATCTTGGCCTCTATGCCATCTCATTGGGCTAAATAGATTTTCCAATTGGGTTCTAGTGCGCACTCCAAGGCCGGATTCAATCTATCATCTCTCACTGGCCGGTGTAGCTGAAGACCACACCTTTTATTGTCACTGTTTTTCCATTGCTGTTAGAATTCTCATTTTTATAAGTTAAAAGAGCATTAAGAAACAACAGGTTGTGTAGATTACTATTTCGCTTGTATTATCATCATTTTGATATGTTGCGTCATTGTAACACTAGAACTAAACATTGAAAAGGCCAACCTTTTAAGATTCAGTTTAATTAAAAGTTTTTAAGCATCGGTAAGATACAAAAACCAGGTACCTCATGGGCATTATCTTTGGCACGTTGTCCTTACATTACAGATACAGTATGGGCTGTAGTGGTGCTAAATACACACAAACGCACTCTCACACAACCATAGAACTGGTGTAATGCATACTGAAACGGTGCAAGTTCCACACAGCACACTAAGATCCTGCGTAGCAGCTCAGGCAGTAACAGTGCAAGCTGCACTCACACAGAGCAAGGGCAGCATGTGCAGAAGAAATGCAAGCTTCCCTCACATGCATAAAAGAGTTGCAACAAAGGCAGCCTTACTGCAGAAATGAGCAGTGCCTTTGGCAAGTGAGAGCTGCAGGTGCCATTTGCCCCAAACAATGTGCCTTCTGTTGGAAACGCTGTCCTGCAGCGGTGGTAGCAATAGAATGATCATGTAGCTGGGAGCCATGAATGCAAGTCTGTGACCTGTGCAACTGGCCACACAAGATGGGCGTAAGGACCAAGCGGGGAAGCCAGAGGAAGGAGAGAGGAACACAGGAGGATTGCAGGAGCCGATCTGCCTGCAATGCTGCATTATGCTGACGCGCTATTGAGGGTAGACAGCAATGTTGGTAGTGCCACTAGCACTGCATCATGGTCCTACATTACATTGTGAATTTGCATAAAACAAACGTTTGCAGAACACAAGCATTTACATAAAACAATGCAATGTATTTCAACCCCAGCAATGCCAAGACTATTTTGCAGGAGCTGAACTGATTTTGCAGGATACAAAGTGAGGGAGGAAAGAAACCGGTCTTCAGTTTCAGACCCCCCTTAACACCACAGCAATAAGTTGCCCCAACAGAGACCATGACCGACTAAGTGACAAAGAACAACTGCAATTTCTAAGCATCACAGAAAAGATCACAGAGTGATAGCAGATGTGAAATACCCGAAGGACATCAAGCGAAGGCCTAAGGCAACATCAGAATTCCAGTCAGGGCACATATTCTGCAAAGGCATTGACAAAGTTGATTTAGTTGTGTTTGTATGTAGCTCAATCAAACCACTCAATCAGGAATTTGTATAGCGCAGCTACTCACCCGTGAGGGCCTCAAGGCGCTGGGGGAGGGGGTGGGGCTGTTGATCTGTCTGGGCGTGGAGGAGATAGAGAAGTTGTAGCAATGGGCCCACTCCATGCCAGTGGAGTAGGCATTGCATATTCAAATTGTTTTACGCAGCATTAATGCTAATAGCAGTGGCTTTCTCTGGGGGAGGAAAGGATAGGTAATTGGTTGATATGCCAGGAATGTATCTAGATACTTTTGTGAGTTGAGGCTTCAGAGCAGGGTTTGACTCATTTACTTCCATAAGTTTCAGACCAGCTTGGGCACCCCACAGGTATTTCCAAACTAAAACGTGTCTCCCAATGTAGTATTTAGCAGTGGCAATGAGCGCCTTCAAATGCAACCACCGTCCCCTAATTAAATCATCTGGTTGAAATGAATTGAAATCAGATTTAGTAAATTTATCAGAAGTTATGGTGAAGCAGAATGCCACAAGTGTGACAACTTTGTCAAAGTGTGCTTTAATTATCAGAGTGGCTCTAGTCTATCTCTGTTAAAAGGATATAATGTATGCCAGGTAGCAAATAACACTTGGCTAACTCAATTTAGTCTAGAATATTAACATCTGAACTCACATCCTTGGGACTGGGGGCAATTTGGTCTACTTATTGACTGGCAAATAGATGCAAGAGTCTTCCACAATGCTACGAGTCCACAAAATGTGCTTTTTCCCCCATCTTATCTGGAGCTATCTACTTGTTGTACATTGTCACATGTCTTTGAGTTACAAGAAGCTGGCGGGGTTCTCTGTTTTGGGCAATGAATACATAAATACAGTAAATAATGAAAGCATGGACTGCAAAGAGTCACTTGTCACGTCTACTGTCCTAAATGTCTTTATTTCGCTCTGGAACATTCTTCACTATCTTTTCCTCTGGAACCCATGCCATATTAACTTAACATATGGGGGTTCCCTACAAATCCCATGCATAGGAGGTATCCAACAGATGAAAATTGTGAAAGGCCACAAGTGTGTCTGGGCGTGCGGGTGGGCATTATGTGTATGTTTATATGTGTTTGTGTACTCTTTACATGTCCCTCTACCTAAAGCTTAGTATAAGGCCTCGTCCGCAGCATTATGAGTGAAAAGATGTGGTATTCTATGCAGACTATATTATATGATTATATATATAATTATAGCAAAGACGTGGGACTATAGGAAAAACAGCTTTCTTGCCAAGTACAAGATTTACCAAGTTGTGGAAATAGTGGATACTGAGTTGTAAATTATGATTCAATCCCATATTTTCTAAACAGAATAACGTATGTCTATATACATAGTTTATACACTTGGCTCCAATTCATGACTGTACTTTGCAAGGGAGCCTCTTGGATTGCATGGGGAAACATCCAACTGAGAACGTCGCAGGGCCAGCCAGTTGCAGGTGTACAATATATATGCCAATAACATACCAAAACATATCACAACATAAAATAACATAACAGCATAACAAAATAATATAACAGCATGATGTAATAGGATATAACAAAACAAAACATAGCACAGCGTAAAATAACATAACAGCATAACAAAATAATATAACAGCATGGCGTATTATGATATAACATAACAAAACATAGCACAGCGTAAAATAACATAACAGCATAACAAAATAATATAACAGCATGATGTAATAGGATATAACAAAACAAAACATAGCACAGCGTAAAATAACATAACAGCATAACAAAATAATATAACAGCATGGCGTATTATGATATAACATAACAAAACATAGCACAGCGTAAAATAACATAACAGCATAACAAAATAATATAATAGCATGGTGTAATATGATATAACATAACAAAACATAGCACAGCACAGCGTAAAATAACATAACAGCATAACAAAATAATATAACAGCATGGCGTAATATGATATAACATAACAAAACGTAGCACAGCGTAAAATAACATAACAGCATAACAAAATAATATAACAGCATGGCGTAATATGATATAACATAACAAAACGTAGCACAGCGTAAAATACCATAACAGAATAATATAACAGCATGGCGTAATTTGATATAACAAAACAAAACGAAGCACAGCGTAAAATAACATAACAGCATAACAAAATAATATAACAGCATGGCGTAATATGATATAACATAACAAAACTTACCACAGCGTAAAATAACATAACCGCATAACAAAATAGTATAACAGCATGGCGTAATATGACATAACATAACAAAACATAGCACAGCGTAAAATAACATAACCGCATAACAAAATAATATAACACCATGACGTAATATGATATAACCAGTGCTTTAAATGGGCCGGTACTCGCCAGTACTGAGTACCGGCACTTCTTAGATTTATCGTTCGGAGTACCGGCACTTCTCTACTGCCCTGGAGAGTACCGGTACTCATGAGAGGTAGGCTCACTGCCTGTGCTGGTGAGCAGGAGTGGGACGTGTTTCTGGCAGCCAAGGCGCCGCTTCTGCAGCCCCGATCTGAGCCCCAGCTGAGCTATTCAGCAGGGCTCATTTGAATAATGTCCGGGTGCTCACCATCACTCTGTGCTTGACAGAGCAGGGTCCATTCAGGCCCTGTGCTGTCAATCACATTCACACTATCCTGTGCGTCCGTGCAAGCACAGGAATCATGGCAGTGGCCATTGGGCTACGGCCAGTCCGGCCCTGGTGGCAATTAAAAAAGCCATGGTAGGTGAAGAGTATAGCATGGCTTTAATCATAACCTAGTATTTTGTGTGTCTGCTTATGTTTGTGTGTATGCCTGTTTTTGTAAGAAAAAAGTGAGAGAAAGAGAGAGAGAATCCACACACTCTCAGGAGTTATTTTAAAGAAAATGGGTGGCACTTTGTTTGTACATGTCTGCTCGGCGACAAAGATTCATTAATAACGTAAAAGGGAGGGTGGGTGAGTGAGTGGGTGAGTGAGTGGATGAGTGAGTGGATGGATGAGTGAGCAAGGGTGGATGTATAGATGGATGGATGAATAGATGGATGGATGAGTGAAAGCATGCATGGGTGAAAGAGGGTAGATTGGATAAAAGGGCGGATGATGGGTGGATAAGTGAAAGATTGGATGGATGAATGAAAGGTAGGGAGGATGGATGAAAGGGTGGTTGATGGATGAGTGAAAGGAGGGATTGAGTGAAAGGGTGGATGGAATAAAGGAGTGAAAGAGTTGATGGATGGATGACCGAAAGGATTGATGGATGAGGGAAAGGGTGGATAAAGAGATGGATGAGTGAAAGGATAGGTTTGGAGATGGATAGGTTTGGATATGAAGGGTGGATAGACAGAATGGTGAAAAACTGAATGATTGATGAAAGACTGAATAGAGGATAGAATGTAAAGGTTAAATGGTGGACATCAGCAGGTAAATGGTAGGATGGAAGGATGAATGGATAGATCGATGTAAGAGACAAGAGATATCTTCTGGGGAGGGTCATGATGAGTTGCTTCATTTTCTTGGTGCCATAAGAGCTTTGGTTCGACGTGGGGGTATTTTCAGTTTCTTCCTACTCGCGTGCTCAAAAATATATAGTATTGTGCCAAACAGCAATTAACAGTATGACATTAAGAAGGTGCAACTATTGCAAAAAAAGGAAATGTTAACATATTATCGCATTTCTCTTTCATTTTGTGTAATGAGTTAACCTGCTTTGTTTATATAAGCACATTTCTCATGTGTTTTGGTATGTGCTGCAACTAATATAGAAGTTGTTAAGTATCATCATGTCTTGCCCTTAGCCCCCCCCCTTGCCCCGCCCCCTCACTACACCTCTGTCTCATTTTAATGAGTATTTGCACTTATTTTTTCCCATTTAAAGCACTGGATATAACATAAGAAAACATAGCACAGCTTAAAATAACATAACAGCATAACAGAATAAAGCAACATAACTCAGAATGGGATAATACGCCATAACATAAGATAAGATACCATTCTGTAGCATTGACTCCGAACAATACTTCAGTGGAGAACCGTGTGGCTTCATGTGCGGTTCACTGTGGGAACCTTTCACTAGTGATCAGTCAAACAAATCAGGCACGACGTGCCGGAACGAGGCTGAGGCATTTAAGAGCGGCATTATCTCGTCTAATGACTGCAGATTTATTACCAATCAGCAGCGCGACTTATTAAAACAGCTTGCAGATTCACACACCTGATGACATGTTGCCTGAGATGAAGCAGTAATCAACGCTACATAATGATACAGCTGCATCTGTTAATACTTCCTAGGTTACGTGGAAGAAAAACGTGCAAGTTTCCGCCGCCCTGCGAATGACCTCGCGTGGCGCCATGATGCAGGCTGGCAGGTGAGGAGATGAAGCCGCAGACAAATATAGGAAGTGTTCGCATCAGTGTGCCTGCTCTAGAAGAGTGTCAAGACTGAAATTAGGCAGCTGTTTTACATAATTAAAAGTAGTCGACTAATGGTACTCATGAATAAAACCTTCCATTTAAATTTGGAAGTGTTCAGGATACGGACGACCTGCACTCACCAACAATAATTTTAATTATTGTGAGGAAAAAACCTAAAATAATCTGCATTATTTGACACTGTTCCTTAAAGGATGCAGTTGAGCTCCCAACTAAGGCAAAACCGGTCTCGGGTTGGGTGTGTTCTGGTTCAGAAACGACTGCTCCTATTTCAGCAGGATCAAGGCGGATTTGCATATGGCACTGCGGCAAAAAAATTATGAACTGGGATGCGGACCGAGTAATTATCAGTGGTTGAGATTCATTCAAGCATTCCATCCATCACCTTTTTGTTTAATTCAGAGCTCCAGGATAACACAGGCGTATGTGTAGAGTACATATTCTCACACAAGAATCCTGTGTATCAACACACCACCATCACTCTCTTTGCTTCCCCTTCCGGGGCAGAAATGAAAAATAAAACGATGTTCTGGCATCGCTTTATTTTTCATTTGAAGCCAGCTTGTGCAGGGAGGGGCTGGGCATGGGAGGAGGAGTGCTATGTGCACTCCCTAAATGCGCATATGTGTTTGGCCGGCCATCTCAGGCTTACCAAAACACACATGCGCACTTAGGTTTCTCTAGCCCGGCTGCATTGAACAGCCAGTCAGGAGAAATCCCCACAAACTCACTGATCTGAGCGGAGCGTCTTTTCAGCCCGCTTTTGCCAATCCCTGCACTGCTTTCCTAGCAGGAGAGCAGCGCGGGGATTGGATAGGAGTCTGTGATGTGGTGGTCCCAGCATCTGCTGGGACGAGGAAGACAAGAGGAAGTGCGACACGGGAGGCGGCCGGCACCTGACGGTAATTTTTTAAAACATTTTTTCATATTCTTACCCCCCCCCCACGCGTCCTCCTTCCGCGCTCCCCCTCCCGCGTTCCCTACACCCGCCCAACCACCCTTTGTTAGTGGCGGCCGACACTAAGGGTGGTGTGCCCTTCTGCTTTCTTCACATGATCCTGAATGGTAGTATATCTTTCAAAGGTCGAATTATTCTCCTGAACTCATGTCTGCAGTCCCCATGGTAGATGCTATTGTTTTTTACAAATGCATCACAGTGCTAATAAGTATTTATAAAACATATTAAGTTAAAGTCACATACCCCCTTCTGGAGTTTGCATTGTCCCACTGAGGTCGGTGCTTATTTCACCACTGAAAGAGGATCCCTGTTTCCAAAGGATAGTTTACATATGCATAAAGAGCACGTGCAACCAATGTATTTATGTAAAACAATAACAACATCTTATCAGGTTTTCTTAGGGCGTAGCAACTGGAATCAAAATTAAAAAGAGCACCAAAGACTTTAATAATATGTTCTACAGTGGAAAATATGGCTTATTTACAAATAATGGTCTCCCTGCTGTCTGTCAAAACAGCTAAGGTTTTAAAATATTGGCTTTTTTTAAGCATTATCTAGAGAACCGAGGGCCATCATGTAGAAAAGGTGGAAAACACGTTTTAATTTCCAAGCTCAGTTAACCGATTTTATGAGGCAGAACAAGAAATACTTTTGCCTGATCATAATTAACTTATAAATCATGTACTGAAGCAGCATTTTTTGATTTGGTGCATGCATAATGTGCTAAAAATCCGCATTGCCTGTGCTCTCGAACACCTAGTTTGTATCTTATGAGGGGGGACGCGTGCACTAAAAAAGAGGGACATAGTTTGGTTGCAATCAATTTTTAGTTGTAGGTACCACATAAAAAAGTAGTGGAGGATTAGTGTCGCTGCATTCAATTGTTTGGGGTGATTTACGAACGCATTTATGAGTACAGGTACTAGTACTATAGGAGTATTGTTCTACACATTCTTATACGTCTTTGTTCGTCACCCCAAAACCTTCCACCCTCTATTCTTAAAAGTCCAAAGGGTACATAGTCTTTTCTAACTGGATCCAGTTCTACAGGAATATTCTGCGAATGTTCCCATTTTATTCTGATTTGAAATGTTTTGAGGGCAAGTCAAGAAAGCATGCAAGAGTATATAAAATAGTACTACTGTAGTTCTACTTTACGTACTCCAAAAAGCATGGGTGGGTTGGCAGGAAGGAGAGGAGAAATTGTGGCTGCATTCAATTCTTAGGTGGGCGGGTGCGCGGGCATGAACGAGAGGGAAATAGGGTGGCTGTAGTCACTACCGAGGGGGGGATGGGGGGGGCTTAGCGTGTCCTCACAGCAGTTCTGACCTGGTCTCAATATGTGAAGCAGATCAACAAAAGATGCATCATTCAACATCACTTCACCTTGAAGTTATACCTTTAAATCAGGGCGAGTCCTGCGGAAAGTCAAGAAGTGTGTGAAGCTCTCAATGTGATTCTGATTGTAGTTTTTTTCATCTTTTGATACCCACAGCCTATTTTAAGCTCCCTTCCCAGGGCTGCACTGTTTAAGTTGAGCTGATAATGCAGACATCAAACAGCTGTCATCTCCTTTCCTGACATGCCTAGCTGCGGAGCACTCGCTATGAAATTAAGAATGAATGGCAACAGCCGCAGACTTAGTCAAAGTACAATCTGACAGAGATTTGATTGCGCGTGATAATGCGCGGCCTGCCCTGGCACTGACGGAATGAGCGGAAAGCCGGAGACAGATCTTCATCTTACCCTTCAGTGCAGACTGACGACCCGAGGGAGAGAAGACGACTATCTTGGGACACGGTCACAGGTGAATCTATGTCTGATGTCATGTTGAGCACCCAATCACTTTTTGATTAACCAATGTCTTGTTTTAGGCACAATGTCTTGCTCTACACCACTTCTGGAGTCCAGATTCCACCTGTGGCATTATAAGTAGGCAGGGGGTAATAGATTGGTCAAGCACTCCTTATATGGCCTTAAATTCTTTAATGCGGATCAGTAAATTTAAATATCACCAACCATAGATAATATCTGTTCACCTAAGGACTAAAAGACAAATACAGCAAGATTTTGGTATGAATTATTCTAGCCCATTCGAGAAAAACAAAGGGTGCTTCTTTTCACACCATAGACAACACTCAATGCATGTGTCACATATGAGAGAAAAACTGCCTCCACCTTCATGTCTATGCTTCATACCCTCGTGTGGAAGAACATGACATGAAAGGCCTTTACCACATTTCAGTTTCGCAGAGTCACGAACCAATCATGGCCATGAAATAGTTGGAGACATACCTTCTCTTTAATTACAGGTATTATCATTTGGCCGAGTTGTTCCAGCCTTGATTGTACCTTGTGACCCGAAGATCAGTATTTGATGTCAACAGACAATACTCACGCCTCTGAGCCATCTGACCAACCATGTTCATTGTTCTTCCTCTTAATCAAGCCCTGGGATTGATGAATACAACAGTTCTGACACATGAAAACATAGGTAAACTCACTACTGTGGTCTTTGTCCATTGTTAACCCTCTGGACCTGTGTTATCAGAGCAACAATGGGCAAAGTCAAAGAGCCGCCGGGCTGTAAACTGTGCTCTCGGCTCAAGAAGTGTACTGGGGCTTATCGTCTACTACGTCAATAGAGATATGGCCCTAGCTGGTCCTGATTCAGGTAAGGTTCAATTGCACTTATTTGATCAATGTTTGCATTGGTCTTAGGCAGAAAATAGTTAATGTAAAAGCTACAAGGCATATTTGTAATTTAACTATTTCAAACCATTTCCTAACGAGGCCTGTGAACAATGCACTAAGTGTGAATTTGCATTGTAATAACAAGTTAAGGAAGATCATCTGACAAAAAAACAAAGAAAAATGTAATCAAAATATTTACAGTAATTGATGTAACAGTGTGCATTTTAAGAGATGCATAAGGTACAGTGCTCAGGTGGACAGACAAGTTATACAAATGGTTGTAAATTATCAAAGCTGGAATATTGATACTAGTGTCAATGATTTTTTTTTAATGTTTAAAGTTGTCTGATGAAGAACAATTTATAGCCCTAAGTGCATAGGAGGGCCCAGGTCTATTTATGAGAGATGTTTCAACCCAGTGAGGAGCATCCTGCAATATTTATCAGGACGATACGAAATGTGAGCACCTCTGCCTGACATAAAGTGGTCTAGAGGACCAACGGGTCCTTCATTAGTCTGTCATTTAAGATAATCAATTTACAATCAAGTATTGACCTGCTTTGAATAAATGAGGCATTGCACTGAGATAGATTATGACTGTTGTGCACGGAGAAAGAACGTCTTCCAAAGTGCTGAGAATTATGGTGGGTTTACACACTACGGACGCTGGGATTACAGTGAGTCAGTAAATGCAGGAGATTATGAGGAAGACAGTGAGACTGCCAATGATGGTGATCCTGGCCATTTAGGACTTGGGGCAGGGTGAGGCTACATCAGAGTACCATTCTGTGACCATATGGTGTCTCATGACCAGAAAGCAGAACAGCAAATTGTTGAAATTCCATTGATTGGCATGTGATGTGTACAGTGCCAAACTAAAAGAAAGGATGGAGGGTGAAACTGGTTGGAGTTTTGAAGGGGGCAAAGAGCTTTCTGAGGCAATACTCGTGGGTTTGTATATTAATTACTCAGTAAATCTATCCAATTCCCTTTTATGAAAACAGCATGGCATCACTCATAAGCAAACAATCCTTTCACTGATGCCTTTGGCAGATCACTCTTTGTACAGAAAACACTGTCTCACAGGTTTTTGAAGAATGATGGGAAATGTTGGATAGGAAATTATCTCAGGCCTTGGCCAACTTCATAAGCAGGATAGGGCAGAATCCAGGCTGCAAGTTGATCCATTCAAATTCACCATCTTTTTCAAGTTCACAAATGTTAAATAAACCATTACTAAAAACGTTGGACACAATTTTGTGGCATAGGGGAATAATGATTCGGGCTGCCTCCAAAATATGGCGAAGGGCCTCTAAAATGTCACTTAATCTGGAGGCCTCGCCAGTTCACAGACACCTTGGGTTGAGCGGGAGGTACCTGATGAGTGTATGCCCATCTGCATCACATGAGATGCAAGGCTCTACCTTATATTGTACCCCTGGTTGTGGCTCCATGTGCACATAAAACCACATCAGCACCCAACATAGGTTTCCTCCGTTGAACACAACTATGCAAGAAGAGACGCAGATAACATACCTTTCAAGGTAATGAGCAAATCAGCAAAAAATAAAGCCTGCTCACTATAGAAAAAGCCATCTGGTCGAGAACTAAGACAGTTATTTCTCAATTACAAAATAGTTTTCAATACTGCATTGGAAAGATATGAAAATACTGTACGGATTACAATAATAGTATTGATTTATAAAAGCCCATGTGCAACTGTAAATCACCTGTATGCTAGTCACAGGGGACACTGGCACAAATATGACAGACTGATGAGGGAACCAGACAGCAGGCCAGCTCACACTTCTACGACAAAGAACTCTTGTATGTCACATTCTACAGACAGAGAGGGGTATTCTAAAGAACAAAAAATACTTAAGGGTGGGGAGCTGAAAGTCAAAAGGCCTGTCACCACCCTGTTGTGCAAACGAGAACCACATTCATATAATCTAGATCTCCAAGCAGAATATTTCCCTGCTGCTTTACTTGATGACACTTCTATAATGGGAGATTTAGCAGCAGCAACCTTGGTTTGCGCCTGTTCAACTTCTCGATTGTTGGAGATAGCCTGTATCAATTGAGTTTCGGCTACACTCAGCTTCTGATATTGTTCCCGGAGAAAATGTTTCTCCTTTGCCTGTGCAGCCCAGCCATATCCAGTAGTTTCCCCTCTAATCCCGGCTTTGAGTGTATCCCAGATTGTCTCAACCTGCGCACTTTCCCTATTTTCTTCTAAAAATCTAGGAATCCACTCCCTCATATGCTGCACATACTCATCCTCATATAACAGCGCTCTATTAAAAGTCCAGTGGTGATAAAGGGGTTTTCTTATCTGTAATGGGATCTCTAACACTAAAGGGTTATTTATGATCGGACATCACCCGAGGGTATTTCTGTATGTTAGCTTTTGTTAAGATCTCTTGAGATACAAAAAAATAATCTAACCTGGCATGGGTCTGGTGAGGGGCAGAAAAAAAGGTATATCCTGCATCTTGAGATTTTAGTATAGCCCATGCATCAGAAAGACCATGGGTTTTGCATAAATTAGAAAGTGCTTTAAAAACTTTGGGCTTTCGTCCAACATATGAACTTCCACCTATTTTCCCAATTTGGCCATATAGATTTATATTAGCATCCCCACAAATAACTAGGGCTAGGGGCCAGCCCACCAACTCCACATTCAACCACTCATATAAGGTTGAATCGTCAAGTATTGAGCCATAAAGAGAGCATAAAGTAAAAGAGTAACCCTCTGTATGACATTGGGTGATAACCCATCTACCATTTTGATCGGATTTGAAACGTGGGAACCTTAAACATGTGCCCTTCTTTGCCATAACAGCAACCCCTCTTGTGCGGGTCCCCTGCGTAGTAGCAGAAACTAAATAGTATCCTTCTAATTCATTAACCCTGAGTCTGCTAGCCTCAATGTGGGTCTCTTGGAGACAAATTATATCTGCTTTCAAATATTGCACATCCACATTGATCCTTCGTTTTTTCAAGGGATTATTCAGGCCACATATATTAATTGAGGCTATCCTTAATTTATTTAACACCATTTTTTAAATATACAAATATCCAATCTGCTCTCCTTCCAATTTACCACTACTTCTAACATTAAAACTACCATATCTGACATATCTAATACTGCAAACTGGATCAGCACTCCCACCCCCATAAATCCCCCTACCCCTATCCCTAGGCAAGAAAGGTCCAAGGACCCTCGTGATGCCTCCTGCATGCAACTGCTCACCCTACCACCCGTCCAGCTCCATCCACCAGAAAACCAAGCTGAAAATACCCCTAAAAAGGAATAGAAACAATTAATCAACTTTAAATAGTTAAGCTATTTAAGCTAACTAGACCCATCAACTTCCCAACAGAAAAGGGGGAAGAAAAAAAAGGGGAAGAAATAAGCTCTATGGAATCACATAGCTCGCAATTATCCCTCAGGACCCTTAGAAATCTTAGTCTCCGAGATGTCGTGGAGGAAGTCTTGAGCTTGTATTTCTGATGAAAATACTCTAATGGTACCCTTATAAATAACTTTAAGTCTCGCTGGGCTAAGTAAGAAGGCCTCTGCTCCAATCTTTTGGAAAGGTGATATTAGTTGACGGAGCCTCCACCTTCTCTCCACCGTAATGTGGCAGAAATCAGGTCTCACAAAGAAGGAGAGACCCTCCGCCGACCGTCGTGCCTCAGGTCTAGCTTTATCAAACACTGCCTGACGCAGGAGAAAATTACCAAAAAAGATTAGTATGGCTCTTGGTTTATCATTAGAGCTGTTAGGGTCGTGATTCTTTTTAAGCATGAGAGGAAAACGATGCACCCGCTGGACCTCTTTTTCCCAATCCTATTGACCAAGCTCAGGGAAGCCCCCTTTCAGCAGGCGCAACACAAAGCCTCTGATATCCCCCCCCTCCACATTTTCTGGAATACCAAGAAGTCTTAAATTGTTGCGTCGCTAGCGATTTTCGAAATCTTCAAGTTTCCACATAACGTCCACCATACGGGACTCGTTTGTGGAGGCTTGTTGGGCTGAGTTCCCTGCAACAGTCTCGAGTGCTACTACTCGTTCCTCCAGGGCGACCGTTCTCTCCGTGATCTCATCACAGGATTTGTTTACTTTCCGTATTGCTCCTTGAAGCTTCTTTGTCGCAAGATGGGCACGTTTATGTTCTTGTCTTGCCTCACCTTGCATCTGTTTAAGAGTTGCGTATATCAGAGTCATTGAGGGGGGGGGGACTCGGCTGTATTTTCAAGCTTATCGGTCGATTTTATAGATCCGCTGTCACCGTCTCGATTACCATTCCCGCCATCCTCACTCAGAAACTGAGTGGTTGAATAGTCCCATTTGAGCTGGCTATGATCAGAACCGGATTGCCCAGACTCTTGTAATATACCCCGTTTTTATTCTTTTCCTGCGTTTAGTCAAAGAAGGGAATCGCTTTTGTGTACTGGGTCTAGCAGCAGGGCTATCGGAATCCGTCCCGAGTTATCAAAATCAGTAAGATCACTGGTGTTGGACAGTTCTGAATCTTCATTCAAAGAGAAGAATTTTTCTCCATGTTCCGGTGTTCGAGGACACCCCCCCAGTGCATCAATAGACTTAGAATTATTAGCTGGTTTCCCATTTATATGTATATTTTCCCCTGCATTTTCACCATCTACTATATTGCTAGCCAGAGCTTCATGCCTCTCCACATCCCCCGGTGCTAAGCAAGAGCCCCCTACCTCCACCACACGGACAGCACCTTTATCAGTATTTCTGCCGGTACTCACAGTATCATCCATTGGCTCCTGAGTGACAGTATCCTCTAGTAACCCTTTGGGCATTAGTGGGGGTAGCTCCCTCTCAGTGCTCTTCGGCTTCACTGCAGGTTTACTCGGTCCAGAAAACATCCCGGGTATCACCCGCTGTTTTGCAGAGCCGGGGCCAGTAGCTTCAGTCAGACGCTGCTCACGCGCCTTAGGCTTCACCACTTCTCCCTCGTCAGTTCCCACAATGGGAATAGCGTCCCCGGTTTTTCGCCCGCTCAATGCCTTCCGGGGAGCCAACGGACCTCCGCGCCCTCCTGCCGCCTCAACAGCCGCAGCACCCTTCTCCCCGCGATCCCGCGGGGGCTTTAGTTGTTTTGGCGGCATATTGCGTCCAGAGAGCCGGGATCGACGTCTTCTACTCCCGTACTTCTCGAGCACCACACACTCTGCGAACGCCTTCAGGACAGCCCTCAGAGGCAACCAAGTAAGTTGTATGTCAATTTCCCCTGTTGTGCGACGTTTGTTAGTAGTTGCAATCAGCTTCAGCTTCATTTATCCGTATCAGTTTATCTGTCTAGAATAGGGGTTTTAAAATATTTGTGAAGCATTAGACGGGCGGCTTCAGCAGTGATCACACAGCCGCCATCTTGCCTCTCCTCGTTCTTGGGCCACGTGTTGGCGATGCGGGCGAGACAACGTACAACCCAAGGAGGTATTTCATCAATAGAAGATCCGGGGATAGGGTCGGTCACCAAACCTAGTGAAATTCGAGCTGCCTTTCACCGGTATTACCAGCAACTCTATTGTGAGGATACCTGCAATGATGAAGAAATAATGCAACATTTTCTGGCTGGAGTCTCTGCGGAGAAACTAACTCCAGAAGAGCGAGAAGCCTTAGATTCTCCAATAACAACAGAGGAGATCCACGGTGCTATCTGCTCATTGGTGAATGGTAAGGCAGCAGGACCAGATGCTATACCTGGCGAGTTTTATAAAATTTTCGCTTCTTCCCTCCAGGAAATAGTGAAGCAAGTCTTCTTAAACGCCCAGAACGGCTGCGGGGTTCCGAAGTCTTGGGAAGTAGCTAATATAGTTGTCTTTCCTAAAAAAGGAAAGCCAGCTAACGAAATGGGGTCATACCGCCCTATTACTTTAATAAATAGCGACATTAAAATATACGCTAAGATATTTGCTGCTCGCCTTGCGGCCTATATTAAGGGATTAGTTTCCCCAACCCAACACGGGTTTGTACCTGGACGTAGTACAATAGACCACATCCAGAGGGTTATTACGCTTTTTGATGCGGCTGGTATTACCAGGGACCCTATCGGGCTTATCCTGCTTGATGCAGAGAAAGCCTTTGATAGGGTCTCTTGGTCTTTTTTATGGGCTGCTTTAAAAAATAAAGGGCTAGGAGAAAAATTTATTACGGCTATTAAATCAATGTATAGAAATCCGTCTGCACGAATTTCAATCATGGGGGAGTTGACGGACCCTATATTTATCAGTAGAGGGACCAGGCAGGGGTGCCCTTGTTCACCCCTGCTGTTTGCACTTTATATAGATCCGCTTGTCAGAAGGATTGAAGCTAACGATTTGATTGTTGGAGTGCGGAACATTGGGGGTAGCACAAAAATATTGGCGTATGCTGACGATCTTGCCATAATTACTGTAAATCCCGCGAACGCTTTAGTTGAGATTGAGAAAGAAGCAGATATCTTTGGGAAAGTATCGGGCTATCGTTTAAATCAAAATAAAACCCAGATTTTGACCGGTAATGGTCCTCAGATAAATGACGCACGAGTGGTCCAGACAGCTGTTTATTTGGGCGTAGAAATTTTAGCAGATGTCTCCAAAATCACTGAAAATAATTTAAATCCCCTAATTTTTAAATTTAAAACTGAGTTTGGTCGCCTTGAAAATCTTAAGCTTACGATGGTAAGGAGATGCAATGTTATTAAAATGATTTTTTTGCCAAAGATCTTATACTTTTTAAGGGCTATTCCCTTGTCCATTTGTAATGACTGGTTTGTTTCAATGAAGCAACTTTTTTCTAAATTTATTTGGGCTAACTGTCGCCCCCGAAGAGCACTTAAATTATTAACTCTGCCTAGAGACAGAGGGGGGTGGGCAGTACCTAATCTTCAATTTTATCATTGGGCGGCGATGATACAGAAAATGGGGATACTGCTTAATGAGAAAGAGGATTTAATGAGGGTGCGCTCTTCTGTTTCCGTTTATGAGTTGATTTTGGGAACTGAGGCTAAAGGGTGCCTTCTTCGGCACATTGACTTTAATTATTTTAAACGGGTCAAATTTAAAACTCTAATTTGTGCTTTTAAGGTTTGGACTTCGGTTCGAAAAAAACTAGGGCTCGGACGTTTTAATGCCTATACCCCAATATATAGGAATATCAACTTTCCATATATCTTTAATGATGGTCATATGAAGCATTGGTATGACAAAGGAGTACGAATAATTGGCGATCTTACAAACAAGTCTGACCTGTTATTGTTTGATGTCATAAGGGATAAATTCGGGCTAGATAATAAACAGTTTTTTAAATATCTCCAAATAAGGGACTTTATGAGTAAAAAGTTAGGGGGAGCCTCTGGCTTCTCCCGGGTGAAGTTGATGGATGAAGTACTTAAAGGTTCAAGCACCTTAGGGGTATTGTATAAAATGCTAATTGATTTATTACCTGATGACCTAACCAAACATATAGATCGCTGGCAAAATTTGTTAGGGACCGAACCTGGAGAAATCGAAGATTCATTATATCTGGCCCAGACGTCATTTATGGCGACTAATTTACAATTACAATGTTTTAAAACATGGTTTAACCGGTATATTACGCCTGCTAAGATTGCCAAGTGGGGTCGAGGAGCAGGCTCTATCTGCCCTCGGTGCCAGTTTCTAGCAGCAGACAGTGTTCATATGTTCGCCACATGTCCTGCTTTAGATACTTTGAAATTAAGGGTTGGTAGCATGTTAACAACTATGCTGGGCAGGGAGATTGATCTGACTCCTCAATTGATTGTATTAGGGGTAGGAGGCTCTCTTTCCTCGAGTCAAAACCAATCCTTTTTATTTATTGCTTCTACAGTTTTTAGGTTATGTTTAGCTACTCATTGGCTTGACTCTATTCCTCCAACAGGTCAACAGTGGCTGGAAAGATTTCTTTCAGTATACAGATTTGAAAAAGCCGTTTATTCTAGAAAAGGCCGCAAATTGAAAGCTAAAGGCCTGGCTATCTGGGCTCCTCTAACGAACTGCTCCTATTTGACCTGTGAATAATGAATTTGAAATATCTTGCTCTGTATTTCCATTTTATGCAAAAAAAAATCTGTAAATATCTGACAATGAAATTGATTCTATTAACTACTGGTCAGCCATGGGTGGGTGGGGGGGCTTTCGGGGGAGATGGGGGGAGGTTTGGGATAAAATTTGTAATCTATTTTTGTTTAGTCTGATTTGGTTACAGTTGTGATAATGTCAATAAAGAATGCAAACGAGAACCACAGGTTTCGTCTGTGCTCCTGCGAGGTGAAGCAAAAAACGCATATTTAAATATCTGATATCCGATCCTGCAGCAGCACACTTTTAAATCCCATACACGACAACAGACTCGATTCAGGCCTCAATAGAAGTCAATGGGAGAAATACATTCTCCCGATTATTTTTTAAAAATCTCCCACTTTCCTCTTCTAAAATATTGGCATGTATGTGATGCTTCAAGATTTTGCAGACTACTTTCTTTGCACCGAATGGGCAATCAAGTCTATTGCACAGTCAGCAACATTGTCGTGTAATGATTTCCACTCTGTGTCTATGTCTGCAGGCAATAATTACTGAAGCTATGACCGGGAGCTTATCACCTCTCCCGTTCTTGACAATTAAGAGCATGCTGTCCAACCTTCTGCGTAATATCATCTGACAATGCAACCGTTTCAAAGTTTCTTTGCAATGGGATGGGTTACAGAGTTTTGCTCAAGCAAGCAAGTTTCCCCCAAAAAAGATCTACAAAGGGCATCATTCACCGGCTGCTCAGTGGAGGTTTGCTAGTTCTCACAGGTTTTACTAAGGCTAGAGAAGACAAAATAAATATAAGTACTGTGAGACATTTTGATGTGGGAGGGATTTTCAAAGGGAGAAGAAAATTGGGAAATTTAGTGACTGACTGTCACACAAATTAATATTTAAATTAACAACAACAGTCACACAAGTGTGTATGTATTGGTGCATGCACGTGTGTGTGAGACTCGGGTGACGCTGCTTCATAACACAGATTAAGCTGCTATTAGACAACAACATGCAAGAAGTAACAGGTGAGTAAATAGCTGACTATTATATGCAAATTAAATTAATTGGGCAATATCTTTCTGACTACCATGTGAAAAGGCTGTATGTAATTTCACTTGAAAGATTTTCCAGTTTGGATGCCCTGATTTAGCATCAAGTGCCAAATGAGGGACATAGTGAAGACTTTGAGGGGCACGGGGGTAAAACACGACCCCGGCAGATGTGTGTTTTAGGTAAACAAAACATCACTCCCATCTCTCAAGAACGGTGGCTGTTAGCACTATGAGATTTAGTTACCAGTTGTTCATTCACAAAACACAGGTCAGATGCCCAACACATGAAAGTGAAACCACAGAAGGCGCAGGATGCAGGCAGAGGTGAGGCTTAAGGTCATTAATCATCCTGTCAGCGGCCAATCACTCATAAGACGCTGATGTCATTACTGAAGATACAATGTCACAGCTGCTGCAATGTTATATGATTTTAGTTTCCTTTAGGTTGGAACACATACCGGAAGTGATAATTGACAATGTGCCCTGTGATCGTGAAGGTATATAACTTGTATTCTTACTAACTTCTAACAGACCCTAGCAGGCTCCTGTTGCACAATTCAGCTATTTTATGGCTTGTCCTCAAGAAAGAACAAGCATTTGCAATGCAATAGGTCTCGCATTTGCGAGAGTTTAAGCTATTGGCGTTGTAAATGATCATACCTTTTATTTATCTGTTTTGATAATTAACACATAAACAAAAGGCATTGTCATTTACAATGGCAAGAGCTGAAACTCTTGTAAATGGGAGACCTCAGCTGCCATTGTCCCGGCTGCTTGGAAAGTGAAAGCCCGCATGGCACGCTGAAAGTTGCAGGAAAGTATGTCGTGCCTGCAGTAGGAGAAACGCATTAAAGAAAATAGTGCTTACAGACTAAATATGACATACCGTGTAACAACTGAAGTAAAAGGGCCAGTCCTCATGGGAGGTTACAAATGAAGACAAGGCGGTACTAAGGAGGGGCTAACAAGCCTTCTAACGAATCAGAAGCCAGCATTTACAAAGGACAATGACACAAGCCAATAAAAAATATGGGCGGAGAGTGGGCGGAGCTTCAAGTCCATACTCGAATACACCACGCCTAGCAGAGCAGCAGATGCGCTGCCCAGGCTCGACCTAAAAAAAACGTGTTCATTGGAGAGCTTTGTATGTTCCCAGGTTGTTCTTTGAGCCGCAGGCACTCTGGCACCACGGCTCAGGGGCTTGATGGGCCCTCTGTATCACAGTTATGCCTGCATTTTAAAACCTAACCCGGGCATGGGGTCCATTTTAATTGTTTGAATTAAGGCCCCTGGAGTCCTTGCTACACCTCTGCTTCTGCGGAGACTTAGTGCACCATAGGCAGCAGGGAACAAGGAACTTAGCAACACCTGAGTATCATTTGTTCCCTAAACATTTTCCTATCACATCTAAACAAATTACATTACAGAAAGTAAAAGAAAAAATAAAGTGCTTAAAATGCTGTGGCAACTCTAGGAATTTTGAGGACATGACGAGATGGACTGGGTTGAAAGAGTAGCAGGATATTAGACAAAATGTAAACACTCAAAATCTTAGAGGCTGATTAGCAAAAGTATTCTTCGTTCCTCCATTACTGCCCCTCGAGTATGGAATTCATTACCCTTGGAGCTTAGGACTATCCCTAACTATACCAGATTCAGACAACTTTTGAAGACATGGCTCTTTAAACAGGCTTACCAGTAACGGTGGATTAAGGACGCATTAGCTACCTAGCGCCAAGAGAACTTCCGGTGAACGTGCGCTTTAGAAATTGACAGTAACATAACATAACATTTATGAGAACATGAAGTAGTACAACAGGAGTAATGTTACACACTTTTATGAAACAGCCTTGAAACATCCAACTCCCTATGAAAAGTGCAAAGACGGCACAAACCTTTCTATCTGTACTAATTATATATGAATATTGCTTGAATAGTCTCATTTTATGAATATTGTACATGTTTTGAAGCTGATTCAAATGGTATGTAAGAGTACGTAAAAGAGTGTCCATTTTGGAGTAGTTACTGAAATACTATTTAACATAAACCAAACTGTCTTTGTGAATAGGCCTTCCGGCGAACATTTGGACTTGTTGAAGTCCTGATATTTTACTAAATGGACAGAGAGATTGCCTTGGTCACAGAAACTTTTCTTAAGCAAGCTCTGAGACAAGTGTAGCACAACAGCAGTGCTTCACCAAATATAATGTAGTAGCATAATTTCACTGAAAAACTATAGAGTTGCATGATGGACACCCTTAAACTGCATGAAGTATGCCATGGGTCCTTCAGTCTAAACCACAGGATATCACTGTGTGCTCTGCCAAAATTTGCAGCCTCAAAATAAAAATAAATTGTGGCTCAAAAAAACAACAACATTTGCTGTATGTGTGTGACAGGCACTAAGGGTGCCTGTTTCAAAAGTACTCTGGTCTAGATGTACAACCAACAAACCAGTACTGCAGGAGAGAGCTGGGAAGAGGGATGTTTGGTGCCAGAGAGAGTGCAGATTTGTTTCAAAGCTGCGCTCTCTTTGACCCCCACCCTGCCATCTTGCTTACCGGCATGAAATGCATGATGCTGAAGAGAGCTGTCACTTTAGTCCCCTCCGCCCTCCTCCTATCACAAATTAAGGTGTAAAGAGGATGAAGAGAGTTAAAGTAACAGCTCCTTCCAGCCCCATGTATCTCATGCTGCTAATGGTGGTGTAGGGGGAAGCGATGCGGCGGAGGAAGCGAGATCAACGAAGGGTCAGGTCATGAAAACTGATGTCACAAAAGGGGAGGGATTCAAGTTAACGGAGGACTGACGTCAAGGGGGACAATTGATGCAGGAGAGGGTGGAAAACAAGTGATCAGGAACAGGTGGGAAACAAGTGTGAAGATGTGTGACAGTGGCTTGGGAGTCGGGTGTGATTAAGTGGCCAGTTTTCAAAAGGCAGCGAGGGGAAGGAAGTGGACAATCATCATATGGGCATGGGCAGGAGACTGCTAAAGGAGACATTAACATACCTACTAAGTCCCTGTCCCCTGCAGCCTTTTCCTCCTGGTTTTGCATGTTTAAGAGCTTCCTGGAGGTGGACTCTGCCTCCACAATATGCTTGTAGGACAGAAGACAAAGCTCTTCTCCTACCCACCCTCTTTTTATTGGTCCATCTTGGCAGTGCAGGACAATTGAAAGAAGGGTTGAGCCAAGGGGTCTCTTAAGATTTTTCAAGGGCATTTTTAAAAACGGTAGGATTTTTACAAAAGTCCAAATTTCATGATTTTTTGCAAATTGCGAAATTTCGAAATTTTGTCTGTTCAGTGCCTATGTAGGAACTCACATCACATGACCTTAGACAACTGTGTTCATCAGACGATGTTATTTTGCTCAATTTTTTACATCACAGTAAGTGAATGTGAAATATACTACGAGAAATGTGAAGCAAATAAATGTATAATTTCGAAGGATCAGATAATAAAAGGCAATCATTGGACTAACAGGCGAGCCATTTGGGTCACAATTGTGACCACTGCAAACTCTGCTCTTCCTTAAATGATGTCCTGACCATCAATAGGTGTGCCCCAGAATACCAGGGAGTCATGTGATTCACCAAAGCACCTCTATCTCTGCTCATAAAGGTTCTAAAGACTTGAAAGATTGTTAATATGAAAGCTCAGGGTCCCCATTTTCTTTCTTTCATAACTTATGTTTATTATATTTTTATACAGGTATGTCTACACTATCAAGAGGATTCACTTTTTTCCCCCTAATTCCATACAAATAAATCAGTTTGTGGCCGCGGTCCTAAACAAGTAAGGAAAAGGCACCCCCTTTGATCCACGGTTTGATAGTGAAATATGCTTTAAGTTGGGTGGAGTGGGGCCCTCACACCCCTGGGTCAAAGTACCAACTCCCCCGATATATGTGCCGCTAATTCAATCTGTGCTTGAAGGCAAAGCTCTAAAAAGGGAGTCTTATCAGAACACTAACTATTGATAAGGCAATTCCTACACAAATCATTGTTATTCAAGGCACAGCAAAGTACAACTTATTAATTTTCAAATCCAGAACTTATATTTAGAATATGCAAAGCACACTCGAGCAATATATTTACGTATTATAGGTTCGGTGTCATCTATTAAAAATTAACACACACTCTTGGGGATTTCATTACATTTAATGAAAGAAATTCTACAGAAAAAAACACCTTGCTTGATTCATTTAGATCACAATATTTTCGCCTTCTATCCATAGAGGAACTCGTATTCCGAACATTTTATCTCTGAAGTTCCATATGCATGTCTCCTATGTCTAAAAATTCGATTTCTTTCACGTAAAGGAAATAGAACACGATGAATTCCAGCAGACGATTGGGTGCTTCTGACTCCGAGCAAAGTCTTCAAAAAATCCAATTTAATACAAACAACTAACACGAACATTTTTTTAAGTTTAGGTCTTGTGCTGCTTGTTATTTCATCTATTTTAAACTTTAATCAGTTCTCTTCAGAGAACAGATAACTAGGACAGACTATGAGGAAATTTGTTTCGCAAAATGTGTATCACCAGCCAAGCTCGAGCGTTGAGGCTACAACAGAGGCCGATGCTCAAGCACCTTGGTACTCACAAACATTTTCCGGGGGCCGCAACATTTGGTCTTTGGTGTGACCGAAGGCCACACTGATGCCAGCGGGGGAGGGGGCTGTAAAGTTGGTGTAGGGGAAGCGCAGCGTGTATATCTACTGGCTGAACTCAATTGCGCAATGTGAAACCAGAAAATCCTGGCTTCTCCACTTGACCAAATTGTGAGACACTGGGCAATTGTTTTATCTTAATTTCCCTCCTTTTTCTTCATTATCCCACTTAAGAGGACCTCGAAATACATGACCTCCGGATGTGTGCTGTACATAACCATCTCCTGTGCTTGGATGTAATCACTAATGGCATTGTTATAGGGAGGATGGGAAGCATGAACGTTTCTAAAGTCATGTTTGAAAACCATCACTTTGAAAAAATACTTCCGAATGCACTGCTATAATTTGATTTACTAAGGTGAAATGGTTCTACAGGTCAATGAAATACACTTTTTGAATTTTGAAAAGACTATGGTATTTTTACATGTTTGACGTCTTTAAAAATGAAGTTGTTCCTAAAGTTAAGGGCCTAGTTACTTCCTTTTGTTTAGCTGCAATTAACCTTTTAAATAAGTGCTTCATACTTAACATTTATTTTATGTTAGTGCTGAGTCGAGTAAACAGCGGCTGCTGCTGCTGCTCAGGGGGCCGCATGTAAAGGTCAGGAGGGCCGCATGCGGCCCCCAGGCCGTACTTTGAGTATCACTGCTCTAGCACATAGGCAGTGGAAAAGGTAATGAAATCCAGTGTTAAGGGAGAGCACTAATTAATGTGTTAATACAATGATAGCAAACTACCTATAACAAATTTAAATTATGCTCATTTTTTAAAATTATTTTTACATTACATATATTTATAATTTTAAGTCCAGATCAATGAAGTGATTTGGCGAGAATCACACAATGTGGTCTGGTAGAGAAGCCGAGACTAGAACCAGGGTGTCCACAGGCCTGTCAGCAAATAGACAATTTCTCTGTATTAAAAATGGAAGGCTGTTACATCTGAGTGGTAATGTAAGCATATAATCAACAAACGGGCACAGGTATGGCTGCAGCCGTGCAATAACCTCGTTTGCACTTAGACAGATTTCTCTTCAGAAACACGACACTAAGTAAACGGGCCAAGCCGCTCCTCTTGTGCTCGTCTACAGGCAGGACACCAGAATAATCCAGCATTTGTTTTCATTTTCTTTGAGCAGGCTAATTTCCTACCATGGGTGAAAATGACTCCTCAGTCTTTTTTTGTCTGAATAAACTGAGACATGGTCATCGGGCAATGTATCCCACAAAGCTTTGCGGTGGCGAGAGTGGAGCACGTGCATTATCCGTTAGCCTGCTGTTTCACGTCCTCGGAGTGAGCGAGCTCCGACGCCCCGCTGGCTGTAAAAACTCACCTGAAGCTTTTTTTTTGTTTTGTTATCAAGCCTAAGGCTAACTAATTAATTAAACAAAAGAAATGCTACCGTGCAGAGAGGAAACCCTCTGTGATTGCCTTATAAACAGCTAATGTATCCAGTCCAGGAGCAGGCCACCAGTAACAAAAACGGCCCCCACCAGTCCAAAACCGGCTCCACCCTTCCGGCCCACCAGGAAACACCCGGTGCCGCTACGGCCAGTCTGGCCCTGCCCAGGAGAAACGTCCGACTCCACCTACAAGCAGCTACAGTCTGATGGGCCCAATTTACAGAGACAACTCCGTAGCACCTATTTTCTTTCCGTTTTTTCTCTCCACAGAGAAATAATGAATCTTGTTGGATTGAAACGGAAAGGGGATTACTCCAGCCCACAACCCCCTTCTTAGAAAGGGCTTTAGTCCATCCCCTGGCTGGTGTAAGTGTCATTTTCCTGGGCTGGGAAGGGTCAGTGAACAGTTTGTCAACGCTCACAAAATGATCTGACTCTAGGTGTTTATAAACTTCTAGGGCAAACCTTGAGCCTTCAACCCCACAACCGTTGTGTGGAATTTAATTCCATGTACCTTTATGCAGTGGTGGAGTAATAATGCAGGAGTAATGGATCTACTCCTGTAAGGTCACCTTTTGTGACTGACTCCCAAGTGTAGAGCAACCATTTGTGATCACAGAAGTATTTTACATTCAAAAATGTTTTACTGATCCAGCCCAACATCTATTCAATGAGTTACTGGAAAGACTGCAATCACTACCCAGGTTAAAGATAGCATAAGCTGGATAACTTTTTGATGGAAGTATGTTAATAGATCACAATGGCATGCAATGAACTAGTCGATTCCAGTTGCACCGGAGGTCTGGTTTTGATTGACAATATTTGCTATTTGGCCTCTGATGGTGGGTATTTGTTTCTAGAGGGCATTTGACTCTACCAATGGAATTTCCCTTGTTTACAATGCTGACCATATTTAGTCAAAGATTCAAAAAATCCAGCGACTGACATTAATTTGACTTTAACTGATCAACTAGAATTTTCACCAGTTGCATTTGTCTTTTTGTCATTGTTGGCAAGATTGTGTTGGTGCTGCTGAAGCCACTGAAACAAAAGCATTTAGCAAGGACTGCCCTTCCAAAAATGGACGCATCCGGGAACAGACTATAACCATTGTGGCCCTGCCACATTGTCATTTTATTATTACTTGTTTGTCTATCAATGTCCTGTTAAATGACACAGAATTCCATATTTTTAAGTGGATGTATGTGAGACCCAGTGTACACTACTGGTACTCCAAGAAGGAATATGTAGCATGCTTACAGCTACATTCTATAGTAAAGCAGAGCGTAAAGCTCTCTACCGATACAACACACAAAACAGTTGTTCGACAATCAACTGAATGACTCAGAACTAGTGTCTGAAACAGGAAGAAACGCCCAATACCATAAGCTGAAAACAGTGATTAATGGCCCTTGCATAACCAATAATCAGACTACGTACGTATATGCAGTCTCTCTCATGGGTTGCCCAGACTCCACGTTTCAGAGTTGGACAAAATGTTATGGTCCTAATCATAAAAGGATACATAAGACAAAATTCAGAAGAACTATGGGCTTGAATTATTAAGGCATTTTACAACTAGGTTTGTATATGTGCACATTCCCATTCCTGACTCAAAGTACCAGGAATGCTGTGGCTTTGACTCCTACTTCGGATTTGATAGTCATTTCCATCAAACTTCTGAACGATCACGTTTGATCTCAATTGGTGGGTTCATACACATGTGCGGTCAGGAACACTGGCAAAAGCTGGTAATCACCATTTTGCAAGTTTGTGGGCATTCAACCACCTTTTGCAGGTGTTTTCCCACTCTGAAAAGGTTCTAAACATACTCCTGTTAAGGGCAGAATTAAATTAGGTTTCTGGGAGGAATGGGAAGGCAACAGACTCCGATTGATAGGGTGTAGGAGAAGGGTTTCTCCACTGGAAACAGTCAGTAAAATGCACATGCAAATACACTTTTATGTGGCATTCCTGAATGTGGATATGTACACACATTCTCCTTAAATATCTTACAAGTCAGCAGCAAGAAACCCTTTGCTGAAGGTCGCGCTTCATAAATACCTTAACCCTACATTTCCATCGGAAGAAATACTTATTCATATAGACATCTATGTAGCTTCCAAGAAGCACTCCTGGACTTTTTTCAGAATTTCATAGAAGTCAGATTTGCACTCCAAATGTGGGGCCAGATTTACAAACATTTTGCGCTGTGTTTGCATCACAAAAGTGACACAAAACTGTGCTTAATGGTATTTTGCCATTCACTTTCAAGTTTTGCGCTGGAAAATTCCCTATAAGTAATGCAAAGGAGCGTGAAGCACTGCCTTGCGTTACTTAGCGTCGAGCCCATGCAACCACCCATGTTTTTTGATGCAAAACCCTATCTACTAACAACAGTAGACCGGGTTTTGCGTCAAAATTAATGCCACTTGAAAGCAGGCGTAGAAAGGAAAAATGTTTTCATTTCTCCTTTTTTTCTGAGTTTGCATGTGTGCTGCACTGTAAAGCACACATAGAAAATAGTAGCAGTTTTAAAAGTTGTCTAGGCATTGTATTTGTACTGGAAGGGAACCCTTCCACTACAAAGCCTATGCTAGACTCGCACACACCCGTGCACTATGGCGAAAGATGTGTGTGTGGCGCTCGGCAGCAAAATTCTGAGCTACCGCTAGGGATAGTGGAGGAAAATGCAATATCTCTGCAGTTATGGCGCTATCCTGCTCCCTTCCTGTCACGCAATGCAGCACAGCATTTTTGGCTGCTACACTGCATTGGCTGACACTTCAGTAAATCTGGCTTGTAGTTTTATGTAGTTCTATGTGTTAGACCCAGTGGTTTCTGGCAGGCTGGGACGAATGGAAGCCGGACAGAATCCACTGTCCTAAATAGGATGAATACGATACACTTGTCCGATACCCTGTGCTCACCCCTGGGTAGCTTGGCACAGTGCAGTCAGGCTTATCCTCAGGGCCAATGTGTAATGTATTGGCACAACACCACCCTCGCAACACACTGAGTACAGTACAAAAAGACTCCACACTGTATGTATAAAACACTGATCATTGTATTACACATACATTGAGATCAAAACGACATACACATTGGATATATACTTTACAGTTATATGCAATTTTTGAACACTCCCATTAGCAGCACCATGGCATGAACATATATGTACTAGTCATAGTTATCCACTTGCCCTATTATCCCCTCAGCGTCGTAAACAACATAAACCCATGTACATACTTCCACAAGATGTTCATGATGCAAGCAATCCCTCCCATATCAAAAACAGAAACATATATGCAGGTTGTTCAGAGGTATTCCGCTTTCATGCTAAAACAGTAGCATGAAACAAATTCCCAATACTGCATATGCCATACGGTTGTAATGGTCAAGAAATCACAGGTTTGACTATGCCTCGTGACTCAGCCCCTCAAACTACCCCAGCCAACAATACACGCTGCACCCGCTGGCAACACTTTGATTAGATTGTTGGGGCCACCTAAAGTGGAAGGAAACAGCTACGTGTTTTCATCCATCCAGATTAGGCCTTCAGGCACCCAGTGGCACCTTCACAAGTGCGGGATCACTATCCCTCCCCCGCAGACATAAGACTGACACCGGAAGCTGACGCGCTTACAAATTGGAGAAATGTTTCCACCCCTAGGTGGAGGTGCGAGCTGCAGTTGCTCCAGGCAGCCAGCCCTGGGCGCACACAAGGCACAACAAGACCCCTTGGGTCCAGTCACGATAGTCTCAACGGCAGAGCACCTTGTGCCGTGGGACCGGGGGAGGGAGTTGGCGACCTCGGAAGGAGGCTGCGATGTCAGGCACTGTCATCCTCCTGATCTGGAGGTCGGAGATAGTCTAGGCTTCCAGCTCGGGTCGCATGGACACGGCAAACATCCCCCTACACCCCTGGAACACCACACACTACGGAGTGCAAGCTAGCACAGGTTTCTGGTTGCAAGCAAGGATCCCTTGGACTTGGCAAACTTCCCCCATACTCCTCGAACTCCTCACGTTCCAGGACCCCAGGTGGGCTGCTGATCTTTACGAGCACACTCCTCTGCAAAGTGTCATTACCGCATAAGTCAGGACAGTCCTTGTCCCAACCGACGATTACTTCAACCCGTTTCCACCGCACCCTGCGCGGTCCTTACGATCTTGTGAAAATGCAGAGATCCTTTCTGTCCCTGTGATGTCGTGGACAGGAGTCCAGCCAACCGGCCCTTGGATAGTGCTTAAGGACCCAGGCCATGACAGTTGGCATTTAGCTGCAGGCCTGCAACATCCAGGCAAAATCCATCAAGCGATAGTCCTCTTTCTGGAGCATGACAATCCTCACGACAACACAAGTCTGCAGATAATCCAGTTGCAGTCCCTCCTGCCCCAATAGTTCCTCTTGTCGATGTCCCAGCATCGAACCAGCGTAGTATGGTTCCAGTCCCAAAAGCATCTCTAACTCCTGAGGTCAAAGCCCCATTAGTTATACCCACAATGGCCTTTGAAGATGAGATCAGTTCAAAAGGCCACCTTTGAATGCACAGGCCCTCTCTAAATTTTTTCCTGTTTGCCATCCTCCCCTGGGAGGCTTGATCAATATCTTTAGTGGGGCCAAGACCCTGCCCCTTTGAATGCTGGTGCCAATTCCACCCCCTTGTATCCGTCCCAGGAAGACCCCTAAGAGACGTCTACAGTTTCTCTTGAACCCCTAGTTTATGGCCCTCGACCAGGAATGCAGAGATGTAGCTGTCCCCACATCAATCAAATGTGAACCGGAGACAGGTTGACAGGCACACAGAGCCATGTGCACAGAAATGCCCAGTTTCCCAAAGTGGCATTTCCATAGTAGTATTAGATGTCGAATGAACTTGCATGACAGAAGAGGATTTGCCATTACTAACTCATCGATATCAAACACTATACTGCTTCTCTACTGAATGTAGGAAGTACGGCTCATAGCCTTTCCACTGGTCCCCCATGTTAATCAATGCGAGAAGCAGGCTCTACCATACCAAACACACCATCTGGTGCCTTCACTACCAGTGCATGTAGTGCACATGCCCGGCCTCTTCCCGACACCGCACCCTGCCCCCAGGGAGTACTCCTATGTAGCGAGAGACATGCAGAACCTTGGCACGTATCTTTTTAAATGCCAAGCAGAGTAACAGTAATCAGAACACACAGGCCCCACCAGGGCAAACCTGTGGCACGTTTGAAGAGCTACCTCTGTGGGTGGCACAACCAGTGCTGCAGGCCCACGGAGGAGCATTTGAGTTACATGCCCTGAGTATATGTCTTACCCCTAGACAAGGGACTTGCAGCTAACTGCAATCAGCCAATCATGTATACACCAATTACCAGTATGTGTATGACAAGCACAGCGCTTTGGCACTGAATGGCAATGTCAACAGCGCTCAACGTCCTAAGGCTAGCACATAGATCAGTGGAAAACCAGGAGGGATAAAAGAAAAAAGTCGAGGGAAAGAACCCTAGAAAGGACCATTTCCAATAGTAAGTAAATGTCCGACATCGCTATCCCCACCAGGAGGCGAGGACACGGGCTGATTCAAGGAAAACTCTCCATGGAATCACATCTGTATTTGAGACTCAGTATTTATCCAAATACCACAATCATTCAAAAATGATTTCTAGGGTTGTACAAAACTTTTTTATGCAAGCGTAGTCTCACGAGATTCTGATTGATTATTGGCCTGTTCAATACATCATGAAGTTTCCTACATTTGATCTGCCTATGCGCTTGCTTAATTTTCTTTGCAAGCATACGTTGGAAACTTACAAGTAGTGCAAACAACACTTGTGTGAAAAATGCTTGTGAAAGTTGAAACTGCACACAAGAGCACTTCTTATTATAAACTACGGACAGGTCTAGCCTTTTTCAGAGTTTTTATGAAAATCGTGCTAAATTCGCGAGAAAAAACGTATGCTATTTTGCACACTATTTATTTCACAGAATTCCGCAGCAGTTTTCTACAATGATACAAATCTTGTCGGCCCTAAAAAGTAATGCAGAGATGTGAAGTGGCCAACTTTAGGCAGTTGCTTAATTACCAAGACAGTTGTTTCAACATAAAATGTGGCAAAAAGGGAGAGAAATCCGAGATCTGCATTCAATCTGCAATTATTTACTCTCTGCAAACAAAAAGAGGCAATTAGTGGAGTCTGCAGATGCTTACTGCAGCAAAACTTTAGGATTTAAATGTAAATTCAACAGACAGATGCAAAGAGTTCAAGAAACATATGGCAGGGCGCTGAACAGCTTTTGAAGTTCACTGATGAAATGCTGTGCACATCACAAAGACTCACATACTGTTTGGAGAAAAAGGGCAGACTTTGTGAACTTTTGTGAAGATGCAGGCCAGAAAAAGATGCGCCAGCCAATCAACAAAATTTGAAAAATGGTGGAAAAAGATCACTGCCTCTCCAGCTTATAAACAACGGTTTATAATTGTGTATAACATTTTACAAACATCCCCTCCAGCTCTCCACAAGGCTGCATTGCCCCATGGTTTTAGAGGAGTCACGCAAGAGGGTTTTCATGAAACTAAAGATTAAAAATACATTTTATGTCAATGAATCAAAAATGTGCAAAGTTTGGACATCAATGTAAAAGAGAAAAATAAAGAAAGTGTATCTTCAAATTAAGTCAATAAATTCAGCATTGCGGGGGCAGGTAAAAGAGGGTTGTATATGAGCAGGAAACTAGCTAGGTTGTGTCGGAGGCAGAAACCTCAGGGCGCTGTCCGTGTAAGGGAATTGGCAATGCATTTGGAATTTTTCTAACTTTGCCATGGGGATAAGGCAAGTGCAACTGACACACCTTAAAGTAGGAACTTTGGTCTTGATTTAGTTGGGTGGTATGGAAAATTCTTCAGTTTCTGGAGAAAGTGATGACTCCAAAGCAGAATCTGCCAATGGAATTTCCACCACCTTAGGGATAGAATGGCGGAGGAAATTCCCTTGGTGGATTCTCCACTGAATTTAGAACTTTATCTTAAAATCTGAGGATTTTCCATTACTAGCCCACTCTAATCAGGTGTTAGATATTTTTTTTTAAATTCTTTTTATTAACCAGTGCTCGAGAGACCATACAGTACAAGACAGTTCCGTAAATCCATCCAAGAAGAGACCACAGATATCAATAACAATATATTCATGAGGGAACAACGATGGCAATAGAGAGATACCCATCCAGCACACATCTATGTAAGCACCCCAAATTCCCTGTATTTTCGCCAGGGCGCCCACACTCTTCCATTTTTTAGCACATCCCCTGCTTTTATACACCGTTTCTTCGGCCCGTTGGCACCAGTCAAGATCACGTTTCCATTCCTCCAGCTGCGGAGGTGTCGGCGACCCCCACCCCCTAGCAATGTTGCGTTTCGCCATTCCCGCAGCCAGGGCCAACCATATTCCCATATATCTAGACCAGTCCGTATCACCTTTGATCATCAGCAGGAGCCATTCCGGCTCCATCGGGACCGTCTCCCCCACCACTCTGGACATGGTATCAATAACTTGCTTCCAAAAGCAAACTATCTCGGGGCACTCCCATAGGATATGCAGGAAGGTACCCTCTTGCTGGCATCCCATAACGCACATCGCTGATGGAATCCTGCCCCATGAGTAAAGGTGTGTGCGGGGATAGTAGGTGCGGTGTAGAATCTTCAGCTGTACTAATCGGAATATAGCGCATATTGCGATCTCCCTTGGGCTCTGTAGTGCCTCCTGCCAGTCCTCATCATCTATGCTGCCAAGGTCTTTGGCCCAGGCTTCCCGGAGTGTGATCAGGGGGTTCAGTACATTGTTTATCAGTTTACGATAGATCGTGGAGGTCGGTTTCTCAGGGATGGGGTCAAGTAACAACCTATCTTCTAACGGGTAAAAATCTGGAATAGATGTACCACTATGTATGTGTGCTCGCAAAGCATGCAAGAGTCTAATGTGATGATAGCTCTGTGACTGATGGAGATTGTATTCCCTCTGAAGATCGACGAACATCAGGGGGGAATCCCCTTTCCATACATCTCCTAAATATTCAATCCCTATTAGTTTCCACCCCTTGAAACCAGTCAGTGCGGCCGCTTCGCGCAGCTGATCGCCCATCCACAGTGGGGCTCTACCGGTCAGTTTACCCGCCCACCCTAGGAGTTTATTAGCCTCTCTCCAGCACTGCAGCACCACCTTAGTGTGTTCGTGGCCTCCGAGCATACAGGAGGGATTCACAGTTTCCTCCCGGCATAACCATTCTGTCTACGTATACCCAATCATTAATCACCTGAAGTTGCGAGGCCCAGTAATAGAGCCGGATATCCGGAACAGCCAGGCCTCCATCGTACACTCCCTTATGTAGCTTGTGGAGCGCAATTCTCGGGGACCCTCCCTCCCACAGCAAAGTTCTACCCGCCTGTGCTATTCGTTTAAAAACAATCGGGGGGACAGGATACAGTGTGTTCTGTAGAATGTAGAGGAACCTCGGTAGTGTCATCATTTTAAATAATGCCGCCCTACCTATGAGGGAGAGTGGCAGGGTACACCAATGACTCACATCCGCTCCCAGGCGGCTAATTTGGGGTTCGAGATTCCTGTTGAGGAACACCTTCCTGTCTCGCGTGACAAAAACGCCTAAATATTTGAAGATATTTAAATGTAAGGATCCTCACACCAAAGTCAATCTCACATTTTCTCGAGCAAACACAAAACATTATGCTTCTGACATTCCTGTGACAGTGTTCTGTAGGTTGCAGAATTCTCTAATCTGCTGTTCAAGCAGTTATAAACGGCTGCCAAGTCTTGCAGGGCCACAAAGGAAGGAAGGGATTCTGTCCGAAAAGAAAAGGGCTGGAGCTAAGGGCCTTGAAAATGCTGAATTGAAAGCCAATCAGGGAAATGATTGCATCAGCCAATCATGAGGAACAGCCTGGGCAGCTGAACCCGAAGAGAGTCTCATTAGTGATTACCTGCACAGCCACTGGAAACTCAGAATTGACAAAAAATTACAATGAGAAAAATAATCTGATAAAGTCACTTACAATATAGGTATTGATTTCAGTCACTCATATACATTATAAGGTTGCTATGGGAATATGTGTCTTGATTCTCACATATGGGCACTGCCAGCGCTTACTATTGCAGAACATCTGAAAGGCGGACGTTTTTTTTATTAATATAAGTTAAGCGAACTAAAGTGGGTGGTCTTACACGAGTTCTCTTTACAAAAGTGGTGAGCATCCAAAAAGTCACAACTTTGTGGGCATGCACATAAATTTTCAATGCGTATTCCATTGCCCACATACACTTACACATAAGATAGGTAGACATACGTGGCGCAGGAGCACCCTATGTTTTTTTACGATGTAGGAGAAGATAACATGTGGTATTGCACATTTATGGTGTGATAGGTTTAGAGCTGATAGGTGTGCTCATTAAAAATTGTGTCAGTTTTAAAAATTTTGCAACAGGAGCAAATTGCAAACAAATACTGAGCATAAGTCTACAATTTTGTGGTAGCATTATTTTTGCAGAATTGGCCTAATGGTGTTTTGGAGATTTAGGATAATCAGTGTGCAGTGCCTCGTTAAAGCAAGTAACACAAATACCCAAAAGAGGAAACACAGTCCTGCAACATTAGTGTTAGCAATGCGATTAGCGCAAATGGGGTGAAGTTGGATAATGACATTTTAGCCAATTATTAGTAAAGCAAGAAGACAGTATTGCCATCTTTCTTTTTTATATTGCCTATATTGTGAAAATATTAGGCATCTAACTTGATGTGTAAACCACAAAGGATCCTTTTAGAGAAGTCCTTGTCTTGTACATGTTTACTCTTGTTCATGCTTACTTCATGTATGCCTATTCCTCTTCTCAAACTCAGGCAACTAGCAGCATAATCAGAGAACATGTATGGGAAACATATATGGTTTACATATAAAACACAAAAATGGTAGCATGTCTTGTTTTGAAATAATCTAGCTCGTGACATGTAGACACAATTGTTAGACTTTCTGTTTATGTTGTATTTATCTTTCTTTACACCTAGGCTGACACTAGTGGCATATGTACACCCAAGCTGACACTTGCGACATCTTTGTCTACACCCAGGTTGAATTTCGACATCTTTGTTTACACCCAGGTTGAATTTCGACATCTTTGTTTACACCCCGGTTGAATTTCAACATCTTTGTTTACACCCAGGTTGAATTTCGACATCTTTGTCTACACCCAGGTTGAATTTCGACATTTTTGTCTACACCCAGGTTGAATTTCGACATCTTTGTCTACACCCCGGTTGAATTTCAACATCTTTGTTTACACCCCGGTTGAATTTCGACATCTTTGTTTACATCCCGGTTGAATTTTGACAGCTTTGTTTACACCCAGGTTGAATTTCGACATCTTTGTTAACACCAGGTTGAATTTCGATATCTTTGTTCTACACCACGGTTGACATAGTGTCAGGTAAACTCTGTAAAAAATAATAACAACGCTAAAATGTGAGCAATGGTCTTGGAAGAATATGATTTACACGGCTGCCCATCACACGGTTTGGGAGGTGGGCAAGCTTTCTAATCAGCGTCGTCACATTCAATTATAATGTTGTAACTTGTCTAAGCTGGAAGCCTTATTGTTTTCGAAAATAAAATGTAAGAGGGAATGGGATTTGACTTCTGTTAGATGTTCATGAGTTTGTGCTGCTGTCAACGTACTGCTATTGTTGTTATGACTCGTTTAGTGCGGTAGGGGAGGAGATAAAAAGAGACAAAAGTCATCAGTTTGTTTAATTGTTTGTGGCAAGTAACAGGATTGGAAGGGCTCTGAGAAGAGGCTGCAGAATGCCGCCAGCTGCTTCGAGGAGGGGGGCTGAAACAGCTGTAATCACTGAAAGTGAAAGAGCAGACCAAGAGGTAACCGCTGTTAGCAGTAATCAATGCGAGAGAAAGGGAGGCCAGAAGAAGCAGCTGGTGTACATATAACAAGGGAGAGGTCCCTGGGGGCCAGGGAAGAGGGAGGGGAGAGCTCAAAGTATCCAGGAGGGGATCTTCTGGAGAACAGTGGCCCAATTCTGAAGTTAATCAAAGACAGCATCTGCAGCAATGGGATTTTCTTAAATAAAATTCTGCTGTGTTTCATTGGAAGTGGAGTTCTTTAGGACGCCTGCAGGGTTTAAGGGTGTGAGGCCGCAATGCTAAGTGTGGTAAATGGATTAAAGCTTGAAATTGCAGAATATAGGGATTTTGCATCCATTTGTGGAGGACCATCAATCTCTGTCACAAGTTAACATTTATTAAAAGGAAGCCTTGGTTTTTATTCAGCTCAGGGTCCATTCATTTCTCGGGACACAGGAACCAGATACAACCCCAGACAGTGGCTCATCTGTGCTCGCGACAAGGCCATGTTTTCTTTGCTATATTCAGACTCAATCAAATCAGTAGGATCAATCGCGTTTCAAGCTTTGATTGGAACTATCAGTTGTTTACACCTCAAAGAACTTGTTTCTCAGCGAGTCAAACTAAACTGTATTTTTTCATAAGATACATTATGATGCTGTCTTATGTTGTTGACATTTGGTGAGTGCAATGTATACCAATGGGACAGTGTCTATGTTCCGCAGTCCTCCCTCATAGCTGTGTCTTTCGACATCACCTTACACTGACAATTTATGTAGTCATATAGGGGCTGAGTCACAAACAGAGTGTAAATTTTAGGAACTGGAGGAACATGAATACAAATTTCATGAACTACTTTTTCAGAACACACACAAATCCCAGAGCATATTAATGTACATATAAGGAAATGTACATATAAGGAAATTGTTGATTTTCTGTGTATGCGTCACTCTAGAAGTGCACATTTTCAGCAGTGGACAATATGAATGGTTTATTGTTACAGTCGGGATGCAATGTACATTAAGGCCTAGTTTACAATCTTTTCATGTAATACAAATTTGCTATGCCGCGTTGCACAATGGGGAAAACATTGCAGTCCCATTTCGAAAAGACTGACCCGCTGCTGCTGTCGTTCCTTTAACTGGCGCACAAACAGGCTGCCTTAAGCGACCCTGAGTCTTGCACCATGGTGCAGAAGCAAGTGTGCTCTGTCTAGTGTCTGAGTTGTAGTGGAAGCTTACTCGTCCAGTACCAATTCCTATGCTTAAATAAACTCCGAATGGTCCTCCGCATTGGATGTGAGCTGTGCACTGCAGCATACAAGCAAGACATGGGGTTTTTGAGAAATAAAACCATTCCTCTTGTAACACCTACTTCAAGGAAGTCAGGCTATCTTAGTAGAGCCGGCTTTTATGTCCAAACCTATGGTATTTGTGCCGATCTGCCCCAGTATTACTTCAGTATCGGCCCACTATCAACCCCTTGATGCACAGCAACGCAAACCAGTGCAAAGGGGTTTTTGGCGCTGAGGAAAAGGCACCTTTATAAAATGCATAATACTTTTTGAGCAGGGTAGTAAATACCCTGGCAAGACTGTGCATTGCCTTCCATCATTTTCTATCTCTTTGCACCAGTGCAAAGGTTTTGCAAATCTAGATCTAAAATGTGTCTTTTTTGTTTTTGTTTCCTCACCAGGTATTTAGGCTTGGTAATTTTGTCCTTGCGAAATATGCAATTGTTTGGATATTTTACACACCCAATTTGCCCAGATCATTTTTAACTTTATTTGTAGTTTAATCAAGATTTCACATTCTCACCAGCAAGGCCACTTTTTTTTTGGAGAGGTTGAACAAGAAAATGCACAAAGTTTTGTGAATTAGCTCCTATAGTGATGCAGTGTTAAAATATTAACATTACTTTGACATGCACTAAACAAAAAAAGATGAGGACAAGTTACATGCTTTTGACTCATGAAGCATCTATTTACAATTGTGAAATAGTACGTGACTTTGGTGGCGCTTAAGTTCTGCTCACAGAAGGCAGCAGCATTTGGGTAAATTTAATCTCACTGAAATTCATTTGATGACAATCATTAATCTGCACAGAAACAACCCGCACTCCATTGGCATACAGAAATGTGTATATAATGGGTTTCGAAGAAAGAATTTCAGTTTAACCATGCTTGAAAACTAATACAAGTTACAATCCTCGTCCCTATCATTTTTCGAGTCAGCCTGTTTCAAGGTTTTGGTGTGCACAGTTTGGGAGTAGTGCCTCGCACAACCATCATCCGTCTTCATTATTCCAAAGTGCTGAAAACCAAACGATCCCTCTGAGGGTAAACAAACCCCAGTGTGTGCTGGTGCACAGATGCACTGCCCAGCTCTTTGTCCTCAGCATCGGAGGCTACAAATGCAAAGCAAACATGCGAGACACCGCATACCGCATACCCAGACCTTCAATTCAAAACAGCTTTCTGGGAAAGATTGTCCGACAGATAGTTTTTTTTTACCATTAAAGAGTTCCTCTGTACAAAAGTAAAACTGTGGTTAGCAGCATGAAGAATGGCCTAAAGGTTTTTCGCAAAGCATCAAAATGTTTTCCACGGTAGCATTTTGCCGAAACCCCCCACAGACAAAATCAATAATTGGCAAAGCCAAGAGGTCTCACCTTTGAAAAGTGGAAGCTGATCTTTTGACTTTGACAGTGCTTGTTGCTGATTCTGTTCAACTACGGCTAACGCAAAAACAAAAGAAGAAAAACCTGAAAACGTCCGGCCCCATTACCATGACATACACACAAGCATGCGCCAACAAGCATGTGAACGAACGTGTCATGATGCTGTAGCGGCCATTTTATTACTGTACGGCAGGCCCCAGCATGATGACATTTACGCAGGCATGCATAGTAACAGATGACACACTACTGTCATGGAGTGGTAAATTAAAAATAAAAAGTGGAGTGTACGAAAGCTGTAGCTTGGCTTGCAGCTGCTGGCTCCTCCCCCAAAAATGAAAATAGAAAAAAAATAGGATGGGGAGAAGGGAGAAGCAATGGTGTGCCACCAAGCAACATAAAGCAGGAGTAAGCAAGGAGGCGTGGGGGGCAACAAAGGAGTTGGGGTGAATGAAAACAGTAAAAAAACAGAGCAAGGTGGGGATGGGTTTGGGAAGCAATAGACGAGCTTGGAGGGAGGAACATGGTGCACACAAGCAGAACATGGGGAAGAGTGGCACACCCACACATGCACTCCCATACAGTGCTGAAAATATAAGAAAGAAAGTAGAACCCTGAATGTATGCAGCAGAAGGATACAAGTCATCCAATCAAAAGGATGGTAAAGATGCTATGCTCCAGTGGAGGAACAAACATAAGAAGAGGAGGGTAAGTGAAAGAATAAGAAGCAAGCAAACGAGCCCATAGCTCACTCTACATAATGGGATTGTACACAGCAGGTCTTCCCACAACAGATAGACAAAGCTGTCTGCAAATTAGACCTGGAAAGGGAACAACACTTGATCATTCTTAGGTGGTCTTTGTAAACAGGTATCAACATTACTCAACTCATAAGGTACTCGTTGTATCAACCGCTACTGGAAGGTGCTATCCAAGTACATCATGTCTTGTACCAGTGATCTTCAGAATACATGCCAGAGTCTGCTTTAGGTATATGGAACACGAAGAGCGTTCCCTGCAGCTTGCAGATTATGTATGGTAAGATGAATAATGATGTGGTATTCTCTGAAACCAGAGTACCGATTCGGGCTTTTCGCACCTCAGACCAACCTAGGTGAAAGTGGAAAAAACTCAAATTTTATGAATAAATATCAACGAATTATAAAAAACTTGATAGAAATGGGAAGAGCTACAAATTATGCAAGATCTTACTACAATCTCAACAGTAAGAAAATGAAGAGCTCAGGGACTCACCAGGGTTTCTGATCAGGCGTTCTAAAACATTTCTTTACCCAGTCCTTGATGATCTCCTGAAGAATGCTTCAGGGCTTAAGTAACACAGCACCATATAATCTCCAACGCAGGGTGAGAACATCATCTTGAGCATTCAGTGACACCAATCAATTATGACAGATTTTGAGAAGCAGAGGTCAGTAGAATTTATGTCAGGTTTGGTATTATTACACAATTCCCCTGCGTGGATTTCCTCCCAGTGAGGACTGGTTGCAATTGTCGAAGAGCTCTTATTGGTCATTCTTTTGAGTGGGGCCCAGTGGTAGAGGGAAGAAGGGAAAAATATATACTTCTTCCATTCTCGAGGGCCACAGGGAGTTAGTCTTTCTGAACCCTGGCACATAATGAACCGGTATACCACCTGGATACTTCCTGTTAGATGAAACGCCATTAAATATCTGTTTTTTGGGTGGTGACATTCTGCCCTGCCCCTTTCACTCATCCACCCAATAATGAGAGGTTTTAGGCCTGTTGTTAGCCAAGACCTCTTGATTTTACTAAAATTTGGTTTCATGAATAATATACTAACTTATAGGAGGCTTTCAGGCAGCCCGCTTCATACATTGTTCTGTTATTACGTCATTCACATTTTTCTTCTGCCAACCACAGCATACATCACAGGGCAATAGGTCATCCCATCAATCATTAGCTAACTTCACTGTGAGTGATGGCATTCACAAGAAGCAAATCCACACTCAAAGTACTTCCCTTAACTGCCAGGGAAGACTAGCAATGTGTGCTTTTTGAAACCAAGAATGTTTTTTGCTTTAACTGATGCTTTTTTTTAGATTGATGAAGGCCCAGCAGCTTCCCCAACAACCACATTTTGCAACAACCATGACTAAACAAAACAAGCATTGACAAACTTGAAAGGCTGGTGGCCATGCTCCCTCCTCTACCATAGAGTGACACTTCAGTGATGCTATGCACACTGGCATAACACAGGCACCTGCAGCCCCCGCGGGGCAGTCAAGCTGCAGGGGGCCCCCTCAGCACAGTACTCTGGCCTGAGAGCTCTGGATTAAATCCAGAGCGATTACCCCTCCATGTACCTTGCAGGGGGGGCCCTCAAGTTTTGTTACGCAGATGGCTATACAGCTCTATTGAGGATGGAAGCAGTTGGGAGCTTGCTGACTAGGCAAACTACGCTTGTATGGTCAATCAATCAATTGATAATGTACTCAGTTAAATAAAAAACACAAAAGTACATCACATGCATAAAAACAAAGATAAAAAGAACATTTCATCATAATTAAATATCTTCAATATTCAAATACGATAAAATGATTCAATTTAAAATGCCATAATTTCAGCTGTATGGTCATTTGAGCAGCTGTTTATGCAAAACCGGGAACCCAGCAGCGGGACATTTTATAACCCTCCAAAAGAAAGAAAAACTAAGTTTTTCTTATAAAACCCTCACCCACCATACACCTGAGGTGTATCGATATCCCAAGGATATGCTAGACATGCCTCAAAGGTAACACGCACACACAATTACATGTTCCTGATATGTACGATAATGAGGTTTGTTAGCACAGAGTTACACCAGGAAGAATATGTGACATTATAAAAGACAACACAAGAGGACATGCCAAAAAAATATATCAACGTCATATTTTCCTCGCTCCCCAGCTGCACGTCAGTCTTCTTTGAATGTGGTGAAGCATCAGGTAATCGTTAAATTGATAGCACTTTGGGTGCAAGCGTAGTGAAATGAACACCACTGAAGACTGATTCAAGCAGAGAAGCTGTTTTGAATAACAAGGGGATAAACGCAAGAGGCAGCATGCGCCTGGTGAGGTCCACAGAGACAATGCTGATGCAACCAATGTCTCAATAAAAGAATGCAAAGCCTCACTTAAAAGGCTTAATGCAAATGCTGTCTCTGCAGACTGAGCCGTAGTCAGCACGACAAGCAATTCCACTGTGGAAAGCGGTTGGTAAACCAGGCAGTAGGAAGAAAAGGGAAAATATCTAATGTAGTCGTTATGTAAACCTGAATATCGTAACACAACCCGCGTCAAAGGCTGACTGCTCTCTTTAGTCGACCCGGAAGCATAGGTGATTCAAAAACCAGTGTGGATCTCATATCCTCCAAATATAAAGGAAACATAGGCCTAGATGTTCTAATGCTGTATCCACCAGCCTTTTTAAAGGCAATTCATTTGATATAATGCTTTGCTCCAGTCACGGCCCGTACAGGTAAGAGCGGTGTGGCCATGGGGGTAGGGGGTATTCAACAGACGATGCCAAGGGAAAATTAATTATTTATTTGATTTTCCCTCGTGGTTGTCTGTCGAAATCCACTCCCACCCGGCCCCACCGCTCCTACCTGCACAGACCGCGGCTGCTTTGCTCTATGCAAGTCCCCTGTAAATGTTAGTAAATAACCCTTGACTCTGGAAAACAGGAATAACCACAGCTCAGTTGCTTCCAATCATACAAATCTATTTCTTCAGCAATGGCACATATATGTGGAGTTAAACCTCATGAACCTGTTCTTACTTATTTATACCTATGTTCGCAATATTTTGGTAGTCGATAGTCTGGTCATAACATTTTTGTAGGTCAATATTTAAAATACAATATTCTTGTGTAAATCTTCCAGTTGCCCTGATCACTCCCTTAGATTAGCCAATGAAATCCTTTGTACCTGAATCAATTAGCTAGGTTGATTTAGCGGGGTAGAATGTAGGCATATCACAGCTGTAGTAATTATATATGACTGTGGGACAGAGAGTGGGGCACCATGCCAGCCTCCCAGAGACTGTTATGATGGCAGGTTATGCAGAATTTGTATGACCCTTAACTTGCCATCGAGGCACATCTTGCAATGGCCCAACCCAAACAACTTGAAGCTCGCCTCACCTGACAATGGGGTCACATGTATTGCTTGAAATGGCAATCTGCCAATCCCCTGTTGGTGGCTGTTAGACCTGGTACCATTGACGTGAGTCTCCCTTCCATTTTTTCACTGATTGCCTCCTCTGTTTTTTATATGGGTTGCTGGTTTAGATGCTTTGGGTACTGTGCCACTGCTATTCAGTGCCACAGTGCAAGTGCTCCCTATTATAAATTGATGTATGGATTAGTGACTCCATGATTGGATTATTTGATTTACTTGTCAGACCCTAGTATAGTGCACCATGGGTGCCCAGGGCCTGTAAATCAAATGCTGCTGGTGGGCTTGCAGCACTGGTTGTGCCACCCACAGAAGCATCTTGTAAAGTGTAGCTCAGGCCTGCCATTGCAGAGCCTGTGTGCAGTCTGAGACTGCCATGTCGACTTGGCAAGTGCACCCACTTGCCAGTCCCTGAACCTTCCCTTTTCTACATATCAGTCACCCCTAAGGTAGGCCCAAGGGCAGGGTGCATTGTATCTAAAAGGTAGGACATGCCCTGATGTGTGTAGCATGTCCTGCTAGTGAATTACAGCCAATTTCGTTTTTCACTATTGCAAGGCTACCTGTCCCCATAGGCCAGAATGGGCAGCTTGATTATAACATCTTATAATCCTAACTGACCCAGGGAACATGGTAGAAATTCGAATTTAGTATGCCTGAACTCAGGATGATAAAATACATCTTTTAGTGAAGTTGGTTTTGACATTCTGTGTTTGAAAATACCACTTTTAGAAAGTAGGTATTTTCTTGCCTAACCATCCAGCCTGCCTCTGCTAGCTTGTGTATTGTATGTCTGGTTTTGTGAGTGACAGGGGCTGGGGGACTCCAGGAGACAGGGTGAGTCAGCACTAGGCTGAATAGACCTAACTGCATGAGGAGTGGTGGGAGGAGTAGCACCTGGGCCTGAATAAGGCTGTGCCTGCCTTCCACAATGCTGGCTCCACCTCCTGTGGTGTGTCTGATGACCCTGGCCCACACTGACAAAGGAAGAAGTTGTGCACTGGCAGAATGCACCCAGAACTGGTTTGGACTAGGTACAGACACTCTCTGACTTCAGAGACAAAGGATTTATGGGTATAAAAAGGGGGACCCAGACCCCAGAACTTTAGATCATTTCTGGGAACACAAGACGAACCTTTGCCAAGGAGAAGAACCAAGGAAGCTGCAGGAGTTTGGACTGCCCCTCTGCCAGTGTGCTGTTTGCTGGGTTGGCCTGCGGTGGTCTTCATTGCCAAGGAAAGGAGAAGGAACTTTCAAAGAACTTTCATCATCTTGCAGAATATTTCTCCAAGGGCTTGAACTAGAGCTTGCCTCCTGCTGAAGTCTCAGGGCTACAAGACTTCACCACCAGCTCCCTCCTGAATTCCCTTGCTGGGGATTCTGTCTGCAGAAGCCTGCGTGTCGCTGGGAGCTGGAAGCGCGACTCAACGAGAAGAAGCGTGTCACAGCTGTTGCCGTCGCATCGCCGGAGAAGCGTGTCGCCGCCGCAGAGGCCGCATCACCAGAGAAGCGTGTCTTCGTCGCAGCTGCCTGCCGTCGCATCACCGGAGAAGCGTGTCTTCGTCGCAACTGCCTGCCGTCGCATCACCGGGGAAGCGTGTCGCCACAGCAAGGGTCGCCGTCGCATCACCGGAGAAGCGTGTTGCCATCGCAGATGCCTGCCGTCGCATCACCGGAGAAGCGTGTCGCAGGGCCTGTCGCGGCTCCAAAAGTACAGAGTTCGCCGCACGGCCGTCGGGCGTGCACACATCATCTTCACGTCGTCGCATCGCATCAAGGGCGCACTCTCATCGCATCACACCGGATCGTCGCACCGCATCGAGGCGCCTGCTTGCCGCATCGCCCTCCCTGCGGACCCTTTGCTTGTTTTGCGTTACGCATCCAAGGTACTTTTGTGAGAAACGTGCCGCATTTATCATCATCTTGAACTAAGTTACTTCTACCATCTTTAAGTCTATTTTGAGTACAGTATTGTGGATTTTTGTCGTTTGTGGTCTTGTGTTAAGTCTATATAAAGAATACTTATTTTTATAAAACCTGTGTGGTGTCCATCTGTAGTGTTTTCACTGTATTACTGTATGTGTTCACAAATGCTTAACACACTGCCTCTGAGATAAGCCTGTCTGCTCGTGCCAAGCTACCAAGGGGGTGAGCAGGGGTTATCCAGTAGTGTAATCCCCCTTTCCCTGACTAGAAGCAAGGGTCCCTATTTGGTCAAAGGTGTATACCATTTCCAACTAGAGACCCCCAGTTCTAACAGTGGTGCTCTTTCATGTTGCCATATCATATAACTTGCCCAGTGCAGGGATCAGACAACCAGGTGGAGAGACATCAACTTTATTATGTGTCGCACAGTGCAAAGGGTCTAAGTAGACAGAAGGCAACACCAAGAAGCAGCTGGCCTGGTGAAACTCATTATTAGTGAAGGCGGCAGGCTATCTCTCGATAGAAAATCTGGAAAGTACAGGGTCTGGAAATAAAGCCTCCCCGGACCACTTGTCACCACCTTCTAATAGTCCTGCCCTCAGAGACATTTGATAAGTTGCAATTACACCTGGGCACTGTCTCAGTTTGCGACAGATACACGCCTTAACTTAGGGAGCCTAGAGCAGAAAGGGGAAGTGTGTGCATTTGATGTCCTCATGCAGGTGTGAAACATGACAGTTTGTGCTTTCACTTAGGAGAGCACATTAGTGAAAGATGGAGCCGCGGTTTGAAACTGCAGGTCTGTCTTTCAATACAGGCAGAACTTCCTCTGTTTGAAGAGGGGGATGTCTGTTGCGGTCACTTTGGGGAATGCCTTTCATAAACAAGGTGTTTCATACTGCTCCTAAATGCTGATTGTAGGGGAAGTGCTCTGAGTTGTGAGCTCTGCAAGTTACTCCCTTGTACCTTGACGGTTTTGCTTGCAGCTGGGTCACTTGAATTCAGTTTTGTGGCTGTCTCTGGGTCTGCTGGTTGGGTAGGTGAGCCAGGGTGGAGTTTGATAAGATATTCTGAGATGAAGCCTCTCCAAGCTTTATGCATAATGTGCATTCTTCGATTTGATTCTCTGTTCCACTGGAAGCAAATGCAGGGATTTCACCACGCAGGCCCAATCTTTCCAAGTTTAGGCAGAGGCTAGTAGCCGAACATTTGACCCTCTGCAGCTTTTGTATTTCTTTACTGCAGTAGCTTACAAAGATACTCTTGCAATAGTCTGGTAAACGGAATCCCAGATCTCTAGGTCCTTTCACTCTGTGGTCAGTTCGAAAGAGGGACAGGACCCCTCAGAATCTACTATGGGGTAGACTATAGGAGTGAAAGAAGATTTGGATTTGAACAGCAGCGGCCGGCATGGGACGCGGGTGGGAGGGCGGTCACGGAGAGGGGGGTCGCGCCAGGGGCGGGTGATAATTAAAACATTTTAAAAATGTAAAACCTACCTTTCCGCCGGGTCCCGCGTCTTCTCTGCTCCTGCCTCCGACAGGAACAGGAAGCAGGCAGCCAGGCTCCCTCCCCTAAGCCAATCACAACACTGCATGCAGCGTTGTGATTGGTCTGGAGCGCCGCGACACGGCGCTCAGCCAGGAGCTAGAGGGGTGGGCATGTTCTCTAGGCAGGCTGCAATGCAGCCTGCATGGAGAAGGGCAAAGTGTGCATGACTGGTTTGGGCGGTCCAAGAGGGCCGACCAAACAGTCTTTGCGCACTCAGGAGTGGGCAAACCACTCCTCCCCTGCCCTGCTCGGAGAGCAGAGCAGATGCCCGCCCACCCACCCACCCGCCGGTCAAAGCAAACATAAAATGGTAATAACTAAAAGTTGTTACCATTTTATGTTTTGGCTTCTCGCACTGCGAGAAAGCAGTGGGGCGGCGCTGCTCAGCCAAAGCGGAGGAGCCGCCCCTGGATTTGAATAGGATCACAGTCTCAACTTTACAAATGGGGTTTGGGATTATACCCAGCTCCTGGGGTCATTCCCATGCAACTCTGTCCTTTTCAACAATCTCCTTGGAGTGTTTCACCAAATATTTGCACATAACACTGCAGTTCAGCTCTGTGTAAGGCCAGTGGGCACTGAAGGCCCTTCACCCTGACCAGACAGATAGCTAAACAATATTTGTAGAAAGGAGAGGGGCGAGGAAGACAATGGGTGACACTGCTTGTTGGCATCACTGAGAAGGTGGTCCATTATCTGCCAATTCGTCACTTCCCCTTGGTCTCCGGAGACCTTATGAGGCATGGAAGCAACTGCTTCTCCCCTTGACGTCGACACAAGACAAACAGGCCTTATTTTTCACCTCTCTGCTGTCATAGCTGTGATCAGCTGGATTTTAAATCCGACATCCATGCTAGTGGCTTCCGGTGGAAGCCATATACAACAAAATGATTATTATCAGTATTAAAAAAAAAAAAAAAAATGAGGGAAAAGTAGGGTTGGAAACTGGAGATGCAAATGACAAAATTGGATGGATTTCAGAAACTCAGTTTGCAGGATTTTTATATGTATGAGCTCAACTTTCCTTTACGCTGCTGAGAACCTGTCAAGGCTTTATGTATGCACTGTTGCAATGCGCACAGCTAGGTGCACTTGCTGCTCCAAGGATGGTGCGATGTCACACATTTTTCTTTTTTCAGCGATGGTAACAGACTCAAGGTGTGTGCATAGATTTTGTGATGGCAACACTTCAAGGCAGACAAAAACCCCAGCAGCCAACAGGGAAGGTGCTCGTTTGAGATTCAGCCGGGCTGTCAGCCAGGCGCGGATGCACACGAATTACTGTTCGAATATTATATAAAATGGCAGGCCTGCTTTCCTCAAGAGATTTATAATGAAACAGCTGCTGCGCCGAGGCGCTGCGAGGCTCGTGCACATTTTTCCTCGTTTTGGCGGCCTACGCTCTCGTGACTTAATCTCCACACGATCCAGTTAAAAAACATCACACACACCTCGATGCAGTTCAATTATCCGTCGTGTTAGGCACAACAGAGAGGCCACAAATACTGTTTGTGCTTGTTCTGTTGGTCTTCATTCCTCGAGTCGATATTCGAGAGTAGCAGCCTTCAAGGCACACGACTCGAATGTTTCGTCAGCTTCTGTGTGTACACACACACGAGTCATTGTGTGTATGTGCATGTGTTTCTGTGTGCATGAAAGTGTGATTTGTGTGCGTGCACCTGAGTTACACAGATAGAGAGGCAATGCCCGAGTACAATAATGCTATGAGGATCCTTAAAAAAAAGACGACAATTTAATATTTTGCGTTCACATATTCTGTTATGCACCACCCCCTTTACTGGGCAGTGGCAAGTAAATATAACAAGTGTTAGCTGCTATATTTATTTCTTTTAGACTAAGCCCCTTGTTTATGGTCAATTACCTGTTCAATAGTGATGGACTGTTATTTGGGAACACATCGTTTTTATCTGTTTTAATTGAGTTTTCTGTTTGTAAAAATGGTTTTATATTTTAAACTATTTTTAACAAATCAAAATGCAATTTGGCAAATGTTATTAATTCCTTGCCTTTAATGTTTGTACATGCTTTTATGGTCTAAAGAACCGAAATAAAGAGGAACTGAACTGGTGTTGGGGAAGCAAATAGCTCTGAACTCTGGGAGCTCTCGGCTGTGCCAATAGCTCTTCGTGATGCTGTGCAGTGCCACCGGGAGATTGGGAAGCAAAATGCTTTTTCCTGATGCTGTGCAACATCGAAAAAGAAAAGAAAAAAAAGTAGGTTTGTCACGACCAGTCGTGCCATTCCGCTGGAGCACGCATGACAACACACGCAAGCGCCAACGGAATGATGCAGGCACTGTTTTTTTTCTATTTGTGTCATTTACTGATCGACGACGGCAGATGCCGCTTAGGCTGATATATAAAAATAAGGAAAATTGTTTTGGGTTAAAGTGCAGAATTAAAAGAAAACACGGGAGGGATAAAGGACGAGTGGTGAGGGGGGCAGGTGGTTAGTGGAGGAGGGGGGAAAGCAACGCACAGAACATTAAGGAGTGAAGGGGGAGAAGTATAGGAGAGAGAAAAACAGAGGTGGGAGTGTTTGGGAGAGGAGCATATGAGGGAAAGGGAGAGAGCTAGAAAACACATGCATTCTCATGGAGTGCTTAATCAAAAAACTTAAATGTAGCTCCCTAAAATTGAGCAGTGGAAGGACACAAGTCAGCCAATGCAAGAAGATGGTAACGAGGCTATGCTCCAGGGAAGGGACAAACGCAAGATAGAACGAGATGAACAAGGAAAGCCATTGAAAAAGATGAAAATGAGTGACAGTAAAGCCAACCAATGATAAGCAAAGCCTGGCTTTACGCTCACTGTAAGCACTTGCTAAGCCCACAATAGTTTTTTTTCAACCTTGGCCTAAAAAGGAATATGAATCACGAAAAACATTTTATATTTATTTAGTTTTTGCTTAAGAATTTGCCCATTTTCTTTATTAAGCATGCCATTAGCTCATCAATACCAGAGTATTAATAAAAAAATGAGAGAGCTAGAGAACAATATTTTTGGCAACATACGACATGGAGCAGTGGAGACCCACAAGAAATGGGCGAAAGAAGCATGATAAACAGTATCCAAAGGTTTTATGTGTGTGCAACAGAAAAGGGCCAGAGTGTCTGTGTCAGTTCTATTTTATCAGCTTTCTGTCACTCTGAAAGGGTCAGGCTTTGGGCAAGAACAATTCTGGTGAGCACATGTTGAACTGCCAGCAATCATATGCTGAAATACCAGCGATCATAAGTGGAAGGACCAGAGATCATAACCTGAAATGTTGGCAATCATATTCTGAAATAACAGTGTTCCAGTGCTGAAATACCGGCCATCGCACCCTGAATTGCTGTTGAAAATATACCGAAATATCAGCAATTGTATGCTGAAATGCCAGCGATCAGATGCTGAAGGGAGACCATTTACTAAAAAGTCAATCATTTTCCAAAGTGAGAATCTGTTGAAGTGTTGAAAGGTTACATGAAAGAGAATAGAGTAGTCTTTATGTAAGAAAGTGAATTATTATTTGGTGTGGATGGAAGTCCACCACTATTAATTTAAGGCCTGATTTAGATATTGGCGGATTATTGGCAGAAAGGGTACTCCGTTGCAACAACGCTGAAGGTCTGTCCGCCTGATTTACAGATGGGCAGACCTTCACCATGTAGATGGCGGAGACTAAATTGTCTCCCTCACCTTCATACCCTTCTGAGGGCTATCAGAGGTTTGGCCATGTGTACACCCACCTGATTTAGAGTGGGTACACATAGCACGTTTTTACTTATACAAACCACCACATAAAACCTGGCGGTATGTAAAAGTAAACACTTTTCAATGATTCCTATGCCATGGGAGAACACGCTTTGGAAATTTGATTTTGAAAATAAAAAAGAAAATGAAAGTGTGCTGTGCAGTAGGCGTAGTGCTCTAGCCATGGCGGGAGTAAAGTATTCAGCCATGGCGATGGTACTAACACCATGTGCCAACATATAAATCAAGCCCAAAGTCACTACTCTGTTAGGTCCTGTCAAAGATTTCCATAACTTAGACCTGAGCTCAAATCCTAGTAGCTTTGGAACAGAGCAAACTGGTTGTGCTTAAAGAAAATGTGAAAAGCATTTAGAAGTATCAAAACAGTTAAAAAGTCAAAGACACAACACAATAAAAATCGCACTGTAATTTATAAAAATAGAGAAGATTTTATTTAGAACACCAACACCAAAATGACAAACATTCAATAAAGGGAACTGGAGAAAGGAATTTTTAAATATTTAGCTGGAAAAAGCACCCCAAAAAAATAAATCACCCAATTTAAGTCAATAGTCGCAGTAGACTGGGATCAAGGTGCATTTTAAAGCCAACCGAGATGAGTCTGAGTTTGATACACCAAGTGGATGAGTCCCAGTAAACGTCTGGAAGTCAAAAAGTCGAATAATTTCCAAGTCCCACTTGAGAAAGGAGCTTTGCCACTTTTTTGAAGAAAAGCTCTGGAAAAAAAGTTTTCAAAAGCTTCCAAACGTTCTTCTGGCTCTTAAACAACTGCAGGAGTACACTTCTATGGCCCCCAGGTACTCAATGGAGGCACTTAGACTCTCTCAAAGTGTCAGGCAGACCAACTGCAGTGTCCAGTTCCAGTTGCTTCTGGTCAGATGGACACTTTAGGGAAAAAGGCCTTTTGCAGCTTGTTGTGTCCCTGTAGTCATACAGGAGGTCAGTCAACTAACACTTGTAGTACAATTCTTTGCCATTGGCACATGTGTGAGTAATTCAAGCCTTTCAGGACTCCTCACAGGTCTCAAACAGAAGGTGCAGTCCAATGTTTCTAGGCGAGTCCCTACCCACTTTTGCAGAAAATCTTGTTTCCCCTACTGCAAACAATTCCACAGTGCCCCTTATTCTCAAAATCCAAGATGGGGAAACCCTTCTGCCTTTGGGCAGAGCCGGTTTGAGTACGTAGGGGTGTGGCCCAAGTAATGAGCAGTCTCCTCCTCTGTGGTCACTAAAAACCTGTTCTGGGGTAACTTTCCTCCTACTGGGTTTGGTGCCAGCCTGACTATGGGGACAAAGGGTGATCCGTTCCAGGTGTCACCTGATATTTGATTGTGACAGGGTAGGCTGCTTTGAAGTTAGTTAAGTTTCTGAGGCCACCACAACTGGTCTATCAGCCAGGGGAACAAAACACCTTCCCACTCACAGGACATTACCCCTACTATGTAAGCAGTTTTCACACCTCATTAAGGTCAAGCATTTGATTGACAGCCACTGGATAGCTAATGTAAATTGGCTTCTAGGAGTGTCAGGCATAGAAAAGGTAACTTTCTACAACTTATTTTTCCAGAATTTTTATTAAAAAACCATCTTCACCATTGAGTTGGGATTTTAATAAATATTAAAAAGAGTGTGGTATTTTCCTAACTGTTCCCAAACCTAAGATACAGAGTTAATATTTTAATTTGTACTCTAGTTTTCTCACAGGACAGATAGGGCCATCAGAGTGAATTTTGGGGGATTGTCACATTGTCACTGCAGAGACACTGTGACATTAAATTACTGCATGTCCCATTTTTAAATACTCTGCAACCTACTTGTGGTCTACAAGGCCTAATATTTGAAAGGATGGGTTTCCCCTGTCAAATGGCTTAATTGGACAGGTTGGGCGGCAGGTTTAAACTGCAACAGTCAAACTTCAATGGTAGGCCTGAAGCTACGTTTTCCTTGTCACACTAGCAGATGGTACAATAAGAGCTGCAGTCCTCAGGTGACATTTAACTTTCCATGCCAGAGATATAGTTTCTACATTATAGCCTTACGGGACAGTTAAAGATGCCAATCAGAGATGAACCAATTTCTACATGTTTTAGGGGTCAGAGTACATACACTGGTCAGTACTGCCCTGGTGTGCAGAGTCTAAAAATCAGCAATACAATTCAGCAATAATTAGGGGTGACCACACAAAAAGGGGCATTTTCTTACTTTATTTTGGCATAGTCCCATGTTCAGATGTGGTGCAGTCGCTACAATTATCTTATGAGCTGATGAACAAAAAAGGTATTTCTATGAGCACGTCATGAGGTTATATTTAAAAGTACCAATATATGTAATTCTTCATTTTGCAGGTGCCCAATTTCAAACTGCTTTTGAAATCACCAGTAGGGTTGAAAATGAAAAAATCCATTAAGCCATGTCACTATTTTACACCAACTGGAGATGCTCTCTGAGGGCCCTGCATCTTGAAAAAGTGACTGTTTGTCCTACTTTGTAGGCACTGCTTGGGCTTACCTTCTTAGCTCTTGGTAGTGCATCTCTTTTATTTCTGTTGAAAACAAATGTAATCAGATCAGGTACACTGTTAGCTGCAATCAATGTTTGGCCACTACCATTTATGCTAGGTCTCCATTTCTCACTTAACACAGTGTGGATCTGCCTACTCTCAGTACTTGTAAGTAATTTATTGTAAACTAGAAGGCATGAGAGATTAGGTGGGTGCCTATCATAGTGGGTAGAGAAAATATTGGTCTCAATTTCTTGCCTTGACTTAGTATGGATTATCCTTTACCGTCCATCAATTCTTTTAAGCAGGTTCATCTCACAAAGTTATTTGTTTGCTCAATGAGTGAACTAACAAACATTTAATCACTTTCTTAAACACTTTTGAATTTTTTAATAGTTTCCAAATTTCCCTTATCAAGATGATATAAAATTCATGTTTTTACTAATTTGTTTATGTTGTATTGGAGGCAGGGACCTGTGCATCCTAAAAGCTTAGACATATATTTAAAATGTTACCATATTGCCATATGAACATATTTAAGGGTACGTATATAACAAACATTAGGCTACAAAGCTTGCATGCACTGCACATGAGGGGTGGAGGGCTTAGAGGGAGGAGAAGACAGTGAGATACAAGTAGTGGTCTCTTCAGAGGATTTTGATCATCCCAGGGATGCTGACCCAACAAGAGATACTTACACAGGGTTTTCAAGGCCAACACAGCACTTGAAACATTCATTTTTCTATGTTGAATGGAGAATATGGTGAGAATTGTTCAGTATTGGGAAATCATGAGTTAAAGATCAGAGCTTGACTTGAAGGCCAGATTATCTGGTGGTGGGGATAGCTTTTACCAATGAGTAATTTTGTGATGTGTCTATAGATAAAAACCTTTGCCCATGTACTTCAAAAAATGTGGTTGAGTGTGCCCTTGCCAAAATATCTGCCTGAGCACACTGTATCCCAAAGACAAGGGCCATTTTGAAGCCTTGGTACTACATGACATTTCTGCTGCCTTTTATCACAGTAAATCATAACATTCTAATCTCACAGCTACACGAGGTAGACATTCGGGGTGCCACCATCCATCTTCCAGAATTTCAATCCAAGTCAGAGAAGTGGGGCAGGGAGTACCTCACAGTTCTTCCCTTAGTCCAACCTTATTTAACATCTATCTGAAACCCCTGGCAAAACTGATTTGTAGTCATAGAATTAATTTCATGAACTACGCCGACAACACTCAAACAATTTTGTCAGTGGATCAATCCAGTCCTCTGCCTCTTGAAGCCTTTCACAACTGCTTAAGGGCCAGCTCACCTTGACCAGTACTGAACTCTCTTAAATTTAATGGGGATAAATATGGAAATTCTCTGTTGATCCTTAGGCAGACCTCCTCACCCCTTACTGCAGACGGCTGGTAACTACCTTGTAATCCTACACCTGAGGTTTTTAGGGCCGGGAGGAATCTGGGTGTTTATATGAACGCAGACCTTTCCCTTTCCATCCAAATAAACATGCCTTCCACCACCTGTTTCACTTTAATGCTGGAACTCCATAAAACTCTACCATTTCTTCCTGAACAACAGTGCCACAGGTGGTCCAGTCACCTATCTTAAGTCAACTGGATTACTGCAATTCCTTTTTTCTAGGTGTGCCTTTCTATCTTATCTAGCAGTTGTGTCACATTCAGACAGCCACGGCAAAGTTAGCATTATCTCGCTCCTGTTGCTCCTCTTTGTCAGCAGCTCTCGACAAATAGTATTGGCTTCTAGTGCCCAAAGGGGTCAAGTTTTAGGCTTTGTGTATAGTTCACAAAGCAATACATTTGGTTTGGTTGCAACTTCAGCAATCTAGATTTACTCACTACAGGCCCACCTGTACAGCAGGTGCTAATCTAATTATAGTGCTTAAAATGATAAGGGCCCACGTTGGCAGTCATGCCTCTTTGATGTGCAGGCTGTGCAGCTATGGATTTCTCTTCCTCCTCTAATTAGGCTTTATAGACAATCTTTTGTTCTTCAGGAAATTACTTAAAACTTGGTTATATACACTCTAGGACGTGTTTTCTTCGACAGGTTTCCTGTTGTTGCATCTTAGCAGTGGCAGATTCCTAGTGCCAGGTCATCTTAAGGTAACAGATGAACTCTAGAAATGTAATTAAATAAATAATATTCCCCTCTATTACAAGCTTGTCGATTACCCAATGCTTCTACTAAGTGCAAAGGGTTTCCACAAATTTAGGACTCTGGGTACCAATTCATGTTTTTCAAGTTGTTTTTTTGTTTTCAGGTAGGCTTAGACACACATAAGGAATTTCATTGGCAAGACAGAAGAGGATGACCAACACTAAACTTGTATCACTTTCGCTTGGGATGAGTTTCATTTTGGAACAAATAGTGAAGACAAACAGAGGATAATTTTTGGCTTCATGGAAGTTTTTTTGGAGGTTTCAAGAGAAACAGCAATTGAATTGAATTGAGAGTAACCTCTGTCTGTGTGTAATAAAAACTACAAAAGTTCAAAAGGAATATTATAAGCTATATGCTCACCAGACTGTCAGTGAATTGTGTGCATCCAACAATTACTGACCCTTTCAGTTTAAGATCGATTACTGTGTGACCATAGGTGAAAAAGGAGAGTTAAGCCAGTTATATTGATGCTCAAACAACTCTTGCAACTATTATACATGGGTCGTGTTTGATTGAGTTTTTAATTCCATCGCTGAGAAACGACAACTAATTCTCTCCATCTCCAGACATGTAACACACGCATCACACAGTGAACCACATATGACAGCACCATCAGTAAATTCATCAGCTCTTCCAAAAACACCAGCATAACCAAGAAAATGCAAATAGAAAAGGGTGAATAATGCAGGACACACACCACTTTCTACCTCATGTAGTAAGGTGTTGTGGCAATCCTCAATAGCATTGGTAATCATGAGGCCAATTGATAACATCGCACTACTGTAAATAGGAGGTCCAAATTTGATTACTAATCCAACACCACTGGTTCCTTGATAGGTCTTCCTGACTCCAATCTCAGAGAAGTAGGTGTCACCTTTTCCCCAGCAAATATATTTTATGTCACAAAAGAGATATTCCACATTTTCTCCTGGCTTCTCCTGAGGTGCCTGGCAGAAGACTGGGAGTACCTGGCCTAATTTCAGAATACAACCAGTAGGAACCTTGCGTGTATTCTGCATCTGACTGTTTAACTTCTGGCCTACTGTCAAGAATTTAAAGTTGTATTGTTCTGTGGTTAGTCTACCACATTGCAGTCAGTATCACCAACTTGAAACCCATGGTAATTTAGCTAAAGGTCTTTTATCTACCATCATTCGTGCTACATATTTTAAAGGTGTATGTAAATTTGGTGGTAATGGTATTACCCTTCATGTCAAAGTACCCTTTTGATAATTGGAGGTATTAGATTCATGGTCAATATTTACTGTTAGTACCATACTCTAAATGAGGAATTTATAGTGGTAGTGGAATCCATTGTTAAATAAGGACAATTTTATCTATTCTCATAGAAACACTGGTCTATATATAACTGTAGGGAGTACAAAATGGGAGTCATGGTCAGAAAACACAACTACAACTGTTTCCAAGCAATGGAAAATACTTAAAAACAAAAATCTGCACACACACACACATTAGCAAGAAAGTATAATTTGATGAAGTGAGACAGCTGTCGAATAAATATTATTCTCCTAAGGAGACTCTACGACTCGCCTTTTATAACAAAAAGAAGAATTTAAACATTACTGTTTTGCCTCATGTAAGCAAACAGCTCATCTAATGGGCCAAAAATATGCCTTCTGGTTTATGGGAGTAAAAGAATAATAAACTTTTTTTCATTAAACCATCAAACACATAACCTAGAATCACACCATTGTAGATGAGAAAAAGTAGGAATCTTTACAAATTGCGTATTAATGATAGGGTAGTAGTATTTATAAAATCTTAATTTTTGGAAATACATATATCATATGCATTACAATTAGGACTCGTGTTTTATGACATTTATTTTTGTTCATTGTTTTCATATCCATTCATATTTAGTTTTTGTGTTGTGAAATGATGAAGCTACAACTAGTATAACTCCACACTTATTTAAGTGAAGAAGGTACACTCGCTGCCTGATGAATTTTAATGCTATGGGAAGCTGTATATAATAGGTAATTCATACATGATACACTCCTATGACAACAATAGCACAGCAATACACATAAATGCAACTCTGCAGCTTTTTAAAGGAATTCTTGTCCCTTTTTTAGCTCTACTGCACATCAGTCTGCGGAGCAATTAACCTTGCAGTCAGGATGAGAACCACTCAACAAAAGACATATTTTCCATTTTTCCATATTTAAACATAATTACAGAAAGAGTCATAGATGTTTTTTTCTGTTTGTAAAAATCTGTAAAATCAGAAACCTAGGCGCCTTTGTTACAACTAACCTAATTCCAGGAAATGCTTACAATACATAATAAGACTTCTACACAGGATGAAATACAAAAAAGACACAATTATTCACAATATGAGAGCAGTTGTAGATTTGCACACATAATTAGTAGGTATAGATTATAAAAATGGGATGCATTAGAATGAATTTACAGGATAGGGTGTCACACTGCATTTTTTCCTTTTCTATCCTTCTGCTATCCTTCCGAATCCAAATAACTGACTAACCTATCCACCACTTAAAATTACTTTCATGTTTCACTATACTAATTCAACACTAATCCTCTATGGGTCCCGGAGTAGCGTGCTACTCACCGAAAAAGCGCTTTGATGCCTCGTCAGGGGTAGTAAGCGCTATATAAATGCAATTACAATACAATACAATTACAATGTGTTGTTCGATAGGAGGGTTGGTATAATCCTTAGTGTTTATTTCACAGATTCTTTTGTTGGGCTTGGGCAACCTGAGCCTCAAGGGTCCAAAGCGAAGATAACCAACCAGATTTTTCTCAGCAACAGCAATTGCTGTGTACCCGACCCATCACTAATTGTTTAGTGCCTTTACACTCGCCGCTGTTCTGAGTTTTTAAGCATATGGACTTTGACAGACTTTCAGCTGCACCTCCTCAAACTTCCTAGAACCCCATAGGGACTAGTTAAAAAATAAAAACTTTTAATTAAAAAAGACACTCTAAAAAGAATGGAAGAATTTCCTAGGTGTAAACTATGGCCCTCTTTTTAGATCTGCGATGGAAGGACAAACACAAAACCAAACCTCTGAATTTGAACACAAAAAATGCCTAAATCCTCCATTTTTTAAAACTAAAGATCATGAAAATATTTCCGCTGAGTTTATATAGCGGTATACAGGTGTGCTTGCAGAACTAGATTCACAAGCGGAGCCTTTTCAGTGACAGTTGTGAAAATGTGAGCATCTCTGTCCTGTAAATCCATGCTAAAAAGGAACATTTGTAAAGACATGGCTACACCCTCAATGTTATATCCTTCATGTTAACAGTTTGCCAATTCACAAAGCCCCCGCATTTACTCTTAAATGTTTAAAGTGTACCAAATTCCATTGGGTGGCATTAGGAAACCAAGGGATATTCTTGGAATCTACAGCAGTCGTTGATTTTTATGATTTCTCAAATGTGCAATGCGTTCAGCAGATGAAAATTTAAGCGTTTGCAAATGATCTGTGAATCTGCATTTGCATATGTAACTTGAAGAAAGTCTTCCAATAAATCCCAGCATGTACTCCTGCCTTCAACTAAACTAAAATTGTGTGCATGTCCACATTGGGAATCTATCTTCAATATGATTGTGAAAACCTACAAACGTACTGGGATGCTCACTTCTTTTGTCATGATAATCTCCCCACCCCACAAAACATCCACAATCAAGCTTCAAACACTAAACTTATATGTGCAACAAAGCTACCATATCAATTCATTTTCTACATTTGAAAATGCACTCTACAATCATACATTTCAATCAGTCTTGATTCCAAGAATTATGATTTGAAATTTACATTTGTTGCTATGTTGTCATCTAGATAGTAGTAACGCCCTGTTCCATGACGTCCCAGACTCCACACTTGCACCCCTTGATGGAATTCCAACATATCGCAGCACATCTAATCCAGGGCCCTAAGACATATGATCACATCACTCCCATCCTGATGTAACTCCATTGGCTATGCCTGCCAGCCTGCACCATCTTCAAAACAAGCTGCATCATTTACAAAGAGATTACGACCAGCACCGACGCTAATCTTGCAGTTAAGCTCACCATCTCTGGTGGTTCTCAGCACGCCTGGAGCTAAGACATCATCAGACTAAGACGTGTAAGTGTAAAAAGCGAAAGCAAGTCAGCAGGCCTTTTCCATATATGCATTCAGGATATGGAACAACATCCCTGTAACCATCACAACCGCCCCACGCTGCTTCAATTTAGACGAGAGTTGAAGATGCACCTCTTTAAAGAATACCAGAGCTCATTAGCAGTCCGAAAACCAGCTATCTCTCCGATCATTTGTTGACTTGATGCTTGTGTTTGACCCTATACAGGGCTTCATATCCTTTTGGCTAGGTTTGTGCTATAGAACTACCACACACATAGATATATGTATTTGAGCAGTGGTGTAGCTAGACCATGTGCCGCCCGTGGCGGTCCATGTGTGCGGCATGTAAGAGCAGGTGGGGTGATTCCCGCGCCGGCTGCAGGTGAGGGGGATGTCCCCGCCCCCAAATCTCGCTACGCCACTGTGTTTGAGCCTAAAAGTTGAATTTAGGTGAGTAAAAAACATTTGTGAATGAGATACCAGATTGTCTCCATCTTTCATTAACTAGACTTATTAGTGACAAAAGTCAGTATCGATGGTAACTAAGCCCTTCCGAGCATATGAAATAAAATCTGCTAATGCATTTTAGAGGGGCAGGAAGGACAGGCAGACAAACTGCGCTTCCATGCCCCGCTTCTCAGATTAGACTGCAGGATCCCTTTATTGCTTCGACCATAAGAAACCACCCAAAAAGGTAGTTGTACACCTACACTTAACCCAATGCTGCACACTACTTGAACAATGCCTGGGCAGATATAGAGCTACCCAGCAGTCTTTATAAGGAAATACTGGAGCAAATCGATTAAAGAACACATTTGCTTAATGGCTATGCCCGGAGAACTCAAGCTACACAGCTAAACATAAACAGAATAACTAAAGGAAGGCAAACAAATTGAATTACAAAAGCCTCCCTTGCTTTCCGGTGGAATCTGGTCGTGTTTCAGTGGTTGATTAAGATTTAAAAAGACCAAAAAACTCAATCTCGGTTGTTCTTCCGAGGCTCTTTGTTCTCTGCCTCGGCGTAAAGCACTTACTGCAACCTTCATGCTCAAAACACACAACTTGTGTGAGACAGGTCAGTGGGTTAATTTGATTTGTTTAATGGGACATGTAACCTCTCAATAAAATGAGAGAGTGCTGCAAGCAAATTAGTCCAAACTAAACCAGAGTCCATTGTTTAAAAGCTTCAAATTATCTTGCTGCGAAGGGAAATTTGAAAGTCATTAGGTAAACTGCTTTTCGTGGCTCAAGAGATTGCATTTTGTACAGCCAAATTTTGATTGCATTGCGGCAGTAGCATTTCTTCGTAACAATTTCAAGAGTGATTACACAAACAGGCAACTGCCACAGCGCTGCTATTGTGGCTCTGGGCTCAAGGTAAAGCAGGGCTGGGTAGTTCTGGGAAATCAAGTTCTAACTGCAAACGCATATTGAATTTGAAATTGCAATTTTCAGCAGCATAACGCTAAGGTATGAATTGCTAGAGCAATTTTGAGAAGCTGTAAGTCCAACACAGCTTTCTCATAACAAACAAGACCGTTTTGCTACACGCAGACCTGCCAAATAGTGAAATCTTTTCACCGTGTCAGGAGAGGGCGATGCAATGGATGGGGCGGCATTGTACTCAGCTTGGAGTACTTCTTCCCGCCCCACCACCCAAAAAAACTTTTGAGGCTGCGATGTCCTTGGGAGGTTTCACATCCTGGAATGGACATGAACTGTGCAGAGCTTCCCAACAGGATCTAGAAACCCCCTCTGTGAAAGGGGGGGCCAGCTAACTTCTGTTTGACCGTGTGAAGAGAGTCGATATTGTGTGCTACACGCTGGGACCAGGTGAGTTGTAAAGTCTGTAAACACCAGTGGCGGCTTCTCCGCTAAGGTAGAGGAGTGTCGCCCCACTGCTCAAAATGAAAAATAAAGAGATTATAACGTATCGTTATTATCATTTTATTTTTCCTATTGAAGTCAGTGGCTCTCGGGGAGGGACAGGGCGGGTCTGGCCAGAGCAGGGAGAGGAGTGGTTTGCACACCTTAAGCGCGGATGACTGCTTGGTCGGCCCTCTCGGGCTTGCATCTTCCCCACCAGGCTAGCTTTACACAGCCTGGTGAGGAACATGTAAAGCCTCCCAGTCCCCGTCTGAGCGCTGTGGTTCGGCGCTCAGACCAATCACAAAGCTGATTGGCTATGGGGAGCCCGGGTACTTCCTGCTGCCGGCGAAGACAGGAAGAGGAGGACGGAGGTGAGGTGGCGGTTAGCTGGCCCAGATACGTTTTCTTTTTGTTTTCTATTTTTTACCGCCCCCAAACATCTGCCTCACCACTACCGATCAGTAGCAGCCGCTACTGGCAAACACCACCTTTTTCCATGCTCTAGTTTGGTTCAATCCTCCTTTGCTTGTCACGTCTTCTTGGCCAGCATTAGCATAGATTCAGCAGTGAACCTTAGTAGAGAGTTTCTTGCCTTTAGTAAGGATGATGGTCCACTTGCTTTCTCAGTGAAATTGAAATCAGCCTCCTAGCCTGCTGCAGACAGCAATAACAGTTAGTAAAGGCCTTCTACCCAAGTTATAAGCTCAAGCCTATAGCCTTTATCCTCATCTTAAAGCTGGTGGTCAAAGCACACACCAAAACAAAAACTGAGCAAATAACCTGCGCGAAATGGGTGTAAATACTGTTTGTGCAAGTTATCGTATTTTTTTTTACCTCAGGTGGAAAAACATGTGATATGTGTTGGTAATAAGTGAATGTCTCAGTCAAATTTCGATTTGCTTGGTACAGAGTCATAGCAGAAAGACGCATGAAGTTAAAAATGATTAGCTCCTATTCGTCGAGGAAGAAATTCAGCTGTTACAATGAAAGATGTTTAAAAAACAGACACACGTTCAGCAAAGGCATTAAAGTTATGTAGGGATATTCTTGATTTTTAAGTTCGAATATATATTTATCTGAGGCATGAGCATTCGCAAGAGGAAAATTGCACAAAGCAAAACTACAGCTACAAAAAGACACAGACAGTTTGAGAGAAGAGATACAAGTGGCAATGAAGCATGAACTCTGGGATATAAAACAAAAACATTTCAGATTTGAAATACAGTTATATATTTTACAATTTTATTATATAGTGCTGATGTTTTCAGGGGTCAATAGTCCAGGTTTGTGAGAGGAGTGGTGGAGAGGATTGTCAACTGGGCTGCTAGCCACGAGTGATGTAGTGGCCATGAAGGGTAATGTGCAATCCAGAGAAAGAGATGGTTATATTAGTCAAGTTTGATCATAAGTAAAGTGAATTGTTTCACTAGAAATGGTGGATTGTTGGGATATGCAGTAGAGAGAGCATGGCTGCGGCGGCAGAGGTGGATATGAAAGAATTGAGTTGCATGTTGCAGATCAGTACATACCAAGCTTTCTGTCTGTGAGGCGCGGAGGTAAGACTTCACGGGAAAAGAGAGAAGTCGGCAATGGGTGACAGAGAAAAGGTTGCAGAGAACAGGTCAACATTAGTGAGTGAGGAGCCACTCATCAATTGGCTGTAGAGTAGTTTGAAATTATAGCTGGAAGTGGGATGTGAGTGATCGAAAGAAGAAATAGCTCTGTTCATGATGCATTTAGAAGTGCTATCAAACACCAAGGGAGGAGAAGATATCCCCAAGGAAGTTGGTAATAAGAGGGTAAAGGCCAGGAACCCCAAAAAGCCTTGGTGGATGCCTACCAGTAGAAATGTGGAAGTGTTAGGAGTATTTAGAGCAATCAAAAGAGCAGTTTGAGAGGTAGGCTGAAAACCAGTCTAGCACTATGCTACAAATACCTAAGGATGCTGATTCATGGCTAGAACTATGGCTGACACCAGATAATAATGATAATAATGTATGGGGCTTTTCTGCAATACAAGACAGCAAATTAACTTATCTGCACCTCTCCCAAACACTTTTGCATCCAGTTTAAAATTTTGAGGTCAGTAGGTGTTATTTTCTTTTATTTGGTACCAGCAAAAATAGGTCTTTCCAAACACCATTAAACACATTTAGACCTGGGGGGCGTGGCTTGCCGAGCTGCGAAATGGCCGCCAGCTAGGTGAGCTCCGCCGGCCGAGAAAACATCCTGAACAAAATCCGAATATCTGGCGGGCACTTGCGGTGTCCAACTACCCCAACGGAGAGCCGAAGGTGTGCTGACTGCCATGCACCGACGCTAGTGAGGAATCGGTGTGAGGGGGCGAGTCCCGTCGCCCGGCGGGCTGGAGCTGCCGAGGGGTGGAGTGTGAGGTGAACGCCTGCGGCGAGAATCGAGGCCGCGGCGCCGCGCTTGCGGTGGGCCCGTCTACTGGCTGCAGCCTGCAAATCTACCCGCGACTCCGGAGCTGAAATATCTGCAATAACGCCGACGTCGGAGGACCAGGGGCGCATACATTGGGGCGCAGCCGCCTGGAGCCTCGCGGCTGAGAGACGCACTGCCGGTAAGCGATCGACGTGGGAAAAGGGGGCCCCTCGGAGCCTGCGGGTCATCACTATAGATTTAAGACTGGAGAGGGAGGCACCACTGTGAGGAAGATACCCGGCACCTACGCCACACCATCGCTGCAGTGGGGGAACGCCTTGGTCTGCGACGCGGGACGAGTTGGGCAGAGTGGTGTGGGGCCCGCTCCCCCTGTCGGTCTCAGCCTGCATATATTTCCTACCTGCCATCCCGGCCTAGAGGGCCCGGTCCGTGCTGGCGGCTCCTCTCCGGCTCCACGAGGTACTTGGCGGCATACTGTTGTGCCACTGGGGAATAGATCGTGGCTAGTGTTGTCCCTGCTGGGCGGCGGGGCTATTTGTGGATCCCGATATAATTGGAATTACCCGCCTGGCTGGAGGCCCTTGGCACAGCGCAACAGCTTCGGACAAAGGTGGCACCATGGGTAAGCAGGACGCAAAACAGACGAAACTAACGTTCGACCAACGACGGACCACAAGACTTACCGAACAAGACTCGGAGGCTGGCCAGGAACGTCCCTCAGATCATAACTCGGAGGACCAGGGGGAGGACTTACGGACCCTAATGTTGGAAATGAGGTCCAGTCTCCGTAACATTGACACCAAACTGGATACGCTGACCACCCAGCTGGACGCAGTTAAAACTCAGGTGGGGACGCATGAAAATAGACTGGATGTGATTGAAAACCGAGTATCGGACCTCCATGAGTTCCAGGTGGAGACGAAGGAGCATCTCCTCCAAATGGACAAAGTGTTGGGTATAATACGCGCCAAAAATGAAGACTTGGAGGCCAGGTCCTGTCGCAATAATCTCCGCGTCACGGGAGTCCCGGAGACGACGGCGATTGCAAAGATGGAGACCTACGTAGCAGATATGCTCCATGAACTGTTTGACCCACATCTTTCTCAGGTCTTTGCCGTCGAGAGAGCACATCGAGCTCTGGGATCCAAGCCGCCTGTCGGAGCTACACCCCGACCCATTCTGGCAAAGATCCTTAATTATCAGGATCGGGACACTGTCCTGCGCCTAGCCCGAGTGAAAGGGACAATCACGTATGGAGGTAACACAATTTCTTTTTACCCAGATTTTACTCCGGCTGTGCAGGCGGCGAGGAGGGAGTTCCTTCCGGCGAAGCGGCTCCTCCTGCAAGCCCAAATCCCATATGCGCTTCTGTATCCCGCCAAGCTGAAGGTTACATATGATGGGTCCGCTCACTTTTTCACGGACTCTAAATCCGCCCTTAAATTTGCGAAACATGTTGGTGGGAAAGCATCTAGACAGCGTCCAAAGGAGTCGGCCACTGAAGAGAACACTTTGAGCGATAACGATTGAAACAGACTGTGGTCACGAGGTTTTATTGGTTCGAAATTTAAGACACTATGTTGACGTGGTTTGGTTTGTACTGATTGTTTTCAGGAGAAGGTGGGATTTACTAGTGGCATGAGACAACAAGTTAATATTTGGCGACGGGGCACTACCTGTTCTTTATTGGTGTATGTGCCGAATACACATATGCAGTGTACTGCGGTTGGCTGGGTCGAATCCAAGGGTTATGGCTCAAAAGTACACGAGATAGCTGCACACACGCTGTATGGTTTTCTCCACATTCGGGTGTTTGGGTTTCATTATTGGAAGTTGGCGAGCAAGGCCCGCCGAAAGTTTCTCGGCCACCCTGAGTAATCGGGGGAGTATGCCGGCACTACTACGCCCCCGGGGAGAGTTCCCACTGGTAGCTGTAGTCGTTTTGATGTTTGGGATGGGTATTCTGCAACCTGATTGGGGGTTGGAGTGGGAGGCGGGTTGGGGGGATTGTTCTGTTGTGGGCCAGATCGCTGCTTTTTGATCATCATAATTACTGTCATGTGCAAATGTATATGCTATTATGTCTCGCTCCTGGTATAGAAATAGCCGTCTCATGACTCATTTAAAAGTTTTAACCTGGAACATTCGAGGGCTGAACGACGGTCGGAAGGCCAGACTGGTGCACTCCTACCTACTTAGACACCAAATAGATATTTGCATGCTACAAGAAACACACCTTAGTCTCCCCTCCTCCCCTAGGTTGAATCATAGCAGATGGGGATCGGTCTATTCAGCTGTTTATTCAAATTATTCTAGAGGGGTTGCTGTACTGATTAGGAGAGGACTAGATTGGAAAATGGGCATGTTGCAACTCGACAATGAAGGCAGATATATTATTCTACAGGGTACTCTGGGTGATAATCCAGTGGTGTTGGTTGCGGTGTATGGCCCCAATACTGACTCCCTGGGTTTTTCCAACAAGTATGGGCCAGGGTCAAAGCGACAAATTGTGATACCATGATATGGGGCGGAGACTTCAATGCCATCCTTGATGATGCACTAGATAGGAAAGGGGTATCTAGAACACTGCACCCATCGGCGAGTGCCGCGCTACAAGAAATATTATCAGACAGAGACTTAGTAGATATTTGGAGAAGTACACACCCGGAAGAGCGGGAAGGAACCTGTATCTCAGAATATCACAAAGCATGGTCACGGTTAGATTATTGGCTAGAATCGCGGGATGTGGCTACATGGACTCGGGAGGCTCTGCATCTCCCCAGGTCTCTGTCGGACCATGCGCCCTGCCTCCTGAAGTTGGAACTACCTAATTCAATTCCGAGAATGTACACCTGGAGATTACCACAGGAAGCTCTATTAGACGACGCTTTTCGGGAAGAAATTAGGGGAGACATCACCGACTATTTTTCCCTAAATACAGGCTCTGTGGCTACCATGGCAACGCTGTGGGAAGCTTTTAAAACTGTAGTGCGTGGGAATTGCATAGCCCGGCAGGCAGGGGTGTTGAAGGCTATACGCGGGACGCTGGACAGTCTAGAAAAACAGATTAAGGTATTAGAAACGCAATTTTACTCCTCCGGCGAGCCCGATAAGTTGGCAGCGCTGAAAGAAAAACTGCTGAAATTTGAGGAAGAGGCACTCAGGGAAGTTAAGTTCCTCGGTAAACACGCCCAAGCTAGGAGATACGGAGAGAGGGATAGGCCGGGCAGAACATTAGCTGCGATGCTCCGCGCCCCACGCTCTACTACCTTTGTCACTGAGCTGAAAGCTGCTGACGAGTCGGTCACTAGGGGTCAGAGGGCCGTACTCGACAAATTTTCTGGTTTTTACACCAAGCTATATACTACAACGCAGGACTCCAGTCCGGAAGGCTTGCTACCATTTCTTGACTCTCTGGAGCTATTGTGGCTGAGTAACAGGCACAGGGATTATCTAGATTTCCCCTTTACAGTGGCAGATGTAGCACAAGTTATTAAGAGTCTGCCGTTGAACAAAGCCCCTGGCTCGGACGGCTTAACCACAGCTTTTTATAAAACATATGTTGAGGAATTGGCGCCCCAATTATTTGAACTACTTACAGAGGTCTGTGAATCGGGTATTCTTCCGCCCACAATGCGCGAAGCAATAATAATCACACTGCTTAAACCTGGGAAGCCAGAGAATGAACTGGACTCCTACAGGCCGCTATCTTTAATAAACGTGGACGTAAAGATTTTTGCCAAATTAATTGCCAATAGGTTAAGGCCCCTGCTTCCACTGGTTGCCCGACCGGACCAATCAGGTTTTATCCCCGGTAGAGCGACATCACACAACCTGAGGACTTTGTTTTCAATATTACACTATTTACATCCCGATGTACAGGCAGCAGTGGTGTTCTTAGATGCCACGAAGGCATTCGATACTCTGGAATGGCCATACCTCTTCACGGTTCTGGAGCGCATGGGGTTCAGTCCGTTATTTATAAATCTCATTCGGTTACTTTACACACAACCAAGGGCACGGGTTAGGGTGAATGGCCTCCTGTCGGACCCTTTTAACATTTCACGAGGTACAAGACAAGGATGCCCGCTGTCCCCATTGCTTTTTGCGATTGCGATGGAGCCACTCGCAGCACGGATTCGTCAACATCATGCTGCTGCAGGGATTGGTTTCAGTACCCGTAGTCTTTTAATTTCATTATATGCTGATGATGTTACTTTATATGTGTCGGACACGGATCAAATTTAGATCCGCTGTTGCGGGAATTTGTTAAATTTGGTGGTCTCTCAGGGATTTCGATTAACTGGGCTAAATCGGTCATTCTGTCTTTAACGGACAACACGATCCAGGGCCCTTCTGAGTTTCCACTTCGGTGGGCTGTGGAGCCGGTGAAGTATTTAGGCATATGGATTAGCAGGGATACCCAGAACCTATGGAACTTGAATTTTGGTCAAGCTTTATCCTGGCTGGAAGGTAAGATAACAGCATGGGCCGGACTCCCGCTCTCTCTAGCTGGGAGAATAGCATTGATCAAGATGGTGGTGCTGCCGAAATTTTTGTATTTATTTGTTAATCTTCCTCTAATCCTCACGCAGGCCTTTTTTAAAACATTGAAGTCTCTATTGACCTCTTTGGTGTGGTCGGGTAGACAGGCAAGAGTTTCATGGGACCTTTTAACGCTCCCCTTGGAACAGGGTGGAATGGGTGCCCCGGACATGAGGCTTTATGCATGGAGCGCACAGGCTCAGTTCTTACACTACTGGGTGCACCCCACTCCTTTCCAGCCGCATGTGGCTGTGGAGGCAGATGTCGCGGCTCCCCTCCCTTTGCAGGTTGCTTTATATGGGGTACACAGGCGCCCTAAGGAGGCCATAGATACCGTGGAGACCATGCGGTGGGCCTGGAACGAACTACGGAAAAGAACTGGCGTCCCCATCCTATTTGCCCCGACAATGCCCATAGCACATAATCCGGTGTTGTTCCCCCTGGGGGGCGGAATTAGCAGGGACTTGGCACAAACAATGAACCTGCACACCTTTGCAGATCTATATCCAGAGGATTCCTTCCGTCCCCCCCCGGTGGAGGTGGAGGATAGGCCAGTGACCTTTTCAGAACTATTTGCATATCATAAGATCAGAGCAGCGTGTCGCTCGGTGCACCACACTTTCCCAGACGCCCCGCCCACATTTACTGCATTGGAGAATGTCCTTTCCACGGCTTCGTCTCGACGGCTCATAACCAGAACCTATACCTGTATGCAAAAATCGGCTCCTCTGTTGAAACCACGGGCATTACTGGCGTGGAACGAAGACCTCCAGCAGCCCCTCACGGACGACCAATGGCTCTATTGCTGTAGTCAACTAAAGGCACTCTCCCCGAACTACAAACTCCGCCTAATACATTTTAAATTTCTCCATAGATTTTATCGAACACCCGTCAGCCTGCACCATATAGGCCTAAGGGAGAATGACAGGTGTTGGAGATGTGGGACTGCTCAGGCTGGCTTCCTACACATCGCATGGGACTGCCCACGCCTGGAACGATATTGGTCAAATGTGTTTTATATAATACATTAAATAACCGGGTTGGTTGGGGATCCGAATCCCATGCAAGGGATATTAGGATATGTTAAGGAAACACCTGGTGGGATTCGGAAGCTACATGCTTTATTACTCCTTTTTGCAAAACGACGGGTAGCCATTCACTGGGGAGGCAAGAGGGTTCCCACTAAGGAAGATTGGATAAAAGATGTCACTTTTGGCCACTCACAGCTGACCACGTTTTGGGAATTAATGCCTTCCACATCTCGACCCAAAGATATTTGGGAACCATTTGTTACGTGGGCTCGTGAGCACCAAGAGACGCCTATACATGGCGAGCCACGTGAGGAGTCTACAGGGAGCACTGGTTAGCAGAGGGGAGACAGTTTTCTGAGGTCACTAAATCTGGAAGTTTGCGCTGCTAATTTGATCTTCCTGTGTCCTATACAAGCATGAGTGAAATGGTGTTGTTTAGGGTGTAGGTGCAACTACATGAAAATTCACCTCTATATTTTTGGATGCACCCCTATGATATGGTGGAATATATGCAGAACAGAGACAATGGATATAAATGTATAAATATAATTCACGTGATGGTATTATGCACTGCTACAACTGTAATAGATGAGCGACTGTCTGGCTATTGTTTGTACGGTTTTGAACGTTAACAAAATGCTAATAAAAAAAAATAAAAATAAAAAAACACATTTAGACCTGAATTACTCTTATTTGTAAAAAAAAAAGCTTGTTTCAAACTGTTTAAGGGTAACAGATTAAAACTGCAACTGTTGGCAAAATGCATCAAAGTTGTCCCTCAGTTCTGCGCTAAATGCTGACGGGACATTCAATAATGTAGTCATTCTGCCCCATTTGTGCTATCCAGGGGTGACACTGAGCTGAGGTTTGCTTTATGAGCCCTCCGCACACACTCAGTCCCAACAGTTTTTTTTTTTTACGGAGTTTTATATAGCGCGAACTTGACCTGAAGGTATCAGGTATCAGAGCGATTTACATGAGCACCAGTTGCGTTACATGAGGACACATTCATTTTTTGTTAGGCACGGGGAGATTAAGTGATTTGCCCAGAATCACATGATGTTAAGCGTCATTGCCGAGACTCGAACCCAGTTCCCCAGATTCGAGGTCGACCGCCCTAGCCGTTAGGCCAACTCCTCTCCCCAATTAATGAACAACCGTTGCTCTCTCTGAAAGATAACTCAGAAGTGACCTAGTCAGAATGTGAAATTTGGATCTTCATCAAAGACAACAACTCATCCGGAATTTGTAAACTCACTACAGCATGGAGAAATCGTATAACTACTTGGATGGATTACAAGAAGTTTCAAAGCATCACTGTTAACACTTGAGAAATACATTCTGATGTCTACAGTACTGGCATGTCCCTCAATGTGATTTTTGGAGGAATCATAACCTGCCTGTAGTTCTCTACTTGTTTAAAAAAATAATTCATGGAAAACACGCTTCCACTGTTATTGTTGTGTCCAGTAGCTCAGATGACTTAAGGACCTAGGCTTTTATTCTGCCTCTATTGTTTCTCCTCAACTTACAAGGCATCAGCAGGGGTGGGGGACAACTTTTAGACTAAAGCCTTCCAGTATGGTGCTTGTAGAGATGATAACTGGCTTTCGTGCAGCAACAAATGACTTTCACCCCACTACCATATACAACCTGTAGGAAAGTCATCCTTTTTGCCCTGATCACCCCCATTTTTTTGACTGATGCTGGTGGTTATTGACTCTGAAAGTGCCCTGGGCTCAGCTAACCAGGCCCAGGGGCAGTCCTTTGTCCTCTAAAGGTATATGGTAATTGGTATAATTCTAATTGGCTAGTGAATACTTATTTCACCCAAAGCAACCAAGAAACTTCAAGATTTGAAAGTTTGGAAACTTTCTGCAAAGTTTTGCAGAAAAACTCAAGGAGGAGAGCAGCTTGATGTCGAGAGACAAGCTGCTGACGTCGACTTGCGAATCGGCCTGACCGTGCTGGTTTGTCCCGCTGAAAGTCTCAGAGCTAATCGTCGTTGACGTCGAGGACAAAGGTTTTCAGAGGCTCATCGAGGCATTATGCTGCAGCAGGCCGCCATTGTCGAAACAAATTCGGATCCAAGAAGTCCAAGGACCCGCTGATGAGCTCATTGACAAGAGAGAAGCTCCAAGAAAAAGACTAAGGGCCTGATTTAGATTACGGTGGATGGGTTATTCTGTCACAACGGTGATGACTATCCTGTCTGCTGAAATATAAATCCCATAATATCCTATGGGATTTATATTTCAGTAGACGGTATATCCGTCACCGTTGTGATGGAGTGACCTGTCCGCCGAAATCTAAATCAGGCCCTAAGTCTGAAGGTAAACTTTTGCCCGGGACCTAGCATTCAACCTATCCGACCCACGCTCCATCACAGTTGGCCTAAAACTCTGATTTTGTCCCGGTCCAGCACGACCAGAAAGAAGCAAGAGGCGCTTTAAATAGTTTGGTGCTAGAATGCACAATTTTTGATTTAATCTTTACAAATTCATATCTCTGGTTCCCTACTTTGAATCTTTGTTGTTTGGGTGTCATTTTAAAGATAAAAATATTCTCTATTTTTATAATTTGGTGTTGGAATTTATTGTATTGTGTCTTTTACTTATTTACTGTTTTAGTGCTATGAAATGCTTTACACATACCTGTCTCCTCAGTTAAGCCTGATTGATCGTGTGCCAAGCTACCATGAGTTGAGCAAGGATTAATCTATCGAGACTTGATTAGACCTATTAGTGATTGTGATATTATTACTAGCTGAAGGTGAATACCCCCACCTACTAATAATCCACTTTCCCAAACACCTAAAGACATACTAAACACATTTCACCTTCAAATGGGTTTAGGGAGCAGGTTCTAACCACCCACTCTCCCTTCATAATAAACCCGCAGGTGAATTTCAACACAACACCATGTTGGATAAGGTTGGCGCATGGGCAGTACCACAGATGACCCTCTAAGGGCAAACTCCCAAATGCAGACATGCCTGTGGGGAAAAGTTCAAAGAAGCCAAGTAATTGGTTGACAAGTACTGTATCAAAACCACATAACATAGCGGAACAGAAAGGAATGGAAAAGCACAGAGCAGCAGTACCTTGCAATTGCATAGTGCCTAGAAAAATGTTTCTAATATGCATTTGTGAGCTTCAAAATATGAGACATACAAAAGCATAATTCTCTTTTCCTTGGTGTGACACTTCTCATTTGCAACTTTAACAAACAGCCAACATTACCTCTGACAACCGAAACAGACACAGGAGCCATGTGTGCACTTGGAAAAACAGGTGGCCACATTAATTAAGAACATCACAAAGTGACAGCAGAAGTTGGCAGCAAGAACCAGCTACCGGGATACAGAGAGCGGGGGCAACTCCAAGTTCAGCAGAAGGCTGAAAGTTTTGACACAGTTCTCTGTTATTATCAGTTGTATTGTTTTATTATCAGTTTCATTAACTGAAGTAGGAACTAGCCTATTTGTGCTCAGAAAAGATTTCAGTGCATTTGAATCCTGTGTCGTGTAATGCAGACCTTTCCAAGATATCTTAACAAAACATCTATATATTTACAGTGAATTTATATTTTGATGGATTAAATGCTCACACATTAGACAGTTCATAGTTTTTTTTTATATCAGAAGAATTAAGTTAAGTATTATTTCACATGTGCAAATATTTGGTAGTGAGAGTTCGTTATACAGCTATTCCACCTTTATTTCTGACTGAATTATTTGTTAAGCGCACTATTGCCGAGGCGTCTTGGCGCTGGGGCGTGAAGGGGTGGGAAGGCCATACCATTCTAGGATTTATCAAATAGCCAGGTTTTTAAAGCCTTCCTAAACAGAATCCTGTTGGATTGCTGTCGCATCTGGATAGGAAGGGAGTTCCAAAGCGTAGCGGCTTGGAATGAGAAACCCTTTCCTACCCATCTGACTCTTTTCGTCCTAGGGAGACATGCCAACCCTAAGTTGCATGACCTGAGTGCCCGCGTTGGCATGTATCGAGGAAAGAGGAGTCCAATATCAACTGCTCATCCTCCATAAAAGGCTTTGTGTACTAAACACAGGGCCTTGAAGTCTACTCTTCGTCGAACTGGTAGCCAGTGTAGGTCCCTAATGGCCTTTGATGTAGGGTGGTGCTTGGGGAGACCACACAGTACCCTTGCGGCAGCATTCTGCAGTGATTGGAGTTTGGAGAATTGTCTCGCACCCGCTCCCAAGTACAGAGCATTACAATAATCTACTTTGGATAGGATCAAGGCTCCTACAACCGTCTTCCTTAAAGAGAATGGTATAAACGGGAGTATTTTCCTCAGAACCTTGATCATAAAGAAGCAATTTGAGGTAACTTGGTTGATTTGGGGACCATACGATAGATCTTTATCTATCAAAAAGCCAAGGTTCCTTGCCTTAGGCACCGGGATTGGACAGGTGCCCGCTTCTGGGGGCCACCATAGATCATTCCAGATGGAAGGTTTTTGGCCAAACTCAACCACCTCCATTTTCTCTGTATTAAGTTTTAAAAAATTGGTACTCATCCAGGCCATTACTCCAGTAAGACAGTTACGGAATCGTTCTGCCGTTATTTCAACGCTGTGCGTGAGTGACACAACTAACTGTGTGTCATCAGCATACGAAACTAACATCAGGCCATGATCTTTTATGAGATTTGCTAATGGCGTGACATATAAATTAAACAGCGTGGGAGACAACGCTGATCCCTGGGGGACTCCAAAAGGGAGGTAATACTCCTCTGAATGGAGACCGTTCCAGTGTATTTGTTGCATCCTAGAGGCTAAGAAAGACGAGAGCAGGGTTAGTGCCATATCATTGATCCCGACTGTTTCCAGTCGATGCAGTAACACCCCACGATTTACGGTGTCAAACGCCGCCGTTAGATCGAGTAGGATCAGGACGGCTCTCCCACCTGAATCCATCACCTTACGGATCTCTTCTGTGGCCATGATTAAGGCCGACTCTGTTGAGTGACGTGATCTAAAGCCATGCTGAGTGGAGTCCAGAATATTATTTATTTCCAGATATTCCATCAGCTCCAAATTCATGGCTTTCTCAAGAACCTTAGCAAGCAGGGGGAGACAAGATATGGGGCGATAGTGTTTGGTCTGCAAGGGATCTAATGAGTCTTTTTTTAAGATGGCTTTGATACATGCATTTTTCCATAACTGTGGAAAAACCCCATGTGTGATAATATTATTTAAAAGAGGGGTCAGAAAAACACTGATCTCCTCAGGGGCCAAATGTAATATAAATGGGGGCATGGGTCCAAAGGGGAGCCTGACTTGATTTGAGTCAGCAAGTCGGTGATCTGGTTCTCATGTACTGTGGCAAACCATGACAGGCTGGTTTTGATTAAGGGAGGATCCCTTACACTTGTGTTATCCTCTACTAAGTGTAGTCGTGTGCTCTCCAGTTCATTGTAGACTGTCTGGACTTTATTTTGAAAAAATAGTGTCAACAAAATTTTGGTCAGGAGCAAATTCCGTGTCTCGAGGACATTTGGCAAGGGCCGAAACCGTTTAAAAAAGTTCCTTAGAAGAATTCGTGGCCTCAAGGATTTTACTAGTAAAATAATTAATTTTGGCCTGTTTTATAGCAGTTTTATATTCTTCCAAAGTGATATTATATTGCGTCCTGTGCTCTAGGCTATAGTCAGACCTCCAGATGCGTTCCTGACGTCTGCATTTTATTTTAATGGTCTTGAGCTCTATTGAGTACCAAGGCGAGGTAGCTCGCCTTTCCTTCGGGTGGTTGGTTTCCTCTGGAGCCACCTCATCAACCGCCTGACTGATCCATTTGTTAAAATTACTAGCCCCGCCATTACAGTCAATGTTAGTGACATTGGGGTTATCCTTTGCCAAGGCTGAGACCAGCTGCTTCTGTTGTATATTTTTCCACGGACGTATTTTAGTCCGCAGAGAGATTTGCCTGCGACTGTTAGAGTGAGAACCTATATTAACTTTAAAGTAGATTGCAGCATGATCTGACCAACCCACTGGACGCACGCTCTCTACTTCAATATGGGGGTTGTTGGTAAAGATACCATCTAACGTGTGACCAGCTAAGTGGGTAGGTTCACATACAATCTGGTTCATCCCATATCCAGCCATGACGTCAATTAGGCTAATGGAGTCTGAATTGGTGTTTTGTTCTAAATTAAAATTAAAATCCCCCAGTACTGTAAAGGTAGTAGTGTCAAGGCATGATTCCATAAATGTTTGTATGGAACGAATGAAAGAGGTTCTTGTTCCTGGCGGCCTATAAACAAGTAAGCCAGGCAGGAGTTCATGGTCATGGTATTTAACACTAAAAGTTATGGCTTCAGCCTCAAGTGTGGGTTCAGACCTGAACCTCACTGTAAGGTGGGAGCGATAAATCAAAGCTATTCCTCCCCCTTTTGCTCCTAGCCTATCTTTATGAGCCACAAGATAGCCAGCTGGAATGGCTTGGTTCCAGTCTGGATCAGAGGTAAGAGTGGCCCATGTTTTCGTAAGGAACACCAGGTCCGGATTAGCAACTGATACAAGGCATTCTAGATCAAGTTTGTGTTTAGACATGGATCTTGTATTTAGTAAAATACACCTAATGGAATCTGGTGAATAATTTAGCACACTACTTTCGAAGTTGGTTGCAAGCGTGGGATAATTCCAGTCAAATGTAGACATGTTGTGTTTAACCGGCAAATATGTGGCTGACAGCCCGCAAAGGTTGCAGCAATTTGGGCCATAGCTAAGAGGATCCAATAGTAATGAAGGTTGCGGGCACTCACCTTTATTTAGTGCCATGATGTCATTACGCGAGTAGGTTATTCTGCTAGATTGAACAGGGGTTCTGGTGCTGGTCGCTCTCCGGGCGCCGACGGGCGCAGACGGGCTTGCCTTTGGCGCGCCTTCGGCGATGAGATATAAATCACTTGCCGCCTATTTTACATGAAGAAACATGAACTTCATTGGTGGACCTCTTTAGTCTGCCTTCTGCTCATTAACAGCCTGAATACAGCATCTTTGCCCACTCAAAGTTAGCTTTCCAGAAATACATAAAGGCACAAGAAATACTCAAATTTAACCAGAATCCCTCCCCTTCCGTTGTATCACAGTTCTAGTATGAAGAAACATCCTATTCCCAGGGTAGGCTGGTTCCGCTATAGCACAATTGTTTTCAGTCCGCCGACACAATGCAATACTGATCAATTTGAAAGATATGCTTCACAATGAAAATTGACTCAATAGATGTCAACTCGACAGCGCAATACCCGCCTGATATGGTACCATATAGTTTGATATGGTTATTCCTTGTTTGATACCAATTCTACTTGAACTTGAAAGATCTTGCTATGAAAGGAATTGAATAGCGTGAGCAGTTCTGGTAGCTGCTCATTCAAATTTGCTATATGTTTCATCCGAGGCGGGGAGGATGGGCGAACGTGAGGACGCATGTGAAAGTATGCAAATTTTCGTTGAAGGCAAACAACGTAGAGCTGGATTTTACAGACCTAAATTTGATTCAAAGGAGCTGAGTGCAAAGATAACTTCCACCTCTTGAGCCAGCCACAGTATGAAGTGATACAGAGATGGACACAATAGGCACTGCATGCAGATGAAAAGATAATCTAATTTCTGTAGATTGAATAAAATGAGAAGAATGCTGTTTTTTCGAATGGTAAACAAAGTGAATTTATTATTGTTGTATCTAGCCTGGTGAATCCGTAACAAAACAAATAAATGCTTCAATTTCGGGAAATGCAGTCCAAAGCATGTGCGTCCTTATGTGCCTAATGTTTAATTATTTCAATAGTGTGTAATTCCCTTTATGAATGCTAAGTACAAGAGACAATTGCTGCAACACCAGTGCGGGAGGGGAGATATAGAAGCCATACATCTAACTGAGAACTCTTCATCACTGAAAAGTAGGAAAAAGACTGTGCAACTGGGTGGGTGTTGAAACTGCATCACTATTGTCCCTGGCAAGGAGGGGCAATGTGTGACAAAGGATTAGTGAGCAGGATGTTATCTCGATCCAGTTGTCCAATAGAGATGATGATAGACCGCCATGATCGCCAATGGTACTTCCCTTAAAGGGTTGTGATAACTGACGGACTACTATGCTTTGTACATTGAGGAAATAGTTTATGTGTGATGACATATAAAGGATATTATCTGATGCGGACTGAAAGTTATTACGTTGTGTATGAGCATAATTTACCTGCAGCCCTGTGGGGGATGTGTGCTTGGGGTATGAAACAAAAAATGAGGCAGTATAACTCTTGTTAACAGGTATAAGAAATGGTTTGTGCCTATTTGTTAACAGTAAATTCTCTTTTTGAAAAAAATGTCTAAAAAAAATGTATACAATAAAATTGAGGATTCTTCGAGAAACTAATTGTGTCACACTGATGTGGGCCCAATCACGAAAAGACGACTGATCGTGCGACCGGGAAGGGACTCCTGGCACAATTGCTGCCCAGCCCCCATCCAGCGTCTTCTATGGCATGTGGGAACTTGGTTTGCTGACTTGCACCGGCCTCAGAAGAGCTCCCCACCTTCAGCCCACCAACCTGCACGAATCCCCCCTACTGCCATGTATCCTTGCTCCAATCAAGGAGTGGGAAGGGGCCCGTTATACCATGTGGAATGGCGATTCACGTGGTTTTTACCCTGTATAAACCTATTATGCGTGTTAGTCCAATGGCTCCGGGTATTTCCTGCCCCCTGCACCACCCTACTACTAGCATCTTAGAGTGGTGTATTAGTTGGAGAAATACCATTTCAATTATCTGTTGACTTGCTGCAGAGTGAATATTATAAACTGAATAAAAAGTGTAAACACAAAATGAAAGAAAACATAGTGTGCTATTCCCAATTTGTATGATGCACACAGATGCAGGAGATTCCTCAGCCTTCTACATATATTCTATTTCCCTGTTGCAATATTGCAAGTCTAGCCTTTTCTAAATCTATTGTACTGTGGAGGGGACGAAACAAAAATTCAAAAAGGAAGCAGACTGCTACAATTATCAGTCCAAACAAACTGGGAGTGGGTCTTATTTCTGGAACTTCAGTCTATTGTGTGGCCACCTTTTGGTTACAATCCAAATTTAAATGCCATTTCAAACTGGACTAGAATTAATGAAGGAATATGGTGCCCATTAACAAACATTCTTAGCTTATTTCCCCACTTCCTCTTGAGTGAAACATGTTTTAATCAATGATTTTGTGAAGCACATTTGAAGTAAATTGGACAATCTCGAAAAAAGGGAAATTCACTGTTAGCACATCCCCCCTTGTCAGTCTTGAAAATATTAATTAAGATAGCTCTACCCCTCACATGTCATCTGAGCAAATCAAATTATATTTTATCCCTTTTCACAGGTTTCTGGATAATCTGGATTGGTATACCTACTAAGGAGAGGTCATCTGCGTTATTACTACCACCACTTTGCGAGGATCTGATATTTCTCAATAATGCCAATTTTAACATTTGTACAAAATTGGGGAAAACACAATTTTCTCCTTTAGTTATTTTTATGAAGACTCGTGAATAAAATTCTGAAGATAGACCACAAAGTTTTTAAAGACTTTTGAATCTCCAAATACCAAGTTATAAAAATTCTAACTTTCATCATCGGTGTCCACAAAGCCATGGCGCTTTTACAGCCTTTGAGGCAGATTTCCTACGGGAGGTATTCAGGAGTCACAAAGGAAAGAGCATAACACAAAAAGACCAGTTATACAGTGGATCATCTTTCTGAGATCAAGAGCTATCACATTCCTGAGATGAAGGTTTGTTTGCCACATTAGCACCTTAGATCATCTTTCTGAGATAGTCATTCGCATTTCATACCCGCTTCTCCATGCATAGGCCATGAGAATAAATGTCAAGCTAAAATTCCAAAATAAGTGTGCAAATAATCAAAAGAAGTTAAAAAAAATATATATATATATATATATACTAAAAGGCCTTCTAAAAGACAACAGGGTTGCTGTTTGAGGAGGTTGGTGAAGTATGGTATACTAACATGCATATGGCATCCAGGTCATGGTACTCAAGGCAACATGCATATATGCTAAATCCAATGGGGTGCATTACTTCCAGATCTACCAACTTTCTAGTTTTGTTTTATAGTCCGTGCAGCAGCGGCCCATGCAGGTAAGAGCGGTGAGGCGGTGAGGTGCCGGTTGTGGGGTGTGGGGGGATTCGACAGACGACCACAAGGGAAAATTAAATAAATAATTAAATAAATAATTAATTTTCCCTCGTCGTCTGTCGAAATCCCCCCACCCGGCCCCACCGCTCTTACCTCCACGGACGGCTGCTGAGTCCGTGCCCTAAAAGTGGCGCTGGAAACTCTGACGAATCATATGCCTCACATTTAAAACTTTTTCTAATTTGAGCCGGTGGAAGTGTATGGAAAATGTAAATAACGTTTTTTCCTTTCTGCATTATGGATATATTACTGACGATTAAATGGAATCCATACTTCGGAATTTTACCGGGGCAGTACACAGGGCTGTAGTTTATGCTATATAGAATAATGAATGCAGATTAAAGATTAAACTGAAAAAAAAAACATGCCGTAGTCAGTGACAATGTCTTTTGACTTGCAACTTACTCCTTAGCCAGTATTTAGAGTTTCTTGTCTCTCTCAAGGTAACACCCCAATTTGGTAATTGTATTACCAAAACTGGTAACATTATGTTGCTGTCATTTATATTAAATGTGGAATAACTTGCTGAAAACTCTTTCTGCATGTTTTCCCATTAAATTGTGAGAGGTAAGCACCAGGTTTTTGCTAGGGCAAAAAGGCACAGATTCCCTGGGCCGTGAAGTGACATTACCCCATTACTTACACAAAAATACCACTTCAATCCAAATAGCAAACTTGTATTAAATGCTCAGAAATCCACTTTTACGCAATTAACACAATTTTTCAAACTAATCAACCTTCACTAAATGAAGGCGCGAGACGGTCATCAAAAAATGTCATTGTAGGTACCTGCCTCATATACTACAATGTGACATTAAAGGCACCTTGGGGCAGAGTGACATCTCTCAGACTCTATCTTCCTCACCGGCGGCATCATTCTGTATGCTGGACTTATCCGTATGCAGATTTGGAAAGGCCAATCGTTTTCCGCATGTAAATTCTGCAGGGCATTGGCGGTGCCGCGGACACTCGCTGACAGCATGTGCGTCTCCAAGAAGGGAAAATTCAGCAATGCCTGCCTGAATAATGGATCTGCCCCCTAGTCCAGTTATTGCATTGTTCGCTCTCCTCAACTGCCTGTGGTTTCTAAATTAATTGCAAATCTTAATGTCATGGCCAAACAGTGAACGAAATAAAAATCTGACTACCCAGGGAGCTCTGGGAAATATTAAAATAAGAACCATGTCCTTCTTCAGCTCAGACATTCGTAAATTTGACCTTGTCTTCTTAAATAGTATAGCACCAGAATATTGTCAAACATAAATAGTGTGTCTTAAATATCGCCCCATTTAAATTAATAATAGAAACTTTACACCCGATTGGATAATATTATGATAAAGCACAATATTGCATACTATAGCTGACATAAATCCTGTTCAATGGGGAAAAGGTGGGTGCATGGAAAGGGTTTATTCAAAATCGTGAATATTGTCGTTTTTGCTTAAATGAAATTGCTTACATTTTACTACAAATAAGAAATCTGCATATAATATGTGGTGCAGCTGTTTAGTAAACTAAAAACATTTTGTAAGAAAAAGTCACCCAAGTGCAAGCGATCATGGCTGCCAGGCTGTGAAAGCAGGGAATTCATTGTTGTTATAGTTCAATAATCTACCAACAAATTAAATCAGTGTGTACAAAACTAACTTATGTGTATGGTCGTGTTCACTATGCAAGGGATTTAATATTCAAGCGATGCGGGTCTCGTTGCCAAGTCTGACAGCCTTACTGGGAAGCGAGCACAAACAGCACAGCATAGCTGTCATATCTAAAATCACATTCATCAAATTTACTCCTCAAGGGGCGGCAGTTGGCATGGCTCAGATCATAAAACCACTTCTGCTGGTTCCCAGCCAAATGTACTGTGGCTTCGAGTGTAGTCGCTGGTAAGTAAAGCTGTGTTGCTTACCTCCAGAAAGTTCGGTGAGATGTAATACTGTCGAGGACAGAAAATGGTGTGCGGTATGCGGGTAGTAATGAGATATGGGTGCTGAGCGGTCGAGAATAGTCTCAAATGAACCGCCGATGACAGATGTCTATGTAGTTAGGGTTTTTAATTAGCTCTGAAGTGGTCTACAGTAAAGCCATGTTTCAGACTTCAGTCACCTTTAGACTCCTGCACATTGTGCTGCTACCACAGTGCTCCTTTCCACTTCAGGCTTATAAAATGTGGATTAATGGGGCCAGTATGCGGAATCATCTTCTAATGAATATGTATCTGATTTCCACCTTCTTACCTTCTTTTGATGTTCCACTTGCCGGTTGAGGTAAGGTATGCAACTTCATGGTCGCATGGCTCTTGTGAAGTTCATCTCCAAGAGTGAAAGCTACACTTGTCTTGTGAAAGGAGGTAAGTAAGCCTGGGCAGTATAAAAGACTGCACATGTGGGTGATCTCACACAGGGGTATCCAATGTATCTCTAGTAGGGCTGGATGCACGCCCGATTTTCAGGATATCCATGTAAGATCAATTTATATAGAGCACATTTACATTGAGCTTACTTACCATGAAAATATGGCGTCGACCCAGCTCTCCTCTACTCAAGTAGGAAATGCTTGATCTACGTGCAAAGCATGCTTGTGCTATTGATTTAGTCTCTGCACATGCAATACCAGTGATTGTTTTCTTCTCCTTTCAGAGCTAGAGGGTCATTCCTCACTACTGACAAATTATCATTGAAAATGGTTGCATGACACAATATTGAGGTTTTTAATACTGACTTATAATATTATTACATACACCACACTTGCCTATCGCTATGTTGTAAGGTAAGTTTATAATTACTATTCTCAACTTCACGTCTACTTACATTAGGAGACAAGCATACACAGAAACAGAATTAACTAAAGTAAATATATTCTTATCTTACAATATAGAGGTAGGTCGATGTAGCGGGTGCATTAGTATGGCCATGCATTATATCACATGTGAAATAATGACCCCTCGCCCTGAAAACCTGACTTTAAAGACCCTGCTCATTGTCAGTTAAGGCCTGTTTTGGATGCCAATAGGTGTGAAATCAACCAGGAGCAGCCTACAGCCAACAGAATGAAAGAAGGACTGCCTCCCTTGTTGTTTGTACAGCGTACTTAGAATGTGCTGTATTGAGTATGCGCTTGCCACTTCCTGAGAGCCATAACCTGTGAAAAGAGAGACTAACCCCAACATCATTCCCTCATTGATTTATTTAGAAGAGCCAAGCCTAGCCTACACTTCTCAGTACTGCTTTGGAGCAGTTCCCATAAGTTGGTTGGCAGCACATGGCTTTATTTGAATTTGCCCTGCAGAAATATAAGAGAGACGTATATGCCTAGGCCTAGAAAGCAGATTCAGGGCCATTATGGAATTAGGTGGGTTAGGACAGTGGAAGCTGTTGGCAGCAGGTTTAGCCCCTGGAGGAGAAATAACTCAGCAGGGCCTGGCTTTCATTAGAAAAGCTGAAAGAGAGGCAGAACATCAGCTGTCTAGGACACGGTGTTTGAAAGAGACAGTAAATAAAAAGCCATAATAAAGCATCACCCCAATTAAAATAAAAAAATATATATAAATGTAGCAACAGACTACTAGTCTAGTAAAATTCTCAACTGGACAAAAGATTGGTCCTAACGATCAGGAAGAAGAACACACCTTGATCTACCTTTTTGCCCTGAACTCATATCTCTTCTTGCTATCCAATAAAAGGTGCATGGATTGTCTCTAGGTTTCTCAGTTTCATGATGAGTATAACAGCCTGTTTTTCTCATTTTATCTAAAACAGATCTTCCTTTACAAGAACATTTTAAGAATTCAAGATTGAATCAAATGTGTTTTGTTTCACTTTTCTTTCTATCACAGATATTTACAATCTGTTTTGTAACTTGCCAAGATAGGAGTCTTTGTTGTGTTCATTAACCCCATGCTACAGCGGACAATACGGCAGTTATTTAACTCTCTGCATAGCTCACTTCAAAAATCTTCACTCGCCTTTTTCAGTGGCCTATTCGTTTTCATAGTTTTATCTGTCAAATTAAGACTAGTAGACTAGTCACAAAAATAGGTCTCTCAAATGTAACTGTATGTCCATAGTAAGGTACTGTATGTTTAATGTATAAAACACCACATTTAATAATTTTTAAGGAAATTCTAATTATGGTTTCCTTGATCAAAAAAACTGCTTTTCACTGAACATAAAATAACCCCACTGAAACGGCATTGTAGATTGAAATAGATCACTGCTGTGTTTTATCATACTTATACAATGCTCCTAACTTTATTGGATGCTGAGACTTAGAAATCCTGCCTTTAGAGTCCTTTATTAATTGATAGATCGGGGTTATCGGAAACAGAAGCAGGACTAACCAATGTTTGCTCGTGAGCAGCTGTGGTTCTCCCATAGGGCTGAGGGGCCACGGCCCCTCACCTTTTGCCCATCAAGAAGAGTGTCTGTCAGACAGAGAAAAGGTCAGCCTGAAAAACACTCTACATATTCAGGCCGGGCAGCCAAGAGCTAGACAAGTGCTGAATGTGCAGGCTCCTGGATGCCTGAGCAGAACTTTGTCTAGCTGAAGATGTCACAGCTCCTGTGGGTGGGACCTGTTCAGACTGGCAAATCACCTTGAGGCTCTCCCTCCCCAGTGTCAATGATTGCCTCGGACCTAGGCGCTTCAGTCTTAAGCACTGAAGTGCCCGGGCCGAGTGTCAATCAGTGACACCTCGTCACAGAGTGAGGTGGAGTCAGCAAGTCTCAACTGACCCTATCTCACTCTGTGACGAGGGAGAGACAGCTGTGTTCCCTCATTGGCTGACCTAAGGGCAGCCAATGAGAGAGGGAAGCAGTCCCAACATTCATGGGAACTCCCAGGCAGTGCTGCAGGTAAGTTTGATTTTTTTTTTTAATTAATGTTTGGGGCGTTCATGCATGTATGTATGAATATTTGGTAGAGAGTGTTGTGAAGGGATGTGTGTGTGTGTGCGCATGTGTGTGAATGCATGCTTGTGAGCGAGTGTGTATGTGTGTCCCATCCGCCCCCCCCCTCCCTGCTAAAATTACCGGCTGCCACTGCTCGTGAGACAGCAAAGCCATTTGCCACATGTGACAGCAGCGCTATGGAATGTGAGAGCTTTGCAAATAAACTCATTTGCAGCCACAACTCCATGCACAGGTCAGCAAAATGTCAGCAACTATTAACACCCTCTGATGGACTGGAAAATTACATTATTTTAACTCAAAGAGCGAACCAAAGAAGGATCTATAGTTGTTGCCTCAGCCCACGATAAAAGGCTGCGATGTGGATTTTAAGTAATTTGGCTAGTAATATGAAGAACGTTGGAAGGTATAATTTTGTGATGGCGTATACTTGTATAAAGTATATGATATGTGTAAAAAGTTTAAATACAATAAATATACAAACCTGAGCAAACCACTACTTGAATAATTGGTAACAAACAAGGAAGATGCTAACAAAGGAAAAGCATTTTTTTGAGATAAAAACCTGTTTTTTGTTCCATAAGATCAGAGTTTGCGTGATAGAGCTCTTGCTTTGTATACAGATCTAGCCCTGTTCCCTTCCCTCAGTCTAATATGAAGCCTGATCTTCTGTGACTGATTGAGGCAGAAAGCGAGAGAGAAAAAGTGAGATCAGCATAGAATCTTAGATACAGAGAATTAAAAGAAAGAAAAACAAAACAAAGAGAGAGGGAGGGAGTGAGTGAGTGAGAGAAAGGTAGGTAGGAAGAAGTGCACAGAGAAATGGGAAAAGAAAATGGAAAAGTGCGTGGGAGAGAAAGCAGGGAGAGAGAAAGAAAAAGAGGGAGGACACGACAGAGACCGAAAAACTTGCACAGAGATAGAAATAAAGGGAAAGAGAAAGTTGGAGAGAAGAAGAGTCATAGAGAGAAAAAGAACAAAAGAGAGGACAATACAAAGAAGGAAAGGTTGACAGAAAAGACATAAAGAAAGAAAAGTGATGCTGTTTTATATTAATGTTTAACAATTCGCTTTTTTCATCATTAGGCAATGGTGCCTCTCTCCTCAGTCCAATTTTCCCCCTTGAGATAGGTGTCCGTCCTCCTCTGCTGCACCACTTATTCCAACCCTCTGTATACTTTCCATCCCTTGCATCAATATACTAACCTGTCTCCACTCCATCTATCCAACAGGGCACTTCTTTAACCCCTTCCATAAACAAGCCTCCACTCCAAGTTTCTGCCAACACCCTTTTAGCTGTATATCCCCTCCATTCTTTCCATCCCATTAGCTATAGTGTGTGTAGTGCTCCTTAAACATATACTTCTAACATCCTTTATATTACTCCATCCCACTAGATCCCTCAATTGATACTTCTATCTGTAGATCACAACCATCCTTCATGCCTCACTGATCACTACCCAAGAATATCTACATTTTAAGGTTTGCATGTCCATTATATGAGCTGTAGTCCTCACCATAACTTGCAAATTCCAGCAGTTTTTCAGCGTTGACTGGCGTTATTTGCCATGAACACTAATAACTCCCCTTGCATGAAACGGCATGTGAGAAGTAAGTTAAATGTGGCAAGTGCCTGCCAAACTTCGCCCAGATCGATGAAATGGCACCAAAGTTCATTCAAATCAAAGTTTGTCGTCCTTCTTCACCCTTTATCTTTGCTCCTCCGAATCAAATCTTATTGAAACCCACAAACCCTGTGCTACACTGAACTTGACTCTCTAAATTCCTGCAAAAGTTGATGCAGAATCCTTACACAGTCCCAAAGTTATCAGCACATGATACATTTTCGACCCTTGCTTGATGGATCTGTATGAAACTCAAAATATCAAGGGTAAGCGAAACATGTTGTCTACCAAATGTTATGTCGATTTGTGGAGATGCAATAATTTCTCCCCCCTCCTTTATTTGCCCAGTACGCTCTTATGACGTATACATTTATCATGGGAATGACTCACTAATGTCGAGGGAAGATCCCATCCACTGTTTGTTAAAGGTCTGAACAGACATTGGAGAATGCGTCTGAACCAGAAGCGAATAGTCACCGTAGAAGTCATGGAGTTAGGAAAACCATCCGGAGCCTCACCCTCGGACAGCATTTGAGGAGAACGCCCACTGTGCTGCTCAACTTATTTCGACTTTAACAACCAGCAGATAGGTTTGCACTGTGTGAGAACTCGTACATATGGGCTAAACAACAACAGTTGAAACGGCATACTTCTGCTGCCATGGTTAGCTTTCTGTCATTTTTCTACATATGTATTTCTTAACAATTCTAGATTTTGAGATGGGTGCCACATGAGAGCATCTGAATCCAATGAGGTCTGTCCCTGTCTGATTTGCATGCACATGGCGTGTATTTGCAGGCACGTATGCAAACCTCAAGGACTAAAGACTGCATCTAATTGAGGTCCACTGCAGGCTTTATCAATAATATCTTGACGTCATGCACGTTATAAGCCAAAGAAATAGCAATCTGGTTCCAACCCCAAGCTTGTGAACTCGTCAGCCACTAATTGGAGGCATGCAATGAACAGAGCAACATTTACGTCAATTCTGTCAGTAGTGGTTTTTGCACACCCAATTAAGCCATTTCATACTTCATTAAGTGCTTTATGAAAAATGGCTTTACACTAATACTGGTCTTGGCCGATCCCAGTGGCGTAACGCAAAATGATGCCCCCTCCCTGCAGAATGCAACGCGGGGGCCCTACTCTCTCATATTTCACAAATATTAATTAGGCCTTTGCCTCAATGGGGGCCCCTTGAAGTGTTGGGGGCCACTGAAGGAGTGGGCCTCCCCTGCACTGGAGGGGCTGCAGGGGTTTTTGTAACGCCCCTGGTTCCAAAGTAGTTGCATGTCAGTGAAGTGCAAGCAAACAATGTACGAAACCCGTTCAGCCATCAATCACACTCAGGGGCATATTCACAAGAAAATGTCAGAGCGCGGAGCTGCGCCAACTTTGACAGCGCCGCACTCCACATTTTCAAAATGCAGGGATGTGCCGTATTCACACGAATACGGCGCACCACTGTGATTCCAATAGCGCAGGCGCAAAAATAGCTGCCTAGAGCCAGCACAGGCCCCCTGCCACCATGTGGCAAGGGTGCCTGAGCTGCAGGAACGATTGTTTATGTGCAGGAAGGGAGACCTTCCTGCACATAATCAATAATGGCAATTTGCACCTTCTTTGTGTACTGCAGAATGCAGCACGCATGGAAAGAGCAAAAAACAAGGAGAAATCAATAATTTCTCCTCGTTGCGCCATTCTAACACCTGGTATTCCATGGTGTTAGTTTTTGACAAATGACTTAGTGCCATCTTGTAAATATGGAAAATGGCGCAGTGCCACCGGAGCATCGAAAAAAGTGACGCTGCTGTGGCACTGAAGACTTGTAAATATGCCCCTCAGTTTGAGGAGCCAATCAACAGTGGTGATGGTAAATATGCTAAATTATCTTAACCAAGCCAAACAACTTTTCTCTTAACACGCTAACATGAAATACATGTTTTAAAATAATAATAGTGAAAACGGTCGATTGCAGAAGTCCTAACAGATAGTTGGTTCTTATAAAATCGGTTCTGCCACAGCAGGTTGCCTCAATAACGGCCTTGGATAATGTTGCTCTGATATCGGACTGACAGTGTTTGTTTCTGTTCACGAGTCAACAGATAACATTTTGAAAATGTTTTGATGTAAAAAATAGAAAGAGATTCGGACTCTTGCCAGCTCTTGCAGATTAAATGTTCGCATGAGGCCAGCGCCGTAAAAGTGATATCTAAGCTACCGTTTGCAAATTAAAAACAAAGTTTTAGAGAAATCATTAAAGGCAGCATTGAAAACAAAAATCAGTTGGGGGTGGATGAGAGGAAAATGATCCAACAGTGCTCAAGGGGCAGGATTTTAATTCCTTCTGCAATTAGAGGGTGAAAGAATTGCAGTTAATGGCAACCAGCAGGAAAATGTGGTCTGTAGCAAGAGAGCGCAGATTGGCAATTCCAAGCAGCATTTCATTAAATAGTTCCACTACTCTAATTAATCTGGGAGCAGACAACACACGGTCCAGTCCTGTTTCTAGCGCCTAGTCACGCAATCCCAGCATTGGGCATTAGGACCGACCTGCCATTTGATTATAGAAGACAAGACTCTGTGCCACTTACATCCGTTAGCTTTCCAACTACTTCTTTCGTGAATGAAACCCTGGAGAGCTAAATTTAAAAAAAATAACTTTTTTTACATGTAGGTTGAAGTACTGCATTTCTGCGGTTTCTATGCACTGTAAACAGCAGATGCTACTATTAGCCAAGGTACTTAGGGCCCCATTTAAAAGGAATTGGGGTAGGGCAGCGCCTTCTTGCTGCTCTGTCCTACGGCAATGTGAAAGGGCAAGAATGCACCATATTTATGAAATATGGTGCATTATGGTGCATTCCTGTCCTTTCCCCGTCCATTGGCACACAATTTGCTGCCTAGCGCCAATGTCGGCACCCTTGCACCATTGTGCAAGGGTGCCTCTGTCTTTTTTTCTTTTTGTTCTGAGTTTAATATAGCGCAAACTTGACCCGAAGGTATCAGAGCACTTTACATGAGCACCAGTTGCGTTACACATGGACACATTCATTTTTGCCAGGCACGGGGAGATCAAGTGATTTGCTCAGAATCACAGGATGTTGAGTGTCCTTGTCGACACTTGAACCTGGTTCCCCAGATTTGAGATCGACTGCCCTATGCAGCACACATAGAAAGAGGAAAAAACAAAGAGAAATAACAATATTTCTCCTCTTTTTGCCTGCTATAGGTAAGTGACAAAATCCATAGATGTAGCGTGGGAAAACCCACTGCAAAGCCCATGGAACACCTCCTTGTTGCACAGTAAGGCAAGGCAGTGACTTGTGCTTTGTCTTACTCCATATCTACGAGGCCTTGAAAAGCCACGCAGAGTGGCTTTGCGTCGCTTCATAGACATGATTGAGATGCTTGAAGCATCAGAGTGTCAAAAAAAAGTGACGCTTCAAGGGCGCAAGCCTCTCATAAATACGCCCCTTAATGTTTACCCAACTTGGAAAGATGGAAGGCAGCGTCTTCTTTGCCAGGATTTGAACTCCTGACCTCCAGAGCACCACGTTTTGTCCGTGTGAATGTGCACTAACAGAGTTGTCTTTTCTGTATGTGTTGCCACAACAATCATTTTCTCATATTCTAATGTTGTGCAAATTGTTTTCTCAGCAACCTTTGCAAAGTTCTGTGGATCACCTTGTAATTTTATAAAGTTTGCAAAGATTTTTTCTTTGCTACATTTGCTTGAGAATCATTACTTATGCAGTACTTTAGGAAGCCATATTGCTTTATTTATTACTACCAATAGGATTATGGAAAAGATATACGTTGCATAAGAGTTAGTGTTCCTTCTGCTATTGTCTATAAAAAAACCTGGAAAAAGAAAACTTACAGAGAAAAAAATGAATACATTTTCAATCTTGTTGGAGTGTGATCTTGCTTTTCCATGAAAATTATCTCGCAATTCGTAAAATAACTTTTAACTGGAAAAAGGTAAACATGAGAACCTTGTAAGCTTTGTGAAAGACAAAAATAAAGAATTATGCAAAAACATACTGCCAAAAAATGAAATCTGCATACCCCTAACACTGAGTTCAAATGCATCATACTCGAGTTTAAGGTTTAAGATGATGAGTGGTGCCCGCCCACCATATACGTTTATGTGCAGTCACTGCCACAGCCACAGCCACTTCCTTCACCTGCTGTAACAATTTAATGTCAAGCTCCATCCTTGGCCATACCCTAACACATCTTCCAGTAACTCTCTGCCTTGTGTTCATCCTCATTACTGTTTTTTAATCCTGATAACGTAATCTCATATTCTACCCCGTTTTCTCTAGCCCCAGTGGCGTAACAAATCTTGAGGGGGGGCCCCCCTGCAAAGTACCTTGAAGGGCCCCCTCTCCATATTTAATCAGGAGCTCTCGAGCCAGAGCACTGTGCTGAGGGCCACCCTACAGCTCGGGCCCCCCCCCACCGCGGGGGCTGTGGGGGCTTGTGTTACGCCACTGTCTAGCCCAGGCTGAATAGAAGTGTTTTTTCCTTAAATCAAGTTTCACCTTATTTATTCTAGGGGGCTTATTTACAAGGCCCTTGCGCCACTTTTGCGTCATTTTTAACATGGGAAAAGTGACCCAAAAGTGGCGCAAGGGGCTTGTAAATCTGCCCCTAGGTGTCTATTCTATATGTACTAATTGTGTAAGAATATCCCCTGAATATTCCCATTTATAGGTTGTGAGACCTATTCACAAAGGCAATTAAGGCTACATAAAAGATTATTACAGGAGTACCACTTCACAATGCACAAAATGCTTTTTTGAATTGGCCCTCAAGTTTTTTCTTTCTTTTGGTGGTTTTCAAGGGCCTCCTTTCTATGAGTGTTGAGAAGTGGGTTCAGGTGACAAGAAGACATTTTATGAAAGAAGCAAATAAATACATTTTTGAAGTGATAGCGTTTTTTAGCAAAAACAAACAGTCAGGACCTGAGCCTCCTCCCAAGCAGCCAGTTCTGAAGATTTCCAAGTGTGTATTAAAATTAGGTGACAGAAGACAGAACATCACATTTCACGCCGGGTGCTATTTGGCCTGCATTAACCAAATCTGCCCATGTATTTGCAACTATAATTTTGAGATCACACCTCAGGTGTGACGACCATGCACACCTAATACAAAAATAGACTAGCAGATTTAATTGCTCAATTTGCATCACAAATTTACTCGGCTAGCGCCTGTGCATCGTGCTCAGGTATACAACATCTCATCAACAGCCCTTTGGAATAATTAAAAATTGACGCCCAATTAATGCAGAAGATTGCACCATTTTAGGAAAGGCTTTACAAACTCTTTGGACATATCTAAACTCTAAGTAAGTTTAGTTTTTTTCGCTACATCACAATATTCCAACAAGGGGGGGGTTCATCACAGTGTATTGTATTCGATAAAGGCTGCTCTGGAGCTAAGGGATAAAATGTAGAAGAAAGACTATTTTTGACTTTTCACCAGTGTGTTTCATGTGTCTAGGATACACAGCTCCAACTGAGAGCAACCAAGGCAGCTGCTATGTACAAATCACTTGGGGAATTATGACGTCAACGTGGGAGCAAAGGTTGTGTTGGCAACTTCATGATGGCCTCAGCTGTGAAAAAGTAGTGCAGTGAGGAGTACATTTCATAGGGAAATTATGACGGTAGTCATACCTGTTAGCAGATGTCCCTTCAGCTACATTAACATAAAAGATTATCTGTTCTGACAAATGTGATACAGAACTGGTATTTGGATGCGTTGTAAAAGATGAACTTTAGACCTGAACTTTTTAGGAAGCTGAGTCCATACACAATAGTCACCTGGAATCTAGTATAATCTTTCCCTGTCTTTGGGCAACTCTCTAACTTGTATTAGTTTACAAGGGTTTAAAATGTATTTTATTTGTTGTATATGAGCAATGTATATGTTTTCACTTTATGGCACAGTTTCTCACTTTTATTTTTACAGACTTTGGCTCTTTCTTGATATTTGTAAATAAATATACAGTACTTATCTTAAATGTGAGAAAATAGAGCATATGCAAAAATTTAATTGGTCATGGCCTCTTGCAGTTAAAATGTGGAACCTATACTACATGCTGTTCCATTACTGAATTGCACAAAAATATTGTGATATGAGAGATGAGTGCAAGTTGTGTGCATTGTGCACTGCATGGTTCCCTATGACAATCAGCCTGCTGTACTTCTAGCCAGTGAATGTAGACTTCCTTTACTTTTTTAAGAGAACATTTGATCACATTTCCTTTATCTTTCCTGCTTAGTCCTTCCTGATCTGTCGGTCAGTAGCTCAATGCTCACTATCCATAATGAACTTTCGTTCCAGTCATATACTGGGGTTTTGGGGAAGACCACAAGGGGATTTCTTCAGTCTGTCTATTCTCCCCAATTATTTTCCGCTGCTCCCATTTTTCTATTGGTTCCCGTTTACTTTAGGGTGGCATAAAGCTCTATACAAATATTCAACATAACTTAATATAAAATAAATCTGTAGAGAAATTACTGTACTAAGAGAAAGGATAGTCAGGACTCTCCTATAATTTTCGTTGTAATATCAGGAAATATGCTGCCTCTAAGTTAAACACCCATAATAGTAATTTAGTAGTTACAAAGGGTGCAGCAAATAAGTTCTTCAGAAGCTGAATTGGCTGGGTATTTATCAAGCTATAGATTTAAAGTAAAAAAAATTGTATGCTTAGCATGTACAGGATCAGCTTTCACAAACATGTAGGATGGTTGATGCTAATGGTCCTCTCTGAGACTCCAGTATATACAACTAGAAAGGTCTTTATATATACACATTTTTATGTGGTGGATCAATTATTTAGTATCTGTCAAATGTGCGGATACAACCACATGCCAATTACAAAGCTTTTTTGATAGTGTGGAAGGTGACAATTTTAAAGTAAATTTAACCTCAAAATAATAAAGAAATATGCTTTCACGTTAACATAGAAAATGCATATAAAAATAGTGGTTAGAAAATGTGATTTTATTAAACATGCAAAAAGTGAAAATGCTGCTTATTTCTGTAGAAAGCTCCCATTTACATTGTTCTTTCACTGCTAGGCCTCAATATTTTCTTGATTTTTTCCTATCCTTTTAAGAAAACAAATGCCTTTTAGTAAGTGATGATTTAATGTTATAACTGAACTGTAGAGCTTGACATCTTCATGAAATGCACTGTTTGCTGCAAAATGTATTTCTTTCCTTCCTCACACCATATGACTTCATTATATTTTAGATTGTTTCCTCTGCCACATGCTTATAATGAACAAGTATGTTAATGAAAGAAATGCTCGCTGTAGTTTAAATTCCATGATCTAACCAGGACATTCTAGATATTAATATTTCATTTCATAGAGACGACCACTGTTACACAATGGGATACTGAACAGCTGACAGAGTAGGCTTGCAAAGGCTCTCATGAGAACCTTCCTAGATATATCTTTTAGTAATATGTTGTAGCTGCATTCGAGTAACAGCATGTCGACATGGACGTTTACCATGGGAATCAAGGAAGAAGACGACAGATCATCGGTTATAAATGATTCAACATTCATAGTTTGCAACATGTTTTGTGCTTTCTATATAGTACATGTTGCTAGCTAGACAGTTAAAGCATTCTATGCACCCTTACCCTGCCATGTCACACAGCATTTTGTTGTGCTAACCTGAATTGCCATAAGCTTCTGCTAACGGTGATCTCTTTGTTTTCCTTATGCTTTATGAGGAGATTTTCTATCTTTATGCCGATCATACCTACTGCTGTGATTTACTCCTTTTACCTGTTTTAACGGTTGGTACTGTAGCTGTTATGGAACTCGGCTGAGTTTCCAGAATTACTCTTTGTGGGGAGGTCGACCTTTTCATAGTTATCAGACTTTTGTTCCCAAATTTTACTTGCTCTTTTCCAAAAGAAACTTTTTATGGGTCCTTGCTAGGATAGGTTAGATATTTTAGCTTAGGATAGGGAATAATTTCTTTAAGGAACACGCTGTTCTTTTGTAAGCTTGTCCTAACCAAATTTTCTCAATATTTCTGTAAATGGATTTATTTGACTAAACCGAATAAAAAGACAAAAATACAGACTGATCTCTTAAAGAGAAAATAAACATTGAAAACTTCACCAAGCCTCTCATTATTAACTAAATATCTAATGTTGAAGAAGATGTTTATTTTAGAGATGTGTTTGGGTTGTGCTCCATTCTAATATGTTGGCAAAGATACATCGACCTGAAGAGGCATGGAAATTGGAAGTTTGCTTAGTAAGTTTGAAGTGGAGCTAAAATAAAATTTTATGACATTTCAGCATTCGCAATAGCATCCTTTCTAGTGACTAAAATGTGAGTAGAAAAACGATCAGAAACTTGTAGGATTTTCCTCACCCTTCATAGTCCATTGTAAGTTTAGTTATTCAGAATTTGCTTTGAGACGTTGCAAGCGTATCTCCAAATAAAAACACGTTTGAGGTAAGCATATGGCAGAACTAAACAGAAGACTTTTGAAGCCAAAGTGATAAGCTTGCCACGGGTATCAGTTGGCGGCCCCTTGGCGTGAGTCCAAGCCAGATTTTGCTGGTAACAACTGACTTTGCAAATGAGTTCCATTTAGAAACACTATATATGAATTTATCTTATGTGGTGATCCAAAATCAGGCATGGATCTTCCTCTCTTGGACCCAGGCTGGACACCTCTGTGCTATTATTTTAGTTATTTCACTTCAAAGAGGAATTAGGAAGTGGTGCATAATCAGACTCAAAGGAAACAAGTTGCCTTTGTAGCCCACATATTGGTATGCAGCCTTCATCTCACTTTGTCTTAAAATGATTTTGCCTGTATGACCAATCATATCATCATGCGAAACAATCAGACAAAAAACAAGACAGAGAAACCCACGTCCATCTTTTCACTGCAAGCCCAAAAACGTAAGACAGTATAGTCCTAAATATCTTTTACAAAAATATCGTCCTATTGGGGTTCACAATAAAAGATCTACACTCAATGGAGCAATATTTTTGTGAACTATATTTTGGCTATAATATTTCTAGGTAACAGTGTTTTGATATTTTAACCTTTTAGAAAGTCTGCGCAGAGTACACAATTTGAATTTCTTTCAAAGGCTTATTCTGCAGAAATGTATCCACGCTTGGTATCAATGGTGTTAATCAAACACACACAAGATGGTGGGAGGAATGTTTGCCGTATGTCTAACCACTGGCAATCACTCTCTGTAGCATTGGCCTGTCAGTTTGGACCGGACTATTCCCATTGGAGCTGGGTCAAGAATGATCTGCATTTGGCTGATTTCAAACTGAGGTAGCATGGTGTGCAAAATAACGATGGACTGGAATGCGGTTCTGAGTGATTACCAGTGGCTGAGATTCATTCAAGCATTCCATCCAACATGTTTTTGTATACTTTAATTGGTTTAATGTTGGTCTTGCTTTTAAAAAACTTTTAAATAAATGAACATTTATAATGTTTCCCTGAGTTTTCAGGTGTCCTAAAAGAACATATATCATATTAAAAGAGGTTCATCTTTTACAGCATAGCTCGGGGCAGTATGTTGTTATTTGGAATATGTTGGTATATGGAAATGTTGAATGAAAATAGTTACATATAAGTGTACATGCATTTTCTACTTCCCTTTTCACCCATTTTTCAGAAAGGGATAACGTGTTTAGCAACCTATTTCTGGCCCCTCCGCATCCTAATATCAGGGAATAATGTGCACGGTAAAACTTAGAAGCAATGCATAAACAAATTTGAAATTTCTTTTTCTTGAATCAGTCATACACAATAATAAAATACTTTAAATAATAGAAAATAAAAGCTCTAGATAACAGAAAACAGAATAGATTTCAATTATAAAACACAAAGCAGCACTGAAATCCAGGCAAAGCTTGACAGTTATCATTGACAGATAAATCTTTTTATAGAAAATTGAAATTTACAGCATAATCTTAAAATTACCTTATCACGCCCTTTAGCTGTTAAAATCCATCAGAATGTCCTCTGATGATTAAATGCAGCATTTCTAAAACAAAAGAAATACATATAATATTAGTTTGTTTTTTGTTTTTTTGAGCAGACATGAGCATGTCTTTATTTCTTAAAAAAAGATTTACGTAAACATACATTTACAAAAAATTGGCTGAACAGAATTACACCAAATTTGGAAGAATACTAGATCTTTACTCAGAAAGTGTGATTTGGGTTCGCAAAATAGTGGTATCTAGAGTTGAGGAACTACCGCGGGAACAGCGGCGGCCTGTGCAGGTAAGCGTGGTGGGAGGGGCCGGGGCGGGTTGGGGGGAAGTCGACACACGACGGAATAGGGAAAATGAAATAAATAAATAATTTCTATTCCATGGTCTGTCATCTGTCGACATACCCACCGCCCCACCGCATTTACCTGCACTGCTCCCTGCTGCGTGGAAATCCAACAGTACTGGAATTAAAAAATAAAGCGTTCTTATATTTAGGCCAGTTACGTACAAGTAGAACATTTCAGTGTTTTTTTGTTTGAATACTTTAAGCTTTTTTATTATTAGAAGACCTCGTATATATTCCATTGAAATAGCTATATACATATTGTATTTTGTAATTTATTTTATATGCTCAGACGTACTCTAAATAGGAATAGTGTAAGCAATAGTTTGCTTTCAACGTACATATATTTTGATAGAATGTTATTAGTTCATTAAAATCACATAAGAAGGAATTTGCTACAGCCATTTTAATAATATCTATCACTCAACACATGATGGAAGATAATGTGAAAATACTCCCCGCAGCTAATCATTACAACTTTTCACAACGTGTCTTATACGTGAAAGATGATGTATAACAAAATTGGATTCAATCTTTTTCCAAACCTATATTAGTCCCATAAATCCTGTCCTTGCGACAGGTGTCAAAGGTATGAGTTGCATATTTGTCTTAATTTCAGTGTTACATTCAGTTTTAGTTTCTCCTGTCATCAGGAGAATAGGGAAAAGGAATACAATTTGCCAAAAATTTACCAAAAGATACTGTAAACTTAGTATTATGTTTTACCTACACTTGAAAACAATAGGTGGGTTTATCTAGCAGTCTGGCAGAGGGCACCACTTAATTATTTTTAGATACTGGAACAATACCTGCAAACTGTATAAAGACTCCTCTCCAATGGACTATCGGCAAATACAAAACCGTGGGCATAATTTTCAGTAAAATAGGAGGTCAAAAACACTGCAAATGAATGTCAATCCTTGGTTGACTGTTTCCAAATCATGGATAGATATGATTTGTTCATTAACTTAAATCATGTGTACATGCATTGCTTTAAATTGAAACATTGAACACAGGATGCAAAGTGCACCTCTCTAATGAATTACTACAAACCCAAAACTGGTCTAGGATTTCTTTTGTTCACATTTGGAGAGGATGTGACCTGGAAGTTCAGGTTGGACTGTCCCATATGCAGCAGCGACAGGGCTGATTTGAACAAGGTGAGTGGCAAACCGAGCACAAAAACGATGAACTGGAATGAGCCCCGTTTGTAATACCAGTGGCTCAAACATTCCAACCTTTTTTGAGCCCACATGCATTAATTTGCTGGCATACAGAGCTGTGTTGTCATCCCCTTTATAAACGTTGCTCAATAAAGAGGAACACAGGGACCAGTTCAGGCCCAGAATTATGAATTAAAAGCAAGCATGACATTCTTTTAGTGCCATGACTCATCTCAATTAAACATTCATCTTCAGACCCACAAAGTTACTTCAGCCGGATGTCTTCATGAGTGCACTCCTACGCATTCATTCTCCTTGAAGGATCATTACTTCTTTAGTAACGAAGACGTTCAGCAAATCAAGCATATAAAAGTTATTTGTAACACGATGATACGAATATATGATGTTATCCCGCAAACAAAGACTCCGCATACCATTACAACACATTTTTCACCCAATGATACATCAGGTATAAGCAGTAGTATACCAAGCACAAAACATCAAACACCAAACATCAAACATCTGCGTCCCTTCAGAGATATCACAAATGTTACTCAAAGATACAACTTTAAAACTATTTGAAACCTTTGAAGACCAGGAATGCACTTAAGTAAGACTCCTGGGTAATACATTTAAAGCTGTTTTATTAAGCTACACACTATGAGTAAGACAATTTATTGTTCATTTGGAGTGACCCATTGTACTGCTCATGGATAAGTGATCTCAGTCTGGACTGGAAACATTTGTCCTGGCTGCATCAGTTGAATCCTGAATTTGCATAAAGGCCTTTGTTAAAGACACAGACCTAATTTTGTCTCTAATAAATCCATTTTTGGTATTGTCGGCGCTCAGTTTCAATATAGAAAAAAACCAAAGCCTTCTGCGTTGTAAATGGGAAGATAATTATAGCAAGACAAAAAATTGCAGCCCCATGTTAAATTGTGGCTTGCCTATAAGTATGATGCGTTTCTCAAAACATAATAATGAGGTTAAGGAACAACCATAGGGGGAATTATGCCATGCGTATGTTCAGGATTTTAATTTAGTCAATTGCATAGTGCTCTATGCATGTGGTGAGAAAAAAGGGGAAATAGCCACAGGGTTGTGCAATAAAATTAAATAATTCACAGCCCCAGTTTTTTAACAAGGGAGTTAACAATATCTCTGAAGCACAAGCACATTTTGAGTGTAGGCTGATTTTCATTTCAAAAACATATTTCTGCCCAGAATATTCAATGATGCTCCCAGAAAAGGATTTCAAACTGAAGGCAGTCTTTAAAAATGCGGCTTTCACAATTAAATTCTCAAATGTATCGAAGTTATTCAGCAAGCTAAATATTTGTTTCCCTTGTTTGCGATTATTACTGTAGGTAACAATTTGAGAAGTAGTGTATGCCAAGATGTGGCTTACACCAAAAACAATATTGCATTAAAAATAATTGTAGGCCATCCAGTGTAGTGTGTAATAGAAGACATGTCTGTCACGTTTAGTATAACTTGACTTCTATATTTAGGAAGGGTTAAAAGGAACCCAAACTTATTTTGAAGGGGTGCAGTGAAACAGAAGGCTTTCTCCCAGGTTCTATAACTTTCCTTAGGCAGCCCCTCCAACCCTCCCAGTGACATGCCTACTACCCCAGAAGGCAGGTTGTGACAAAGAAATCGCATATTCAAGTTTGGTTGAAGGGTGGCTAGTCCACTTAACTGAAAAACCTCAATGCCCTCCCATGAAGGGCCTAAGCAGATCTTAGTAATAAGTGATACAGAATATTTAGTTCCAGGATGGACCGAGAGAAACTATTACAGATTTTGCTTTATGCTTTACAACAGGACCTTCCATTTACCCTTACTTATATTATGACGTGTCAACTTTTGCATGAATTGTCAAACTATCAAGCTTCATTGACTAATCTGCATACCGAAACCTATAGCTTTCTATTATATTTAAGGTTTACATTTTTTGATACAATTCTTCCAAAGGTCTTTATGGTGCGTGGATTTGGTTTGTGACAAATATTTTCTGAGATTTCAAATGTGTGTTCCACCACACTCTTATAATTAAAATTACCCAAATTGAGGAAATTGAGCTGCATAATTTTGAACCAAATGTGGAAAAACTGATCTGCAATTTGCAGGCAGAAGAATGTAACAAAGTGCAAAATTACATCTCTGCTTCTTAATTCAAAAAAATGATTTAGTGCACTGCAATGCATCTCACAGTGCTCCATTATACGGACTTCCACATGACTGACAGGAGGAGTGGGCCATCTTGCTTGTGTATGCTTCTAAAATTCCACCTGTTTCATTAACTTACTCTGCAGACAGGTTTGCTGAAAAAAATACCTCGCTTCCCTGCCTTATTTTTCAGTTGACATAGCTCAAAGCATCTGGAAATCGAAGTAGTTTTCATAAGATTTTGGAGGTCTGAGCCTCGGTGCCGCGTTATTACAGTTGGGGATTGTTCTTCAAGCTCTGTTGAAAAAGCAAACACTGACTGCATTACCGAGCAGACTCAAATAGGTTCGGAAAGACTTGGTACACATTACCAAATCTCCCACAAAGTAGGAAAACAAACATTTCCGAGGTTTTCATGCTTTTATTAACAAAACAAACATACAAAATACGCCACCGTAATCTTCAGGATTTGTTTATTCAAAGAAAAAATTAAGAAGCGAGATGACAATTAACACGTTGTCACCCACTCAGAAAAAAAAGGATTTGCAGTGCAGTTGTCTGTTAATAATGCTTCAGCATAAAGGTATAAGAATGAATAAATGCAGGATTTTCGAAATTGTTTCGCTGATTTAGGACCCATTTCGATTCTGAATAAAATGTGCTTCTTTTTTCCTGGTTCAAACATAGAACCAAGACGGCATTGAAAGTGAATGCCGCCTGAAGAAAGGTTTGAGAGAGCCAGTCAGTTTTGATTTGCCACTGATTGTTTATTGTCGGCATTGGTTTTGCTTATCAGCGATTTTGGCAAAGCCAACACCGGCCATATTGGTTTGTTATTTCATATGCTTGTAAGATGGCTGCCACATTGTGGGTAGACACAAAGCGGTGAACAGCTTGGAAGTGGAGAAAATCACAACACATTTTTGCAAACATTGGCAAAGCCAATAGTTGCACCAATGAGATAGTCTCAGGGGAAGCAAAGTGGAGAGGGGATGGGGACAAAAAGGATCTAACCTCTGCAAGTGTATATTGCATTAAAAGTAACATATGTGCTTGATTCTGGGGAAAGAAGGCCAACTTGATATTCGTATGCTACTTTACCATGAGCAACATTCGTGGGCGTATTTACCAAAAAGTCACGCAGCACGTCACCATGCTGCTCTGCGTGGCAGGGAAAGGGCAGGAATACACCATATTTAACATAATACAGCACATTCATGTCTTTTCCAAGCCCTGGCGCATAATTTTCTGCCTAGCGCCAACGCAGGCACCCTTGCAACATGGTGCAAGGGTGCCTGCGTTATAGGCAGGATTCTTCTTGTGCTGGAAAGGATGACTTCCTGCACAAAAACAATCCCCTGAGGCATTTTCCTCTTTCTATGTGTGCTGCAAAATGCACAAAATGCAGCACACATAGAAAGAGGAAGTAACGAGGAGAAATAAAGGTATTTCTCCTTGTTATGCCTCCCCTGGGAAGGCGTAGCATTCCGACACATTCCCAGGTCTACCAGTAATGGTAAATCTGGGAGTGCTTCAGAATCCGGGTGGATCCTTGGGAACACCCATGCTCCACCATGGAATGCCTTCCTAATGCAGAATAACGCAACGCAGCGATTTGCGCAGCGTTGCATTACTCTGGATTTATCAAGCCACTCAGGGCCACACATGGCTTGATAAATCAGACTTAAGGGTTGCGTCTCTTTTGCTCCCCGTTGTGTGGTGGAAAAGCGATGCAAGCCTATGATAAATATACCCCTCAATCTAATAGGCTGCTAGCATGTATCTGTCATAGAATCAGCTGCCCAGTCTCAAACTACTCCAATAGGTTCCCTTCTCCATGGATCGTGGATTACGAACACACTGGCGCTCACCCAGACGTCTAAGCTAATCAAAATAATTTTCTGTAGGAAAAAAATCACCCTGGGAGAAATTCTGCAGAGTTTCCCCTTCCTTAGGTTTAAAAACTCATATTTACCTCTTGCTGTGAGTACATGGTAAATGTGAGCGGGTGCTCGATGATGCGCAGTGGTGGAAAGAGGGGGCTGGATATGATGACATAGGGAAGGGCGGGAGGGATGTGGCCTTGCAGGAGGGGATAGTACATGCGTCCCTGATGCCTTTGAAGGTGGTCATTCAGGAGCAGGTGGACTAGGGCTGAGCTGCACTTGCAGCCCTATCCCAAATCAATTTTACTGCGGGATATGCCACCTGATAAAATTGGGTCCCGTGTTCCCATACCCAGGAAAGCCAGGAGTAGGAACACGAGGCATTTTGTGATTAGCTGTAGTGGTATCCCGCCCAGGATACCACTCCCGAGAACTCGTAAAAGGGGCCTACGCCCGCAGGAATAGTTGGCCAATTCATATGTTTATTGTAAGTAGATATTGCTGCATACGTCTCATCAGTAAGACAGAGAACGTGCTAAAGAGACGCCATTACTTAAGGCGCAACATCAATTCTTTATAAAATTACACAACAAATACTCACTTTCTATAGTCACACCCCATGCTATGAGTTCCATGCGTACTGTAGTCCCTTCAGTTCTATGCCAAACTAGATGCTGTGGTTCAATGTTCAAGGCAAACAATACACAGCGGAACCTCAAAAGCCAGAGCTATATAACCAGTGCTTTAAATGGGCCGGTACTGTCCGGTACGGAGTGCCGGCACTTTTTTATTTTGAGAGAGGGAGTACCGGCACTTCTCAAGAGAGAAGTTATACTTTTAATTAGAGAGTACTGGCACTTCTCAGAAACAAGCAGCACTTCTATTTTTTCCATTTCTAGCACTGTATATAACACAACGTAAAGCACATATTAGAGTTATGATCAAATTCATGCCCAGAGGTATCGATTTGATATTATTGCATTTTATCTTCATCTTGGTGCAATCATAGTGACTGGTTGCCTGCAGACTTCTGGTAGTGACATAATACATATAAAATCTCAATATATTTTTCTCAAAAGTATATTTTTTAGGGAGGGATGCATTTACTTGGACTGACAACATCTTAAAACGTGACCCAGAATATTACCTGCTTTCAGGACCGCATCCCTTCTTCAAGTAAGGACAGATTGAACCATGAAGGCCCAATAAAATTATCGTTTGAGCAGAAAGTTGATTTTCCTCTCTGAACGTGCTGCATTCATAAGGCATTGGCGGTTCTCCACTAAAGAAAGCTACATAAAATACAGAACAGCAGACTGCAGCTCCCAGAAGGGTTAGACATTTCTGGTTTTAGGGACACGGAGTTGTTTAATTAAAATGAACGCTAGACATATTATCTTTATACACAAACCTCTGCCATATATGTAGGATTTAACTTTCATCCCATAAATTATACATTTTTTAGTTTACATTTCCTGTGTTAGGCCGCAGGTCTTTAACTTTCATCCCATGAATTGTAATTTTTCTTTTTGTTTACCTTTCCTGTGCTAGGCCGCAGGGCTTTGAAACTGAGACAAGATTACAATTAAATGTTTTTTTCAGTCAGTGCTTTTCTGACATTGGCACAATAAATATTCAGATATCCAAGCTAGGCACGTCCTGCGTTTTTCCTGTGCTATGTACTAAAGCTGTGACAACCAAGTTTACAGACAAGTACTATCATTGCAAAGAACTGAAATACGTTCTTCCAAACTTAGTATATGTAAAGTGATGCTATGTACCAGAATCCATTGCGGCTCTGTGATCTATTTTGAGACAGTGACCGGCTCCTTTGGGAAAGATGCAGGTGCAAATATTCATGCACTGTGATTCATAAATATGTTTCCCCTCTCGAGAAAGTGGGTTTCATAACCAGGGCTGGTTCAGGAGGAAAGTCAGTCCTGCTACGTGTAAGGTGTTAAACCTAGAACAAAGGCAACGGAAGTGTAGCCACTCCTGACTGTGACTCAAAGATTGATAGGGTTGGGTGCCTCCCTCCAAAGGTCGTCATTGCCCATTTCCAGGGCAATGTTTGAGATATGGATTTGGAAGCTTTGGTGCCTCTTGTAATGTCAGAACGGAATTTCTATGCAGAAGATAAAGTAGGTACTTGAGTTATGTTGGGAAGGAGAAAGGAGGTGTGAGGTCAGGTGCCCAGAGCGCACTAGTTTATGTTGCTCATCTGTTTTGTTGTGAAATTGACAGTGTTCACATTTGGATTTCTTTACCATTCATGCACTATGCATCACGGAAGACACATAGTGAGATGGGCTGCACTATACATCATGGATGACACATAGTGAGATGGGACACCAGAGGCATTACTGTGTTTACACAGTGACATGGCCAGAACCATGCATCACTGACAACACTTACTGCGATGGAAGCACCGTGCATTAACGAGGAGACACACTGAGAGGGCCTGCGCTACTCATGGCAGATCAGATACTGAGATGGGCTGCACCCGGCATCAAGATAGACAGATCCTGAGGTGGACTGCACCATTCATCACCGACAACATATCATGAGATGTGCTGAACCATGCATTACTGACAGCACATAACAATATGGACTGCATTATGCATTGTAGGGATACATATTAAGATCCCCTGCACCAGGCTTCACACTGGCCTATATGCTAAGATGGGATGCACCAATCATCACTGAGGACACATACTTTGATGGGATGCACCAATCATCACTGAGGACACATACTTTGATGGGATGCACCAATCATCACTGAGGCACATACTTTGATGGGCTGCACCATGCATCACTGAGGATACATATGTAGATAGGCTGCACCATGCACCAATCAAGGCATGCATGGAGGTGCACTGTATCATCCATCATTGAAGACACACACTGAGATGGGCTGTACTATGCAACAATGAGGACATATACTGTGGTGGGAGGCCCCTTGTTTCACTGAGGACATACACTGTGGTGGGATGCACTATGCATCACTGAGAACACATATTGTGGTGGGCTGCATCATGCATCGATGCAGCCCACCTCAGTGCTTTGAATACAGAGGCGGCCTCACGTACGCCTACGGCAGGCACAGCATACCCTGCACTACAGCCTCTACCGCCAGTGTCGGACACTCCTTACCAAAGTAATGCTCACGATCCCCTTTATAATCATAGCATGGGCATTGGTTTTGGAGGGCTGTGCTCATTGGGAAAAGAATGGCCAAGGAGGGGAATTTCCGTCCCTGGGACCTGGACTTATTTTGCATTATCAGAGTTTGACCTAAAGCAAGAGAAAGGCAGAAAAGGGAGAAAGGAGGAAGAGAAAGATGCAAAAAGAATTACAAAGGGAAGGCAGGCATGGAAATGAGCCTACAAGAGAGAAAGAGACAAGATGTATAGAATGGTAGAAGAAAGGGGTATGAGGTGGAGTGAAGACTAAGCTGCCTTGGTATTCGGCAACCCCAGCAATCCGCACTATGGGGGCGGGCTCCTAAAACATGTTGCACCCCAGCACATCTGTTTTCTACACATTAAGCACTGTCTAGTTTTAGCTAAATTCTTCATGGTAATCACATTTAACAAAGATGTTATGAGGCGAATAGAATTGAGGTTGACACATTCTTTTTGATAAGATAAATGTTTACATCAGTGCACAGCGGACAACTTATCAAAGTGTTGCGTTGCCCTTGCATCATGCATTCTGCAACACATGTAGAAAGAGGAAGAAGCCTCAGAGCATTGTTTTTGTGTGGGAACGTGTCCCGTCCTGCACAATACAACCCTGCCTGTAAAGCCGGCACCCTTGCACCATGGAGCAGGGGTGCCTGCATTGGCGCTAGGCAGCAGTTTGTGCGCCATCCCAGATACCGAGCAGGAATGCGCCATATCTTTATTGATATGGCGCATTCCTACCCTTTCACGCAGTGCAGCGCAGCAAGGTGTCTTGCTCCGCTGCATTGCGTGAAATAGTGATAAATAGGGCCCGCATTCCCTATTATCTTCATCTAAGCAAGACTCTTGTTAATGTTTTCACGAAGTGCATAACCTGTTGTATACTATACCTTTGTGTGTGACAGAATTGACGTGCTAACTTGTTCGAGGCCACACAAATAGTGGAAATACACTATACAAACGCATATGACATATCCTAACCGAACACAACAGTAATTCATTTTCTGTAAAACAAAACTGCCAAAATATTAATTTCTGAGTCCCATGAATCTCTTAACTGATCCACTATAAAACTCTGCTAGTGAGTTAGGTCAGAAGTTGAGTCTGTCCTCTCATGTGATCTCAGGATCCGCTAATTCATTTATCCTTCAATGCTGATAATTGAGCACCATCAAGTTGTGTAATAGTAACACTTGGTATTTACACAGCTATGAAGTGTCAGTATCTCCAATCGAAAAAAAAACTCTCTGTACAAGCAAGAATGATAATTATTGATATTTCAGGTGCTTTCCATAAAGTAGACTTTTAAGACCCCATTTAATCATGCTAGGTTCTGGGCGGTGAGAGCTGTGTTCCCTGATTCCCAGCACACTGAATCTGCCTTTGCCCATACAGACGTTTATCACCAACAACTTTACCACAAAACCTTTCAGATTAATGTCTTATTTAGATAAGAAGATGGGGAATTGGCTTTTGCTTATAGACAGGATGTAAACAGGGGGAAACAATTTGTGCGCTGCTCTGTTCTGAGGCCAACAAGAGTAAACAGTGCTACGATGCGAGGGTGGAGGGGACCCAGAGTAACCACTTTGCTTGTGTTATGAAAGGATCTGGGAAAAAGAAGGTTGTAAACTGTGAGAAATTGAAGGCACTCTCTTTAGTAGTGAATCTGCAGCAATGAAAGTGTCTTTCTTCGCAAACTGGGTGTATTTTAGCACCAACACACATAAGGCAATTCCAGTTTATGACTAATGCTTAGCACAAGGTAACTTCTGACCAGTTTTTGACCTGGACGAAGCTGTGTTTAGAGATCCCGGGCACCTCTAGGCAGTGGCAGCGGCCTTCAATAAATAATGGTGGGGCGCGAAGGCGCTACTCACAATAAACTCGAGCTGGAGCACGACCGCTGCAGCACTTCTCCCTTCCACAAGCAGGAAAAGGAAGGACTTCTTTCCGGCTTGTACAAGGGAACTCCAACCAATCCTGGAGCTGCTTTCATGCTGTGAAAGCTGCTCCAGGATTGGTGGGACTAGGCTCACCCAGCACTCATTTTGAGGCTGGGGGCCTGTAGCAGCAATCCCCAAGCTGTTTCACAGCCTTTAGATTGCTGGGTCTACACTGCGCATGTTGGATAGGACGGCTGTAGACAGCCAGCCAATCTGTCATGCCCACTGTAGACCATTGCTGTAATCCTGCATTTGCACAATTTAGCTCCGCCCCACCATTGCGCTGTTCACAGCGCAAGCCGTGCCTGTGTCAATAAATTAAATGGCATTGAAATTACATTTTATTTATTTTTGTTTGCATGCGGCGCGTGCAGCAGGCGGGGCGATGCTCCTCTGCTCCGGAGGAAGAGCCATCCCTGCCTCTAGTCAGCTATCCACTGGACAGTTACTACATTCATATTGCATTTTACACAGTCATAAATGTGAAAATTAAATTAACATTTGCAGGTGGCATGGAAGCAGGGGTAGTAGTAGCTGCTACTTGACCCTTGCCCATTGGTACCCATGGCACAAGCCTTGCAACCCCTGGTCTACCAGTACATGAAGGCACAGGGGGAACAGCAGTAAGCAACACTGTAGAATGAGTGGGGGGTCCTGAATGTTTATAAGTTCATGTCTAGAAATTACCAGGCCTAATAAATAGCATTCAATGCAGTGATACATTCTAAGCTACTACAGAAAAACACATGTTAAAGGAAATCACGTGTTTGAATTTTAGAGAGTCTTTGTCATATTTTTAAAGGACGTTCTGTGCACGATATACATGCCAAAGGTTTTGATGTCTCAGCTTCTGCTCCAACTCCTAGAGCCGAGCCAGTGGCTCTACCTCCCTGTTAATTTTCTGGATGAAAATATGGGCTAGTGATTAAATTGTTCACAGCTGAAAGACACTTAATGTCTCGTTCTGCATAGTACACCTTTGCTTGGGCACTTGTATCCCATTATCTGTGATTTAGATACCCAATTATTAGTTTAAGCGTTTTGGTACTAGAATATCAGGTCATCATCTGACAAATATTTCCAAATTATTATTTGCAAAAATACCCTATTGAGTTAATAATAGAATATCTACACCAAATGGGATGGAATATTTTTTTTGATGATATTTCTGTATATTATACTAGACATAGAAATGTTTCAGTACTTGCTGGCCCCTGAGATTGGGAGAGAATTGTTGAAAACATTCTTCATTAGCTCGTGTGCTTTTTTTATATAAAGTTATGTCTTACAGAGTAGAGCAAAATTATTTTTTCATATTCTCAGAAAAGAGCAAATTCATGGAATGTGCACAAATGGATGAAAAAATGTGATGTGCAGATCTGTACTAATCACAACATAGGGCATGGGTGCAAACTCATAGTTTGGTTAGAAATGAGGCTGCGCATGCATGCATAGAGGTGCACTATTTGTGCAACTGGTGCACATTGGTCATTAATTTGCCCCAGCACCAGTAACATTCTTCATGTATAATCAACCATTGGTAGTGATTTCTCTTGTGATCCAACACTGTGAAGCATCCTGCTTTAAAATACTGCATGTTTATGATATGAAGGATGACGTGGATCAATCTATCAGTGCATAACTGGACAGGCTCATTGCGATTGTTCTAGGAAGCTGGAGGCTCTTCTCATATGTAGGCCACAAGGTGTGCTGTGAGCCTCAGCCGAAGAAACCACAGAAACCGAACAAAATGAGATATGACAGGACTACCGCGTTGTTACTAGCATTACATTTATCAAGATAACATTTGTGTTGGAGCTATCTTAACACTTTGCATCTATAATAAATGAAATATCTCCAACGAGCCTCTGTTTCTTGGTGTCTGCAGTGGAGTAGCAAGGGGGGGTGGGGCGCTCCGCCCCGGGCGGCACGAGTTTTGAGAGCGGTGAGACTCACCCCCCCCCTTACCAGCGGCCGTCGCAAAAATCGCCAGCAACACCCCCCCACCCCACCCATCAGACGGCCGCCGCTGGGCGGCAAACTCAGGGGCCGCCACGAGCGGCCGCAGGTGTAGCTACGCCGCTGGGTGTCTGTAATACAGTAAAGTTTGTTCTGAAAGCTTTTGAAGATTCTCCGTGTGTAGAAAAGGCCAAGACAGCATGTGTGTTGCAGTGACATGACCTTCATCCAGTAAGAGGCAAGGCCAAGTACCTTCAATTATGGTCAAGTGTAGATATTTAAAGATATTGTGTGGGCTACTGCTGTCGGCAATCAAACAAGAGTCGGCTGGGTTAGGTAAATGTGAATGCCCGGTGCAGAGTCATTTGATCTCACGGACGTTTTGAGGCAGTCAAGCTAACCCTTGATTGTAGAATTCATGCCCCCTGCTGTCTTTGTTTGACTGTATGAAAAGCTAGGTATTCAATTTCTTTAGAAAATTCTCACCTGACTAATGTGTTTTCATTTTTCAATAATGTATTAAAATACTTTCGGCTAGCAGCCATTTGTGCATAACAAAACTGCAAAATGAAAATTGCTCTTCAGGGTCCAGTGGTGGGGGACAGGAGACTTCACGAAAACCTGTCCTTTTGTCAGGTAAAATATTTGGCCAGACCATGTGCTCTTCTGAGGGTCACCATTTAAGGATGATCACATACCCAGTGAAATTGATTTTCTTTGGGCCCAATAGCTCTGGGTATCATTTGGCACATTTAGTCGAATCAAAATTGAGGGACATGGTTCTTCCAATCAGGAATAATGTAACAATTGATATGAAGACTGTTTCTCCAATCATTCAAGAGTATTCTGTCCACAGCTGGGAGAACTGTTAGATAGAAGTTCATGTACTCTTTTGGATATAAAGCATTGTAGGTTAGGCTGTCTTCCACAGCAGGCACACACTCCTCAATCTTTTCAATTGTGTTACTTCCATATGATGAGCCTGTTCATCCATTTTTTGGACGTAGGGAAAGTTTTTGTGGAATCGTTAGTTGCTCTTTAACTGTGTTTGTCAATTAAAATGCAACGCCAGTCAGCCAACTGTTCTTACCACTGTGTTTGGCAAACTTATGCCAGACATCATTAATCAAGCTCCTATTGAATTGCTTTGCTCATGCTTAAACTCTCCAAGTAACGGATGAGTATTCATTATCGGTCTCAATAACTCAAGATTGTTTTTCTTTCTTTCTGACAAAGGAGTCAAATTCTGATCCTTGCAGAAGATTCTTAGGTTCACTGAGCCAGCAAGCCAGCTTGTATGTCTTATCACAGATATCAGTAAGTAGGGGGGGTCCAATGATGTGTCAATTGATGCTGATTCTCATCTCGGAGAATATCAAATGCTCGCTCTATGCCTCAGCATAGCACAACTTCTTGAAATGCAGGGGCAGGACAATGTTGAGCACAAGAAATTGTGCTGCCCACATCACTTGCCCTAACTTAGTAACACTTAAGCATTATAGCCCGCTAAAGAGAGGTGTAGCAATTTTTTAAGGTCCCTAACCTGATTTAGAAGTCTGTCTCACAGGAAAGGGACTATAACAAGAGAGACAGCCTATATATAATAACCATCATAACCCAAGAATGTAGGGGTATAATACTATTAGAACATTCCACATACTGGCGGGTGAATGTCCAAACATAAACAGGAAGAAACGACACGACAAACATTGAAAGGGGAGTAGAAGGTTTATAACAGCCATTATAGGCCCTGAGTCACTTCACTGTCTTCAGTGGGGCTCCAAAAATTCCAACATTCTAATGCTAGCTACATCAGACACCACATCAGAGAGACATAGGGGCATATGTTCAAGGAAGTGGCGGAGTGAGGCGTTAGCCGTCATGGCTTAACGCCTCACACCGCCACTTCAGAAACGCAAGGCTGCACCATATTTACAACGATATGGTACAGCCATGCGTTTCCCCCTGCGCTGGTGCCACACTTAGCAGTGTAGCGCCAATTCAGGCACCCTTGCACCATAGTGCAAGGGTGTCTGCATGCAGGGGAAAGATGGTTTATGTACAGGAAGGTCCCCCTTCCTGTACATAAACAATCTTTAAATGCCATTTTGTCACTTCCATGTGTGCTGCTTAATGCAGCACACATGGAAGTCACAAAATGGCATTTTTTTTAAAGATTGTTTATGTACAGGAAGGGGGACCATCCTGTACATAAACAATCCAAGGCATTTTGCTTTTTCCATGTGTGCTGCACAAGGCGGCACACATGGAAAAAGCAAAAACGAGGAGCAATAATGCATTTCTCCTCATTTCGCCAACTTAAGACCAGGTTTTCCCTGGTCTTAATTTTGGCGCTGCCTCCTATTTACGCTGCCCTTGTACATAAGGGGCAGCGTCAAAATCAATGGGTGTTGCAGTGAAACGCCCACTGCAACACCCACTGCCCACCCCTTTCACGCTAAGAAAAGGGGGCCTTATTTACAAGGCAGCGTTAAGCCACGTTAAGTGGCTTAACGCTGCCTTGTAAATAAGGCAATGCCCCTATCGCCACCACAAAGTCATAAGAACTTACGTTACTTATGGTGGCGATATGGGCTTGTACATATGCCCCATAGAGTGACAACCATTGCTCCATGTTTCTGAGTTGTGCAGTCCACAGTGCATGTACTAACTCAAAGAATAGCTGAAAAAAGCATGCAGCTCCGTTCTGTGTCTGCATGCAGCAGCAGAATGCAGTCATGACGCCATCTCTATGTCTAGGTTATCAAGTACACTGTTTTGCAGGTCAGTTGCAGTTTGTAGGTTTCAAGGGTTAGCTTTTCAAAAACCTGGTACAGTTTCAAGGCCACAAACTGCTTGAAATACAGGTGAAAACATCAATGACATAGCTCATATTCCCGAAGATTCGGCCTTCAATTTGGTGCCAGGAGAGGAAGGAGACGAGTAAATTGAGTTGGGGAAGAATGAATAGGCTGCAAACAGTAAAAACCAAGAAAAAGAAACCAATCAAGACTAAATCTAATGCTGAAATAAATCAAATATCTGGCCTTCATAAGGGTACCGTTCTACGATGGAACAGAAACCAATGGGGGCCTTGGTGCATAGCAGCTGCGGCCTGTGCAGGTAAGAGCGGTGGGGCCAGGTGGGGGGGGGGAGGGGAAGGGGGGATTTCGACAGACGACGACGAGGGAAAATTAATTATTTATTTAATTTTCCCTTGCGGTCACCTGTCGAATCCCCTCCAACCCCGCCTCACCGCTCTTACCTGCATGGGCCGCGGCTGGTGCTTAGGGCTGGGTGCAGTGCTTAATTTGTAAAAAAAAAAAAAAAAGCCCCAAATTGTTTTTAGGTGCTGCTGCTGTAGCTGCAGAAAGCTGAAGTTGCCGAATACCATGGCCGCCTAGACTTGATTCCACCTCCATACACTTTCTGTGTCTTTAGCACACTCTTGTGGCCTATTGTTGTCCCTCCTTTCTCTCCTTGTCACTGCTTTCCTATCAGTCTCTTCCTTCTTTCCTGCCTTTGGTCTCAGGCCATCGGTACAAGCTTTATGATGAGAAGTAAGTCCCGGTACTCAGAAGTTAGCGCTTGCCCACCACATGCACCCACCAGCACAAATTAAGCACTGTGTGATGTATTTATTTGTGAGATGGTAATTCGCTCAACAAGAATACAAGACAGCAAGAAGTATATAAACAACACTCAGCTACCCTGTATGAACCTATGCTCCATAAATAACATTGAGCAACACTAAAAAAAGATAAGGACATAAACAAAGTAAAAAATTGGATGTCGTCCAAAGGCTGCTGCGCTATTTGCTTGGCCTCTATGTATTAGTTATACTTTTATATACTGTAATAAACACATTACAAGACAGCCTCCTGTATTTATATCCTGCTGGGATAAACGCTGCTGACGCGCGATTCAATCTCAGCACCTTCGCCCGCATGCCAGGCCACGCCGCTCTTTTTTCCTGTGCAACATTGCAACTGAAAGGCATTAATGCCAATGAGGTTAAAAGCAGTGCTGAGAAGAAATCTTTAAATGTGCCAAATAAAATGAAGCTCTAAAATGAAATGCCAGTATCGCAGTAACTAACGGGAACCTCACAGAGCACATCACTCAGCAACAGTTTCCTAAGCCAAATGGAAACACGAAAAGAGCTGTTGGATACTGGGGGATGTTTCTTCTATTGACGGTATCATATGCAGGCAGCATGTATACAGCACTGGTAAGTATTTAGTGACTCATGTATCAAACAATTTTAAGGTGGGTAAGGCTCCAATTTGTAAAATCAGAGCCTTTCCGACCGCAAAATTGTATTTTTTTATTTACTAAACCCAAATAATGTTTCAGTAACATGTTACCAAATCTTACTGAATCACTAATTGGGTTTGGGAATAAATATAGATTCAATATTCGGAAGAGCTCCCTTCCAGATACCAAATCTTTAAGCGATGAGTTTATGTTTTGCGATCCAAATCTGGATGCAAAACGTTATTATTTTACCACCGTCTCAAAGGAGGTTGTAAGTAATTCGCAAATCGGAAGGGGTCCTAAGGTTTGTGTAATTTTTTTTATTTTTTTTGCAGCCTATTTTCCTTTAAAGAAAACAGGCTGTATTTAAAAAAAAAACTAAAAAAACTGTGTTTTATTTAAAAACAATCACAGACAATCTGCAGACCCCAGCAGGTCATCATGCCTGCCATTGTAGCCAATCGTAGTGGGGCACAATTTGTGACCTACCTCATGCATATTAGTGAGGTAGGTCAAATTGTGAGTCACTACGAATCAGTATTTTGAGAAACAACCTATTACTACATAGGTCTGATCTCAAAATACCAATGGGTTTGTTAGAATTTGGAGCAGAAATTGTGACTTCTTCTTAGAAATTCATTTTTGTACATTCATTTTAAGGAATCGCAAATTGCTTATTGTTATTTGTCACAATTTACGATTCCTTAAATGAAATCTTTGTACACGAGGGCCTTGAAACCATGTCTGTAGTCAGCTTTAAGAGCAGGCAAAATCATGTATTTTCTTTATATACATAATTTTCACAAAAAGTATGTGTCTAATGCAATACTCGGTGTGAAAATTGTATGCGGAGCATGCCAACACATACAATGTCATATGAGGTACCTGCTCAATGTATTTTTTATACAGTCTCTGAAGTCATGAGGTGAACACTGGTAGCACAATGTAAACGGCCATGGCACACATCCGGTTTCAGAGGTTCCCTCTAGAAATGTTCTTTGTGAATGCCTCTCCATCAAGAAAAAACACTACATATAAAGCATAAGTCAGAAAATATGTAAGCAAACTGCATATAGACCAACTGTTGGAAAATGGCTCTCTCTGAAGGGTCACCTCAAATGTTTGCCTTCCTCCTCCTCTTTTTGCTGAATTCTTTTTGTTGGCTTTACGACTCTAGAGCACTTTACCACTGCTGACCAGTACTAACGTGCATGTGCTGCCTTCTCCAAACATGATATAATTGGTTTACACCTGTTTGGCATTTTTAATTTACTTGTAAGTTTCTTGTAAAGTAAAATACCATATACCCAGGGCCTGTAAATTAAATGCTACTAGTGGGCCTGCAGCACTGATTGTGTCACCCATGCAAGTAGCCCTGTAAACATGTCTCAGGCCTGTCACTGCAGAGCCTATGTGTGTAGTTTTACTGCCGTTTAGACTTGCCATTTAAAACACTTTGCCAAGCTTTAAGCCCCCCTTTAATTAAACATAAGTCAACCCTACGGTAGACCCTAGGTACCCCATAGGGCAGGGTGCTGTGTAAGTGAAAGCTAGGACATGTACTTTTAAGTTTTGCATGTCCCAGTAGTGAAAAGCCCCTAAATTCGTTTTTGAATACTGTGAGGCCTACTCCTGTCATAGGTTACCGTTGGGAGTTACTTAATACACTTTTAAGCTGTAATTCCTGATCAGAAAGGAGTAGCTGTGTCATGTGTTATATCTTTGGAATGGTAATTATAAATCGTCTTTACTGGTAACATTGGATTTAATAGCTCTGTGTGCCTGCAGCCTGTCTCCAAACACATCTGGGGTGGGTTACAGCTACACTTTGGGCATTTCCTCTAGACAGCCACAAACACATGAAGGTTAGGTGAATACTCATCTGCATTCTGATGGCTCTTCCTGGGCAGGAAGGGCTGACACTTACACCTGAATAGGCAGTGCCCTGTCCCCACACAAAGAGCTGATTACCCCCTACTGATAGTCTGGAGCCAGGGCTGGGATGAAATGGCTTCTGTGCACTTCAGAAACCCTTCTTTGAAGTCACCCCCACTTAAAAAGGCACAACTGGGTATAAGTACTGGGGCTCTGACCCCACCAAATCAGACACTTCTGGACCTGTAACTGAACTCTGTCAGAAGAACTGGTGTGCTGCATCAAGGACTGACACTCTGCTGGACTGTTGATCTGGAAGACCAGCTTTTCTGCTGTGCTGCCCTGCTGTTTGCTGCTCTCTGACCCTGCTGAGGGAGAGCTGGACTCTGCCTTGCAACTGAAGTGATCTCCGAGGGCTTGTTGGATTGCCTCTTGTTGCTTGAGACTCAGGGCTATCAAAGTCTCTACACCTGCTCCTGTGCCTGGTTCACTGGAAGTGGACCCAGATACTTTCACCAGGGAAATCAACGCATCTCCAGTCTGCATGTAGCAGAACCGGAGCATCAACCCTTTTGCGGGAGTAGGTTTGGCACATCACTCTCAGAACCAAAGCACTGCCTTGAGAGCCTGCTGCATCGGAACCGTGCATCGCCGCGGCTGCAGTGTGGAGAGATCGACACAGCCTCTAGACTGCATAGAGAAACCTGGTGCATCGCACTTCGGAACCAATGCATCTTCATTGCCGCTTCATCCTCGGTACCGATGCATCATCATCACTTCGTGGAAAATCTCAAGGCATCAGCCGACTGTGGGCTCAACATCGACGCATTGCTCATCTGCACCCTGCATCTCGCTGTTGTGTCCAGGATCAAGGTATTCTGTTCCCCGGGCCTGGGTGGCTCCTGTATACATCCAGCTTTTCCTGGTGGTCCGCTTGAACTGTTGACTTTGCCCCAGTCCAGCATGGCCAGATAAGCCCCAGAGGTGCTTATTGCTTCTAAGCCCTAGAAACACTTATTCTATAAAAATTCATAACTCAACGTCTATTTATTGTTTTTTTTTTGTTTTGGTCTTAATTTATTTATAAAATTATTGTCTATGTTTTTTAACCAGTGTGGAGTCTTTTTTGTGGTGTTTTCATTGTGTTACTGCGTGTTGTGTTGCACAAATACTTTACACATTGCCCCTTTAGATAAGCCTTACTGCTCTGTGCCAAGCTACCACAGGATGAGCACAGGTTATCTTATAGTGTGTATCTAGCTTACCCTGACTAGAGTGGTGGTCCCTACTTGGACAGGGTACATACTTCTGCCAACTAGAGACACCATTTCTAACACTAAGAAACTGAAATGACCTAGATGTCACTGGTAGAAAACAATACTGTGTCTTGTCCGAGGCATAAAGTGCTCAATTCCTGAGCCTCACTATAGACAGTAACCTTAACCTGCATGCCTTTGTTCGTGCCATAGCCAGAGGTGCCCATTTTCACTCTTCTGTTGGGTTGAAGAACTACTTAATTGGTGGCTCTCTCGGCACATCTCATAATTACCGCTGCAAAAACCGCCAGAGAGAACAAACAGGAACAGCAATAGAACGGTAAAAAAGAATAACCAATGGTTGATTTTTGCTTTTATACTGGGAGAGCCTAGCCAAGAAAGCAGTCACACATCCTGAGACGTATGCACCAAAATTACTAGATGGGCTAGGAAGATCAGGTGACCAAAAGGGCTAATAGTACATGTGACTCAACAGGTGGTAAACGATTTTAAAAGAAATTTTCACTAGTTGGCAGTCTTAGTGGGTAAAAAACTAAAGAGTCAGACCAGTGTGTCCATGTTCACAGGTTTAGCTGCTCTGAAGGATGGTGTGATGGAGGCCCACAGGTTAGATTCCAAAACGATGACATGTCGATTGAGGAATGAAATGGCTAATCAGTCATATTTACCCACATATTATCTAACAGATATTTGAATTTGGTGTCTCACTATTTCTTCAGCCTGTGAAATGCTGCACTGGAGCAATTTTAAACCAATCTTGCAGTGTTTTTAAGGCAGAATTTAGGAGAACTGAATTTAATACATCACAAGGGTATCACGTACATGCGAATGAAAGCTACAGCTACTGCACAGTGGAGTTTCTGACGTCATAATGCAACTGACTACATTTGAGGTCGTTCATCATACTATAGAGACCAATCCTTCATTCTGGATAAGTCTAGCAGCATTAATTGATGAAATATTTTATGTTCAAATTAAGAAGAAGCATTTCTAAAAAAAAATGTCCTTTGTAAATCACTCAGGCAACGCGAGAACAGACACCTAATGTTAGTATGTAATGGTGCATGATTACTAAACTGGAGTACATATAATTCTGTGAAGTACTCACAGAAAGTATTTGTGTTTGCCTTGCTGTGTTTTATTTACAGCATAGCAGTGCCGGTAAAAGAAACATTCGGCACCCGGAGAAGCCATTTTACATTGTCCATATTGAGGAGATGGCTATAGATTATGACTTTCAACAGCAGGTGCTTTAGAACATACCGCTGAGTCCAGGTTAATGTTGATGGAGAAAATGCCTTTAAACATTACCTCACATACAAGCACATCACCTACTACAGTCAGAGCCAGTCATGGTTATTTTCCTACGACCAACATGACAACTTGACACGGTTTTTCTCATTGATGGGTCTGGTGGCCAAATGTTGGTTGAGAAAACCAGAGGTGGAAGTCCGGGTTCCCCTTAGCCACATTGCATAATGATGGTGAAAGTGCTCATGTTCCGGCGGCTCGCATCCATGTCTATGTAGCGTGGCCAGGATAGATTAAGTTAGGACCCCACTATGGTTTGTTGTGTGTTCTGTAACCTCCACTCGAGTTTAGCTCTGTCAGATTACACACACAGCTCACTGAGGACTTTTGAGTCCTAGTGGCATGGACCGTGCGTGGGCAGTGTCAAAGATTGTCCAGAAATGCACATAATCCCATTTCAGACAGTACATTTTGGGTTTTCCGGTGAAAGAAACCACATTAGTGATGTGTGTTTTTCAGGATCAGTGACACAGCAAAACTGCATAAAGGCACAGCAATTGTATGTTATTTTACAACCAATCATAAAAACGGTCTGAGCTGCCAACTTTGGAACTGGGGATCCAGCTTTTAATCCTGGCCTCTGCTCAACAGCTTGTGATTCGGGTAAATCATTTAATCTCCCCATGGCAAAAAAAAAGTCTAACTCATTGAGGCATCTCCATGTGAATGAGGCATATAAGTACAAATTCCATGTCCCTACCTCACGCAGGGAAAAACCAGCTGGAGGCAGAGCTTGCTACCAGAAAATATTAATTGTAGTGTTAAATGGGTTTAAACCAGTGCTTAATTTGAGCCGGTGGTTTCCGGTGCTCAGCACCAGCACTTAATCATTAACACCCGATCTTTTCATGAACACCGGTTAAGGACATATTCATTTATGGCAGGCACAGGGAGATTAAGTGATTTGTCCAGAATCAAAGGATGTTGAGCCGACGCCGAGACTTGAACCTGGTTCCCCACCTCCGAACTCAGAAGAACATTACATCCTCTCCCCACTTTCATGGTTAGTAGTTGGTTCTGTTTTAGGCGGCACTAACAGGAGAAATGGGCTGGTGTAAGCTTCCTCCTGACAAGAACCGCAACACGTATTTTATCTTTTACAAATTAACCACTGGTTTATACAAAATATATTCCTTGTGGCCAGGTCGGGCAACAAAACGTCCAGGGACTCTCCTGCGATGGTTATTTGAAGCAGTCTGTTCTAAAAACATGTAATCATGCTCTGGGATACATTTGCAAGGTATTTTGCATACGTACGCCAGCCACAGGAGGAAGGCAGTTTTGCATTTGAGGACAGCAAAAAGCATAACAAACCAGAAGCAGAAACCGAGGAAGTTGATGGAACAGAGCGTCGCCAAGTATGGAAAATCAGCACTTGCAACCGCAACGAAATTAATGCCATTCACTAACTAAAAAATGGAAATGCAATTCAGCAATTAATATTTTGGAATATGTCACGCCAGTAATTCAATAACTGAAGAAGTCATCTGTCTCAGATGTGGCTTGGGGATTTTCCAAGATGCATTGTTAATATGCAGTGTTTTTTAATTATTCGCAGATCAAACACTGGAATGGGCAGGAACAAAAGTTTTGGAATTATTTACAGTGCTCTCTAATGTTCCCATCAACTGCGAAGGGCTGGCTTAAGAATAATGAGCAACGCTGATGTCCCTAATAAACTGGTTAAAGCAAAGAGCCCACCGCTGTTATGGTAATGAATTACCAAGGAAAAGGCACAGGAGGCAGGCAAAGGGGAGGAATGGCATAAGAATACAGCTTAGGTGCAGGCAAGAAAGCAGGCCAAGTAGGCCCCGTGAAGCAAACACAAGGAGATGATGGACGGAGCGCTGAAACTTTTCAGACACTCACCCCCAGTCACAGATCTGGGTTGAATCCATCATCATTCTTTAGCTCACTTCGACACCTCAGTTCAAATTCAGACACTCACCCCTAGTCACAGATCTGGGTTGAATCCATCATCATTCTTTAGCTCACTTCGCCACGCCAGTTCAGAACTCACAAATTACCAAGGAAAAGGCACAGGAGGCAGGCAAAGGCAAGGAATGGCATAAGAATACAGCATAGGTGCTGGCAAGAAAGCAGGCCAAGTAGGCCCCGTGGCCTTTATTTGCTGGCAGTGTTAGTGTATCCATCCAGTTATGTGGAAAAGAAAACACAAAATACCTGAGGTTCATAATAAAGATACCTACATTTTTGTCTGAGTTTGGCCACCGAAGATGCCAACTTGACTGAAATCAGTCTGGGGTTGCTTTTGTTTCTGTTCATGTGAGATGTGGCCTGGCAGTATGTGCCAGACTGATCTAGTTCTGCAGGACCGGGGATGATTTGCATAAGGTTGGTCTTCGTCTGTAGTGGCACATTGGAGCAAAATGATGAACTGGAAAGTGACAAAAGTAATTATTTGTGATAAGATTGATTTAAGCATTTTCTGAAGGCCACCTCCTCTCATCTGACCAACTGGCTGTGGTTCATGACCTCCCACCAGGCAGTTCCTTTTACACAGACAGCTCAGCCATACCTGTCACACACTTTGGGACATCTTGGAGGGGGAAACCGTTATGCATCCTCTTCTGCAGGCTATTCTCACCATGGGTGACGGCCGTCACCTGATCACCTGGGTCTATAAAGCCACCCGTGAACTGGCGAACACCTTCCTCACCACACTGCTCCACAAATGGAAATATGACCATGGAAGGGTGCTGCATGACAGGGAATGGGAACGGGCAGTTTAATTTGGCTGGTCGCCCGCAATTCCTGTTTCAAGAATATACAATTCTTTCTACTACATAGGGCATATTTAACCCTGTCCCAACTAAACCTGTCCTGAGACACATGTCGGATGCCCATGTTGCTGAGCCCCTGACGCGGACCTCATGCATATGTCATGGTCCTGTCCTGCCCTACAGAGCAATTGGCACTCAGTCCACACCACCCTGCGCGAGGTCAGAAAGTTTCCGGATATTTACACATGGGAAGCATGCTCCCTATGCATCTTTAAGCATAAGAAACAACATAAATTACACACTTGCTTCACGGCCCTAACACTCCTTCTTGCTGAACACGTGCTCACACTCCACTGGTGCTCACCTACAGCCCTTCCGGTGGCTGCATGGCATAATGCGGTACGCAAATGGGGTGCAGCGCAGGAAGATGCACTCCGCTATGAGGAGGTGCGTCGACTGCGCAAACAACCTATCTCCCCCCAATTGCCGCCCTACTCATGCATTTCCAATAGGAGTTCAGAAACATCGTTCTTCCCCCATGATCACACCATGCGCTTCCCATGTACGCCATAAATGCTGCTCCGATTGGGGGCCCCTATGTCAACACTCGCCCGTGGTCTCCACTCACCCATCTTCACACGGTACACACAGCGCCCATACACCTGTCCACCCGCCCCCTGCCACTATTTCTGCCTCGTTCTTCACACTCTGCCACCATCACCAAGCCCACCCACCTGCTTCTCGCCCCAGTTTCTAAGTTTCCCCCCAGTTTGCATCATTGTGACAATTTACAACTGCTTAATTTCAATGTAAAATGAGGACTCTTCAAACCTCTGCTCTTCACATGCCCTATGCTGGCGTTGTTCTGTATGATCAGACTGTATTTACTGTCCAGCGTCATCATCACTTGCCAACTATTGTCACATGCTAATGCTGATTATATTGTAAAACCCAATGAAAATATATATTTTTTAAATAAAGTGATTCAAGCAACCTATTGGTATTCACTCTATAATGCTAGCCCCAGTCATATATTATCTGTTTTCTAAATTGAACAGTAATCAGTAGATATTTATGAAGCATGGTTATTTTTGTCCTCGCTATCGGTTATTTCTGGAAAATTAGAATCTATGCTGTGTTTCTACACATTATGGGCAACAGAATTAATTTAAGTATGACTTGCATTAAGCGGATTCTAATATTTATTGTGACAAATGACTAACTGCTTACTTTCTACAGCCCACATTATTCTTCATGTCTACAAACATGCTATCTTTCATATGAACAATCAAGACAACATGGATGCAAGCAGTTTTTGGAAAGGGTGATGGTGCGAGCATGTAACATAAGGAACAAAATATTCACTGCACTACCTTAAATGGGTATTGAAAATCACCTTAGAGTTCCATGAGCTTCTAAAGGAACTCAGCCATTGGCCTCATTCCCCTATGAGGTTAAGGAACACCTCAAAACTTGCAAATCTCCTTGTGATGTACGGATGGGGTTACTTTATCATATATATCTAAAGTCACATATTGAGAGAGCAGTGTATATCCTACACATGAAAGATATGATAGGATAACTTGTGATATTCATGTCATATACTTTTCATGACAAATATGGACAACACTTATTCTCTGAGAAGGGCCTGTCATGCACATGATTCGGGCTCCCTTTTCATGGCAGACCAACACTTTTTATACGACCCTCCAGGGACTTGCTCTTTCTTGGCCCAATTCACAAAGCTTTTTCTGTTAGCAGTGGTGTCTTACTCTTGTCTTATGTGTGACATACTCTTCAATTTCAAGGAGTATACACATGTAAGAAAAGAAATCTGCAAACTTAATGCTAAGTTGCCCTGAATTCTAAAATGGACCCATGTCTGTCTGCCCTGGTTTTCTACTTGCATAACTTTATTCAGCCCCAACTGCATGTAGTTCATGGTACAAGGTTGGCAAAGAAACACTTCATGGCCAGGCAATTTTTCAAGCAATGGTCACTCCAACCACCTGCTACAGTTTTTTTTATTTAGAAGGACTCCCAACTGGACACCCATACCTCATCCCAATCGTTAACATGACGTCTCATAATTGCACAGGCATGTGTTAACTCAAGCATAGCTATTGCATTCTTCTGTGCTATGCTTGTGATTATGACTTCAAATGTTGAGAATGTCTTGGAAGTAGAATCTTTTAGTAAAGGGTCTTCCCCTGGGTCAACCAATATCTGAGGCTCTTCTGTCCAACACATGTCCTTACTCGAACTTTACGCTTGTCTTTTCCTTTAATCTTACTACATAACACTTTGGACTGATGCACGATTCTTTCCCTCTCCCAGCACCCTTCTCATTCTGTTGCCTACATAAAAGGAGCTTCATTCCTAGGAAGTCTTGCCTGCAAGCTTCATTCACAAAGAGTGAAGATAAGGAATCCAAAAATCTGCTCCAACAGCTTAGTGATTCATTCACTTTGGGGCCTGTGGTTATATCTAGACGCCGACATACCACCTTCATCTTCTGTGGTTACACTGTTGGAAAAAAAATATAGTGTCCATTTTGTATTGGTACATCCAAATTGTAAGAGGAATGCGATAATGTAAATTGTGTTCTATTATACATATGGTACATTTACATGTGCAAATAATTGCGCATGCAACAGACACCTAACATTATCAAGGGTACATAATTTCAAAATGTGACCAAAGATTGGTGCTAACGCAGAGGTGATCATTCAGATCTGACCTGCATGTTTACATCTTGCACTAAGCGGCATATTTACGAATGTGTCGCTCTTGCTCCATATAATGTGGTGCAAGAGCGACACAACTCAAAAAAGAGATTTATGAAGCCAAGCAAGGCCACCTTACATGGCTCTGCGTGGCTTCATAAATCTTGAGTAATGTAATGCAGCGCAAATCGCTGTGTTGCATTACATCTGCGTCAGTGAGGTGTTTCCATGGAGTTTGATGCATTCCCAGATTTACAAGAACAGGTAAGCTATGGAATGCGCAAAAAGATATGCCTCCCAGGAAAGGGGTAACGAGGAGAAATATCTTTATTTCTCCTCTTTCTATAGAAAGAAGAAAAAGCCTCTCAGGATTTGTTTTGTGCAGGAAGGCACCCTTCATGCACAAAAACAATCCTGCATTCAATGCAGGCACCCTTGCACGATGATACAAGGGTGCCTGCGTTGGCTCTAGGAAGCCCACTATGCACCAGCACAGGTGAAAGGACAGGAATGCGTTGTATTCTTTAAATACGGCACATTCCTGCCCTTTCCCTGTCACGCAGTGCAGCAACGTGACTTGCTGCACGACTTTTCTGTAAATATGCCCCTCTATTACTAAAAGGTGTATTCCATAAATTCCGGTGATGTGGCACGTTGCACAAAGAATATATGTGAAATACAAAGAATTCTCCATGGTATTCATATCAGAAAGGCATCTTTCTCTACTGAGGGTTACACAGAGATGCCACTGATAACTCCAGTGTTGCTTAAGGTGACCAAAGTGAAACACTCTTCCTGAATAAATTAATACAGAATTTTGTGGTGAATTTGGGACCTTGATCTATTACACTTCTCTCATCTTAAGCACACGTGCTAGCCTCTCCTCTCTAGTTGGCACGTGGCAAAGTGACAAATGGTGGGGATATGCATGACATAATTACCTAATCTTGCCTGGTTTTCTCTGTTTCCCCCCATTACAACTCTCACATCACTGAAGGCAGAAGGTGCACCATGTCTGCTCAGAAGAAGTTCTGGAAGTTAAGCCACCTCCACCACATTCAGCGTTGTGCGGAACAGAAGCTGCTGGACGGCACTTGTCTCACTTTTCAGAGACATGGGCGAGAAGTGATCTGAAAAGGAGGACTCTGCCGCGACCATAAATAGCTTAAAACTAGTGGAAGATGACTTTTTTCAAGACTGTGGTCAAGAAGTGATCTTAAAATGAAGGACTCTGCCACCACCACGAATAACTTAAAACTAGTGGAAGATGACTTTTCATAGACCGTGATCGAGAAGTGATCTGAAAATGGAGGACTCTACCATGACCACGAATAACTTAAAACTAGTGGAAGATGACTTTTCATAAACCGTGGTCGAGAAGTGATCTGAATATGGAGGACTCTACCATGACCACGAATAACTTAAAACTAGTGGAAGATGACTTTTCATAAACCGTGGTCCAGAAGTGATCTGAAAATGGAGGACACTACCATGACCACAAATAACTTAAAACTAGTGGAAGATGACTTTTCATAGACCGTGGTCGAGAAGTGATCTGAAAATGGAGGACTCTACCACGAATAACTTAAATCTAGTGGAAGGTGACTAGAATGGTCATTGCTTCTCTAAGAACAAAATCAAGATTCCTGGCATGGTTGTTTGAATTTAATTCCTTTGCCAAGGAGTAACATAACACCTCATTAGTGAATCAGATAAACGAATAAAACAGCATAAAACGTGTGATGCACTTGTTGCTGTCCTTTCTGGCATAGATAAAAGATTGGTTTTCATGATTTATTTAAGTCGCACGCACAGTCGAACACCGTTGCAGATGAGTCGCACGATGAAAACGTATATTTAAGGAGATATTAATGCATAATTTCAATGCTTTTTGAAAGTGATGAAAGCGCTGGCGTTATGAACAATGGGGCACAATAGTATATATCTGCAAGATTAAGGGTACTGAAGTCACCGCAGAGGTTTGTGGCCTGTCAGAACCCTCCATTGTGATTGTGCTATGTAATGTGACAAATCTGAACATTTGGGTATAGTTGGTGGAACCACTGAGCTACGTCATTACATTATTTTTGCAACTGTGCACTAATTGGGCAAACTAAACTAAAAGGGAGGTAAGGTAAGGCAGTGACACTGGCACACTCACACACTGCAAATCCGAAGATCCAATTTGAGGAAAATCTTACTTCTGATCCAATGACCTATCATCTCCTCGTCCATGACACACCGTAATCAATGGCAATATATGCTTAAATCAGAAGAGTGAGCGATTCTTCCTAAGATTTTTAACAGTCTCTTAGAGCTTCTGTGCTCACCGTTGAAAGAAAGGTGAGGTGCCGCATGTCTCCGACCGTTCATAGACACTGATTCTGTGTAAGAATTCAGAGGCAGGATCCATCACTCCGGACGCTTGGTGTTTGCTGATTACTTTCCTCGGAAAATGGCCAAGGCGCCAAAGGCATCTGAGCTGAAGTAATAGATCTCAAATTGCAAAAAGATGACCTGCAGGTGTGCTGAACAGGGAGCTCCAAGAACCTGACAAATCCCCCCAGCCACATCGCTGCTGTAACGAAGGTTTTAGCAGTGCCGTCCAACGGTACAATGTCACATCTCTAGAGGATGCACCAGGCGCGCAACATCATCCATCTCTGTGAGCCCTGACTCTTTCAAATAAAGATATCATGGAATGGATGGTTGTGGTAAAATGTGTGATGGATTTTCTCTTGGTTTTCATTTTATTTCATTTGAAGACACCAAGTTTTGATGTAGTAAGGAGTAACACAGCTGGACAGCTGGCACGGAGAATGAGTAAGAATCAACAAAAGCAAGTTCTTGAAACGTTACATCATCCAAGTTCATTTTATAAGAGCTCCAGGATTACTTTGAATCTGCATTTCCCAAGTCTCTACCTATTTTACTGAAAACTCCAATTTTCTGATATCCAAATTGACACCTTCAAACCACTTGCCATTTTAAACCTTAAAGAAGATGGAAGAACGTGAGCCAGCTATAAGACAGTCAACACCGCAATTTGCGAGGTTACGTAGGAATGGTCATAGACTTCTTTTTTTAAAAACCCTACTTGGTTTGTTGGAGAAGGCCCATCCAAGGATTGTAACATAATCTTTTGGTAAATGTTGGCAATTCTTAAAATTTGCTAACTTTTTATCCTATCACTTGCGTTTGGGGGATGTGCACTTGACATGCGGAAGATGCCCTGGAGCTGTATCATGATGGCTCTGCACAGAGTTGGGCACCTGTGTTTTTTAGTGTAAGGTGTCTAAAGTTCAGACATATTACGTGCAATTTCTGCAGGTTAATGCATGAACTTTAAACAGAACAAATCAGAAACAGTAAACAGAGATTGCCTCCCTATGGTTCAGACTTGTGCTGTCTACAATTCATACAATAACTTGGAGAAATTCAGAGTTATATGTTTGAACTTTAGACACCTCACAACCTCACACTCACAACAACAGGCCCAGACTCTGCACAGAGCCACCATGAAACCCCCCTCTCCCCCCCCAGGAGAAATGTGTTTAATGGTAGAAGAAAACAACAGTAATCGGTACTTTGAACTACTCTAAAATTGCTCCATTATACTAGTAGTGGACATGTCGATCTACCAAATAGCAATATTAAGTCAGGTTTTTAAGATATTTACAATAAATATGTATGAGGCAGATATGTACAAAATGAATTTCTGTACGGATTATTTGGTCTTTCTGAAAACCCAACTGGACTGTACTATTCAGAGGGGGGAGATGAACCCCTTCACTCCCCACCCCAACTTTGAAGCTCTTTTACAGCTAGAAAGTCACCCAACTGAAGCACTTGCCAAAGTGGAGAGTGTCTTGCCACTAGATTGACAAGACTGTTTGAAGAGTGTGGACCTCTACACAGTAGTACATGTCATGAATGTACAGGTGATAAGGCCAGGCCTTTGTAAAAGTTTTGAAAGTAGGGACTCAGATTTGAAAGCTCCTGCACGACCAGAGACCAGCATACATCAACCACCGCCTGAGCTTCCACCAACCCGCCAGACACTTGCGCTCCGCCACCCTGGCCCTCGCACCCCCCCCCCGCATTCACCGAAGCCACAGCAGAGGTTGGTCCTTCTCGTACCTCGCTGCCAAGGCCTGGAACAACCTACCCCTCCACCTACAAACTTCACCCTCCTTGGCGGATTTCAGAAGAAGACTCAAGACCAGGCTCTTTGACTGAGACCAGCGAAACCTCAGTGCCCATATCGTCTCAAGGGTGAAGAGCAGCACTTTATAAATGACTGATTGATTCATTGAAACATGACCATTCAACTAAAATAATGCTGAACGAAATATTGCTGAATCTGGCACGCAAAATGTCATATCAATAAATAATCTTTAATGGAGTGAACTTTTGAGAATTCTGCATGTGGATTTCAATTTGTGGAAAGCATGATATTTGAGACGTCTTTTTATGTGGTTCAAACATCTCATTGAACCATTGTGACTACTTGACAGACAATGAAGTGTGGTGAGGCAGACATGACAATTCTCTAATCAGCGCAACAGTATGCTAAATGAGATGGTAATAAAGCAGGTTTTTATGCACCACCACGATAAAAACAAATCTTCTAACTGCAGTTTTAGTTGACATGTTGTGATTCAAATTTCTTAATATTAAATCTTTAGTTAGTGGCATGTTTATTTGCTCTTAATTTCTCCTTTGATGTTGATTAATTATGGCCATGTGCATCTTTAAAAAAAAGTCAAAAATTAGCAGCAAAAGAGAAAACATAATGTAGTCACAAAAGGAAACACTTCCAAATTAAATCCCACTTTTTAGGTCGAGTATACTAGACAGCGCATGTCCTCTTTGTTGAGAGGTATATTGTAGCTTACCAAGTACATAGAGCGGCTTAGAGCCCGCTCATTGCCTACCATTGGTTGGCTTCCCTGTCGCTCTCATTTTACTGCTTCTTATTCGTGTCTTAGTTTGTCAATCTTGTGGTTGTCCCTCCCTGTGGAGCACTGCCTCTTTACCATTGCTTTGACTGGCCAGCATGTCCGATTCCGCTGCTTGCTTTTCAGGCATCACTTTTTTCTTTTCTGGGGCCAATTCACAGTCACATGAGTAAAGAAAGCTACAGGGTTCCTACTTTGCATACTCCAAAATGCCTTTTCGAATATGCCCTTTAGTACCTTTCTTGCATTTTTCAATCATTTATGTAACACTAACCCACTGTATGACCCTAAGCGTAGACTCATAAAGGAGCGCTACCACCTAGCACAGTTTTGTTTCACATACCCTGGTTCCAACATGTGCACCACATTCTTAAATGGAGTCAGTATCATTTTCCAGCTAATGTCCAGCCGCGGTCTGTGCAGGTAATAGCGGTGGGGGTGCGTGGGGGGGGGGGGTGGGGGAATTTCGAGGGACGATGCAGAGGGAAAATGAATTATTTATTTAATTTTCTCTCGGCATCGTCCCTCGAAATCCCCCCCCCCCACCCGCTGCTAATGTCACAGATTCAAGAAGGTCACGTGTGCCTTCCCTTCGAAATTCTGGGATACTGACAACTATATGCCAACTTGTAGTGGCAATACATTAAATCATAAATGTATATTGTGTAACTAACAGCAGGAATTGATAAACGGGGATACGCAATTATGGTTCCCAGAATGTCGTTAATGGTCCATAATTTATCCAAATGACAGAACCATCTTGTCTGTTCATCTGATGTTGCCTTATTAGCCAGGGGCACATATATTGTTTATAAGGACCCCCCCCAGAGTCTAGCAGACACCCGAATGAGCATGGGACAAAGATCACAAACATTTGACAATCTGGTGTATTGCCTTCAGTTACTGTTTAACCACACCATAAACAAGATGCAATATAAAATGTGTCATAAATGCAAAATTACATCTACCAAATGCAACATGACATTCGTAGTGCTGTGCTTTCGATGCATACATATCTATTTTGAATGCATAAAAATAAGAATTATAATCGTTTTTCAAGTGTCTGTCGATATGATACTCCTGTGGATCTAATCAGTCATATGAGCGCAGTCTGTGGACTGTGTCCTCAATATACAACTAATTTGTAATTGGTAAGTAGCACATTATAGTTGTCTGCAACTGGTGCACCAGGCAACATTAACTCTGAGTGTTACAGAATTCACAAACAGTCTTGTCACGTTATTTTTGCAAGTTACTGTGTATGGAACTTTTCAAAAATATTTAAAACCTACAAAAAACGACCATTATCCACAAATCATTTCCCTGGCTACTTTTTTTATTTTTAATTTAACAGTTGGCAGTTTACATATTTGTCCTCGCTACAATTACTCCTGACAATCTTTCACACTCGCTGTTTTCCCAAGTCGTAAATATAGTTTGCAGTCGAAATCTCTCAAATCCTCAATCTGTGAATTAGAATTTGGGATTTCCTACTGCAAATTCAGCTTTTTGCACAACTGAGTGTGAAAAGCTCTGTCATTCGAGGCCTGTGTCATGAACGTGTGCAAATCTGTTTTCAAGACATTGCATTTTTTTAAATTTGAGGCACTGCACTTTCTAAAGCGCTTATGTTTAACTTGGAAATTCTGTGATATAGTATATGAGCAGTGACAGCACAGCTCGGAAAAAGCGAGCAGTGGTTGCCTTTCTCTGTTTCCAAGCTGTGCTATCTACAGTTAATACACTAACTCACTACTCCCTGTTTTTGAGCTGTGTTGTTGATGCGCAAACTCAGAGGATTCCCAGGTGCAAGGGAGTAGCCAGAAAATGAAAATACCCCCCATTTGAAACCAAAGCTCTGATGGTACCAAGCAAGCAAAGCAAGTGAGCCTCAACCTCTTATGAAGAGCCCCCTTTTCTCCTCCATCCAAGCATCTATCCATTCATCCGTTCACCCTTTCATCTACCCATTGATATCCACCATTTCACCTTTACATTCTGTCATCCATCATTCAGTCTTTAACCATTCCATTCATCTATTGACCATTTAAACCATCTATTCATGCACACATCCATCATCCATGCATGCATGCATCCATCCATCCATTTACCCATGCATCCTTCATTTGATTTAGCCATCCATCCATAAAGTATTTCAGCCTGCAATTAATTATGAGCTTGTATCTGCCAAGTTGCAGATGAAATAGGCCCATAAAAGCCCCATCCCCCGCAGTAGCTGCTAAAGCGGGAGGTTCACGACGCCCCTGCCCAGGTGTGTGCACTTTAGACAATGCAATATCTTGAAAAATAGGCACACAGCTTTTGTGCGCCCGTCCATGATACTGTCCCTGGTTCAAAGTAGTTTCAAGACAAAAAGGGCTGGTCGAGAGAGGTGACTGCAGCCTAAAAAGGAATGCAAGTGTGGTGAGCAAACACCACAGCAGGATCCAATCTCTCCTTAACAGGCCTTCAAGGTGGTATTTTCCACATCACCGATGAACTCTCTGTTGACACATTGCTTCCCAAGCATGTCTATGCACACAGGCCTTCCCTGGCTAACCCCTCACCTTCAGAATTTCCATAGCCATAGTGGCACCAATTCTGGTCTGCTTCCTGCAAACTCTGTGTAGAACCTCCCCTCATGTTTCCTCTTTTATTTCCCTTGTCCCTAATATGTTAACATTTTGTCAGAATAAATCTAGTGTATTTTGGTGTTTATAACAATTACTGAGGGAATACCTGTGCTTAAGTGCACACATCTATCACAGAGCCATTTATTAGCCTTCTCTATTTTTTTATCACGTTATTTGTTTTGTTTTTATCCATTCAAATATTTAATCATAACAACGAGCATAAGAGCTTTTCAGGCCCCATAAAAAGCGGACACTAACAAAGTTTCTGCTACTTAGGGATATAAAATGGTGAAAAAATGTATTGTCGATGTATGTGAATTCATGCAAATGTGCCAATGAGTTCTCAGTTCAGTTTCTCAGTTCAATAAAGACTTTATTCGGTCTTTTAAAACCATAAAAGTATACAAATTATTAACCATACTTTCAATAAAACAGATATATACTTTCATAAAAATAAATATATACAATTTAAAATCAATTTCTAAAACTCACAAATTAATTTTAATCTCCTCAAGGTGGTGTATTTCTATCCACGTGGCTTCTACCTTTTGTAGCTACTCTTCTCATACATTTTAACACCTAATCATCTCATTTCTCAATGCATTTAAGGGCCTCTTTAACTTTTTTATATATTTTCCCATGGCACAGGCTATGTCTAGGTTAATCATTTCCACTAAAAGATTTACTGCTTGCATCCTGTTTTTAATATCATACTTTTTAAAAATCGGACATAAAAAAACTCTTCGGATTTCTAAAAATTTATGACAATCTAATAAAATATGTATAATATAACATGTTGTTCCTAAGGTGCAAGTGCATTTTCCTTTATTATTTATCATGGAGCTTTTACCCCTTTGTTCACACGACATGGGTTTACTCCAATTCTTAGCCTTAACACCTCTCTCCTTAACGAGCAGCTAGGTAGCCTGTCAATATAGGGAAGTGTAATTCCTTTTGCCACGCTGTAGCCACATGGAGAACTGAGCTTTTCCTCAAGAGGTAATCTTGGTCCTGTACTCTAGATATTTCTTTTCCCAGGATCCTTAGTTCCCTCTTGTCTATCTTGAGTTGAAGGGACTGGGGGCACAGCTTAAGCTTTAACATAGTACATGCTTTCTTTACAGTGTCTCTGGTCTCTTTTGCCCAATTTAGCTCACTGTTTACAATTTCATTCCTACACCATTGTGAGATTTTGTGTTCATCACCCGAACCCAAACGTTGCCAAAAGCGTAGTAGTGCCATACAAGCAGTTATACCCCATGAGGTGATTCCTAGTTCTAGCCTCACTGCCTGAACCATTGACGATTTAGGCAGAGAGAATGGATTTTTCAAGCTATTTCCCTCCTCCAAGTCCCACCGATTTTTACCACTCAAGTAAAGAACCTCTGCGCCATACAAAAATTGAGGTGGAACCATCGCAGAGTAGGCTTTTAGGACCGGTCTGTCAGACATTTCCCCATACACACTATTAAATCTTTTTAAGCCCTTCACTGAGGTCGCTGTCCTCAGTTTTAGTGCGCCGAGATGGGTATGCCATTGCAAGCTTCTCTCAAACCACATCCCCAGGTATCTATATTCTGTTACTTTTTCCAGCTTATCGGTCCCCAAATACCAAGAAAACCCTATTTTCCTTCTACCGAAACATAAGATCTTAGTCTTCTCCATGTTAACCACTAGTCTTTTGGCCTGGCAATATTCTTTAAACGTGTTTAATTTGCTCTGTAAACCAATTTCCGTCTGGTCCATAATTACCAGGTCGTCCGCGTAGAGTAAACACGAAATTTGTTTCCCACCTTGTTTCGGGCTTGCTCCTCTTGCATTTTTTAAAATTAGGGGCAGGTCCGCGATAAACAAGGAAAAGAGCAGGGGGGCCAGTACGCACCCCTGCCTTAGCCCATTACCAATTTGGATTTTCTGTGATAAACTCCCCTCTACATCCAAAATTATCTGGGCCCAATTTTCCGTATGCAGGGCTTGAATCAAGCTCAGTAAATCCCCCGGGATATTGTACCCTATCAAGGTCAACCACAGCTGCTCCCTGTCCACCAGGTCAAATGCTGCGCGGAAGTCCACGAAGCAGCAAAACAGGCTACCCTTCTGCTCGAGCGCCTTCCGCGCAATTGCCCAGAGGGCGAAGCAATGGTCCACTGTTGAGTGTCCCTCTTTAAACCCTCCCTGTTCTGGGGGCACAATCTGTTTTTCTTCCACCCAGTCTTTAAGTAATCCCAAGGTTACTTTAGCAAATACTTTTTCACCTATGTCTAGTAGATTTATTAGTCTATAGTTTTTTGGGGCATTTACGTCGCCTTTTTTGTGGATTGGTCTAACAATAGCTCCTTTCCAATTATCTGGCACAATTCCTGTCTCCAGAATCCCCTGGAACATATTCGCAAGGAACTCTGACCACCATTCTGGCTTGTTTTTTATAATAACTGCCGGCAAATTATCTGGACCAGCTGCATGGGTCAAGTTTAATCTAGAAATTATCTTCCTAATGTGGCTAGGGGTGTTTCTGCTACTTAGGGATATAAAATGGTGAAAAAATGTATTGTCGATGTATGTGAATTCATGCAAATGTTCCAATGAGTTAAATCGTGCAACGGTGTAGCACGTAAATCGATTGGTTGCACTCCAGGTATATCTCTTTGCATTGAGATCGCCGAGGCTTCCACTATTCCATAATGTGATAACAATCCCTTAATACAAACGTTTTATTCCAGAGCTCCCAAATAGGCACCGAAGTGCACAGCATGTCCGTCAAAAGCGCGCGCTCACCGTAGAAAGCGGGAAATGAAATGAAAGCACGTGCCTCCGAAGTCGGTGTGAGGTACTGCGAAGCAAATGACCTACCGCGGAACGGGAATCCCTCTGGGCGCAATTATTGCAAAACAGTGAAGTCTTCAGTGGCTCGAAAATGGTAAAACGTATCGACTGAATGAAGTCTGCGTCGTCCAGCCCGAGCTTAATGTGCAGTAAGCATGGAGGGTCACGTCTGAGAAAAAAACGCGAACTGTCCTTCCGCTCCACGGGCCTCATCAAATGGGCCCGGCGAGTGGATAGTCTGTGGACACTGACATGCCCTTTCTCCGCCACAGACAAATTCTTTATGCATTTGCTCATCATGCGAAAAAAATGGCCACTGCTTCTCCGCTGCTCCGCGATGACTCCTTGTTACACGGGCTAATCCCACGCATCAGCCTAATCAGGTCATTTTATCTCTTGAAATGGCTCATCAAATGATTTACTGGATAAGAAATCACTCTGCGCATCATGTTGTGTCGCGTTTTATAGCTCGCTGCAGTCTTGGAAGCGCCCAGCAGTAATTGAGGACAGGGTGTAGGAGGGTGCGTGACTCACTTACGCTTTCATACTCATTTCATAAATCTGACAAACTAAGGGCCAGATGTACTACTTCCTGCTCCCCACATACTGGCTGCGATTTGCGACCTGTATTTTGGAGACCACTAAATAATTTTCTGAACCGAATTATATGCAAATAAGTTGGTTCACAAAATTCGGATTCAGAGTGGATCGCAATCCAACCCACCTCATCAATAATCATGAGGTATGTCACAAATTGCAATTCTCTCCGATTGAAGGCCATTTCCTTGTTAGTGATTTGCTGGGGGTCAGCAGACCACCATGTCTGTAATTGCCTTTCAATAAAATATATATATTTTTTTTAATGCAGGCCATTTTCCTGAAGGGAAAAGGACTACATCTAAAAAGAAAAGCTTACTTTAAAAAAAAGTTTGTTTGAAAGTTGCCAGTGCTCCCAAAGATTGTGGCCTACTCACTAACAAACTTGTTAATAACATTCGAAAAGGGGAAGGAGTCCCAAGGGGCCCCTTCCCTTTTGAAAAGGGGTATCTCATCCCAACGTGGGCGGTAGGTAACTTTTCAATGATTTACACCGCTAGCTCGGATCTAAGCCATTCATACATATTGGAAGAGACGGCTACATCACGCCCCTTCCAAATACTGATTTCTCATCCATTTCTAAACATACTGTATAAGTCGGATAAAAGTTATAAACTCCTAAAATGGGTTTAGTACATTGTAAAAAGCATTTTAGCAATCACAAACTCTGAATCAGAACATTTGCAACCATACAAATGCTTTGTGCACCTGTCTAAAAGTCACTTCCAGACCATAAACGCTGGCATCGAGGTCCAAGACCTAGCTCGACTCTGGTGTAATCCTGAGTCGTGTTTGTTCTTGTCTTTGCTGTGCCTCTCTAGCCAAGCTCCTAAACATTCATATTTGGCGCCAAGTAATAAAACATGGGAAAAACAAAAGTCTGAACTCCAACAAATAATTTAGTTTGCTTTTGCATCATTTAATTTTGCGCAATATGTTTTTCTAAATCTAGAGCAGTATTGTGTTCAGTTGCACCTGGTGCCGCACAAAGTTGACCACTCTTTACATGTCACACATTTTGACAGAAAATGTTAACAGATACATGACATGAACATGCACTTAGCACATGTTTCTGAATTTATTCATTGATTAATTAATTTTTTCCCTCAACATTACTATTAAAGAAAGCATTTATTGTAGAATTAGTGAATCTACTCTCAAGTATGTGTTTAACCATGCTAATTAAGTTGTTTTAATGAAGCTGACTGAATAGGAGACTTGACTTTCTAAACGTGTGTTATGACGTATGAATAACATTCATCCAGGCAGTAATTCTGTCACGGCTAGCCTATTGTAACTTCTTGTACCTAAACACTAACAAGTCTGTCGTCAGAAGACACCAGACTGCCAAAAATGCGGCAGCCAGGCTGCTCTTTTCCCTCCCGAAGTTCAGCTCTGTTTCTGTTCTTCTCCTCAAACTGCATTGACTCCCAGTGGAAAAGCACATCCACTTTAAAACCTTGTGTGCTGCTCATAAGATTCTGTACTCCAGAGGGCCCCCATTTTGTCCAATCTTTTATCGTGGTACCAACCCTCCTGCTTTCTTCACTCAGCTGATCTTAATCTAGCCACTGTCTCACGTTTTAGGAGAGCGAGAGCTGTAGGCCATTCCTTTCCTGCCAAGGACCCTGTTATGTGGAATTCACTACCTCTCCCCATCAGAAACATTGAGAACCATCGGCACTTCAGGAAATCTCTGAAGACATGGCTATTCTCCATCTAATGCCTGCCCTTTCTGTTAGGCTGTTGATTACAGCTTATCCATCTGCGAGGTCTAGCGCTGGGAAGCCCCATTTTTGGGCCAGCTATGCGCTTTATAAATCCCCATAACATAACATAGCATAACATTACATAGCAGAACATAAAATAACATAACATAACATTAACATAACAAAACATACGTTTTTTCCATTTTCTGCAAACACTACATTCTTTGCAGGTACTCACATGCATTGCTAGTTTAGAACAGATAGATTACTGTACTTGAGATAAGGAAAAGGGCCTGGTAAAAGGACCTTGATGAAGGTACATGGAGAAACAAAGCTCTAACTAAATGGACTTGATGGACAAATGTTGCAATCTACGTGTGTCTGAGAGAGAGATGTTGTTCCCATGTTCAGTGTGGGACAATCTCAGCGATTTTGCAGTCAGCAACTGTGGGATTCGACTAGGACAATGGACCCTTGATGGTGTGATCAAGGTAGTGGCAGCTCCTCCACTAAGGTGTAGGAGCATTGCCCCACTGCTTAGCAGCAGTGAAAGAAAGGAAAAATAAAATAACTTTTTTTTTAAACAAACTTTATTCATTTTCTGCATTTAAGACAGTGAAACATTGATTCTGCAAGTGTATACAAACATATCTTGAAATGAGACCAAATTTTTCTATCATTTTACAATATCTCTTCAATAAACTGTCGGCTCTAAATCAATCAGTATTGCATTTTCACACACACTACCTGTGCTTAAAATGATAATAACTTGATGTTATTATCATCTTATTTGTTCCTGCTGCAGCGTCTTGGCTGGGCGGGGCAGGCCTGCTCTGCTCACAGAGCAGGGCAGGGGAGGAGTGGTGAGCACACAGTAAGAGCGCATGACGCTTTGGCTGGCCGTCTCAGGCCGGCCAAAGCGTCATGCACACTTAGCATGTTCTCCACCCAGGCTGCATTACAGCCTGGGTGGAGAACATGCCCAGGCCCCCATTCCCTGGCTGAGCGCTGAACCACGGTGCTCAGACCAATCACAACGCTAGCAGCATTGTGATTGGCTCAGGGGAGCCTGGGTGCTTCCTGCTTCCTGTTCGTCCTGGATGCGGAGGAGAGACGACGTGGGAGAGACATGGCGATAAGCTATGTTGCTTTTTTTTTCTTCTTTTCTTACACCCACTTACTCCTCCCCACCCCGCCACCCCCGATCCATGCCAGCCGCCACTGATCAAGGGGGTGTGCCTAAGTGGACTTTGCACGTTATAATATACTATTTCCCCTGGGCTTTTACACAGATGCTTCACAGAGGCTAACGGATCCCTTCCTACCTTTGGTGCCTGCAGTTCTCTCTTGCAGATTCCTTGCAGACATCTTCCACGATTCCCTACTACCTGAATTGACCTTGTGAGGTTTAGACCTCATTGCTTCCCCTTTTAGATTCCTTCCTAAGTGTGGCTCAGGCTAACACTTATTCCTGACCCACAGAAAACTCTTGACCGAGCTTCTGAGATGCTAACGGTTACACACTTGATTTCTTTTTGTCTGGTCCTAATTTCCTTCATGGAAATTCCCTGATTTGTGAGCCTTTGTTCCCTAACCGTCCTTTGGGCTTTGAAATTTCAGATTACTAATATATAGGAGAGAGAGCCTTAGATAATTCTCTGAACACCAAATTTTGATTCTAATATTTTGTATTGCTATCAGAGAATTGCTTATTTATTTAATACTAGTCCGACTTAATTTCTTCAGAAGTCTGGGAATTCCATTTGTCATTCTGTATCTTTACAGCATGGTTTTACGAGTTGTTTATTTGAACTTGATTATAAATTTGTGATAAACATTTTTGAACTTGGCTACCGATTCCTGCTCCTCATTGTGTAGCCAAATGGGTTGCACTGTTAATTGAAGTTTAATGAAAGTTTGATTGAATGCAAATGCTAACTTCCCTCACCTCTCAGTCGGATCTAAAAGGTCCATCGGAGGACCAATGGTAAGCAAGTGGGCCCAGAAAACGCTGTATCACAACTCATTTACATAATATTTTACACAAGGCATGAATGCTTTGCACAAATCACATCCAATACAGCATTAGGCTTTTTGGTGTGTATGGTTACCTCTCATTCCAAAGAAATCGGTTCTAATCCAAACTTTGCTTTTGGAACAAAACAGGGTGATTCCTGGTAAAGTACTTTATCCCACATGCATCAAGTTTTAAGATTGAGTAAATATCTGTAATGTAAAGATAAATGTTCTCACTAGTAAAGTTCCGGCTATATGTTTTTAAGCCCCTATTATTCCATCCTCATTTCTTTACGCTAGTTTCAAGTGGACCTCACTGCTCAGCTCCATGTAACCATTTTGTGTTTGAGATGCTACTGCTGAATCACAAATGTTCTCTGTAAGAGCTACAATTCTGTGTTGTTAGGGACCGAAAATCAAAATAAACTATCCATGTGATCCTTTCCAATTAAAATCCCCAGGAATTGACGCACTTCAGCTTTACTTTCTCTCGAACAAAAACCTATCAGAAGAGTCATGCTTAAATCTAAATGGAATTTATGGATAAGAAATGAACTCACAAAGACACAGGCAAACTGAGTTACATGATATGAGGTTCACTTCTTCCATCTCTCTTAACCTCCTCTCCTCCAACCTTGCTCCTTTTGTACTTTTCTAATACTTATGTCGGCCACACAAAGGCTTCAAATAGCAAAGACGAGGAACACGTGAGGGAATGACAAGCAACGTACATGACATTCATTAGGTACACAGCACATATCCAAAACCTAGCTCTTACCTTATCCTACAGGCAAATAGCCAGCCAAACAAGAAGAATGACAACAGTAAAACGTGTTCAGCTTGCCTGTAATACTCATTCAAGTCATTCAGTTGTCTTAATAAAGCAGAAAAACAACCTGCAGGACAGTAGAGCACTGTTCGTGCAAACAACACATACTTGCATGCACACACACATGCACACACATAAACAATACACTACACTATAAAAGAGTATAACCAACCCATTCACATTATGTATGTTGACCCAAAACTCCACTCTCATAGACCACAGTTCACTTATAGAGATAGTGGAAATTATCACATTGTCTTTGATTGACAGGTATTTACCCCGCTCATTACACAGACACAAATAACTATTGTATTATGTTAGCACGTGCAATTAAGATGCTGTTATTCTCCACACTTTTAATAAGAGACATAATGAACGACATGACAGCTAATCAGAGCAGAGCCTTCACAGGGTTATACTGACGTGTGATATCTTTGTTAGTCTTCTGCCGTGGTCTCTAAAAAAAGGCCATTTATCTGTTCTAGTCAATCCTATGGCCCATTGGTAATTGAAGCACAGTTCCTCCATGAGATTCAACATACTTATTAATTGATCTCCTGTGTAATCGCCACACACGCCTGCTCAGCATGAGGACTCTAAACAGCAGGCCCATTACAGAATGCAGCTATCACAATTACAAGAGGATATTCAAATGTTACACATTTGGGATTACACATGAGTGACCATGGACTTGAAGGCACACGTTTGAGTGATGATTTTAAAAATAAGTGTAATACTGTTGACATTGTGATACAGCTCACAGCCAAACACATTCCAGTAGGTCTAAATCAGGCGTCTCCATCCTTTCCTGTAATAAGAACTACTTATGTTCATTGACAATCATCTCCAGCTAGTAATATTAGTGTTGTAATAGTGACCATACCAGACAAGATTACATTATTTATCATTCAAACATCAGCTATAAATATATTTTGCACATTCAACAATTTTTCTTGAAATATCAGCATATGAGTTCTGAAAATACGCACATTTTCATTACAAGTACATGTTTTCAATAATGGTATAAATGCATTAATTTAACCAAACAAAAGCTTCTTATTTTGTAGGCTGAGCTGTACACCTGAGAGCTACCTACAGGTAGCTGGAGAGCTACCCATTGGAGAAGCCTGTTCTAGTTCAAAGTCAAAAACAGGGACCAATAGCAAGAAGGTGGATATATACTGGAAGTTAACAGGGACCAATAGTAAGAAGGTGGATATATATTGGATGTTAACAGGGACCAATAGCAATGAAGAAGACATATACTGGGTGTTAACAGGTACCAAACGCAAAGAGAATGATATATAGTGGGTTTTAACAAGGACCAATAACAAGGAGGAGGATATATAATATGCGTTATAGCCCTCAGTGGAAGAATGATCATCACATTAGAAAATTCCACCTCTTTATAATAGAACATTCCAAGTTTAACTGAAAGAGAGAGAAAAGACACCTTAAATTTGGGAAAAGAGGGCCAATGCCACTCATTATCTGACATTAACAGAAGAGAATATCAACCCAGAGAAGTCAGTGACGGACTAGGAAGAAAAAGCTGTCCTGGCAAAAATGTTTATACCACATATAATAAGTAGGCTCTTAGTGGTATAGGGTGACATTTTTCAAGGGCTGTTTGGGGAGATTCCTCTAAGAAAGGTTTTGGCAAAATTGATAGCAAAATGTGTATTTTACAACACAACGTTCGAAATATATTTGTGGAAAAAGCTATAGATTTTACAGGTAGTTCTGAATAAGAGGCAATTAACAATTCTACTACTTCTGAGTCTAATAGAGGCACTGCTTCTCAGCAGCAGTGTCGAATTCTCTGACTGCATGAAATCATGGACATGATTTTCACAATATGACAGGAAGGGCCACCATATCCTATGTCCGGTGTGGGCAGCTGCAGATAACACAAGAGGCCACAAGAAGATTACCACAAGGGAGGGCCACTGCTAGGCCAAAGGAACAACACCCAGTGCACACTCAGACTCACACTCACTGGCACACATAAACATAAGCACACACATTGAGGCCCTATTTTACCTACTAGACATCTGGGCTCTGGCAGTGGCACTCTTGTTCAATTTCTTCAGTCTTGCTCTATCCTGAGCCTCAAGTAACTAGATTTCTGAACATATTTGTACATCAAGCGTCCTGAGATCCAAGGCCTCCTGTAACCCCAAGCCTCTTGCGATCCCCAACCACCAGTGACCGCCAATGCTCTTTTTAGCAACTGACCCTCTTGTGACCAAAAGCCTCTTCTGACTCCAATCTTCAGGTGATCACAGATTCTTCATAATCCCATGCCTACTTTTAGTCACACAGTCTTCTACGACTGAAATAATTATCTGGCTGTATGACTCCTTTCAGCCCTTGGGCCTCCTGTGATCCTCAACCTTCGGTGGTTCTGAGTTTCTTGTGATCTTGAACATTCTGTGATCCTGAGCATCTTGCGGCTTAGGCCTCCTGTGGCCCGAGGGCTAATTTCAGTTTTTGAGTGAGACGTGACTCCACACATCTTGGAAGGGCCAAATGATCCGCAGCTTCCACTGATCGTTAAAACTCCTTTGATCTCTTGACTCTGTTGCATTATGCGTGCCATCAATTTTCACTGTGAATATGAAGGTGAAGAACAGCTGAAATCCAAATAAGATATCAAGATGAGTAACTATATGTGCACACATTTGTGCACAGACATACACACACACACATATGCATACCCCATACACAGAAGTGCATGCACACACCTTTGAACACACATGCATGCATTCACATGTGCAAACGCACACACCAGTGGTCAAAGTCAATAGTTCTGGCCCGCATTTTGAGTTACAAGCCGGACACGTTGGCTTTTGCTGATGGTCATCAGCAGTGACACAGCCGCAGAATTAAAAGGAGCCGCTGGATGCATGTTACTCAGCAGGAGTTTGGATGGCCTGACAACATGATGGCCCTGAAGTCTTTTGAGATGTGCCTTTTGTTGCTGATCTAGAGAAACTTCAGTGATCTGGAAGTAAGGCTGTCCTGATCTACAAGTCACATGCCGCTAGGGTGGCATCCTAAGGTCAAACTCAAGTTTGATCCCCAAAAGTAGTATCTGAAAAAAAGGTTGCTTTGGGTAAAAAAAATAAGAAAAAAGCTTGCCTTCGGATTAAAATGCGTGCTTCGCATATGTAAATGAATGTCATCTACTTTTCAGATATAAAATAATTATACATGCATCCTAGTGAAGTGGAAGCGATACACCAAAAAGCAAATAGGAAAGCAGTGAGACTAAAATACGTTGGTGAGTTGATCCAAATATAGCTGCCAATGTCGTTAGCCAGTACTTGAGGCAGGGCCGGACTGGGAACGCAAACCGGCCCTGGCAATTAAGTCGGACCGGCCCCAAGGGGGTGTGGGGGGGGGTGATGGTGGGAAGCACTCCTGCTGCTGCTTTAGGGACAGGGGGCCGATATTGCAGCACTGCTGCAAAACAGGCCCCCTGTACCAAAAACAGCCCCCGCCGGTCCAAAACCGGCCCCATCCTTCCAGCCCGCCGGGGAAACGCCCGGTGCCCGCTACGGCCAGTCCGGCCCTGGCTAGAGACACCTGGGCCAAAGAAGCTGATGGCCGAGGGAGAATGGCCCAAAGCTCACTATATATGTATATTATGTTTTTTTTTATTTACAAAAGTGGCATTTATGTACACCAGACCTAAATCTATGGAAATATTTGATACTCATAAGTCTAAATATAATAGCTTTCAGCATTCTGGAAGCCTTCTTCACCTCTGGAGAAAATACAGTCTGTTCCCAAACAAGAGTGTTTTCGCATGAAATCATTTCCAAGCGTTATCTCATATTTTTACTTATTCATCCATCACAATAAGAGTGGCTTCAAAGAACGACACATAGGCTTCTGTATTTCACGGTTTAGGAATGATTACAAAGCTCAAGAGGAATGCATGTCTAATCCTGTGGATTAGTCACCTGAAAGAAGTAAAAGTATACAGATAGAGGTATTACTTTGCAGTAATGCATTTCATTTATTTCAGGTGGAGGAGCAATGCACACAAGGCACATTCCCCCCCCAAAAAACTGGGCAATTGTTAACTTGTATACTTTCTACATTATTTCAGGTTCTTCTGCTCGAAGACAAACATGCAAGGTCTGAAGAAAGAAATTCACATTTAATTGCAATGGAGTATTTGTGATGTCATCAAAGCTTACAAATATGGCTCCACTGCCATATCCTCAAGCACAACATTTGGATTTACATTTAATTCTAGAAAAAATAAGTGAATACTAATGCTTGCAAAATGCCAAAACATTCAAAAATGCAACCTTTCTGCAAGGTTAGCTTAAAAGACAAATATTTGTTCAACTGTAAATTTACAATTCCCTTTTGGACCACCACAGGAGACCTCAGTGCTTGTAAGAGACAAAATCATAAATATTTATATTTTAGCTTCGTTTATAAAAATCTGCTTTTCCGAGGGTGATTATATAAGTTCCCAGGGAAGTGTTTTATAGTCAACCTAACAAGTAACAGAAAAAGGACAAACAAAGCATTAAGACGTATTAGCGCTGCGCTGAAAGTGATCTCAGAAGCTGGCAGTTAATTTTCTCAAGTACAAGTCACGGAGGCTGTTCTTATTTTGCGCTGCGGGTAGGTGGTGGCCATCGGCCATCTTTCTTGGGTACCAGAACTTAATTTTCATCATCAGATGTGAAAAGTTGAAAAGATATAAAGAAGGAGTAAAAGGAAAATGGGAAAACTCTGGCAAAGAATGAAATCAGTGATTTAAAAAAGTACATGCAAGAGACAAAAAGACACGAACTGGAGGGGTGGAAGAAAGAGGCATGAAGTGGAATCAGCGATCAATTTGTAAAAAAAATATGTGCCAGGTTCCAAAGTTGTGCTCAGAAGCCTACTGCTGGCGCTATCGAATGTCAGGGGTGCCGAGTATCAAAGTTGCTTTTTTTGGCTCACTCTTTCAGGTTCTTTTTCATTCCTGCTTTCTCCCTTTGTCACTGTTTTCCCGTCTTACTCTTCTTTTATTGCCCCATTTTGAGTTTTTCTTTCTCTTGCTCTATTTCTCTGATGAGGAAAAATAAGTCCCACTCCCCAAAAATGAGTGCTGGTTGCTCCCACCTGCAACCAGCAACTTTGATTAAACACTGGATGGAATCTAGACTAGTCTGCATTGGTACTTCGCAATCCTGGAATTTGCCAATCTAATTGCAAGGTCTTAAGAAAAACTTATAGCCCATGCACATTTTTTAATATACAGAAAGAACAGGTTGCAGGTAGTGTCCATTACGTATAGTAGTCAGACTCAAAGCAGGAGTCGCGGATGCAATGTTTATACATGTTTGTGTGCATGCTGCTGCGGCTAAGCAAATCTGTCATAGCACAGAGGTGCTCATAGATTGATGACCTCTATATGGGATGCACAATCATCAGTATGGACCACTTTATGGAAATAAATGAATGCAGGATTGCCATAATTCTGCATGCTGCATGAGGCAGCTGCAATGTATCAGAAGGGGATTGCACAGAGCCCCACGCCATATCAATAATCCTGGCATGACGCGGCTGAGTGCTTAATAACACTAAGGGTAATAATAAATCTGGATTCAAGCACATGGGCTCGACTTTAATGCAACTGTGAAATTTCTTCATTTAAGAGGAGAAAAGAAATGATGGCAAGATTGCATAGACTGTTGTCATTTAAATCTTCAAGTGGCAGATCTTTAAAAAAAAGTCTTACAGGTAATCTACAATCAATTATAAAAATGTGCATAGAAAATATCTGAGGTCTGTGCCAAAATAAACATTTTGCCTTAAAAAAAAATCATCCATCTGCACAGAAAGTGATATCACTGGATTACCCATCGTCCATCTGCACAAGAAGTGATGTCACTGAATTTCCCATCAACCATCTGCACAGGGAGTGACATCACTGGTTTCCTGCCAAATCTGTCTTAGAAAGATGAAGCCAAGCAAGAGGACTCATATATATCAACCTTCTGCATAGGAAGTGACATCACTGGATTTCACATCATACATCTGCACAGGAAATGACATCACTGGATTTTCTAACCTCCATCTGCCCAGGAAGTAAAATCACTGGATGTTCGTTTCCACTATCTATCGGCAGAGGAACTGACATTGCTGGTTTCCCTCCAAAAGTCTCTTTAAAAAGAATAAGCCAACCAAGAGGTCTCATTTTCATCATCTATCTGCACAGGAAGTGACATCTCTGGGTTTCCCATCATCCATCTGCACAGGAAGTGACATCAATGGTTTCCTGCCAAAACTCTCTTTAAAAAATGACAATAAAAAAGACTCATCTTCCATCTGCACCGGACATGGCATCACTTCATTCCCCTTCCAGGACCTATTTAGTGGCAGCCGTGTGCAGTGGGCACAGCAAAGGCAAGCTCGTCTGTGCCAGGGACCCTCATCCTTCCCCCTCCCACCACTATCCCGTTGCCACTCTCCATGCCCTCAATCCTGACTGCCAACTCCCAAGCTGCTGGCTTGCGGCACCACACAACACTAAGGAATCATTCACCTGGATTTCCTGCACGTTTTCAAGCTATTAACACTTATCACACCTGCACCAAAAGCACCCAACACCCCACTCTCTCACACTTGCCCGGTCCTGCAACCACCCACACAACACTCTACACTCACATCCTTGCTCCTCAATAACTGCTCACTCACCAAACATGCCACAGAGATCTGGGACCTGCTGCATGATAATGCCCAGATCTACTTTTTTCTCACGAAAATCTGGCTGAACGATGCATCGTCATCTGACATTATCACAGCTCCACCCCACCACCCCCTCTCTGGCTTCAGGCTCACCAGGCAAGACAGATTTTACAAGCCAGGAGTTGGAACTGCCATCTTCCACAAGAATGCCATCAGCTGTACCACCTCCCCGGACACGCCATCTTCCAACATGGAACACCTGTCATTCAAGCTCCACGTCAAAGCCAACTTCACCCTAAGCAGCACTCTCATCCACAGACCACCGGGACTTCGCACCAGCTTCACCAAAACCATCACGGACTTTGTTGCACCACTCACCCTCGATGCCAACAATTACATCCTTCTCAGAGAACTGAACTTCCGCCTGGAAGACCATGCCGACCCCAACTCAAAGGCACTCATCAAATACCTCAGAAGCCTGGGCCTCACCAAATATGTGTAGGGATCTACCCACTTTGCCAGACACCTCCTGGATCCTAATTTCACCACCTTCGACAAAATTGAGTCGACAAGACCACACCAGTCTCCTGGACAGACCACGCCCTCATCGAGTTCAGCATCCCTGTCTCTGTTCAATGCACACGCACCACCATCAGACCAGACTGATAAAACTGGAACAGCATCGCTGACAAGGACTGGAACACTGATCTCAACACCCACCAATCTGAACAGAGCAGTAGCCTTCCCAAAGCCATCAGGAATTTCAACAGTTGAATCACCTTCTGCGCCAACTCCACTGACCGCCTCGAATTGCCTCTTCAGACACACCAATACAACAAGATCTAGACCCCAGGCCAACTAGAAATCAAATGGAGAATGAGCCAAAACAAACCAGACATGAGCACATTCAAATCTGCCCTGAGATGTTACCACCAAATGATCTTCAATACCAAAGGTGCTGCTCTGGCAGGCTACATCGATGCCAACACCAACAGAAACAAAGCAATCTTCACCATCTTGAAGGATTTCATCTCATCAGTGGCCACCTCCATCTCGATCAACACCTCGCAGGATCACTGCAACGATCTCTCTCAATTCTTCAGGAACAAAATGACCACCATTTACAGCAATTTCAACCCGTCACTGGACCTGAAAGACCACGCCAAAGGCCTACCAATCTCATTCAAATAATCAGTGCTAACCACACGGCCCATCATTACCCCAGAAGAAAACACTGCCACAATTAAGTCCATCCACTAAGGGGGACTGATCGGACCCCTGCCCCCACCACGCCTACTTGAGAGGACTGAAACCCTTCAGCACCAGGCTCACACCTATTCTGAATGCCTCCACCTCTTCTAGGACCTTCGCATAGGCTTGGAACCATGCAATTGTCTTCCCATTTCTGAAGAATCCCTCCATGGACCCTTCAACATTCACCAACTACAGTCTGATCTCCATGCCACCATTCCTGGTCAAGTCAGCAGGGAATTACATTTCTTCAGTTCAGCTTCAGAGCCTTGAGCATCATTAAAACTACAATCAAGTAACCTGTTTCCTCAAATGACCAAGTCGATTAGGAGATACTATTTTCCAGTTGTGAGTTTTCACATTTACTGTTGCATGATTATTACTATTCTTTTCCTTGGTAAATAGAGTGATGTTGAAGAATATTATATGATGGTCTGTCCAGGAAGATCATCAGAATGATGAAGTCAACTCAGTTAGGGGAGGTGACAATAAAATATAGGGTGTGATTGAATATTATATAATGGTCTGTCCAGGAAGATTAGAAGAATGATTAAGTCAACTCAGTTAGGGAAGGTGAAAATAAAATATAGGGTGTGATTGAATATTATACAATGGTCTGTCCAGGAAGATTAGAAGAATGATTAAGTCAACTCAGTTAGGGGAGGTGAAAATAAAATATAGGGTGTGATTGAATATTATATAATGGTCTGTTCAGGAAGATTAGAAGAATGATTAAGTCAGCTCAGTTAGGGAGGTGAAAATAAAATATAGGGTGTGATTGAATATTATATAATGGTCTGCCAGGAAGATCAGCAGAGTAACTGAACTCAACTCACGGGAGATGAAAATAAAATATAGGGTGTGAGCTGCAGAATGAGTAGATCCCTCCACTCGGTAAATATACTGTGCTGAACTCATGGCTTTAAGCACTTACTTATTTTGTGGAATGTTGGGCACTTCAGTTCAGAAGTTGAAGTACTCTAACACAACTACCACAACATATAACAACCCTTGAATGAATGGTAATATATTCATGCCAGTCAAAGTAGTCAGGTTCTGTAGAGGGTGATCCATAAGTTATAATGCATCCCATGGTCCAATTGTCTCTGTTCTAATTCAAACGGTAATATTTCTGAACATTTTGTGCTGGGCGCACGTTTTATTGGAGATCTTAATGGAGTCATGATACATAAGGGTAACCTCCATCCAGTAGCGGTCCGTGGTAGGAGTGCCGGCCGGGCGGTGACGTGGGGCGGGGGAGGGGCAGGGTGGGGGGTAGTAAACCACGGATTACGGCCGAATACAGGTAAGTAAACATTTAAATCAATAAAACAAATTTTGTTGCGCGCACTGCATCGCATTTGGCGATACAGCGCTCACAACGAAATTCGTTTTATTTATTTAAATGTTTACTTACCTGTATTCGGCCGTAATCCGTGGTTTACTACCCCCCCACCCTGCCCCTCCGCCACCCCACATCACTACACGGCCGGCACTCCTACCACGGACCGCTACTGCCTCCATCACTCTCTACGCTTCCACACAAGATCTCTATGAATCAAATTAAAAGTAACAGGGGCTAAGAATTCAATAATGCATTTAAAATGTAAGACCTATGACAAACTACATTGGCTGCTTCTACGGATGCTGGATAATAGCAAACCTTATCTGCTATTATGTGCTCTAGGCGAACGTCTGCTGTGAGGAGAATCTTTGAAGATAGCACTTAGGTAAACTCTCCGAAGATTTACATACTGTGCATTTCCTATTGAAAAGCCTCAAAAGATTAGCCTTAAAAAGTATGATTGGAATGTATTTTTATTTGAAAAACTCATCACATGTTCTTCCAAAACATTGTCTGCAAAGACTTTCTAAACGTATTCTGAAGTCTGACACATAAAAGAGTAAAGAAGCAGTATGCAGTGTAACATGTTTTTTTTTTTTTTACATTTTTAGTAATTGGTTTCTTTATTAAACCATCTATAACGACTCACAATAGCTGATATTTTTATGAAGAACACGGGCTGGACCTAATGTTCATGACTGCTTCCTTTCTTCCTATATAATAACCAAAAATGTATGTTTTCTTCCTCTAAAATGTTTGGTTCACCAATGAACTGGTTTGCAGCCCAATGAGTTGACTCACATTGTTAAAAGTCTTTTTTCAAGGAATATTCATTTTTTATTAAGGAACGCATTATGTTATCACTGTATGTACGAATCACTAGGCTATTAATTAAGCACTTTTGATGGAGTACAACATTACATTAAGCCACAATAATGTGGTGACATACACCTGCAGTAGTCTACAATATGTAAGTTCAAATTTGGAATGAAAATACAATTTTTATATTGGAAGTGCTAGTTTCGAAAGAAAGAGCTATGTTATCCAATGTACATTCAAATGTGAGCTCTAAGGGGCAGATTTACAAGCCCCTTGCGCCACTTTTGCGGCACTTTCCCCATGTTAAAAGTGACGCAAAAGTGGCGCAAGAAGCTTGTAAATCTGCCCCAAAGTCTATAGGGACTACATTTGGAATGCATGATCTAGATTATGAATCCAAACGTCATGCGTGGAGTGCGATTTCCTCATTTGAGTTTCAGTTTCATTACTGATAATATAACACATTTGACTCTACTCTGGATACACAAAACGGCAATCAATGCAAGATTACAATATTTTAGGAAATCACAAAGACCACCAGATATCAAGTCCCCTGTGATACTCAAAGTAACCTGACATAAATGTAGTATAGATGTGATCTTATTGAACAGTTGCACAATTAAACAGTGTTCACGCGTGCTGTTATCCTAATACAAATAGTTCCAGTTGAAATGTGTATTTGCCACTTCCCTTCAAATCCAAACTTCCCTTAAACCGGCTGAAGACCTTACAATTAAGCTATGACTTGAATGAATGAATCGCCAGACTGATAGAGTTAGTTTGAAAGAATAATGGTAGGAAAGTATTTTCATGCCCTGAAATCTTTCTTAGGATTTTCCTGCAGTCGATGGCATCTTCAATGACCTCATGCTCTGGATACTTAGAGACATAGTGTGATTGATTTATGACTTGATCACTTGGTGTACTTGCAGAGCATTCTGCTTACATGGACGTGCATGCGTACTGACGTCATTAGAACTTTCATTAAAAATATACAAATGCCAGCACTGGAGATTTCAAAAGCAGCTATAAACCACTTGTAATAGCCAATGTTTTTTTCTGTGTACTTTTTCCATGCTTTGACAATCTTATGGAATTCCCTAAGTGTCAATAAATTAAATTGAATATGTCAAGTTATTTTCAACATATTTGCAAATGAAAAACAAACTCGTTGTGACAAATCTACCATCATAATCATTTTCATCTTCTTCTATAAGTATTTAAAATAATTTCCACCTATAAAACGAAAAAAGTAAATAATTTCTTTTCATATTCTTCACACAGTAAAGTGAATCATTTTATGCCTGTTTTTCCTCCCAGGGAAAATGTACTCCTCCTCTTCAACAACAAACGTTTGCAAAGCCAATAGGTCAGGGTATAACGTGCCAAAGCTTATTAAAAACACATTCACACATGCTGTTTACATGCATTGCATGGACAACTGCTGCTCATGACATTAATACCTGCACTATTAGCTTTTCTAGTGGTCGGAAAAAGTGGTTAATACAGACTGCTTTGTGTATAGAATGCTTATAGGAGATAATGAATTGAACTTGACAAAGCATCATGCTTAAATGTACTTTTCAGATGTAAAATAGTCCCTCGTGATTGCCAATAGAAACACTTAATACAAGGTGAAATGATACACCAACTAGCCAATTGCGTGAGGTAAAAGGGTAATATTCCTCTGGGTGGAGCCAAAGCAACTTTTTATATATTTTAAAGAATTGGTACAAATCGTATTAGAAACATGTATACTGTCAAGCCAGACCTTAAAATCAAGCCAAAAGGCCATCTATTCATGAATCCGCCTTCATCAATTTAAAATTAGTGTTTCTTTGTACAGTATATATTTAAAGGTGAAATAGCCCTTGTAACACAGGTGCCGCACATATTTACAATTGCACATCACATGCAAATAGGTTAAAAGCGCATTTTTATGTCAAGATTTAAATACACACAGAGTATGATTTCACGTTGATATTGTATTTTAATGAATTAATTATGATTCATGACTAGAAATAGACAATAAAGAGAATGTAAATTATGCATCTATTGTATTAACCACTGTCAATGAAAGACGGTAATTTACAGAACACTGATAGTCACCACAGAATACAATATTTGCAGCAGTGTTACAGCTGATTGATTCTGGAAGGCATTTGAATTCATTACTTCTTATGTATAATTGCTTCACTTAGATCTAGAGTGACAGGATCTGTACAGACTGACATGCAAGTTAGTCCAAGTTCAATTATAAGAGAAGCAGCGGATCAGTACAGACTGACATGCAAGTTAGTCCAAGTTCAATTATAAGAGAAGCAGAGGCAGTCCCTCCCTTACATGGCACAATACTGTTCTCCAGGTGGCTGTCATATGTTGTGACTAACTCAAAAATGCAACAGTCATACATTCATCATTTGGACTATGCCGAAGGACCTTGCTTTACAAGCCTTCCATCCCTAAAATGATTTCGAACAAGCGCTGTATGGATAAATAGTCAGTGCCACACAAATAACTTTATTTGTGAATGATTGCCACTAGACACTACTTCGAAAGTGGGACCAACACAAATGTTGACATGGGCATAAAAGAAAAATAATCTCTGCTCAGGGTACACATTGGTTAGTACCCTTACTGAGGTGTTAACTGTTTCAGCTAGAGGTCAAGGAACATAATGGATGAAAATGGCAATTAACAGCCAATAATGCCTAGCAGCATATGACCTACAAATCATATAAATAAGGTGCTGCTCTGGCAGGCTACATCGATGCCAACACCAACAGAAACAAAGCAATCTTCACCATCTTGAAGGATTTCATCTCATCAGTGGCCACCTCCATCTCGATCACCACCTCGCAGGATCACTGCAACAATCTCTCTCAATTCTTCAGGAACAAAATGACCACCATTTACAGCAATTTCAACCCGTCACTGGACCTGACAGACCACGCCAAAGGCCTACCAATCTCATTCAAATAATCAGTGCTAACCACACGGCCCATCATTACCCCAGAAGAAACCACTGCCACAATTAAGTCCATCCACTAAGGGGGACTGATCGGACCCCTGCCCCCACCACGCCTACTTGAGAGGACTGAAACCCTTCAGTACCAGGCTCACACCTATTCTGAATGCCTCCACCTCTTCTAGGACCTTCGCATAGGCTTGGAACCACGCAATTGTCTTCCCATTTCTGAAGAATCCCTCCATGGACCCTTCAACATTCACCAACTACAGTCTGATCTCCATGCCACCATTCCTGGTCAAGTCAGTAGGGAATTACATTTCTTCAGTTCAGCTTCAGAGCCTTGAGCATCATTAAAACTACAATCAAGTAACCTGTTTCCTCAAATGACCAAGTCGATTAGGAGATACTATTTTCCAGTTGTGAGTTTTCACATTTACTGTTGCATGATTATTACTATTCTTTTCCTTGGTAAATAGAGTGATGTTGAAGAATATTATATGATGGTCTGTCCAGGAAGATCATCAGAATGATGAAGTCAACTCAGTTAGGGAGGTGACAATAAAATATAGGGTGTGATTGAATATTATATAATGGTCTGTCCAGGAAGATTAGAAGGATGATTAAGTCAACTCAGTTAGGGAAGGTGAAAATAAAATATAGGGTGTGATTGAATATTATACAATGGTCTGTCCAGGAAGATTAGAAGAATGATTAAGTCAACTCAGTTAGGGAGGTGAAAATAAAATATAGGGTGTGATTGAATATTATATAATGGTCTGCCAGGAAGATCAGCAGAGTAACTGAACTCAACTCACGGGAGATGAAAATAAAATATAGGGTGTGAGCTGCAGAATGAGTAGATCCCTCCACTCGGTAAATATACTGTGCTGAACTCATGGCTTTAAGCACTTACTTATTTTGTGGAATGTTGGGCACTTCAGTTCAGAAGTTGAAGTACTCTAACACAACTACCACAACATATAACAACTCTTGAATGAATGGTAATATATTCATGCCAGTCAAAGTAGTCAGGTTCTGTAGAGGGTGATCCATAAGTTATAATGCATCCCATGGTCCAATTGTCTCTGTTCTAATTCAAACTGTAATATTTCTGAACATTTTGTGCTGGGCGCACGTTTTATTGGAGATCTTAGTGGAGTCATGATACATAAGGGTAACCTCCATCACTCTCTACGCTTCCACACAAGATCTCTATGAATCAAATTAAAAGTAACAGGGGCTAAGAATTCAATAATGCATTTAAAATGTAAGACCTATGACAAACTACATTGGCTGCTTCTACGGATGCTGGATAATAGCAAACCTTATCTGCTATTATGTGCTCTAGGCGAACGTCTGCTGTGAGGAGAATCTTTGAAGATAGCACTTAGGTAAACTCTCCGAAGATTTACATACTGTGCATTTCCTATTGAAAAGCCTCAAAAGATTAGCCTTAAAAAGTATGATTGGAATGTATTTTTATTTGAAAAACTCATCACATGTTCTTCCAAAACATTGTCTGCAAAGACTTTCTAAACGTATTCTGAAGTCTGACACATAAAAGAGTAAAGAAGCAGTATGCAGTGTAACATGTTTTTTTTTTTTTTACATTTTTAGTAATTGGTTTCTTTATTAAACCATCTATAACGACTCACAATAGCTGATATTTTTATGAAGAACACGGGCTGGACCTAATGTTCATGACTGCTTCCTTTCTTCCTATATAATAACCAAAAATGTATGTTTTCTTCCTCTAAAATGTTTGGTTCACCAATGAACTGGTTTGCAGCCCAATGAGTTGACTCACATTGTTAAAAGTCTTTTTTTCAAGGAATATTCATTTTTTATTAAGGAACGCATTATGTTATCACTGTATGTACGAATCACTAGGCTATTAATTAAGCACTTTTGATGGAGTACAACATTACATTAAGCCACAATAATGTGGTGACATACACCTGCAGTAGTCTACAATATGTAAGTTCAAATTTGGAATGAAAATACAATTTTTATATTGGAAGTGCTAGTTTCGAAAGAAAGAGCTATGTTATCCAATGTACATTCAAATGTGAGCTCTAAGGGGCAGATTTACAAGCCCCTTGCGCCACTTTAGCGGCACTTTCCCCATGTTAAAAGTGACGCAAAGTGGCGCAAAAGCTTGTAAATCTGCCCCAAAGTCTATAGGGACTACATTTGGAATGCATGATCTAGATTATGAATCCAAACGTCATGCGTGGAGTGCGATTTCCTCATTTGAGTTTCAGTTTCATTACTGATAATATAACACATTTGACTCTACTCTGGATACACAAAACGGCAATCAATGCAAGATTACAATATTTTAGGAAATCACAAAGACCACCAGATATCAAGTCCCCTGTGATACTCAAAGTAACCTGACATAAATGTAGTATAGATGTGATCTTATTGAACAGTTGCACAATTAAACAGTGTTCACGCGTGCTGTTATCCTAATACAAATAGTTCCAGTTGAAATGTGTATTTGCCACTTCCCTTCAAATCCAAACTTCCCTTAAACCGGCTGAAGACCTTACAATTAAGCTATGACTTGAATGAATGAATCGCCAGACTGATAGAGTTAGTTTGAAAGAATAATGGTAGGAAAGTATTTTCATGCCCTGAAATCTTTCTTAGGATTTTCCTGCAGTCGATGGCATCTTCAATGACCTCATGCTCTGGATACTTAGAGACATAGTGTGATTGATTTATGACTTGATCACTTGGTGTACTTGCAGAGCATTCTGCTTACATGGACGTGCATGCGTACTGACGTCATTAGAACTTTCATTAAAAATATACAAATGCCAGCACTGGAGATTTCAAAAGCAGCTATAAACCACTTGTAATAGCCAATGTTTTTTTCTGTGTACTTTTTCCATGCTTTGACAATCTTATGGAATTCCCTAAGTGTCAATAAATTAAATTGAATATGTCAAGTTATTTTCAACATATTTGCAAATGAAAAACAAACTCGTTGTGACAAATCTACCATCATAATCATTTTCATCTTCTTCTATAAGTATTTAAAATAATTTCCACCTATAAAACGAAAAAAGTAAATAATTTCTTTTCATATTCTTCACACAGTAAAGTGAATCATTTTATGCCTGTTTTTCCTCCCAGGGAAAATGTACTCCTCCTCTTCAACAACAAACGTTTGCAAAGCCAATAGGTCAGGGTATAACGTGCCAAAGCTTATTAAAAACACATTCACACATGCTGTTTACATGCATTGCATGGACAACTGCTGCTCATGACATTAATACCTGCACTATTAGCTTTTCTAGTGGTCGGAAAAAGTGGTTAATACAGACTGCTTTGTGTATAGAATGCTTATAGGAGATAATGAATTGAACTTGACAAAGCATCATGCTTAAATGTACTTTTCAGATGTAAAATAGTCCCTCGTGATTGCCAATAGAAACACTTAATACAAGGTGAAATGATACACCAACTAGCCAATTGCGTGAGGTAAAAGGGTAATATTCCTCTGGGTGGAGCCAAAGCAACTTTTTATATATTTTAAAGAATTGGTACAAATCGTATTAGAAACATGTATACTGTCAAGCCAGACCTTAAAATCAAGCCAAAAGGCCATCTATTCATGAATCCGCCTTCATCAATTTAAAATTAGTGTTTCTTTGTACAGTATATATTTAAAGGTGAAATAGCCCTTGTAACACAGGTGCCGCACATATTTACAATTGCACATCACATGCAAATAGGTTAAAAGCGCATTTTTATGTCAAGATTTAAATACACACAGAGTATGATTTCACGTTGATATTGTATTTTAATGAATTAATTATGATTCATGACTAGAAATAGACAATAAAGAGAATGTAAATTATGCATCTATTGTATTAACCACTGTCAATGAAAGACGGTAATTTACAGAACACTGATAGTCACCACAGAATACAATATTTGCAGCAGTGTTACAGCTGATTGATTCTGGAAGGCATTTGAATTCATTACTTCTTATGTATAATTGCTTCACTTAGATCTAGAGTGACAGGATCTGTACAGACTGACATGCAAGTTAGTCCAAGTTCAATTATAAGAGAAGCAGCGGATCAGTACAGACTGACATGCAAGTTAGTCCAAGTTCAATTATAAGAGAAGCAGAGGCAGTCCCTCCCTTACATGGCACAATACTGTTCTCCAGGTGGCTGTCATATGTTGTGACTAACTCAAAAATGCAACAGTCATACATTCATCATTTGGACTATGCCGAAGGACCTTGCTTTACAAGCCTTCCATCCCTAAAATGATTTCGAACAAGCGCTGTATGGATAAATAGTCAGTGCCACACAAATAACTTTATTTGTGAATGATTGCCACTAGACACTACTTCGAAAGTGGGACCAACACAAATGTTGACATGGGCATAAAAGAAAAATAATCTCTGCTCAGGGTACACATTGGTTAGTACCCTTACTGAGGTGTTAACTGTTTCAGCTAGAGGTCAAGGAACATAATGGATGAAAATGGCAATTAACAGCCAATAATGCCTAGCAGCATATGACCTACAAATCATATAAATAAGGTGCTGCTCTGGCAGGCTACATCGATGCCAACACCAACAGAAACAAAGCAATCTTCACCATCTTGAAGGATTTCATCTCATCAGTGGCCACCTCCATCTCGATCACCACCTCGCAGGATCACTGCAACAATCTCTCTCAATTCTTCAGGAACAAAATGACCACCATTTACAGCAATTTCAACCCGTCACTGGACCTGACAGACCACGCCAAAGGCCTACCAATCTCATTCAAATAATCAGTGCTAACCACACGGCCCATCATTACCCCAGAAGAAACCACTGCCACAATTAAGTCCATCCACTAAGGGGGACTGATCGGACCCCTGCCCCCACCACGCCTACTTGAGAGGACTGAAACCCTTCAGTACCAGGCTCACACCTATTCTGAATGCCTCCACCTCTTCTAGGACCTTCGCATAGGCTTGGAACCACGCAATTGTCTTCCCATTTCTGAAGAATCCCTCCATGGACCCTTCAACATTCACCAACTACAGTCTGATCTCCATGCCACCATTCCTGGTCAAGTCAGTAGGGAATTACATTTCTTCAGTTCAGCTTCAGAGCCTTGAGCATCATTAAAACTACAATCAAGTAACCTGTTTCCTCAAATGACCAAGTCGATTAGGAGATACTATTTTCCAGTTGTGAGTTTTCACATTTACTGTTGCATGATTATTACTATTCTTTTCCTTGGTAAATAGAGTGATGTTGAAGAATATTATATGATGGTCTGTCCAGGAAGATCATCAGAATGATGAAGTCAACTCAGTTAGGGGAGGTGACAATAAAATATAGGGTGTGATTGAATATTATATAATGGTCTGTCCAGGAAGATTAGAAGGATGATTAAGTCAACTCAGTTAGGGAAGGTGAAAATAAAATATAGGGTGTGATTGAATATTATACAATGGTCTGTCCAGGAAGATTAGAAGAATGATTAAGTCAACTCAGTTAGGGGAGGTGAAAATAAAATATAGGGTGTGATTGAATATTATATAATGGTCTGCCAGGAAGATCAGCAGAGTAACTGAACTCAACTCACGGGAGATGAAAATAAAATATAGGGTGTGAGCTGCAGAATGAGTAGATCCCTCCACTCGGTAAATATACTGTGCTGAACTCATGGCTTTAAGCACTTACTTATTTTGTGGAATGTTGGGCACTTCAGTTCAGAAGTTGAAGTACTCTAACACAACTACCACAACATATAACAACTCTTGAATGAATGGTAATATATTCATGCCAGTCAAAGTAGTCAGGTTCTGTAGAGGGTGATCCATAAGTTATAATGCATCCCATGGTCCAATTGTCTCTGTTCTAATTCAAACTGTAATATTTCTGAACATTTTGTGCTGGGCGCACGTTTTATTGGAGATCTTAATGGAGTCATGATACATAAGGGTAACCTCCATCACTCTCTACGCTTCCACACAAGATCTCTATGAATCAAATTAAAAGTAACAGGGGCTAAGAATTCAATAATGCATTTAAAATGTAAGACCTATGACAAACTACATTGGCTGCTTCTACGGATGCTGGATAATAGCAAACCTTATCTGCTATTATGTGCTCTAGGCGAACGTCTGCTGTGAGGAGAATCTTTGAAGATAGCACTTAGGTAAACTCTCCGAAGATTTACATACTGTGCATTTCCTATTGAAAAGCCTCAAAAGATTAGCCTTAAAAAGTATGATTGGAATGTATTTTTATTTGAAAAACTCATCACATGTTCTTCCAAAACATTGTCTGCAAAGACTTTCTAAACGTATTCTGAAGTCTGACACATAAAAGAGTAAAGAAGCAGTATGCAGTGTAACATGTTTTTTTTTTTTTACATTTTTAGTAATTGGTTTCTTTATTAAACCATCTATAACGACTCACAATAGCTGATATTTTTATGAAGAACACGGGCTGGACCTAATGTTCATGACTGCTTCCTTTCTTCCTATATAATAACCAAAAATGTATGTTTTCTTCCTCTAAAATGTTTGGTTCACCAATGAACTGGTTTGCAGCCCAATGAGTTGACTCACATTGTTAAAAGTCTTTTTTCAAGGAATATTCATTTTTTATTAAGGAACGCATTATGTTATCACTGTATGTACGAATCACTAGGCTATTAATTAAGCACTTTTGATGGAGTACAACATTACATTAAGCCACAATAATGTGGTGACATACACCTGCAGTAGTCTACAATATGTAAGTTCAAATTTGGAATGAAAATACAATTTTTATATTGGAAGTGCTAGTTTCGAAAGAAAGAGCTATGTTATCCAATGTACATTCAAATGTGAGCTCTAAGGGGCAGATTTACAAGCCCCTTGCGCCACTTTTGCGGCACTTTCCCCATGTTAAAAGTGACGCAAAGTGGCGCAGAAGCTTGTAAATCTGCCCCAAAGTCTATAGGGACTACATTTGGAATGCATGATCTAGATTATGAATCCAAACGTCATGCGTGGAGTGCGATTTCCTCATTTGAGTTTCAGTTTCATTACTGATAATATAACACATTTGACTCTACTCTGGATACACAAAACGGCAATCAATGCAAGATTACAATATTTTAGGAAATCACAAAGACCACCAGATATCAAGTCCCCTGTGATACTCAAAGTAACCTGACATAAATGTAGTATAGATGTGATCTTATTGAACAGTTGCACAATTAAACAGTGTTCACGCGTGCTGTTATCCTAATACAAATAGTTCCAGTTGAAATGTGTATTTGCCACTTCCCTTCAAATCCAAACTTCCCTTAAACCGGCTGAAGACCTTACAATTAAGCTATGACTTGAATGAATGAATCGCCAGACTGATAGAGTTAGTTTGAAAGAATAATGGTAGGAAAGTATTTTCATGCCCTGAAATCTTTCTTAGGATTTTCCTGCAGTCGATGGCATCTTCAATGACCTCATGCTCTGGATACTTAGAGACATAGTGTGATTGATTTATGACTTGATCACTTGGTGTACTTGCAGAGCATTCTGCTTACATGGACGTGCATGCGTACTGACGTCATTAGAACTTTCATTAAAAATATACAAATGCCAGCACTGGAGATTTCAAAAGCAGCTATAAACCACTTGTAATAGCCAATGTTTTTTTCTGTGTACTTTTTCCATGCTTTGACAATCTTATGGAATTCCCTAAGTGTCAATAAATTAAATTGAATATGTCAAGTTATTTTCAACATATTTGCAAATGAAAAACAAACTCGTTGTGACAAATCTACCATCATAATCATTTTCATCTTCTTCTATAAGTATTTAAAATAATTTCCACCTATAAAACGAAAAAAGTAAATAATTTCTTTTCATATTCTTCACACAGTAAAGTGAATCATTTTATGCCTGTTTTTCCTCCCAGGGAAAATGTACTCCTCCTCTTCAACAACAAACGTTTGCAAAGCCAATAGGTCAGGGTATAACGTGCCAAAGCTTATTAAAAACACATTCACACATGCTGTTTACATGCATTGCATGGACAACTGCTGCTCATGACATTAATACCTGCACTATTAGCTTTTCTAGTGGTCGGAAAAAGTGGTTAATACAGACTGCTTTGTGTATAGAATGCTTATAGGAGATAATGAATTGAACTTGACAAAGCATCATGCTTAAATGTACTTTTCAGATGTAAAATAGTCCCTCGTGATTGCCAATAGAAACACTTAATACAAGGTGAAATGATACACCAACTAGCCAATTGCGTGAGGTAAAAGGGTAATATTCCTCTGGGTGGAGCCAAAGCAACTTTTTATATATTTTAAAGAATTGGTACAAATCGTATTAGAAACATGTATACTGTCAAGCCAGACCTTAAAATCAAGCCAAAAGGCCATCTATTCATGAATCCGCCTTCATCAATTTAAAATTAGTGTTTCTTTGTACAGTATATATTTAAAGGTGAAATAGCCCTTGTAACACAGGTGCCGCACATATTTACAATTGCACATCACATGCAAATAGGTTAAAAGCGCATTTTTATGTCAAGATTTAAATACACACAGAGTATGATTTCACGTTGATATTGTATTTTAATGAATTAATTATGATTCATGACTAGAAATAGACAATAAAGAGAATGTAAATTATGCATCTATTGTATTAACCACTGTCAATGAAAGACGGTAATTTACAGAACACTGATAGTCACCACAGAATACAATATTTGCAGCAGTGTTACAGCTGATTGATTCTGGAAGGCATTTGAATTCATTACTTCTTATGTATAATTGCTTCACTTAGATCTAGAGTGACAGGATCTGTACAGACTGACATGCAAGTTAGTCCAAGTTCAATTATAAGAGAAGCAGCGGATCAGTACAGACTGACATGCAAGTTAGTCCAAGTTCAATTATAAGAGAAGCAGAGGCAGTCCCTCCCTTACATGGCACAATACTGTTCTCCAGGTGGCTGTCATATGTTGTGACTAACTCAAAAATGCAACAGTCATACATTCATCATTTGGACTATGCCGAAGGACCTTGCTTTACAAGCCTTCCATCCCTAAAATGATTTCGAACAAGCGCTGTATGGATAAATAGTCAGTGCCACACAAATAACTTTATTTGTGAATGATTGCCACTAGACACTACTTCGAAAGTGGGACCAACACAAATGTTGACATGGGCATAAAAGTAAAATAATCTCTGCTCAGGGCACACATTGGTTAGTACCCTTACTGAGGTGTTAACTGTTTCAGCTAGAGGTCAAGGAACATAATGGATGAAAATGGCAATTAACAGCCAATAATGCCTAGCAGCATATGGCCTACAAATCATATAAATACCCTCTTCTCTAATCTTACCCAGCACATTTCCCAGCAGCTACAAAATGTCTACTTGCTGTTTTCAATTTTCCTTTCCAACCAGATACATTCGACCCATTAATCTACTCCAGGACGTTGCCTATTAAACACACCTTTAAAAAAAAACTCAATTTTTTTTAGCATCAAGGGAATTAAAAAAACACGAACAAACACCTGGCCTTAGGACAGCAACTTTCGAAATAATGGTCTGTGCTTAAGAAATCAGGTTACATATCTCCCCAAAAAGCCGTACACAGCTTAGTATGAAATACTGGATTTCAATCCAGGCCAACTTTTTGTGATGGATATTTAAGGTGCTTATGTAGAAATTGGTAAATTTCATAAAGATGCTGTGATGTCTATCCCACGAAAACACAATTGGTAACACAGAGACCAGGTTGATACGGTCAGTTTCGTAAACATGCATATTCACCCACTTACTGATAAAGAGAAAATGTAACTGTGAAAACTATTACCAGATAAGGGAAAACTAATATTTTAGTGACTTGCCATAGATGTCAGAATGAACATGTCTGGTGATACACTGATTGCACCATTCACATCCGGAAAGCCATAAATACCGGGTTTCTCTCTCACTGATTTTACGGATTCTGGTTTTCATTCAATTAGTCTGCTTCAAAATGCCACCACTGAGATGACTAAGTACTGCAAAAAAAAATAAGAGTGTTAGACCTGGCATCTTTTGGTATGGCTTCCCCTGTCTTTTTGCCTCTGACCTCCCTTTTGTGACTAGGTGCTGCATTTAGTTTTTGCTGGTGTTAGGACTCTAGGCTCTTTACAACTGCTGACCAGTGCTAAAGTGCAAGTGCTCTATGTCTAAAATGTAATGGTAATTGGTTTCTCCATGATTGGCATATTTCATTTACTAGTAAGATCCTAGAACAGCCTGTAAGTCAAATGCTACTAGTGGGCCTGCAGCACTGATTATGACACACATGAAAACATGCAAACATGTCTCAGGCCTGCCACTGCAGTGTCTGTGTGTGCAGTTTTAAACTGCCATTTCAACCTGGCAAAAGCACCCATTGTCATGCCCGAACCTTCCCTTTTATTACATGTAAGGCACCTTTGAGGTAGGCCCAAGGTTGTCCCATTGGCATGGTGCAGTGTATTTAAAAGTTAGGACATATACTATTAGGTTTTATGTGTCCTGATCGGGAAATACATCTAATTTTGCTTTTCACTACATTAAGGCCTATCTCTCTCATAGGTTAACATTGTAGCTGCCTTGTAACCTATTACAAGTGTATCTGCCAATTGGGAGCTGACAGAAAATTGGAGTTTGGTGTCTTTAGACTCACAATTTAAAAATACATCTTTTAGTGAAGTTGGTTTTTAAATTGCAGGTCTTAAAATGCCACTTTCAGAAAGTTGCCATTTTCTTACTTTAACCATTCTGTGCCTCTGCCTATCTCTGAAAAGAACTTCTGGGTAAAGATGACAGTTGCGCTGTTTATGCATTCATTTTAGACAGTCAAACAAAGGGAGCTGAGATGTGCCCTGCATATCCTGATAGCCCATCACCAGGCTGATGGGCCTTTCTGAGTTAGAATGGTGGACTGATACCTGAATAGGGCTGTGCCTGTCCTCACACAAAGACGGCTCCACCACATGTAGTGTGTCTGGAGCCAGGGCAAGGAAAGGCATGGTCTTGGGCACTACAATGACCTTTCTTTGGAGTTTGCCTACTGCAAAGGCTGAATTGGGTATATGTACTGGACTTCTGACACCATATACTCAGAACACTTCTGGGTTGAGGACGTTCTGCCAGGATGAAGAGCTGGATTGCTGTCAGGAGGGACTGTCACTTTGCTGTTTGCTTTGCTGTGTTTGCCTGCTTCTTGCTGCTTCTGTCCTGGGAGTGAAAGGACTGGACTTTGCTTTCTACACCCTGCTTCCAAGGTTCTCCAAGGGCTTGATTTGAGCTTGCCTCCTGTAAAGAAGTTTCAGGGGCATCAAAGACTTCACCTGGACTCTGCTGCTGTGAGTCCTACTCAGCCAAGTGGTGCCAAATCCAGTTCCTGGGCACTTGGAAGTGAGTTCTGGAGACACAATGAAGAAAATCCACACATCGACTCCAAGCGTTGTTTGGAATTGGCGCAGCACTGCCAAAACTTAATGCATCGCCCCTGCCTGCACTGGAGCGTGGTCCCCTCTTGACGCAATGACAGTAGCTTACAAAGCAGGCCCAGCTTTTTGTTGCAGCTCATCTGAAGAACTGCCGCTGCGTGAGTCTCGAGCACCGCATCACTGACGCCCGTGACGCACCACCCCCGACTCTGACGCATCGCCTGATTCAACACTTTGGAATCGACGAAGCGTGAATTGATTTTTAATGCATCGTCCCTGGGCACCGATTTCTTCATTTACACTGCAGTAAGGAACCAAGGTATCATGCTCACAAATGATGCATCACCTCCCCTGCCTTACAGTAAGAGGACCTGGCCTGGCAGTTCGGTCTGGACTGTTCCCATGGGGCACAGGGTCAAGACTGATTTGCATATGGCTGGGTCCAAACTGGGGTGGCGTAGTGGGCAAAAGAACGATGGATTTAACCCAGATCTTTTGACTGGGGGAGAATGTTTGCATTGTCAGCATTCCGGCCATCATTTGTTTGCTGTAACACTTTTCGCCCTAAGTGGGATGGGTATGCCCAGACGTGGGTCCCTTGCTCACTGTGCCACTGGATTCAAGCTAGCCTGGCTGAAGAAGGGTAACATACCCTGAAACCGGTCCCAGGATGCTTGTTTCCGGTCCAGGGAGGACCTGGCCTGGCAGTTCTTTCTGGACTGTTCCCATGGGGCACAGGGTCAAGACTGATTTGCATATGGCTGGGTCCAAACTGGGGTGGCATAGTGGGCAAAAAAAACGATGGATTTAGCCCAGATCTTTTGACTGGGGGAGAATGTTTGCATTGTCAGCATTCCGTCCATCATTTGTTTGCTGTAACACTTTTCGCCCTAAGTGGGATGGTATGCCCAGACGTGGGTCCCTTGCTCACTGTGCCACTGGATTCAAGCTAGCCTGGCTGAAGAAGGGTGACATACCCTGAAACCGGTCCCAGGATGCTTGTTTCCGGTCCAGGGAGGACCTGGCCTGGCAGTTCGGTCTGGACTGTTCCCATGGGGCACAGGGTCAAGACTGATTTGCATATGGCTGGGTCCAAACTGGGGTGGCGAAGTGGGCAAAAGAACGATGGATTTAACCCAGATCTTTTGACTGGGGAGAATGTTTGCATTGTCAGCATTCCGTCCATCATTTGTTTGCTGTAATACTTTTCGCCCTAAGTGGGATGGGTATGCCCAGACGTGGGTCCCTTGCTCACTGTGCCACTGGATTCAAGCTAGCCTGGCTGAAGAAGGGTGACATGCCCTGAAACCGGTCCCAGGATGCTTGTTTCCGGTCCAGGTAGGACCTGGCCTGGCAGTTCGGTCTGGACTGTTCCCATGGGGCACAGGGTCAAGACTGATTTGCATATGGCTGGGTCCAAACTGGGGTGGGGTAGTGGGCAAAAGAACGATGGATTTAACCCAGATCTTTTGACTGGGGGAGAATGTTTGCATTGTCAGCATTCCGTCCATCATTTGTTTGCTGTAACACTTGCAGTAAGAAACCGACACATCATCTGCTTTTTCGACGTTTCACCTCCCCTGCGCCTCAGTTCATCTTTGATTTTTGATGCATCTAAGGTGCTTTGTCCTAATCAAGCGCATCCATTAATTTTTAAGCACTACAACTTTATATTACCTTTGAAGATTCATATCTTGACTTATGTATGTTGGATTTTTGTCATTTTGGTCTTGTTTTATTCAGATACATATTGGCTATTTCTCTAAACTGAAGTGAAGTAATTTTGTAGTGTTTTCACTGTGTTACTATGTGTGTGTATACAAGTACTTTACACATTGCATCTGAGATAAGCCTGACTGCTCTGTGCAAAGCTACCAAGGGGGTGAGCAGGGGTTATCTTAGGTGTGTAACACACTTACCCTGACTAGAGTGATGGTCCCTACGTGGACAGATTGCAAACCACTGCCAACTAGAGACCCCATTTCTAACACAGAGGAAGACAGATCATAACAGGATTGCACTACAAAGACTAGGATACATACACTGAAAGGTTAGTGTTTGACTTGGGCTAACAATTCATGAATAAATAGCTACACCAAGGCACGGTTAACAAATGCCCAAATTTACATTAAGTGAGATATTGATTATTGGTTGTTGTCTTCACGCAAAGTTCTGTAGAAATTTCCATTTTTCACTGACACATTTTCTAAGATGTTATTAATCAAAAAGCTGGCCACATTCCCTAGGGCTGATAGTCTCTATCATGGAGCGAAATGAGAAAATGACAGTAATGAAGCTGGGATATAAATGTATACAAAAGTTGGAAAGAATGAAGGGCACCGTGGCAGGTTAGTAGAATGCAATTTGCGTCATGTGGTAAATATTGTTTTTTGGGGGGTTCAGTATAATAGAGAGTAGCAGAGCTGTACACCTCAGGGAAAGCCAGAAGCTCTTTGCTTAACAAATTCATCAACAGAGGAACACAATTCTTGAAAAAGGCAACACATTTCTAACAGTAATTCCAAAGAAAGAGAAAAAATTGTTGAAATTGACTGCTGTCAATATTCATTATATCGAAAGGACTTCAAGCACCACAGCATGAAACTGGTTTCCAAGCATCCTTATCCATGTAAAAGCTGAAAAATCTTTTTATGGAATTTGATAATATGTTCAGGCCATACACATCAGCCAATAAGGGTTGCAATGCTGCCAGCGGCTCTTGGGCCAGGGTACTCGGGGTTGATGGTGAAAGCAATGGCAATGTGAAAGCAGTGGCCAAGTGATTGCTGCTGTGCCTCGGACAGTCATTTGTGGTTATCACAGCTGGCCTCAAAAAAGGCTCAACGATAGTGTCATGTGCTGGCCCTTTAGCTTCATTCACCTAGCTATTACTGCTGTTCTGTAGTCCACTTCCATTTGGCACATCATACTGTATTATTTACTGTGGAGGGGTCCTCCTCTCTTTTTCTACAAGGGATATTATTCAAAACAGCTTCTTTCACTTTTTGTACCCATATTGTATGGGCCAAATTGCGATTGTTAAAAAAGTCAGTCCAAAACTCAGTAGCAGGAATTGGAAACTAACAATTAGCATTATCCAAAATATATCACTGAATAAACACTGGGGGCCTGAGTTACAAGCCCATTGCGCCGCCGGTGCAATGGGCTTGCCCCTATCTACAAGGCCACATACTTTCATGGCCTTGTAAATATGGGCCCCTTTCACACATTAATCTGCATGAAAGGGGCGTTCCATGGGTGTTGCTGTGGGTGTTCCCATCAACATCCATGGAACCCAACATATTCCCAGATTTACAATGTTTTGTAAAGCTGAGAATGCGTCAGAATCCTATGCCTCTCCAGGGGAGACATAGGAGTGGTGCAAAGAGGAGAAATACTTTTATTTATCCCTGTTTTTTCCTCCTTCTATGCGTGCCACATTCTGCACCACGCATAGAAAGAGGAAAATGCCATCAGTGATTGTTTTTGTGCAGGAAGGTGTCCCTTCCTGCATAAAAACAATCATCCCCGCAACGCAGGCATCCTTGCACCATGGCACAATGGTGTTTGCGTTGGCGCACGGCTGCTGTTTGTGCACCGGCGCAGGGGAGAGGGACAGGAATGCACGGTATCGTGTATATAAGGCACAATCCTGCCCTTTTATTTTGATGCACAGCGTCAAAATCTAGTAAATGAGGCCCTGGGTATTTATGTGTATTATGTGATCTGAAAATATTTCAAAACATATGTATCTTAAATATAGGGACAGAGTTAATAACAAATGTTGCACACTACAGCGCAGCAACCGAACTGTGTTGTGCTAGGAGTAGAAAATATCACAGAGCAATGTCTAGTAACATATGGCTTTGCTGCACTCTTCTCCAGTGCTGATGAATAGACCATGCCTCCTAGTGCTGTGCACACACCTTTACACTGGAGAGTGAGTGATCAATAGCAAAGATCTTGAACTGGAAGATAACCTTCCAGTGCAAAATACTATGCTTAGACATACTTTAAAAAACTGTTCCCACATTGTATGTGTGCTGTACAGGCAGCACACATGCAATGCGTGAAAGGTAGAAATAAATAAAAACATTTCTCCTTGTTAGCACCAGTTTTGAGGAGGCATTATTTTCTGACGCAAAGCCCTGTCTACCATTGTTAGTAGATAGGGGTTTCCATTAAAAAGTGTTGGAGGTAGCATAGAAATGCCCATGTACCTCCCAGGGGATTCCCCTTGATGCTGGGAAACACAAATTACCATTTGTGTTACTTTTTGGGCGACTTTGCAGCCCCCCAAAAAACAAGTTGATATACAGTAAAATGTTGCCACGAATCGCCAGGGTGAATAATAATATGTGTAGCTCTTTATCTGGACCTCAGCGGGAGACGCGTGGGCCTTCACGCTACAGTGCTTGGGCCAGATGGACAATGCCAGATGCATCAGCAATGTTTCTTTCCCATCCTTTTTGTAGCTGATGTGGGACCACAGACGTCATTAACTATCATCTACTTCATAGCAGGCAGATTTCTCTCGATTCCAGCTGTGCGCAATGTGTTTTCATCTTCTATAAACCGAAATATACGGTTTCCAGATGGCTGTGCTTGGGTTTTACTTCCTGCTATTGCCTTCCTATGCCAGACCGCCACCATATGCATACTTTGAATCAATCCCAATCAATATGCAAAGCATCAGCAGCTCTGCAGTGCTTGCAACAGCGTAAAGTTGAATAAATGTCTCTGTCTCACATATAAATTCAACTTGTAGGCAATGGAAATCGTCAAGTTACCCTAATCAATATCAAAAAACAGATTTATACATTAATGGCAATGCAATCATGTAATAATATAAATATAGAGGCACAGAATTTAAAAAACATTTATCTTCTTAAAATAATACAATTGTATTGTGATTTAATCAGTAGTGATTTTTTTATCCACCATCTCTGATTATTGCTAACATTTTTTAAATGGTCTCCACACAGTGAGTTAATTGAAAATATCTAGTTGTCCTTGCTTCCTTGCTATTGCAGCCAAACACTGTGTAAGTCCCACTTCCATTAATACAAGAGAAAGATACACTGGCCCAGGTATAATAAGCCTTTCCATTGTCGTTGTGTTACTATGCAAAGGCTTCAGTAAGATTTAAAAAGCCACACAAGGGGCGATTTGCACATCCTTGCGTGACTTTGTAATGAACTGTAATGCAGGTAGGTGTTCCTTGGGTGGAGCATTGTAGTTCCCATGCATCTACCCAAAGAATTTGATGCAATCTCAGATTTACTAAAGGCAGTAAACCTGGGATTGTGCCGAAAACCTGCACCTACCACAGAGAGGCATAACAAGGAGAAATATTTCTCCTTGTTACTTCTTCTTTCTATGCATGATGCATTCTGTATCACACATAGAAAGAGGAAATTGCCTCCAATGATTGTTTTGTGTAGGAAGGTATGCCTTCCCCCGCAAAACCAATCCTTGTACCATGATGCAAGGGTGCCTGTGTTGGCACTAGACAGCACACTGTAAGCCAGCGCTAAGAGAACGCAGAAGTCTGTCATAGCTTAGTAGATATGGCACATTTGAGCTATCTCCATTTCACACTGTGCAGCAACTTTGCTTGCTACCCTGTGTTGCATGAAACAATAGTAAATATGCCCCTATGTACATTACGGAAGATGCATTGGGTAAAACATAAACATATTTGGCAATATCAAAGTAAATTGATCAGAAGTAGAATTTCAAAGGAGTTGATTCAAGCACAGCTTGAAAATGTTTCACACATCTTGATTTTCCTAGAACGATACCAAATATTTTAGCCCTACATGGCTACCTTGGGGAAATAAAATATACTGGATGCCAGCAGGGATTAAAAAAATACCAGCTTGTACAAATCTTTTTAATTTAAAGTCATCATTTAAACTGGTGGAAAAAGACTTATGGAACCATTCCACAAATGTTTAGGTCACATTGTTTCATAATTGAAAATATAAATGAAACATATCTACCATTTCCCATAGAAAAAATATGTTGAAAAAAAGAAAAATGAAAGATTACACATTTAGAGGGTTTGTAGAAAATCTAATATTTTATGTTTGGTGCAGAGGTGCAATGTATTCATTACCTGAGCAGATTGTCTGGCCCGTCTTTTTTCTAGCATTTTCGAGACCCTTGTCACTACTGATTAGAACAAGTTCAGTAATGAAGACTCACATTATGAATATTTTAAGACATTCCACTTAGTACCTTTTTTGTCTTTGCTCTAATTTGCTCTAATTATAAATATATGAGACAATCCTATGTCTCTTCATGGCGGACCATCTACCATGAGCATGTTCCCTATGCAGAGATTTATGTTTGTAGAATAATTCATCTATTCTATGTGCTAAGTCTAATTATGTATCATTCGAAAGCCATTAGAAACAAATTGAAAATGTACTGTACCACATGCAGGATAGTCAATTAAATATTTGATGCATTGCCGGAATACATTTTTCAAAACGTGGTAAATTTCTATGCTATACTTGCTCTGGGCAGTAATGATTCAATATCTTGTAATCCATGGTTGTGAGTGACAGGTGCTAAATGTAATTGCTAAATATCATTAGGAAACATTGTTATGCTTTGACAGCTTCTCTAGGTTTAAGTGTGGATCTAAAATAAACGCCCATTGGGAAAGGTTTGGGTGTAAACACTTAGACAATCTTGGGCAGTGGTTCTTAAACCTTTTAACCTTTTAACTTCTGCAGACCCCCACTGAATCGCTACTGGAATCTAAGGATCTGAGCATAAGCAGTTTATACAATTTGAAGCTCAAAACAATACCCAAAAATACATAAACAAGCATACATCAAACAAATTCACAAATTGTGAAATATTTTATGCAATTCACAAATACTGAAAACTGAAAGTTTTACTGGGAAGGTTAGAGCTTGTCTTAATTCGACATGTAATCCTAAAAGCCGAAGTGGTATGCTAGACTATACCATATCTCTGTCTTTTTGCTCCTAATGCATACTGTCTTTTTGTCAGCGTTTCAGTTGACGCCACCCATTGTTCATGCTTCATTCTGTTTGCTGTACTTGCACTGCTCTCACAAATCAAGCTAAGGATACCAACATTTTTTTAGCCTCCAATTTTGAATCCCTTCACATTTACAGAACAATTTAAATTGTTAGTTTTACATTGTGCTTCTTTGTTTATATATACTGTTAAATATGCAAATATTTTTTAATTTTCTAAACAGTCGCAGATCCCCTGAGTAGGTGCTGGGGAACTCCAGGTGTCCGTGGACAACAGGATAAGAACCACTGTTCTGGGGCATATTAAGAAGGAACTGAGTCTGGTACCAAATGTTACAGTTCAAATCTAAACTAAATGTCAATATGGGGCATTGGTGACTGGTTTGCTATTTTCTTTTTAATTGGAACAATTGTTGGTACAGCAAAATTTACATGAGATCTCACAGTGTTTATACCAAATATATCAGCAAACTCCCCAACAAATTAACTTGTTTATAATGTACAGCCCTAACCCCTTTTGAAATAGACTGTCAACTTGATTTAGCATAGATATCAAATGATGGACACCTATTCAACAGATATCATTCTATAAAGTGGATGAAGTGTGTTCAGTACCACAATCATAGTTGTTTGAGAAGGTAGTCTTACATTGTGTACAGGAATAAATATGGGATACACTTTTCACCGAAACTCAACAGGTATTCAGGGAAGCGCATGTATGATTCTGATCCCAAAAGGATTTAGGACAAGGGCGGGTATGGTTCTGGCCAAAAAAGTATTTACGACAAGGGCAGTTATAGTTCTCCAGTGGTGTAATATTTCAATACTGATTTTGAAATGTGTTGCTGTAACCAACCAAAAAGGCTTCCTTGTGCTCATGTTTTTGAAACTTGTTTTTGATAGATGAGTACAAGTCATTTTTGGAATAATTTACTATTTGAGATATAGATCTAAGGGCCTTTCACAAACCCTCTGATTCAGTAAATCTGAGGGTTTCCAAATGCTAAACCTCTTACTAAGCCCATTTAAGATTCGAAAAAGGTTTCTGATTTGTTAAATTGGTTTGGGAAACATTAAAGAATCGCTATTGAAAGGGGCATTTTAAGGGTGTCCCTTCCAAATAACAATTTCTTAAGGTATGTATTAATGTTTTGGGACTGAAATCCAGTCGTAAAACATTCATTTTTTACCACCAACTTAAAGGAGGTCGTAACCCATTCGCAAATGAGGAGGATCCCAAAGGGTCCCCTTCCCCTTTGTGAATGGTGAAAAAACTTTTTTAAGACTAGGCAGTGATCCAAAGGACCACTGCCTAATCCTAAAAAATAAGTCTGTAAACATTTTTATTTTCTTTTTTTTAAACACATCTCGTTTTCCTTTTAGGAAATATGGACTGCATTAATAAAGCAACCACTGACATGGTGGTCTGTTGACCCCTGTATGCCACCGTGCTGAGATTGCAGCCAATCGTAGTGGATTGAGACCTACCTCATAAATATTGAAAAGGTAAGTCGAATAGCGAACTACGATTCTGTATTTTGTGAACCGACGTCTTAGTACATAGGATGGTTTGAAAAATAAGAATGCATTTGGTAAAAGTAGGTGCGCACATTATGATTTCTTTTACCTAATACATTCTTCATGCATGAGGCCCCAGGTTTTTTACAAATTATTTTGCTTTAGTCAAATTCTATCATAAAAGTAAAAGAGTCTATATTCAGGTGCACATACGTCATTCTTAAGTCATCCCTTACTAAACGGGCCACATTAATGCAAAAGTTTGAAGGTCACATTAAAATATTTTCATCCACACACAAATAAAATTGTTCTATTTTAAGAAATGTTTTGAAAGACATCTTGTACTCAATTAAATAATTAAAAAAGGTAATGCTCACCGTTGAAAAGTAGCGCCTGCAATTTGATTTTATTATTGAAAATGTTTTAAACAAGTGCTCATGCTCACTTGTTATATTCCTCAAAGGGCAGTGACAGACTTGACCTCTCGCGGGGTGTGTGAGTGTTAGAGCTGTGTGTGAGATGGGTTGTATGTGCATGTTTGAGAATCAGAGATACTGGCCACTCATCTGTCAATAACACACATTATGATTATAACACAGACACATCATTTATGCCAAGCAGGGAGATGGTGTTAACTGATCAACACGTAAAATGACCTAGTGGCTCCAGTGCAAGCAATGAAACTAGGCCCCAGCTGGTATTAAAATACTGCTATAAATGAGGTACAGCGCGTCCATCACACCTATGGACACTGGCGGCATTGCACCTGCTACACTCACGTAACTTATGAGTTTCCAAGTTCCTCATTCGAATCGTCTTTCCTTCTCGCCTCCCTATCTTGACCTCGCTCTCCTCTCACCTCCTTTATCCATTTATTGCTCTCCTCTGCTATCCCCTTCTTCATTCTCTATCTCTTCCCCCTCTTGTGTCTCTCACTCATCCTTATCTCCTTCCTCCCTTCTCTCCTTATTTCTGATTCCTTTGTCTTCATCTTCCCTTGCCCACTTTGCTCATCCTCTCCTTTAGTTTCTTGCTCACCCTTATTTATTTATCTCATTCTGTCACCTTTTCTTGCACTCCTCCCTGTTCTTTTACCCTCTCCTTTTCTTTTATCCCATCCCTCTCCTGTTTTTATTGTTCCCTTATCCTCAACTTCCTCTGTACCTCTCCCTTGAAAGGTAAACACAGCCAAGCTCCTAGCATGCACTTTGTCTTTTCAGAAAACCAGAATAGGCAGCCAATGAAATTCCATAACGTGTATTTGTAAAGCGCACTTTCAACACCAAAGGGGCATCTTGGGACTGAGTAACATATGTTTATTGTTATCCAACTCAATGGTACTCATTTTATCGACCTCAGAAAGGATGAGAGGCTGAGTGGACCTGCCGGGATTTGCACCTGTGACCATGAGGTCGAACACAGACCCCTACAATGGATGCATTAGTCCACTGAGCCACCTGACTCAACATCATCTGGTGCAGGACAGACTGGGCCCCCTCCCACCTCTGGACCCCGGTGGATTTAACCAGCTGCACCAGTGGTAGCTACACCCCTGAAATGGCCCGGAACCAGTTTATGACCTAATTAAGCTATGCATAGACAAGCAACTGAGAAAGATACACACTGCAATATAACTAGCATTTAAGGTACTTTCAGTGTTGTAGAAATTGGAGATCCTCATTAGTGTTCAGTCAAGGTAATGTATCTAATTTACATAACTCTGAAAGGGGATTAGACAGAAGGCATCCAGATATTTTCCTGACATGCAAACAGAGAGATTTGCATCACACAAATGCACCTTTGACAGGGCAGCTGCATGCTAAAAAGAACAGAATGCGTCTTTTGCATAAAAGCAGGCTAGGTTCAGCCTCAAAATACATTTCCACAACCAGGCTGTGCCACTACATGGTGATATATGCGTTTTGTTTCATTTCAAGGGTTTTTAATTCCAGCCCACAAGATGAGTCCTACTTTAGCATGTATGAATTGAGATGCATTTATCATGTGCCATCGAGGAGCTACGTGGCGCCTCCATTTGCATCTCGTGGTTGCGGTGTGCTTCTGTTAAATGCATGCATTTTCTTGCAGCAGTGACTTGCATTATAGCTCGATGAGCTATTGTGTGCTGTAGGCGAGGATGATTTAAAGAGCAGTGCACCCCTGCACAGCTTCTAAAGTGCTCTGGAGAAAAGGCAGAGTGACTGTGGCATGATCCAAGTATGCCGACATTAAAAGAAGCAATGGCATTAAGAAGAGGAAATTAATGTTCTACTTTTTATATTTTTGGGTGGAAGGTCACCCTTTAACTTGAAAAGGGCCTACTGCGCAGCCTCACCGAACTAAACATGTGGGATTGATGTGAACATTGCACCATTCCAGTTCAATAGGCTTTATCTGGAGAAGGATGCAGTGGACTCTATAAAGAGTTGTAGGTACGTTTATTGTAATGTTGTCTCTCAGGTACCATTGAATTGCCTTGGCATTCTAACAGGAAGTTGCCCTTCCATGTTATGACTGGCCTCTTCTTCCAGACCATTGTGGGGTTAGGGGCAGCAGGCAATGGAGGTAAATACAGGGAGAGGTTAAAAGAAAAATGACTATAGAGTGAAACAGAGCATAGCACCCATATAGGTCAAAGTCATAAACAGAAGACAACTGAGCAGATTTGTGCATGGAAGGAATCATATCTTAGATATTGTTAAATCCAATTGGCCCAATTCACATAGAATGGTGTATAAGTAGGTGTGACTCAATCTTGTAGTACTCTTGGCCATGCTTACTCCTGGCTAAACTCTGAAGTACAAAAGTACTACAAGAGTAAGTGAAAGCAAAGTCTTTGTAAATTAGCCCCAATGTTTTGGTTGGTGAAGAGGGGGTTGAGAGTGGTGGCAGAGTGTATTAAAAAATACCCAATTCACCAGTGACATAGGGCAAAGGGGGGGGGGTTCAATTTGTTCAGGTTGCTTTGTTTGACATGATCTTTGTTTCGCTGTGGTGTAAACTAAATGTCAATGACAATGCTGTGAAATATATTTTATGGCTGTTGCTCTCTGGATTCAGGGGCTCAGCCCCGTGTAAGACCATTGACACAATAAAATGTGTTTCTAAAAAAAAAAATATATATCCAATTCACAAAAACCTCCTAGATGTGAAAGTATGTGTCTTACTCCTGGATATTCAGGAGCAAATCACAACTAAATCAGGAGTAATACACAAGTCATAGTTTGTGAATTGAACTAGGAGCATGCAACTGTAGCTAATCAATCTGATTGATTGATTACATGGGGAGTTTTGCTAAGAGTAGTTTGTGGGTCAGAGACATGGATATGGTCAACCTAAATTTGTGACATGGGAACTCCGATTACACGTACAAGAACAGAGTAGAGCAACAGATGCTCAAGGAGTGGGGTGTCACTTTGAGGTGACAATATATATGGAGTGTAGAGTCAGTAGGTAAAGTAGGAAAGCAGTGCAAATTTATAGGAGAATTAATATAGTTGGAAAAGGTTGGAGTTACACAGCTGAATCCGTGAGTATTGCCCCATCTATATTGCATCTTGCACCGAAGCCACATTTCAGAAGTCTCACACCATAGTGAAGGCAATTGTATCAATGTAGTAAAGCTTCTGCTCTTGGATTTGTAGAGGAACAAAATGTTTGTCTCATATGGATAACTACATCCTTTTTTACAATTATATACCTCACTTCTAAGACAGGCATATCGTGTTATATAGAGGCCAATGGGCAGGAGGATTCAAACTTTCACATATCTCACCCTTATACATATTTTACAGGAAACAACAATTTCTTAGCTGAGTGGGAGGTTGAAAGAACAGTGGCATTTCTATGAGGCCGAAGGGTGTAAGACATCAAAGATGGAACCCAAGCTTTCTGAAGAAGACACAGCATGGATGAATGCAGCAAACTTAGGAGAGGTGGTGGTAAAAGAGTGGAACAACAAATTGAAAGTGCTACAACAAAGGTAGCGTATTGGTGCCAAAATCTCAGTCATGCTAGGAGTCACTGTTGGGAGGTATGCAGTAGGGTAAGCTTGGGTTGACTGGAAAAATGGGTCACTATTTTGTCTGAATTCCTTTTCGAGGTTGCTCTGTGTATTTAACTGTTTTACGGAAAAACACATTGAATAGCTCTCTTATTTGTGTGCATTGAATTAAGGTCAAAACCGCATGGAATGATAGTCTTCATGTCAGTATTTTGGTATTCCATTCTCAGTGCTCTTCTTGGAAAATAATAAGACACAACAATTAAATACAATTTCCAGGCTACAACCAGAGAGAAGGTGTTCAAAGCAAGGGAACAGCCACAAAGTCACTAGGTGGTGAAACTTCTAAAGCAGCAAATATTAGGTGTATGACTGTCCTCTGGGAACGCAACAAAGGGTGAAGCTTTGCAATTTTCACTCACCGGTGATCTGCTCTTTCAGTGGAGAGCACTACTAACACTATTACAACTGGGTGAGTGACTTCTTTCAATGGATGTCCTGTGGAATGCGCAAAAATGAAGAGATCATTAATCTAGCCATCAGTCTAAACAACCCATTTATTAAAGATACCACTGTAATTGTAGGGTTTTGCTGGATGCTTAGTGAGAGGTGTGTCATCTACGAGAAAACCACTGCAGCACAACCACTCTTAAGAACCCATAATTTAAATTATGAAAATGCACAATCTGAGACTTTAAATCACGTCTCAAATGGGCATAGGCATTTCTTCATGTGACCAGTGTGTCAACTAAAACATGAGTTCTCCTGTGGTTTCGATCCATTGTTTCTTACCTTAGATTATCAGACTCACAGGCAAGCATGATTAGTTTTACATTGATAATGAGAACTAGACGCGGCTCTGCCGTGCAAGGAGGTTTTTGACATACCTATCCCTGTACCCACATAGTGATCAGCTTTACACCAGACACTGAGGGCCTGATTGTCAAGGATTGTTGTATGTGTTAGGATGACTTACTCTTGAAGTGCGTCTGGTTTACTCATGGATTTCAGGACTTAACCTAAGTTACTCCTGGAATTCAAAACTACTGTAAAAGAAAGTCAGAGAAATATCTTTGTGCAGTGGACTTAGAAAATTGCAATGGACATAAAAATCATGTAAAATAAACCTATTGCTGCCATTAACTATCCTTTTTCTAGAGGCATGTTAGATTTATGATTTCAAAAAGCACACAAAGTACTGTCTGTAATGGCTGCATGATTCACAAAAGTGTAATGTGCAAGGGTGTGTTCTCAACGTGAGAAATGTGCAAAATGTGCGAACTTGTGAGACATACATATTTTATAAGTGGCGTAAAAGAGGGAGCACCCGGGGGAGCATCAGTATATATGCCAACATTTTGGAAGAGGAAAGTGGAAGATTTAAAAAAAAAAAAAATCGGGAGAATGTGTTTCTCCCATTGACTTCTATTACGGCCTGGATCTGGTCTATCGGTGTGTGTAGGACTTGCAAGCGTGCTGCTGCAGAATCGGAAATCAGAATTTCAAATATAAGTTTTTTCCATATCTGTCAAGAGCAAAGAGAAATCTCTATGCCAGGCAGAGAATGCGTGACAAAAATGTTGTGCCTAATCCAAGTCACACAAGACCAGCCCCTGCTATCTGAAGTCCGCCGAGGAATCAGGCTTTTGCATGCAGGAATCAGGAGGTGCGAGACTAGCCTTGATATTGGTAGTCTTCCAGCTGAATCGGGAGGGTTGGCATGTATGCGTCAGGGGAGATTCAATGATGAGCAATGTAAGTTTGGTATCCACAGGCCTACCGAGCCACAGATGATTTGGAATGCATTTGCCAAAATTATCTAAACACCTAACTTACACCATTTACAGTGCATGTCTAGGAACTGCTGACATGTAAGCGAAAAATAATAAGGGAGAATTGAACTGCAAAGTGAAAATATTTTCTAAATATTCATGTTTTACCCAGTAGCAAAATGCACAATGATGGGGCCACCCTGCAGAATGTGATGAGGGTCCCTCGAGACTCCCATATGTTACAGATATTTCTTGGCATTGGGCTCAATTGGGGGCCCTCTTGAAAAGTTGGGCCTCCCTGCACCGCAGGGGCTCGTGTTACGCTACTGGTTTTACTTTATGCAATCATAGGTTTTGAGAAATTGAGTAAGTTACCTATGTTTGTCAATAACATGCATTTATGCATGAAATGACGTGAGCATGCTGTATGGAAAGTATAATTACACATGAATAACAGTTAAATGAATTACCAAAAAGATGCCCTTTCTGAGCTTAAGTAAACATAGGTTATATTACTTGCACAAACCTCTCTGCGGCAACATCAAGCACCAGCCTCAAAAGCTTTACAAATTCCCTCAGTTTTACCTTGGAGGGCGTGTACGTGGCGTGCTTTCATTTTGGTGACGCTTTCTTCACGTCCTTCAATGTTTCCATGAACAAAGTTGAAAGGCACATAATCTTTCCCCTGGATTATCCTCATATAAACAATACTCTAAAGGACATTTATGGGCTAAAAGTATCATCCCCTTCCTGTATTTTTACCATGTTTATCCATAGACTCTTTTGGAACAGAGAAAGGGACCCATTTTCATCTGTGACAGCATGACTTCGCCAGGTTGTCATTGTGTACACAGTAATGTACTTCAGCACTACATCAGCAGAATCTGTACCATCCGAGTGGGTTGGGTCTGCTCACTTACAACAATTTGATATCATTTAAGTCAGGAAATAAATTAATACATTGACACTCTTTTTTTCCTGAAACTGTTTTTTGCTTACCTTTGTGAGTGTGACTTGCCCTTAGACCGTAAAGGATTTTCAGTGGTATTAAATACCCCAAAGTACCGTGTCCATTCGTGAAAGGGAAGTAAAGGCCAGTATACTATTAACCAGCATCTGTTTGATGATGATTGTCTTTCATCTATTGGAAATTGTACAGGGCATATCTAAAGGTTTTTGAAAGCCGAAATCCCAAAGGATTTTAATCATTCAGCTTTACTTCATGGGGTTGGTTACGCCCAAAATGAGTTAATCGGATTGTATCTCTAATGTCTGAAATAACTCAGAATCATTTTCTATAAGAATGTTAAAGGTTAGACCTTGAGGGATGTTAAATGATATCCCTGAAAAACAGGCAAATTCTATCCTCAAACTTTCCCTTCCAATTATGCACATTGAGTGATACACTGGTTTCTGCATGACAGCATCAAGACTGGGCAGTGTTAGTCAGTCAGTTCGACTTTATTTCGGTTCTTTAAACCATAACAGCATGTACAAGCATTATAGATAAAAGATAAATAACATTTGCAAAATAGGATTATGTTTTGTTAAAATAGTTGAAATCATAAAACCATTTTTACAAATTATAAAAATCGATTAAAACAGATAACAACAGTATGTTCCCAAAAACAATCCATTTGTACTAAACACATCATTGACCATACAACAGGGGCTTCATTTAAAAAAGATTAAATATTGCAGCTGACACATTCCCAATAAAAAAATATGACTGGGTAGTGAGTTTCTGTTCCAGGAGTACGATTACCATTGTCTAGTTGTCAATATGGGGGAAATCCTACTCATCCAATTCCAGTATAGTAAACATTCTACAAGATTGATCAAAGAACCTAACAGCAAAGAATTTATTCTGACAACTGACCCAAGAGCATACCAACACCACAAACAGGCTAACATGCAGGGTGCGATTGTTGATGTCTCTGTGAAGAAAGTTGAACTTTATCACAATGAAAACTGCCCTCAGTGCAATTTTATGTTGGCAAAGACATCAGGAAGTTAGAGAAAGGACTACTTAATAATAAATTTAACATTACAAAAATGTATCTCCGGTTACATAGACAAGGAGCTACGTATCAAAACATACCGAAACATCCTACAGGTAAAATGAAGTTTCTTCAAGTTTGAATGCTATATTTATTTAAGCAAAACATTCACAATAAATTGCTATTACTGCTATCTATGGGAAGTACTGATTGGGCTTTATGCATGTAACGCATATCCTTGTGACAAGAGTGTTCAGCAAAATCTTAAACATTCCTTCATTTGTATTATTTCAATTTTGTCTTTCATAATATGTCACCTATGTGCCATTGAAAGCCTCTCTTGAAATCTGAAATATTTTTACACCTTACTTTCCCTTAGATTTTTCTTCCCAACTTTAATTGTTAGAATATTCACTTTAGTAAAAATATAATTCTATATGATAAAGAATATTAGATAATAATGGAGCTGGTGAACTGTAGGTTTTAGGATCAACCTTAAATGGTGCTGGCATCCTTGACATGAATCTAGCTTCACATAAAATTGTCTTGCACTCAGCAGCAACATTCAACAAAGTGTGAAGACATTCAATCAACATTTTCTTGCATCTCCATTGGCTCACCATTCCAGTTTCCTTCCCAGCCAAGATCTGTTGCATTTTCTCTAAGGCGCCATCCTCCAATGCAACAACCTAACTGGCTGAAATAATCAACATCTCCAGTGGGAAGCAATACACACAAAGCCTTGATATCACCAGACTTGAGAATGAGATGTGGGATAAGGACAAAAGAAAGAAGCCACACTTTCCCATGCTATACACTTATCTGGGACAATGACCCTCAACAGATCTGTTTCATCCATTTGGTTTTCCACTTTAAATATAAGGTGAAACGTATAATTTCAAGGACAATCTCACCTGACACTGCTACATACAGCTGGACTCCATCCATACAAACCCAATGAAGAGAACATCTTACCTCATTCCTGTTATCGACTTTTTATTTTTTATTTTGTACATTGGTATATTACTCTTGAGTTAGCTTTGTGCTTTATAAGCATCAAAATTAGTATACATCCATAAATACATACTAACAGTTAAGTAACCACAACAAGTGTGACAAAAAATAACCAGCAATAACTCCAAGTACTGGCACAATCAGCAGGGAAGACCTGCAATACTTAGAAACCTTTGATCAAGCGACTACGGCAAGAGTAATTATTAGAATGGATTCAGATTAACACTGTCCCAAATATTTATGAATTCCTCTAGTTCCTCCCTACCAGATAGTATAGCTGAAAACTAAGGAGAAAGGGAGAGGCTGTACATTGGATACAGATGTGGAAATGTACAATTTTCTGCAATACACTAGTTGTTATGATGCCACCAATTTATAATTGTTCAGAAAATTTAGTGAACTCAAAGGAAAATATTTTCTTTAGGATTGATAGATACTTTCAGAAAACAGCATAAGAAATTAGAAGAATCAATAGTGCATCTACTACAGTAAAGAGAATTAAATACTGCCTTTGGAATGGCTGTATCCCCATTCTTTATGTACAACTACTCTACCAGATACATTTCATATTAGGGTTTCCCCTATGACTGCAATCACCAGTATAGTTATAATTTTGATACATAAAGCTTATATGGTTATTAAAGCCTGAGCGGGTGATTCAGGTTTGGATGACTGGCTGTCAGCCAGCCCACTGCGTCAGCGGAGGCCCTGACCTCCACCCATCCTTTAGAAGAACATTTGTCATATTTAAAGTTAGCCATCTTCCTTGTGGGCATCTCTATGCCGACAGCCATCATGATTTCTTTTGCCGATTCAACATATTCTTTTGGTACTCACAAACAAACTTGCAACATATCAGTGTCCCAGACATACACAAAGTTTGATTTTGTGCTTGGAGATGTTATTAGTTCTCCTTGTCAGTGACCACCATGCCTTGCATCAAAGACCCAGGCAGGGAATCATGCATCAGGAAAACCTCCCTAGTAGACCACCATTGCATGAACTGCCACCACACTGTAGCAGAAGGTTAACCATCTTTGATTTACTTCAGGCAGAGCTGGCGCTGGCTCTACAGGCAACCAATAAGCAGTTCCCCTGCTCTGTTTGGGGTGGGGGGACAGCAAGTTTGGGTGGTCAGGAAAATCATGACTGCTAATATGGAAAAAGCTATACCATAGCAAACATTTGGACAGCATAAGTGTTTCATTGAGACCCTGCACTTTTGCATAACACTTGTGTGCAAATGATCATGTGTACCTGATTTAACATTAGCACCTATTTCCATTTGACGTCTAATGTTGCTTGCTTGCTTCGTCTTTGCAAAAATATGTGAAAATATAGGCATATAACAAGTGAAAAAAATTAGATGTCCCCATTATTCTTCAGTGTTTCTTGCTGAATCTGGTGCAACCCCAATATGACTGGTACTTGCATCTCAGGGTTTTACCACACCATCCCTAAGTGACAGCCTAAATGTGCTGGTGGAAAAGGCTCCATCTAGTCACAGAAGATCCACTACAAATAACCATAAAAAACTAGGTACTGCTTTGTGAATATGTATGGCACAATGAATTGTACTGAGGGCTTGGAGAAACCTGTGCATATCGAAATCTTAAAATCATTCCCTAATTTTTCCTTTTTATCGTCTAAAAATTAAATTATCGCATGCAGTATTGTACAGTTTCCATCTTTTTTTATTTTATGCCATTTAAATTTTCTTATGTACTAAAAGTTCATAAAAAAATATAAAAGCTGTATATTATCATGAAGATGTTGGCATATTTTTCAAATGTTAGCAAATAATGCTCTAAAAACATACTTGCCTATGCTGGTAAACAGTGGCGCACGCCGTATTCACTGGTCGATTAATGCAAAACTGACAAATAAAGTAGAACAGCAGTATTTTACAGTGAGATCAGTTATTTCTGGCTGGCCGCTAAATTAAATTTCGGGTTGTTGTGCACAGCAGTGCTGCAAATGTAATCAATGGCTTCGTTTTGTTCACTTCAATGGCGTTTAAAGCGAAACTGACTTTAACCAGCGCACCCGCTGATTTTTAGCGCGGTTCATCAGGTTCAAAATAAGGTCTGCTGCGGAAATCCTGAGTCTCGTGCCTTGGAAATGAACAAAAGGACCATAACATGCAGGAACATTTAGGTCCGGGTGGATGTGCGGCCGAGGGTAAGGGAACACTCCAGGAGATTAAGGGCTCGCCCACCTGCTAGAGATTCATTAAAAAATGTACAAAAGGTAATCAGCATTGTGTGAGATGTATTGTCTTGGTCTGCATGCTATTCTTCTGCCATCTCTTGGCTTACTACTGAATATCAAGCATATGAATATTGTGATACAAGAATACCATGGACAAACTATCAAAGACCAAAATATTGAAAGGTAAGTGCATAAAGGGGAAGTCTAGATTTACTCTTCCTAACTCCACATCGACGTACCTTGAAGATATATATATTGTCAGGGTGCATATATATGATGCAAAATCTATACATACTTACTTTTCAATATTTTGCTTTCAATATTTTGACCCATATTAGTTGCTGTTCCCTTCAGAATCTATTAAGGAATAAACACAAAACGTTCACAATACCGTACTCCACAGTGCCAAGCATCTTAGTTATTATTTCACTACGCGGCTAATCAGAACGAAGCATTCGAATATGGAACGATGAACCTGCCTATAGTTTGCTCTTAAAATGTCATCATACATCAATCATTGCACTATATAAAGCAGTAATGCAGACGCTGAAAGATGTCCAACACCTTAAATTAAACAGCCATTTAAAGACGCTACAGCGTTCCATTGAAAAGAATTACGGAGAAAACGAAGCAGCGAAGGCCTCTGTTGCTACGACTATTCAGAAAAATCAATCAACACCATCAGTCCATCCCTGCTCAATTTAGCCCTTCATGCACACGCACCTTTAATTTGCAGAGGCGAGTGTCCAACATGCCCCAATATTAGACTGTCTGATGGTGTTTTCAATCAGGCTAATGTCTAGCAGAGACAATAATCAGACCCCCAACAAAGAATTTTTTTCATGGAATGCAGCTGATGACAGAGCCGAACTGCCCATCTGACAATATTGACTGGAGATCAATTAAGAATGCAGGGAACTGTGGAGGGCTGGGAGCTTGAAGGCATTTAGAATGTATCTCACCTACAGCGGCGGCCAGTGCAGTTAAGCTTAGTGGGGCGGGCCGGGGTGGGAGGAGGGGAAGTCGACGGAATAGGGAAAATTAAATAAATAAATAAATCCTATTCGGTCGTCTGTTGCCTTTCCCACTGCCCTGCCCCGCCACACAACATTTACCTGCACCTGCCGCGATTGGTCACTTAGCGAATGCATTACTCACATTCATATGGTGATTTTGTGTAAGCCTAAAGTCACAAGGATTTAAAAAGTACCTTGTGCATAGGTTCCAAATTTAGAGTTTGACATGCAGAGGGCTCCCTTTGAAAATGGTTGCCGAATTTGACGTTTACAAGTTTTTTGTGTCAGATGTCGGCTCAGTACTGCTGGCCGCATTTTTCGGCAAATTCTTGAAGCTAATGCAGGTCCTTGGAAGTCACCTTCCTCTGGCACAGCACTAATATGCATCAGAAACTCCGTTTAGGAAGATAAAATAAAGCATTAATTATGCTACTTTCAAAATGCAATCAATGATTTTTCTAAAATTCTTTTAGAGTGTGGAAAAACATATGTGATTCCAGAACCTGCAACATTTTGACTTCAGCTGAGTCAGTAGGCCAGCATCTATAGATTACAACTGCCTCCATGAACAAGTGCCAGACAGTGTGCTTGCTGCATTCTGCTTGCCTCGTGGAGTTAAAGTGATTTATCGAGCAATTAATAGGAACGCACTCAAGTTATTATATCTACAACTGAAAATTGCTATTTGGGAATAGTATCCGGCCAGCATGGTCAGGTCGCCTTATTATTGCCAGACCTACATGTTCCAGTTCTAATGAGAGAGGAGGCAAAGCCGGAATAGAGCATAATTTAATCAAAAGAGTAAATTGTTGCAGGAGAAACAGAATAACCCTAGCAAAGGAGACTACTGGAGCATGAAAAACTGAAGAAAAAAACACCAAACGCATTGAACTTTTACTACATGAGTGGTTCAATTTCTAAATACTTTTCCAGAAAATCAGAAACTGGGATAGTAACTTTAAAAAATAAAATGAAAACAAGATATATTACCTTTTACATCTTTAGGAACCCCGAAGTTGGTTTGTCTAAAATGTATGATGAAAGAGTAATGCAATAAGCTGAGAACGTCCCATGCCATTACGAAAGCTTTTTTTTTTTAAATAATTAAAAAAAAAACATTGGCAAAGTCAATAGGTCGCTGGTGTTGGCTGTCAACGTTTTGGCTTTGTTTGTCTTCTCTCTTTGGATAAGAGTATTTATGGTTTCCAATGGATGAGTACTAAATATTAAGTCAAACTCTGGAAAACCAATTACAGTTATTTGCAGTGTGCCTTGTCTGTTATCTTAACTATACTAAGTAAAGCATTGTGAAGGGAGCTCGTGACTGGATTCATTGTGCAAAGATCTGCAGTGGGTGATTTTTCTGTTATCTGTAGGCCCTGCTGATGCACTATAACTTACACAAGGATTAACTCATTGTCACTCAGAAAATCGGCACGTACTTCTTTCTGCTCTTGTTTCATAAGTGAGGTTGCAAATAAATATGATGGGGTATGTTTTTTCTATTTCTGATCAAAAGGTTTATATTTTTAATTAAGGAAAGGAGCTGGATCACATTCCATTTATTATTGACTCTATTTCATGTCCTTGATAGTAAGTTAAAACAGTGCTTGCTCCAAACACTTTAACCAAAGTATTACAAAAATAGTATTTCGGAGGAGGTAACTTTTGACAGGAACGTTTGTGCATATTTGCTGTATGGCATTTACATGTAGTGGTGAAGTGTTGTGTTGTGTTGTTTGTTTGTGCTGCGTTATTAAAAAGTGTTTTTGCTGTGTTGTACTGCATTGTTGTGTTGCATTCTGTTTTCAAAGTTTTGTTGTCATATGTTGTTATCTTTTAATTGCATTATTATATTGCTTTGTGTATCTTATTGTTATGTTCTATTGTTAAGTTTACAAATGTCAACAAATGCTGCTACATTTCTACCCAAAAGCAGCACATGCCTTGAAAGTTCCTGTGACAAGCAACCTTTTAACACTGTCTAAGGTAGTAAATAACACTTCTCCAGCTCTACAACTACTTCAGAAACCGACCAGTCAGCCGACATCTGTGGCAGAAGCTGACTCTTAACTTCTCGCTTTGCTGGTCAAACGTTCCCAAGCATCCCCTTAACCAAAAAGAAACAAATCTGAACTTCGTTACGACTACCCCACACAAGCACTGCTCTTCCCTAAGAAATAACAGCCACACTGTAATATAACAGAATAACAGGAGCCACATGTCTGACAAAGTACAACTACTGCGCTGTTCAGTCTGCCTTTTCAATTTGATTGCAACATCTATAATCTTCTTTGTGAATGCATTCTTTACTGTAAAGCATCAAATCGACGCTCCGAATCACAACCCCAATTCAAAAACAGAGAACATAATTACAGCCTACCTACTGGGAGTCTCTGAGCCTGAGAATGCAGACAGACTATGTTATCACCAAACTGCTGCATCTGATTTTACAGGCTGAGGAGGGCAAGGGTCCAAACATCTTGTTGAGTCGTTGCTGCACTTTTATTTTTATTTTACAGAGTTTTATATAGCGCGAACTTGACCCGAATCGGGTATCAGAGCGCTTTACATAGCACCAGTTGCATTACATGAGGACACATTCATTTTTGTTAGGCACGGGGAGATTAAGTGATTTGCCCAGAATCACAGGATGTTCAGCGCCATTGCCGAGACTCGAACCCAGTTCCCCAGATTCGAGGTCGACCGCTCTAGCCGTTAGGCCAACTCCTCTCCCCTTTGCGTCCACACTGGACAGGATGAAATGCCACGCAAGAAAGTCTCCTCTTTTACATGTACTATAATTAGTTCGGGACACTTGTCACACCAGGGTGGCTGCTCTTTACACTGTGAGCTGGAATGTATTCAAGAAATGACCAGTGAACATTGGAATACAGATACATCTAGGGCTTTAAGTGGGATGCAAAAAGTGGGGCAAGTGGGGGCTCTAAAAGAGGTGTGGCCTATGTAAATAAGGCTGTGGCTTAACTTGAAAACTAAATGACTGTGATTGCCATAGTGTGTCACCCTAATGGTACGCCGCTTCCTCTCTGAGCTTTTTGTTATTGCATCCAATTATATAACACAACAACTGACATACGCCTAAAACCAGCCAGGACTATTGGCTTTGTCAATGGTTTTTAGCTGTTTAAGATAAATGAGTAACAAGACTGAATTTGTTGTGAATAATATTGAAAATGTTTCAATTCTGGAATTTGATTACACTGTGAATTAAACTTTACTGAGGCCTGTGAAAGGGGTAGTAGTCTTCAGAGTGTCTCAGTCAATCCTCAGTCCTGCTAGGTTCACTCTATGATAGACATGTATGCCCTTTTTTTGTCCACATCTTCTCCATCTGCATATCTTACACCTCTTCTCTTTCCACTTCAACGCCCTCTTTCGCTCTCTCTTGAATGTAACTCCTCGCACCTCCTTCACTTCACCACCCCAAAACACACAGCACACCCACTCACCTGTAAGCGTTGCATTTTCCTTTTCTTTTGTCTTGTCAATATTTGACAACTTTGTACCTTTTTCACACACGATACTACAGAATCACATTTGCAACAGGAATATGCGACTATTTCTATTTGCACTCTGGAGAAAGACCAAGCATTGAATGACCATTTATTCCAAACAACTTTTCAACCCACTTACTGACAGGCACTAAAAGAAGCTTGCACTGCCTTCAGCCTCCGCTTCAGATATCTCATTGATTGCCTGTTATAAACACCTGGAGGTGACTCAGTTCAAAGTATACGTAACGCAAAAGTAGTATGCTACACACAAAAAATACAGAATCGTGACATCCTGGAAATAGCTAACACTCTTAGGAATTATAAGTTTAAGTAAAATATGTGAAATATAACCTTGAACTAAATTGCTGGCATGGATTACCTTAATGTTTTTGCTTTAATTCTTCAGAAATTAATCAGTGCTATTTGCCAGTAAAGAAAAGTACATTCATGTAGGACCCGATAGAGACATGATTGTATGTCTGTTTTTAGTTACTTCTGGCTCAGAGTCCCATCCTCAAAGAGCTCCAGCCTACTGGGGAAATGCCTGGTGGAATAAAAGACCCATCTAACCCTGTCAGGACAAACCAGACAGCAGGTCATCTCCAGGTACTGTCCATTGCTGCCAATGATTGACTGGTTTTCCACTGCCAGTTTTGGCAAATGCTAGATAATGCCACACACCATGTCCCTTCCATAATCCCCTTATTCCAAAATGCTCTGAGGCCATCACAAGGTGGTTAGTAGCGCTTTCCAAAATACCCAAATAGAAAAAATAAGGTTCCTCTAAACTGTAGAGTTAGGGTTGCATGAAGTTGCAGTGTTTTTTCCACAGTCTGCAGTGTTCTTTAGAAAGCTTTGCAACTTAGCGAAGGTTGTAACACTTTTCACTTTGCCACATGTGTGTGAAAATAGTGGTTGTCCTTATTAAACGCTAAAATGGTTCTACCTAAGACATACTATTCCAAAAACTTCGTTTTCTTGCCAGTCCCAGTCTATTGTGTATAGACAAATTCGTTAAAAGCCAAACTTTTTTAGATAATGATTGCGTATATATTGCAGGAGGCTTGGCTTAGTTTAATTGGGGTGAAATTAACTCGCTACATTGTGAATTTATCTTGCAATGTATCAATCAATCAATCAATCAATCAATCATGTCACTTATAAAGCGCACTACATACCCGCGAGGGTCTCAAGGCGCTGGGGGAAGAGGGGGGTGGTGCTGCTACTGATCGAAGAGCCAGGTCTTGAGGAGTCTTCTGAAGGCCAGTAGGTCTTGGGTCTGTCGGAGGTTGGTGGGGAGGGTGTTCCAGGTCTTGGCGGCGAGGTGGGAGAAGGATCTGCCGCCGGCGGTCGTTTTCCGGATGCGGGGGACTGTGGCGAGGGCGAGGCTGGTCGAGCGGAGCTGGCGGGTGGGGGTGTAGAAGCTGAGTCGTCTGTTGAGGTAGGCTGGTCCGGAGTTGTGGAGTGCTTTGTGTGCGTGGGTGAGGAGCTTGAAGGTTATCCTCTTGTTGACAGGGAGCCAGTGCAGGTCTCTCAGGTGGGGTGTGATGTGGCTGCGTCGGGGGATGTCGAGGATAAGACGTGCAGAGGCGTTCTGGATGCGTTGCAGCCGTCTCAGGAGCTTAGCCGTCGTTCCTGCGTAGAGGGCGTTTCCGTAGTCCAGCCTGCTGGTGACGAGGGCCTGGGTGACTGTTTTTCTTGTTTCGGTGGGGATCCACTTGAAGATCCTGCGGAGCATTCGGAGGATGTTGAAGCAGGATGAGGAAACGGCGTTGACCTGCTTAGTCATGGAGAGGGTGGGGTCGAGGATGACCCCTAGGTTGCGTACGTGGTCGGTGGGTGGCGGGGCTGTTCCCAGTGATGTTGGCCACCAGGAGTCGTCCCAGGCTGAAGGGTTGGAACCAAGGATGAGGACCTCCGTCTTGTCCGAGTTCAGCTTCAGGCGGCTGGTCCTCATCCATTCGGCGACGGCCTTCATTCCTTCGTGGAGGTGGGCTTTGGCGGTGTGAGGGTCTTTGGTGAGGGAGAGGATCAGCTGGGTGTCGTCGGCGTAGGAGATGATGTTGAGGTTGTGCTGTCGGGCGACGTGGGCGAGGGGTGCCATGTAGATGTTGAACAGCGTTGGGCTGAGGGAGGAGCCTTGGGGTACGCCGCAGATGATCTTGGTGGCCTTGGATCGGAAGGGGCGAGGCGGACGCTTTGTGTTCGGCCGGAAAGGAAGGATGTGGTCCAGTCCAGGGCCTTCTCTTGGATCCCGGCGTCGTGAAGGCGTGTTCGTAGTGTGTGGTGGCAGACCGTGTCGAAGGCGGCTGATAGGTCCAGGAGGATGAGGGCTGCTGTTTCTCCATTGTCTAGCAGGGTCCTGATGTCATCGGTGGCGGCGATGAGGGCGGTTTCGGTGCTGTGGTTGCTGCGGAAGCCGGACTGGGAAGGGTCCAGGATGTTGTTCTCCTCGAGGTAGCGGGTCAGTTGTTTGTTGACGATTTTCTCGGTGACCTTCGCGGGGAACGGGAGCAGAGAGATGGGTCGGAAGTTCTTGAGGTCCTTGGGGTCTGCCTTGGGTTTCTTGAGTAAGGCGGTGATCTCGGCGTGCTTCCAGCTTTCCGGGAAGGTTGCTGTCTCGAAGGAGATGTTGATTATTTTCCGGAGATGGGGCGCGATGGCTGTACTGGCTTTGTTGAAGATGTGGTGAGGGCACGGGTCTAGCGGTGAACCGGAGTGGATGGTGTTCATGATCTCGCTGGTGTCCTCGTCGTTGATGTTGGTCCAGGAGAGCAGGCGGTTGGTGGTTGTGGGGGCAGTGGTCTCGGTGGTTGCCGGGGCGGTCGTGGTGTTGAAGCTGTCGTGGATGTCGGCGATTTTGCGGTGGAAGGAGGTGGCCAGTGAGTCGCACAGGTCTTGCGACGGCTGGATGTCGTTGGTGTTGGAGCTGGGGTTGGAGAGTTCCTTCACGATGTTGAAGAGCTCTTTGCTGTTGTGTGCGTTGTTGTCTAGGCGGTCTTTGAGTGAGGCCCTTTTGGCGGATCTGATGAGGTGATGGTGATTGCGGGTGGCGCTCTTGTGGGCGGCGTAGCTGTCCGCTGTCCGTTCGTGGAGCCAGATCTTCTCCAGTTTTCGGCATGTTTGTTTGGAGGCCTGGAGGTCTTCGGTGAACCAGGTGGCTTTCTTGCTGGTGTGGCTGTTGGGCGGATTCTTGAGCGGGGCGAGGGTGTTGGCGCAGTCGTCGATCCACTGTCTGAGGTTGCGGGCGGCGGTGTCGGGGTCGGAGGGTTCGGCGGGTGGGCTCAGGGCGAGGGTTGTGGTTAGCTGGTCTTCCGTGACTCTGCTCCAGCAGCGGCGAGGCATTTGTTCGGTGCGGTGGTGCGTGGTGGGCTTCCTGTAGGTGAAGTGGATGCAGTGGTGGTCAGTCCAGTGGGGTTCGGAGGTGTGGTTGAAGGAGACGTGTGGGCTTACAGAAATATTTTGCATTTGCGAAAATAAACCAGGAAACTTTGAAAACATTTTGAAATGCAAAAATTGGGTGCAAAATTTTGCTACACAACAGAAACACTTTTGACATCTCTAACTGCAGTATTTCTCTTGGGTGGTGAACCAAGAAACAGGTAGTCATAAGTTAGTCTTCCTTCAAGAGTTCCACCACTATTCATTATTTTTCTATCATACATGTGCACTTCAACATGAAAAACCAAATTAAAAAAATCTCAGAACAGATTTTTTAAACTAACTGTAAATCTGAAATTAGGGTACAAAGCCAAGTACTTAGCTATACCAGATGCTTCCAACATAGGCCCAAAAGGCTCCATCCGCATCAGTTTTTCACAGTAGATATTGTCTAGGCAGCTAAGTTACATTTAGAATAAATGTATGTAAAGGTTAACTTAGGTAGATATCGTTAAAAGTTTCATAATTATGGCCCTTCTGGACCTTCTTTGGACACCGCAGATCTAAATGCTGCATTTCTTGAATTAATTAATTGTAGGCATAAAACATATCAAGTTACTTTGATCTTCATTCCTATTGAAATTATGCCTAAGCAGCGTTGGAATCCTTTGCTACGTCAAGTGAGTCAAAGCAAGTACGATTTCTCTAAATATGTTAGCCCAAGGCTCTTATGGCATTTTTTCACCATTTATCAAAAAAGCCATGTAGAGTACGTTCGTAGTCAATGAATGCTTGGTAGATCCAAGCAACAGAAGAAATCAACGCAAACTGACATGGTCTCTGCCGTATATTCTCTATTGGTCTGACTTTTGGAGACCCATAGGCAGAGATTAGACTCTTAATAGTCCTCCTAAGTAGCAATCAAGAGAAGAGATTCTAGTTTGGGACATGTAAGAAAAAAGCTGATTTTTAGCCCCAGTGAAATTACAAACTCGTGGAACTAGTCCTATCCTTATGAAGATTTGAGAGAAAATGAGGAATTACAGATGGAATCAAGCATGGAATTACGATTCCTCTGGTAATTTCTCATCTCCTGGGGGACCGTAATGTGTCCCACACATAATCCTGCGTGAACTCCACCACTGGAGTCAAGAGTACCCATGGTGTCAGTAATTGGCAGGGAGTGGGGGACGAAGAGTTAATGGGTGTGTTACAGTGTGATTTGCAAGGGAATGTTTTTAAATACAGATTTATTGAAGTTGATGGCAGATAGAGAATGCAACGTCTATATAGGCTCTCAATACAAATACCCTGAATTGTCTTCAGATTCATTCTTTCTTCACGAGTACTGTAGCTCCTCTGTACTTGTCCCCGACTCGTTATAACTTATGTTTTTTATGATGCCACAGATTATTTTTCTTGCATACTTAAATTTAAAAAAATATTTCCCCCTTTTTTTAATTAGTAGCACATGGCCGTAAATCATATCCACAACTTTCTTTTTGCCTTATTTATCTTAATTTCTTTAAATGCCTCTTCTTTTTGGCATTTCATCATCCGTGCAAAGAGAATTACTCCTTCTGAAGTCACTTTGTTTGAGCAAATACATCCGCACCGTCTCCCACCCTGATAATATAGCCTGACAATATTATATTTGCTACTGGTTTCAACCTCTGCAGTTTCTTCATTGCACTTACAATATAGCTACCACCATATTTCACTACATGGAATAAATGTATGACTCATTGAACAATGGTGCAAAAGCCTATGCTTCAAACCCATGTATTTATTATTTATTCTGGTCTACGATGTTACTGTAATAAGAACACACACATACGATTTTCCGACTTAACGGTACTCAATTTAGTATTCTTGTGATGAGGATAGGTGTAAGAGGTCCTGCACAGATTCAAATTTGTAACCTGCCTGTCATATATGTAGGAAACGTCATTAGGAGCCTGCTCTGCAGTCATTTCTCTTTTGTAAGTAAGAAATCTACTAACTCAAAACACAGAAAGGTATTTTTGTAAGTCACAAAAGTACAGACACGTTTCCAAATACTCTACCACTGGACTCAAGCTATGCGGCACTGACGAGTCCTATGTAGGCTGAAACTAGCCTGGGGTTGCTTGTGTTTCTGTTTAGAAGGGACCTGGCCTACTAGTTCAGGTGAGGCTGTCCCTATTGGAGCATGACCAAGACTGATTTATGTATGGCAGGTCTTTGTCTAGAGTGGCATAGTAAGACTGATGGACAGGAATGGAGCCCTGAGCGATCGTGAGAGGCTGAGACTGATTCAAGCATTTCTTCCATCACCTTATTGTTTGCTCACTGGATGCCCTCAGTGTAGTGGGTAGGCGCAGACATCTGACCTCTGCTCACTGTGGCACAGAACTCAAGCTATACTTCACTGATGAGGCCTAAGTAGGATGAAACCAATATGGGGCTGCTGATGTTCCTCTATGGACGGGACCAGGCTGGGCTGTTCCTGTTAGAGCAGGGCCAAGATTGATTTGCGTATGGTAGGTCACTTCTAGATAGGTTCATGGGTAAAAAAACACCACCACAGGGAGCAAAGTCCAGTGACAGAGATTAATTCAAGCATTCCTTCTTTCACCTTGTTTTTTGTTGCAGAGAAAAACAGTATACCTGGAGGCGTGAGGGGAGTGGGGGAAAGTTTCTGCTGTAAGCAAAAAAAAATCCCTCAGTAAATTTCATTCCGAAGAAAGGGGATTTTATCTATTCAAACCATGAAAGACTTTCATGGTAAACAAAATACATACTGTAGAACAACAGCAACTAAGCAACTCCAGAATCCTGCCAAATGAAGACCAACCCCTTGCTGGGCACAGATGGAGGTCACCAGTCCTAACCACTCCCATCTGGCATCCTTACGCTCGTTTCATTCATCACATTAAAATCATAATTAGGGACTCCAGGGCTCAGCAAATCCTCTCAGAGAGTTAGTTCACGAAGACACATTTGGGACACATGGAACTCTTCACAGGGAGTAAACTCATTCCACGGACGGTCTAACAAAGGAGACCCCAGCTGGGTGAGGCTTTAAGAGACCGCGCCACACATAAAGACCTCTGGTTTTATTTTAGAATCAAACGAATGTATTACGTGGCTCACAAGTAATACATACACAGCTTCACTGCCTACATCAAAGCGCCGGCAGAGCGAAAATTCCTGAAGGTAACACAGCGTTCAGGTCTACATCCCTGAGGACGACCTCGCGTAAATTTCAGACCTTAAGTGAGCCAGGCAGGCATCTGGTGAGTATTCCACTTTTAGAACATTAACACAAATAAACGTCCCCTCCCTCCCTTCCCACACGCCACCCTCCCTCCACATCAGTTTTCACTCTCTAAGCTAGGACAATCCTACTTCCTTAGGCGCCAGCACCTAAGAAATCCCACTTAAGATGCACCAGATGGATCTAGGGGTATAAGTCGCAGGATTTGAAGATATTTTGGACACGTTACTTCCCTCATATCTTTAGTTAAAATCTGTAGAAAGGGGGCCCACAGTTCCGGAAAGTCCTCGCCCTTCCCTTCCACACTAAGCGACAATCGTTCCATCGCTAAGAGTTGCCAAAGGTTCTGGATCCAGACTCGAGGGTCTGGAATCGTCGGAGAGCCCCAGTGAGCCAGAAGGACCCTTCGCGCTGCAAGTAAAGCCATGGCTATTTGCTTTCCCTTTAGGGATTTCAGTGGAAAGGACTTAGGATGGGGCAGGCCCAGTAGCGTATACTCAGGAGCACGAGGGAGCTTAATCTCAAATGCTGCATCTATGTCATCAAGAACTGCCTCCCAGTAACGCACCAGTTTTGGGCAGCGCCAAAGCAAATGGACCAACGTGCCTGTGAGACCACACCCCCGCCAGCAGAGGCCCGATTTGGACTTGTCCCAACTCCTGATGCGCGCCGGCGTATAGTACCAGTGGGTAACTACTTTGTATGCAGACTCCGCCCCTGCTGTATTCGCAGCCGTGTGATGTGCTCTGTAATAAATGTGTTCCCATTCCTTGTGCGTGAGAGGCCGCCCTAGTTCCATTTCCCATCTAAGTTGCGCTTTCGTACGGTGTTTCTTAGGTGGTGCAGTGATCATGGCGTACAGCTCGGAAATGAGTTTACGGTCGTCCTTCTTGTACACCAGCCATCCCTCGAAAGAAGTCAAGGGGCGGGACATACGTGCAACATTCTCTGCTCTCGTGACCCAGTGTGCTACCTGCGAGTAGTGGAAGGCATCTGTCAGCGGCAAATCGTAGTCCCTACGCAACTGCTGAAAGGGGATCAGGCCCTCGAGGTCAAACAGGAAACCCACTCTTTTACATCCCTCTTCCCTCCAGCGCTGGAAGACCGGGGAAGCGAATCCTGGTTGGAAGTCGGGGTTATCCACAATAGGGGACTTGGGAGAGGGGAAGGAGGTCCACCCTTTTGGGCCTGCCAACTGGTCCCACACCTTGAGTGTCGGGGAGGTGACCGGCGAGGAATAGAGTCCCCACGCTCTGTGCTTACGCGGGAGCCACAGTTCCCGCCATATGTTCCGACCGGCGACCGTTTGGTCCATGAAATTCCAGTGTTTGCTGGACATCGGCCTATTCCATTCCGTGATGTACCGGAGACATGCAGCTTGGTAATATGCACTCACTACCGGAAAACCCAAACCTCCCTGCGCCCTCGGGGCAGCCACATGCGCAAATGCAAGACGTGGTTTCTTGTTATCCCACAAGAATTTATTCAGCAGACCCTGTAATTTCCGCAAGACTCCTGGCGGTGGGCTCAGGGGAAGGATTTGGAAAAGGTATAAAATGCGCGGCAACACCGTCATCTTTACTGCCGCGATCCTGCCGTACCACGCCAGCTTGAGTCGCGACCAGGCGTCCAGCGCCTTGGTCGTCTGCTCCAGCAGCAGCGCATAATTAAGAGCAGCTGTCCTAGCAATAGACGAGGTCAGCCGAATACCCAAGTACGTGACATCCGTAGACACCCAGTGGAATGCAAAGTCCTGCTGCAGATCTTGTACTTCCGCCTCCGGGATGGATATATTGAGGATTTGTGATTTCGTGAAATTGATTTTAAACCCCGCGACAGCATTGAAAGTGGTAAGTTCCCGCGTCAGATATCGCAATGAAGACCGGGGTTGTGTGAGGGAAAGTATGACATCATCGGCGTACATACTGATTTTATGAGTATCCGCCCCAAATTTAAGGCCCACTATTCCAGGGTTCGCGCGAATGCGTTGAGCGAATGGCTCCATGTAGAGCGCAAATAAGAGAGGGGACAAGGGACAACCCTGCCGTGTGCCCCTGGCAATGGAGAAGCGGAACGACCGGCAACCATTGACCCGCACCGTCGCCGTAGGGGAGGCATAGAGACACCGGACCCAGCGGATAAAAGTATCTCCGAATCCGAAGGCTCGCAACACCGCAAATAGGTATTCCCAATCCACGCGGTCAAAGGCCTTCTCCGCGTCGATCGAGAGTAGGAAGGCCTGAGTGCGTGATCTGTGAATAGAGTCAATAAGGTGCAGAAGTCTCTTGGTATTATCTCCCCCTTGCCGCGTCGGTATAAAGCCGGACTGGTCCGGGTCTATGATATTGTCCATGAGGGGACTGAGGCGAGAGGCTAAGACACCCGCAAACAATTTCGCATCCACATTGAGGAGCGAAATCGGGCGATAGGAGCCACATTCCGCCGGGTCCTTCCCCGTTTTAGGGATGACAGTAATTGCTGCCTCAGACATAGTAGGTGTCACTTCCCCAGAGTCTAGAAAAGAGTTAAAAAGCCGCGTCAGGAGGGGTGCCAGTTCCGCACAGAAGGTCTTATAAAAGAGAGCGGGGAATCCGTCCGGGCCCGGTGACTTAGCCACCTTGAGCCGGGCGATCGCCGATATCACTTCTTCCAAACGAATAGGGGAATCCAAGAGATCCGCCGTTGGTTGGAGTAAGGGAATGATATCGCACTCGGCCAAGTACTCCCCAGGAGCCTGTAGGGGGGCAGACTCCTTTGCGTAGAGGCGCCGATAAAACTGGCGAAAAGTATCGGCAATGAGGCGATCTTCCGTATGTTCAACCGCCTGCTGGTCCCGCACGGAGGAGATCGCGGTCGCCTGCGCCCGTGCCCGCAGCCTATGTGCAAGCATCCTCCCGCACTTATCCCCACTGAGATAAAATTTGTGTCGGAGTCGCATAAGCGCATGTTCAGCTCTGTCGAGGTCCAGATGCTTCAGCATGCGGCGCCGCGTCTCCAGTTCCCTCCACACTCTCGGCGCTCCCGTGCGCTTGTGCACCGCCTCTAATTCTCCTACCTCTTTCTCCAGTTCTGCTCGTTTCTCCTTGCGGAGACGCGAAAAGGTCGCCGCGACCGCTATAAAGTCCCCCCGTACCACGAGTTTCAGTGCCTCCCAGACCGACGCTAGAGAGATAACTCCCTGATCATTCTCAGACATATAATATTTTATAGTGTCCCGGATGCGCTGAGTAACTTCCTCCGATTGTAGAAGGGACTCGCGAAGGCGCCAGCCCGAAGGGTTGGAACGGTCGCATCACACTGGGAGCAGGACTGAGATAAGGGCATGGTCCGAGAGGGAGCGTGGGGTGATGTCCACATCGTGTAGGAGAGGGAGGAGGGGTGAGGAGGCTAAAAAGTGGTCTAGACGTGCATATGTCTTGTGTGCCGCTGAATAGTATGTGTAATCACGTTCTGTGGGATGCTGTATAAGCCACACATCGCCCAGGCCGCAGTCCGCCAGCCACTGTTTCCCTGCCTGTGATAGCGTCCCCGCTTGGGTAGCCCTCTGCCCAGATCTATCCAACTCCGGATCCATCACTACATTCAAATCCCCTCCAATCAGAAGCGCAGAATCAGGGGAAGCGAGGACCTCCGCCAGCGCGAGACGCAGAAAGGGCTCCTGTCGCTCATTCGGGGCATATAAGGATCCCAGTGTTAGGTGCGCATCTCCCCATTGGACCCGTACCGCCAACAATCGGCCCTTTACTTCAGCAACTGTAGAGACCACCCTGCATTGTGAGCGCGCACTAAAGAGGATTGCTACCCCATTTTGTTTAGACAGCCCCGAGGACCAGAACTGGAGCGGAAAGCGCCGGTCTCTCATTCGCTTGGTATCTTTGGTTAACAGATGGGTTTCTTGGAGCAAACAAACATCCCCCCCGGAGTTTTCTAAAAGGGAAAGTATTGCTGTGCGCTTAACCGGATTGTTTAACCCACGCACATTCAAGCTAACAATTTTCAAGTCTCTACCCATCCCAGCTGCGGAGAAGCGGAGCGCTATGCAACTGCCCCTGACCAATGGGCTGAAAACCACGCGGGCTCACTTCCAAACAATGGGCCAACTGCCTAACTCGCCCGAGAACTGATGCGGAGCCCCCAAGTAACCCCCAAAAAAATCCCAAAACAAACACATAAAAAACCCCAAAGAACAACAAAGGAAAGGAAAAACATGATACCAGGACAAAAGTTCGTCTCGAAGTACTGCGTGTAGGGAGACGCGGCCAAGACCCACAACACGGCAGGGACAGTGTGACCGCCATCCGGATACTCAGGGCGGAACTCCAATTGAAGGGACTCTTCCCTCCGACGCCTGCTGAGGCGCCCCACAAGATGCCATGCTAAACATCGCCAGCTGCCTCGGGGTTGTCAGTGACATGGGAGACTGATGAGAGGGCCACCTCCCTCTCTAGCTTGCTAGCCGCTATGTCCGGCGCGGGGCTGGATCTTGCACTCCCCACACGCTGCCATTCGGAGGAGCGATGCCGCCTGCGGGGAAGAGGTGTGGTGTCCTGTGGTTCTGCAGGCGACCTTTCAATGCCCAGCTTGTCATAGGCGTCATCCAGGGATCGAATCTGTTGCAATTTGCCCTGCCACTTGAAGATAAGGCGAAACGGATGGCCCCATGAATAAGGAATCTTCTGGTCACGGAGATGGTTAGTGATGGGCTTGAAAGACCGACGTTTAGTCAGAGTGGATGCTGCTAAGTCTTGGTAGAGCACAGGCTGATGACCACGGAATCGCACTGGGTTGGTATCCCGAGCCCTGCGGAGGATGCGCTCCTTTAGCTGAAAATCGTGCACGCAAACGAGAATGTCAGGAGGGGGGGCCTTAGCGCCACGCGGAAGGCCCACCCGGTGCACCCGGTCCATTTGTATCTCTCGTATTTCATTGTCTCCTAGAATTTGTAGGAACAGGTCGCCGACGTATGCCCTGAGGTCGTCACCTTCACCTTTCCATGGAACCGCCCGAATCCGGATATTGTTGCGTCGGGAACGGTTCTCCAAATCCTCCGCGTGGGCTTGCAGGTCCAGATTTTGATCACGGAGGCGAAGCCTGGTGCAGGTCGTCTTCCCTACTGAGGTCGTGCTCCTCCAGCGTAGCCACTCGCTCCCCGATGCCGTCAACATCTCGCCGCACCTCCCGCAGGTCTGCGGAAAGCTGCGATCGCAGGTCTTGGATGTCCTCTTTGATGGCGGAGAAGAGCTCAACCATAAAGGCCTTGGTCGCTGGGGCATCGTCTCCGACCACCAGTGCTGCGCCAGCTCCAGATTGCGCTACCGTAGGCCCCGACGTCTTCTGTAGCAGATCCTTCAGGGATTTGTCTCGCCTCCCCCTTGCTGACGACATATTGAAGCTAGGCGTCCCCCTGCAGGCCTACCACTCTCTCTTCCCACGTCCAGGGGGGGTCGTCGAAAGTCCACCCTCACGCCTGCCCACCGTCTCGCCGTACTGCTGACCAGGAGGGTTCCCTGATCCTCTAGGCAAGGGGTGGCACTAGGAAGGAGGAGGCCTTGGGTGATGCAGAGTCTCTATGAGGACAGTGCCCAGGGGGGATGGGGCGCCCTGCCTCTCGATGTTCACCCCACCACTGGCGCGCACCCGTGGTGCCCCTCAGCCAGGGCCGAAGTCACACAGCCCGCCACAGGGCCCCACCAGGAAGGAGCACAGGTATCCTTGGAGCTCCGCGGCACCACCACAGATCACTCAGGCCAGGCGCCAATGGGGGAAGGGAGCACCAGCCCACTACTTGGAAATGCTGGGACTGCAAGGTATGGGAGGCCCCGGTTCCTTCACACGTCCTCAGCTGCAGGACCCCCTGGCTCCGTAAGTCCTGCGGGGCGCCCCCGGACCAGCTTCATATCTGGACAACACTCTGCACCCCACGTGCAAGCCTCGCTCTCAGGTCCGGTCAGGCGCCAGGCGCCGCACCGTCTGCCGGCTGCAGACCGAGCCCCTCACGCATTAAGGGCAGCACACCTCCCCGGCCCGCTTCACCTTACCGGCATGTCGTTCTGGGGATCACCGCGATCCCGGCTGCACCCTTCGCCCGATCGGCGCTCAGGCCCCGCTCCACCATCCGGGCCCCGGACCGTGAGCAGGCTGCAGGCCCCCAGGCAGGGGGAGGGGGGCGCGAACCAGAGGCAGGCCCCCGCTGTCTTTCAGAATCCCCCGGGTAGGCCGCTTGTCAGGCCGCAGTCCCCTCTCGCCGGGCCGCACCTAAGTCCCAAAATAGCGCCGGCAGCCGGCCGTCAGTCCCGGCAAGGCCCCCAGCAGTCCGCCCCAATCCGTCGGGCCTCCGGGCAGCACGGGCGCAGCGGACAGAGGGCACACCCCATAGGGAACAGGGGGCGCAGTCCAAGCACTTTCGCCGCAGACGTCCGGCGCCGCAGGACGGCCTCCCGCCCGGCCGCACAGTTCCCGCCGGGCCGCAGCAAGGCCGGGGCCGGAGGGGATCACTCGGCGGGGCTGGCTGCAGACGCCCCGGGGCCGAGCTCTCTGCGTACTCCCTGGCAGTTCCGTGGGGTAAGGCACCCGTCTGTAGGCTCGGATGGGCACTAGAAAGGGCGCTGTGACAATGCTAATAGGCGGCGGCGCCGGAGGGATAGGAATCCACGTCCTATCTCGCCGCCATCTTGGCCACGCCCCCCTCTGGTTTTATTTTACAGCAAACAGGAGACAATGCACATTTTTTATATGAAAACATATACATTAAACTAAGCTTTGTTGTATCATATTTTTACATGTAATAGTGCTGGTTTAACGTCAAAATAAATTAAAATCTAACAGTGTATCTTTTACAAGCCATCAAATCATAATAGTCTGAAAGAACTGATAATAGATTTGTACAGCTCCCAAATTAGTGGTACTCTTTCATATGTCTTTTAAGGTCAACAAGCTGAGTCCAGTCCCACCATGTCTGAACTAACCTCTGCTTGTTTTAACCCAGTGAACAATTTTTCCATCTGTGAACAATTCACAAAAATTCAGGCAAATGCATATTTCACAACTCACATTTCGAACCAAATGTCTTGTCTCTTTACGTCCTGTTCATGTGACTAGCATACAAAGATGTAAAAAAGGGGTTGTATGTCTGAATATCGATAACAACAATATTGCCAGATATAAAAATTGTGGCTTAAATATTGTTTACAAAAATATAGCTCCAATGGATGTAGCTTTTGAACTATTAACTCTAAGGGGTGATACTTTTGTAAACCTTCTAAAAGAACTCAATATTTTTGTCAGACGATGTTTAGACCACAATATTCTGGCACCACACCAAGGAAGGTGTTATAGTAGAGCCCTAGTTAGATACTGCACAAAATATGTTGCAAGAGAGCAAATCCTTTACTTTCTGTCGCAAATGTCTGTACGCACCGGCATTCCTTACACATTCCTGCAAACACTGTAGGCAGTGTCCTGAGAGACTACAATCCAACTTCTGCAACGCTTTCATTTTGCAATGTTTAAGTGACATTTAAATCATCTTTAAACCTCCCAGCTTGATCACCATATTACTTGTTCTTTAAGACACAATCAAACACAATTATGAATGTTGCAACAGCAGTGGCAGCTCCTCCGCTATGGCGGAAGAGCGTCGCCCCACTGCTTTCTCGCAGTGCGAGAAGCAAAAACATAAAATGGTAATAACTTTTAGTTATTACCATTTTATGTTTCTTTTGCAGGCGGCGGGGCTGCTCTGCTTACGGAGCAGGCCAGGGGAGGAGTGTTTTGCCCACTCCTGAGTGCGCAATGACTGTTTGGTCGGCCCTCTCGGGCCGCCCAAACCAGTCACGTGCACTTTCCCCTTCTAATGCAGCCTGCATGGAGAACATGCCCACCCCTCCAGCCTCTGGCTGAGTGCCGCGTCACGGCGCTCAGACCAATTACAACGCTGCACTGCAGCGTTGTGATTGGCTTAGGGGAGGGAGCCTGGCTGCCTTCTTCCTGTTCTTGTCGGACACAGGAGATCAAGAGCAGAGAAGACGCGGGACCCGTCCTAAAGGTACGTTTTCAAAAAAAATTATTATGACCCCCCGTGGCCCCCCACCCCCGCAACACCCCTCTCCCCCGCGTCCACCCCCCCCACCCTCAAAGCATGCCGGCTGCAACTGTGCAACAGATCTCTATTTATCCAGATATTTAGGTACCATCTGAACCTCAGATAATGGCACCCCCCCAAAAGTGGGAGAGGTTTAATCTATTGATGCAAGCATAATTTCCGCAAGGACTAAGGGTTTTAAGCATGCTGTGTGAAAGTGGCCATCATAGTGAAAACCAGGGCTCTTGTGAGACTTTGTATTGAGAGAATCTCACTTTGAGCATCTGTTAGCAAGTACAAAAGATGCATCGTATCTTCCCTCATGAATGTCCAGATTGTATATGACATGGAGTGAATGTTGCAGGTACATGGTGAGTTGCACACATACATTTTCTTTTTTCCTATGAGACATTTCTTCTTGAATAAAAAGTCCCACAACAGAATGTTATGTGGTCGGCATAAGCTTAAGGGAAACAAGAAATTACAAAAACTATGGTTAGTTAAAAAACTAGGCCTGTGCGAAATTTCACTTATGCCTGCATAATTTGCGTACTTTGCAGAATTTCGAGTTATACTTATTACGAGCAATTCCTGATATTGCACCTTTATGCCACATGAGGTAACACCATCACGTTTGCAGCAAAAGTATAATGCTGGAGTGCGGGAACAAAATGAATGACCAGAATGCGAGTGGCTGTTGTTTGCACCACTTGTGTTTTAGCACTATTTTTTTATTGCAAAATGTCATGTGCACTCACTTTCAAACTAGACACAGGGGTGCATTTTGCATTAAAATATAGCGCTAAATGCATAATTTACAATTAAAATAATTATGTGCAATTTCACTTAATTTTCTTGAAATTTCGCATAAATACATGAAAACAAATTACGCAGTTTATCACACTACTAAATTGGGATCTAATCAACATGATGCATGCTTTAATAAAAAATAACTCAGGACTTAGACATAACTCAATTTACTTTCAACTGTCTGTCAAATAATATGGGTTTTCTTACTAAAATTATACGATTGATCAGTTCCAGGAAGGACTTGAATGTGTATCAGAGACAGGGACAGTCACTGATGCAGAATGCAATGCAAACATTCTGCAACTAAACCTCTTTCAGTCACTCAGACGCCGATTTAACTGCACTAGAATGTAGCTGGCTGAAGCATAACTTTGCGGGAAAATTGCTTTTTCAATTGAAGGGAAGGGCTCTATTAAACATGAGTATTTCCAAGCTCTAACCTCTTTTCCTTAGAGGCCGCACTTTGACACACTTACTTAACTGATGTAACATACTTTCCTGACTGGAGCACTTTCTAAATCAAGCAGGCTGTATTTAGAGACTTGGTGTCCCTCTTTTTGTGGGTGGCGCATTCTCTGGCACGCACTGGAAATGTGAGCACTGATACCTTGCACTACTACTGGAAGGCGCACAAGAGGCTTCCTGCAGGGTGATTGGATGTAGTCACCTTTCACGTGAAAAAATCAAAAACAACAATGAATGTACTATTGCAATAAACATTAACTAATCGTCATATATAATCTCATACACAAATGTAAATTGAAATACTGCACATATGTATCACAAGACGCGCTACTGAAAACATGATAAAGAATGGTGTATGTCAGGATATGCTGTACTAAATATTGCGCAACAAACTATCGTAGCAAAAAATAATCAACAAACAAATATTGTGAAGGTTAGTGTGTAGAGGTAAGTATACATTTCCTATTCTTAACTGCACACCTAGGTACCTCAAGGATATATCATCAAAGTACACAGATAAGGAGTGAAGCATATTAAACCTATATTCACGTATATCCATTTACCTTGTCGAAATTTTGGTCATTGATAAATTTGCGGCAAAATAATTTTTGCATGATATTTAGTCCATAATATTCTCCTGACATACCAAAGAACGCAACACGTGTTGTTGTGGGTGTCTTTCTACAAATAATTAACTTAGATAAATATATGCTGTGAGAATGGTCAATTCTGATGTTTGGAGGAACCCTTCTCACGCGGTCTGCGGCCCATCTGGCACAGGGGTCATTTCTCCACCAAGTCCTTTCGTGGTACAGTCGGAAAGTACCTTATATATCAATTGCATGTTCTTTCATTTGGTTTCCTATGTAAAGTATCTCCCAGTTAAACTAAACTGACATATGCATATACAACAGAACACATGAAGTAGAACTTCATTCCTGGAATCACTGAACCATAAAGTGGCACATCCATAGGATAACATCTACATCCAATACTTCTGTTTGCCTTGTATGGTGCCATGTTTACTCAATAAGGTATATTTTCTTGCAAATATTTGAATGTGTCCCCAATTTTCTCATTTGCCATTTTTGCTATTGCTTGCTTCCCGTAGGCAGCTAAGGAGCAGGCATGGGAATGTTAAACAGCACGGACTAACGGGGCTCTACATTTTGCAAAATTCCCAGATGTCTCTTGGAGTAACGGTCATTAGATGCCCCAGATATCATACTTTCCCTCTGAGGCAGAATGGCATTCAATCATATGCCTTGTTTCTCTTGTAGAGAATGGATGAAATTAGACAAATTCAGATTCTCGATGAATTGAACACTACATAATCACAGCAGGAGGATCAATAACTCACACATGGACTTAATGCATTAAAAGGAGATACAGTATAAGGCAGTCAAACCCAGGTTGTAAGCAGGGCCAAAATGGGAACCCAAAGCAGCCCTGGCAGTTTTGTCAGAACAGCCCCCCAGGTGGTGGGGTGCAAGTGTGAAGCATGCTGCTTTTGTTGCTGGGGCAATATTGCAGCACCACTGTAAAACCAGTCCCCAGTAACAAAACCGGCCCCCACCCTTCCAGCCTCCCAAGGAAATGCCCAATGACCGCTACGGCCAGTCCGGCCCTGGTTGTAAGTGGAATATATAACTGGTGCAGCTGTTTTTCTAAGCATTGTTTTCTAAAGCGATCAGCATCTCAGGTCCAAAGGACCAACTATAGTTTTAATTGCCTCAACCTATTGGTGACAAACAATTGCTGCTCTCTACCCAGGCCCATCTATCTCTTCAGTCTATAACACATACATCAAACCCTACCCAATGCTATGAAATGGATAGAGGTACCTGTAAACATCATATATAATAAAACCAACAATCCCAAACTAGGTACACATCGGAAAGAGTGTAATATGTTCCAGCAGTACTGGCGAATTTACACAAAGACAACAATTTGCAGATAACTCTGAATATATTTGCATTCCAAGTGATGTATCACATAGCACTTAAACTTCCAGTCATCCCAAACTCTGCCATAAGGGATGTCAATAGTATCCAAGTTAGTGGCAGCCATTTTATCTAGCTGTGAGAAGAAAGATGTGGAATCGGTGCTGCTTGGGTTCTAATTGGTGATCCACAGTGCACCCAGATGACTGTGAATGCCAAACGAACCCACTACGCTTTTTATTCGTCTCATGTATATTTTGGGAGTTCACCAAAACCAACAATGGTAATACCCAGAAAACATGAAGCAGTTCCTAATTGCACAATAAACAATAATACATACACTAAATGCGTAAGACAAGCGTGTAATAGGCATAGAGTTGTTGAGGGTACTAGTTTAGGTCACAGACCTCAAACTCCTAAAGCATACCCAAAATGAGGTAAGCGAGTAAAATGAGTATCAAAAGTAATGTACGTTGTGTTGTATCTCCATATTCTAAATTCAGTTACACTCTGTATTGGAAAGTGCTCGATCGTCTTTTGGGACAATGTCCACAGTTCACAAAAACAGCAAATAAAAAAAAAAGAAGTTCAATAAAATAAAATATTTTGGGATAATGTCCACATCACATAAAAAACAACAAATAAAATAATATATAACACAATAAAATAAGATCTTTATTGGTGCTTTCATTGCTTGTGAAAGCCTCAGACACCCGATAACATACCTTCTCTGAATAGAAATGTGGAATTCCTTCCCCGAAATGTTTCTGATGGTTAACATCTGTCCTCGCTTGTGATATTTAATGCGGTAGTGATGTGCAGACCAAGTTTTGGTTTCATGTTCAAAAAATGCTGTAAAGGGCTCCAGTGAATAAACAAGCTTGAAAAAGTTAGGCACCCAACAGGGCAGCTTCAATCACCATGAATGGGTAAGTATGCAAACATTTCAAAGTCAGGCACAGCGAAATTCTCCAGTTCCATAGGAACTAATGAGAAAAATGGCCTTAAGAATATAAACAGACACTAAGCAAGTCCAGAGTCTGAATGTATTTAGCCCATATGGAAGGCTGGATTACAGGTAATATTTCAAAAGGCACCGTTTGAAAAAAGTGTCCGTTATTCGTCTATAACCCACCTATTATTCGCCACCCTAGTTTTTTATGTTTGGTATGTCTTCTCCTTGAAACTGAATCACCACGCTTACCTTGGATATGCTTCCAGTCTCTATCGGGACAAGGCAAGCAAAGCACATTCGGCTTCTGCAGCCCTCCTTACTTTGATGGCTCTTGTCAACAAAGAAATACTAGACACTGTATAGACTTTCTTCAACCCCGTTGGAAGACACGTGGACCAAGCATTTTTCAAAATTGAGAACTTGGCGGAGTTCACAGGAAGCGACAATGGAGTCGCTTTTGTACTTCGCCCAGGCCTTCGGTTTGTATTCGACACAAGAGCTAAGGTTCGCCCCGTCTGATCACAGATATCGAGGGACGCATTTCAATTAATGAATTAAGCTAGAGCATTCTAGTAGGGTCAGTGCGCGAGAAGCATCCCCTGGTCTTAGGTTTCAGGGCCCTAACTCAAGGCCTAATGTCTCATCTGACTATCTCTTATTAAGCGGCCAGGATTAAGTCACCAACAAAGAGTTCCTTGCCCATGCAAACGCCACAGACAGGTTGAGTTTTTTTCTCTCATAAACAGAATTTTTTTTATTTCGAACAACAAAGTGGGTATCCGTTTGTTACAAAGACTGTGGAATTCCTATCCTCTGAAAAACACATAACATTTTGTGAGCAGACAAAGGATTAGATAATGCCGATGATGGCATAATTACATATTGCTAAAAAAAACAAAAAAACATGACGACAGGAGTTCAGTGATCTGACCTGTGCATGGCTTGATTTATTTATGTCCTCTGAGACATTCGTTTAATTTCAAGCAGATTCGCCAACTCTCAGAACCACCATAAACCACTGGAGATACGGGCGATTTGGAAATGTGGCAGTCTTAAATAAATCCGGTCAGCTCATATAGTATAAAATGAATCCTTTTTCCATTTTCGCTTAGCTCTCTTGCTCATTACATTAAAAAAAAATTTGGAGGGCTGAAACATTACTGCCACTTTGAAATGTTGTGGTGGTGTTACTCAAAGCTTGTTTGGTCTTTCACAAGCTTGCAGGCGATGAGTCGTAGACATAAAACAAACTTTGGAAACATGCTACATGCGAGGCAGAAGGCTGCGTCACTGTGCACAGCTTGGTGTGTGGGCGGCTTTGCGCGACACATAAAATCAAAGGACTCTGGCATGGGAAAAATAATTCATACTGCTCTGGTAAATATCTGCTGCACACGCAATGAGCTCGAGTCACAAAAAATCTGATCTCGGCACTCCCAGGTTTATTCCCGTGCATGAGTACAGACTGACATTTTGGGAACTCACAAAGGTTGCTCAAGTCACCCCCCACCCCTCCCCCTAACGCTCCAGACTTCTGCAACAAGTTAGCGATCCATTATATAACTAATTGTACATGCGGGACTCATTCTTAGCGCTCTAAAAAGTAAGCGGCTCCACATTTTCACCACCCAAAAAACGACTCAAAAGATATCCACACCTCTTTCCTCCTTTAAAAAAACACCCAATAGTTGATTTCTTGGACTTTGTAACAGACCGCGGCAGAGCCAGTTGTCCATCAGGCCCCTCACCTCCACAACTCTTAAAAAATATTCGGTTATCAACATCTACTGCTATCCTGGTAAGAAACACAACCAGTAACTCATTATTAACTGGCGTTTTTCCAACTGACTTAAAGAAAACCATCATACTCCCATTGTTTAAAAAAACAACTTGGACCTCCAGAACAACTAACAATTATAGACCAATAGCTAACAGACCCTTTGTTGGAACACCAATAGAAAGAGCACATCTTTCCTGATCTCACATTACAAGAGAAGAAAACTATCTACTATCAGATTATCAACAGGATTCCACGCAGGAAGAGGCACTGAATCAACTTTTTCAATTTGGGATGATCTAAAAACAATGCTAACAAAAACGGTGTACCAGTGTTGCTACTTTTACACTGCGTGGCAGCCTTTTGCGTGCTCAAGCAAGATACTCTAATTTTCAGACTCAGCGAAATAGGTGTAGAAGGCCTCCCTCTTACTTGGATCTCATTTCATCATATCTATAAAAAATGATAAACATTATTCATAGCCACTCCTTTTCCACAAAACCTTCCAAACTAAAATCAGGAGTCCCACAAGAATCTGTAAACTCCCCTCATCTTTTCAACATGACAAAAACTACCAGAGCTCAATAACAGCTTTGACTTGATCTGCTGCACTTATGCTGAAGTCAAGCAGATCATTCTCAAATTGGAAAGTGTGTAAGACATAGCACTATTGAAACTCATGAACTGTCTCACAGCAATAGACCAATTGATGTCTGGAAACCATCTCAAACTAAATGCCTCAAAAGCGGAGACCTCTGGAGCATGGAATATAGATGTTCCTTCAGTCTCCTGTCAGGTAAAATGGGTCCAACGCCATCTAGACTACGGCATTCCAGCCCATGTGCCTGTCACTAGCCTTCTTTAATCAGACATCTGTGCATAATTTAGACATAGGTGAAGAGTTTGCCAGTCCACCAGTGTAGTGTGGAAAACACCTGAACGCAAGTGTGGTGGACCACACACCCAATTTCAGTTTCCCACCTCAAAGGCAATCCATTTGTACCATTGCATCATGTAGCATTGTCATCAAGAATATTGTTGCTGGAAATAGGATGCATAAAGTGCAGGTGCATTTCTAGAACCCACGTGTGAACTGTCCCACATGTGTGGGACGTTTTGTCAGGGATAGTTTTAGGGCCCTTATCATGGTCATTTTTAGGGTTTTTCTGAGAAACAGACTATGGTTTAAATGATCGTCTCTGACAGAAAAGATGCCAACAGCAATGGTGGTGGACGAGCCAGCCTTAATTGGGGGCTCATCGGATGTTATTTCTAGTGGTGTTAAGACAACCGTATTCATCTTTCTTAAGGCAAGCAGGTGGAATCTTTGCCATCAGGGATACCGCCTTCTGGCATCATCCAAAGGGGGCCTGGAAATGTATAGGAGGGTGGTGGGACTTCTGAAAACGTTTCACCAAATACCCATCATCGTTCTCATTTAAATCAGTGCCTTTGAAGGAAAACACGACCGTGGTTACTTAATCAAACTCAGTAAGATATTTATTATCTTTGGTTAGTGTAGCTCCAGAGACAGTTTTTGATGAATGGGTCAGGAGAGTTTCCGTTTGTTTTATTACGACAAACAAGTAGTTACAATTTTCTTTAGAATCCGCATCATGGTACTTTAAAGAAAGTCAGTGACTATTGTCAGTGTCAACAAAACCTGCCATTCTGTTATCTTGCCTTTGAATAATGGCAGGACTTGTCGGTTGCGCTGACTGTAATATCAAGCTTAAATCTGGCCTTATTGGTTGGTAAATACATGAGAGTTAAGAAAGGTCGTTTTACCTGGCATTTGTTGACCATACCACAGCCTTTGATTCAGTAAGACATGAAAGGCTGTGGGAGGTTCTTGAAGCTGTCGGGGTCGATCTTCAAATTATACTTTTTTTAAGGCGCCTGTATAGTGGTGCAACAGCGAGTGTGCGTTTTGGTTTGGCTGGCGAGCTCACACCTGCTTTTCCTGTTAAGAGGGGGGTGCGGCAAGGTTGTGTGCTGGCCCCTTTTCTTTTTAACTTGTATACTAATGGATTGTGCCAAGCCCTCCTTAGGAATAATCAAGATTTCCCTTCTGTGGATGGACGTCCCATACCTGCTCTCCTTTATGCGGATGACGCAGTTTTAATGTCAAGAACCCAAATAGGACTCCAGAGGGCTTTAGATAGCTTTACTGTTTTTATGAAGGACCTTGGCCTTACCATTAACATTTCTAAGACTTTTATAATGAGGTGTGGTCGTGGGTTTCAGAGAATGAAAAGCATGTTCGTGGACAGACAAAAATTAGTCCAGATAAAGAGTTTTTCCTACCTAGGTATTTTATTTAATCAAGGCGACTCGTGGACACAAGCTATCCTTGCAAAAAAACTGGCACTTATCAAGTCAACAGCCACCTTGATGTATTTTTCTAGAAAGCTAGGTAGGAAGCCGCCAGGTGAGCTTATTCAAATTAATAGGGCCAAATGCACCGCTAATGCAATGTATGGGGCGGGAGTATGGGGTTTTGCTAATACCCTTCCTATACAAATTGTTGAAAACTCTTTCGTAAGATATATTTTATCGGTGCCTGCCATACACCTTCCTATGCCTGTCATGATGAGCTAGGTCTTCCTTTTATCTCAGACCTTATTAAATTAGAACCAATTCTCCTGTAGCACAGGATCTGGTCAAAGGACCAGCCAAAGCTAAACAGGGAGATCATACAGGACTGTTTAAAGCTGGAAGGGGCCTTAAAGATCCCCTGGGTGAAGTATATCTGTGATTTTACGAAGGATATCGGGCACCCAGAATACTTTACTGACCCTAGTTCCTTACATGCAATTTCCAGAAAGGCCCTAAGAAAGGAGTGCCTTGAGCTATTGGCTATAGTAAGAATGACGGGAGAAATTTTAAAACCCAGTGTAAGGCAACATCAGTTAATCATAACCACTGTTCATATGGAACCTTACCTTACTTTTGTACAGGGTAGCTTCGACAGACGGTTACTAACCTGGTTCAGACTGGATATTGTCCACAGACTCGTGACCCTTCCAAAAATTAACGACTGGTCACGGGATCTGCCTTTGTGTCCAAGTGACAATTATTCTACCCAGTCCACCATTCATCTGGTTTTATTTTGTAAATTTTATGCAGCTTCGAGGAAAGCGTGGATTTTACCGTTTTTAAAACAATTGGGATTCCGGCAATGCCGCCCTGCATTAACTAGATTACAGTTTCTGGAGGATGAACAAACTGCCTGGTGCTTAGTCATGTTCCTCAAGAAAGTACTCCTCCAATGGAAATCGGTTACAACAAATGAAATATAGCATAATGGGCTTTTGATGTTTTTATGGTTTTATTGCCGATGTTCTAATATCATCTGATATCTGAATATTATTATATGACTGCTGTTTTATATTGTGTATACTGCTGTGATAATATGTATTTATGTCTTTTATGTGCTTTTATGACTGTTAAGATATCAGCCGAATAAAGCTTTCCTTGACTTGAATATCAAAAGCTTGTGTGCTGAAGTCCTGTTTAAGGTACTTAACACACGGCCCAAAACAATGGTGAAAAGGCATTCTGTAAGTCACCACTGACGCAAATGTAAATTGAATGGATCTAGCCCCAACAATTTCTGTTTTTGTTGCGCGAGTTCTATAAATCCCATTTCCATCACACAATTTACAAACAAAATGAAAAACATGGAGTACCCTTGATGGAAAAGTGATCTTCCATGGACTGGTTGATTGGGAATCTACTTTTTAAGCCACTTTGCTTGTCTACACACATTATAAAAGTGCATCTTTCTTTCTTGGAAATAACTCAAACTTTGTACCCCTCGCTGCTGCCATAACACTCTGAATCTACTGCAACAGCTGAATAGACAGATGATGAGGCATAATGTAGCTCAGATTTTCCTGAGTTTCCCACCACTTAACCAAGGCTGATGGCGCTATTGTCTGCCCCAGGTGTGTACAAACCAAAGCAGTGCAACAAACAATCTGATCATCACTATGCGTGCAAAGCCTGCACCATCTAATTGGAAGAAGATTTCAATAGAGGCATCCTATTTTTATTTCCAAATGAAAGACACAATTTAACAAGCAAGCATTTTGTTAATTTTCCAGTTTTCAGAGTTACAGCTAGTAAAAAGAGCGAAAATGTGACATGGTCGCCTGTTGATAAATAGGAAGACTGTTTTAAGCACACTGCCACGTGGAAAGAGGGTGCATTTTCAAAGAGAGGATTTGGGTAAGAATGGACAAATTTAATTCAACAGAGCATAATCATTCAGTGTTGATGTTAGTGTCCATCCCAGTACCATATTTGCCAAGTTTTCAGACTCCAAATGTGTGAAGTTTCTATGTTTTCACTTAGCATATTAATGGCAGTTTACTATCAAATGTGTGACACTTTGAGTAACACTTTCTTATGAGTAAATCAAACAAATCCCCAGCATATGACTTTTCCGTTATTACATCTACAGATATCACATAACACCTGAAACAAGCCAGGCCTACTGGAGTTGCCAATGCATGTTTGAAGAATCAAATCCACAAGTAGTAAATAGAATTGCAAATGTTTCAGTGTATCTGAGATTATTAGACTTTGAATTGAATATTACAAGGTCCGTGGATGGGGTAGTAGCATTTTGAGTGCCTCAGTCACTCCTGTTCTCCCCTACACACCCCTTTCATCTGCAGTTTCTCACTCAGAAATTTTTCTCCTGACATCTTTCTGAAATCCTTTATCAGTATATCTCATACAGCATCTCCTTCCTGTTCATCACTGTCTTTTCACTCTCTCTTTCTACATATATTTCCTTGCATAGTCCCATCACCGTCCGGCAATTACAATTGGTACACGTGACCCTGTGCTCTGTGCCAAGAAGCTACAATTTGTATGAATGTGTAGTCATACAACGTCATGACCCAGGGACAGGCAATGTGAGAAACTCTTCAGTGAAAGTAAAGTAAAAAACTTAGCTGGGCCCAGTTGCAACCAGACACATTTCCTCTATCTGGGCTTGGCTCACAGTAAATGCCCTGGGCAGCACAGCAAGGGTGCTGACTGCTGAGTTTATCAAACCCCACAGAGCTACAGTGCCTGGTCACACACAGAGGAGCTATAACCATGTGTGACATTAGCATTTTAGTGCTGTGATCTGGACACCACTATTAATATGCATCAGTCTAACCCTGAGGCATGGTACTTTGCAGGGCTGGATACACTTGCCATGTGGACTTTTTGGTCGCTCAAGCCCACTAATAATAACTTGTTTTCATTGTACTTCATACTCCATGATTTTCTAAGTGCTGAAATATACATATGGACTTTATATTCCCAACCCTCTAATAATTTGTTTTTAGTGCTTCAAGCTACACTTCTGCCATTTCAAAGCACTATAAATAACACGTTGCTACTCCTCAAAATATAGGACTCAATTTACTGACTACAGTTGAATGGAAGTTTGAGTCAGCCTTGCTAGGATTTAAGCTTCTGATCACGCCACTTGTCAGCGGCATGCGTCAACTCACTGAGTCATCTTGTCAACTATGTCTAACTTCAAAGTTTTTCAATGTCAGTGGAGCTATGTGTCATATATGCGGACTTTGAAGGATAACACCTTCCCAGTATAGCATATTTTCTCTATAGTTAAAAAATAAATGTAACAATAATTCTAAGACATAAGATTTAGCTACACAAACTACTCCTTACAAAAAAGCTTCCTAGCTCCAATGTTTGTCTAAGACCTGTAAATACCACGAGATGCTAAAGTTTGTCAATCTAGCAATCAATTCATCTTTATTCGATTCACACAAGGTGCATCATAAAAGAGTACATAAACACAAAAATTCATTTAAAAAGAAAAGGAAAAAGAGCTCAAATGCAGTAAAACCAGAGATACAAAAATGCAGATCACATTTTAACATACAAATCACATATTAACATACCACAGGTAGAGACATTCTTCTTACTTGAGTTGCCCTAAGAAACCTTGCAAGTACCACACACGTATAAAGATTTGGAAGAAGTTGCAGATGTAGAAAAGCCGGCCTACATTGTTTAAAATTTAAAGATTTCAGTAAGGGTATAATAAATGATCTTCTCAGGTCCATATAAAATTTACAAAAAAACACTATGTGCATGGTTGATTGGTTTGACACATAATCACAAGGGTAAAGCAGTAGATCCTTAGACCAATTATTAACGGTTGGGAAGCTTATCAGGCGGTGGAATATATTTAGCCTAAAATGTGTTAAAACAAATCTGTGTTGGGCGTTAAAAACATTAAAAAGTTAAGGTTTCATAGAAAGGGTGGTCAAGACCATTTGATTATATTGCACAGTTGGTTTGGCCAGTTCCACACACAATCTCAAATCCTCCAGTTGATTTAGGCACTCTGATCTTAGTGCTTTCCTCAAAATGTTTGACAAAGATTCTGGTTGATCATAAAATTCCGGACCGACCAATGTCTGACATAAAGTTCTTAATAAACCTTAACCAAGGAATCTTTAAGGCCAGTTCTGAATCACAACAGTCCTTGACTATGGCACGGTTCAAGTCCATGTAGTCCGAGGTCCATATTTTGTGCCAAAGCAGGACTGGCTGAATCTTGACCAGGTCTATTAAGTAATTAGCTCCCAATTCAGAGTGACATACATGATTGGAACAACTAGAAGGAAGTGCTAAAAGCTTTTTAAAAAAGGCATTTTCCACCGCCTGTATTGATTCAACATTCCCGTGTCCCCATATTTCAGAGCCGTACATTGCAATAGTTCTACATTTTGCATAGTATATGGTTAACATTTCTTTCGGTTGGATATTCCCCAACTTCCTAGCAAAATTGCGAAGGGCCATAATAGATCTTACGAATTGTAATCTTCTAGAATTAACAGCACTTTTCCAGGTCCCTTCACAATCAAATAAAATTCCCAAATAACAAAAAGTCGGGATTTGAGGTAAAATATCTATTCCTATATAAATGTTACGACACTTAGCTGCATTTCGGCCCACTTTCATGACAAATGTCTTGCTTATATTAATACGTAGCCCCAGATTATCCATAAATAGGACAAAACTGTCAAGGAACGCTGCAAAGCCAAGGGGGTGCGCGCCATAAGTACCGCGTCAAACGCATAAAGCAGAACGGGTATTGGCCGATGCTTGACTTGTGGCAAGTCCGCGCACGTACTACCAGTGTGTTACCCAGGTTATTAGTGTACAAATTAAATAAAAGGGGGCAAGTACACACCCTTGGCGAACCCCTTTTTCAATTCTAAAGGGGCGAGTACACTCGCCTTTTATACCAAAACGTACCCTTGCGTAGGTATATGCGTATAGGTGTCTTAAAAGGTTAATAATAGTGCAATCAATACCCATTGAACTCAATACTGACCACAGCTTATCGTGGATTACACAATCAAAAGCTGACGATAAGTCAACAAATACCGTATACAAGTTACCACTTTTGATATGTGCATATTTGCCCAATAGCAAATTCAAGTTGATAGCTTGTTCCGTTGTGCCAATTCCCTGACAAAAACCATATTGTAAGTCAGAGATCTTATTATTGTAATCTGGCCAACTTTGTAATCTGGCTAGAAGAATGCGGCTAACCACCTTGACCAACGAATCTAGTAGAGAAATTGTTCTGGAGTGCGATGGGCAATTTCGATCACCTTTTTTAAATATAGGTACAATCTGGGACTCTGTCCAAGTCAAAGGGAACCCCGTACTCTGATAGGATCTAAGGAGTAAGGAGGTGTGGGTAAGGAGGGGGCCCCAAAGATCAATATTTGCTTTAAACAAGTCAATTGGGACCCCATCTGGCCCCGGTGCTTTATTTCCCTTACTCGAGCTGATAGCGAAAGAAACCTCTTCCAGGGTAAAGTTCAGGGCAGACCAATCAAGTGCGGGAGTGAGTACCGGGGGAGCTACCGCAGGGCTTAAAACTGGTTGGGGAATAGCACAGTCTGTAGTAGCTGAATACAAGGTGGAAAAATGTGTTACTGAATCCTCTTCAGTCACTACCGCCTCTATTTTTGGTTTATCACCTTCACTAAGGAAAGGGGAGTTGATAACACACCAAAATGCAGTGATGTCATTACTACGGCTAGCCTCATATAATTTCTCCCAAGTCTCCTCTTTTAGTGCTCTTTTACGATTTTTTAAGGTAAGTTTATATTCCCGCCTCCAGTGCTGAACCTCCTCATTATTCATGGGAGTGTTTTTCAGAGCTCCTATAAGTTTTTTATGGGTCTCACTACATGCATGATCAAACCAACCCTTTCTCTTTGCCGTTCCTGACTTCTGCTTGGATGTTAACCCCATTTTAATAGCACTGGTAATTTGTCTGAAAGACTCCACAATAGCAGAGGCCTCCTCTGTAGAATCCAAGCAGACATCAAAGGCACTCTTTTGCTGCTGCATTAGGTTCTCTAAGAAATCAGTCGGGTCAATCATAGACCAGCGTATGGTATACCCATTGATTCGAGAGAACTCTAAATTCTCCACGGTTAGAATGTGGTGATTGACCCTCTGGTCTTTTACTAACCCAGAGTTTAGCACTAAGCTCTGAGGATAATGATCACTCATTGCACAGTCATGTAAAGTAAAGTTGGCAATGAGTGCTGAGTAACGGTTCGGGAAGAGTAGAAAATCAATAGCGCTTTTGCCCATGGTGCCGTCAAAGGTACAAGATACATCGGTTGGACTATTACCAAACCCGTTACTGAAACCTAGATCGTATTTAAAAATAAGCTTGTTCAGCTTCTGACCATAATCTGAGTGTAAAAAATGGGTGGTGTCTTCATTTAACCGCTTCGCCGCGATCGGAATTCCGCCCAGGTGCTGGACATTCCGATCGCGGGTGTGGTCGTGACGAGCTCAGCTCGTCATGCGCACAGCGCGACCGCGCAGCATGACGAGCTGAGCTCGTCATGAGCATCGAAGGGGTTAATGGTGAAACCATACCACAAATAGTTTTTGAGGGCAATTTACAGAGTTGAATATTAAAATCCCCCGCCCAGAGTAACATTTTGTCCCCATTCCCCTTCGAGAAAATAGATTCCAGATCAGTATCGAGTAAGGTCAATATGGCCAATATTTCCGAGTCGCAAGCATTATTGTAGAAATTAACTAGAATCAGTTTAAGAGATACTGAGAAATCAAAACTAACAATTTGATAGAAAGTGCTAGGTGTCTTAAGATTTACAGTAGTGGATGGTAGTTTGTTTGACACATAAGTGCAAAGACCGCCTCTATTTCTACCATGTCTAGATGGAATTGTCGGAGAGTTGAAAGTTTTAAAACCATTAAGATGACAAGGTTCAACCACCCAGGTTTCTTGTAAACAGACAATAGTAAAGTTAGCTATAAAATTAAGCCACTCTGGAGAGTTAAGCTTACTACGCAGTCCCGCTATGTTCCATGATAGAGCTGTGGTATTGTTTGGATCTAGGGGCACAGAATCCACAATTAACTCCTTGGCTGGTGGGGGTTGTGCCGAGATCGTTAGAGCTTCAAAGCTCGTATCTGGCTGTATAATGTTAATAGAGGTCGAGATTGCAGGATCAGGATTTTGCATTGTGGTAGCCCCCAATGGTTTTTCCTTTATTAGAACATTGGAATGTGGAGCACTCCATTGAAGACAATGGGGTGCTCCGTGCTTCTACGGGCCGGTAAAGGCCCGCAGAGCAACATTCCAATGTTGCTTTTGTTCACAGCTATTGCTGTGAACAAAGGCCTCTCGGAGCTCGAGGGATTTAAAACCCCTCGAGCTCCGAGAGGCCTTTGTTTAATTTGTTAGAACATTCTGCCCTCTAGTGGCAGAATGTTCTAATAGCCTTATAGCCCTTCGTAGCTGGGCTATACCGGCTATTAAAGTCCCGCTCCCTTGTTAAAGTCCCTCACCTTCAGCTCGGGCCTTTAACGCTGGAGCGGGCCTTTAATAGCCGGTATAGCCCGCTACGGCGGGCTATAAGGCTATAGTCAATCTACCCCAGCAAGATTAGAGAGAGTGTCAAATCTGTTAGAAGTTGCAATGGAGTATAGGGGGAATTTGCATAGTTTACAATTGTAGGTGATTGTTGCAGAGTACATTGAGTTGGGGAAAATCGTTGTGTCAAAACATTTGGCTGACTAAGCAGTTGCCTAGGGGGCTTATAGAAGAAACCAAGCGGCAGGACTGTGATTTGGTTTTGGTTTGGACACATAGACTTGGCCCGTCCCAGTATGTCATAAACTAGTCCTGGGGATTTGAAAGTGAGGACCACAGAGTCACCCTGAAACACTTTGGTATCTCTGCCGACCCACCCAACTTGTCTGGCCATCTTAAAATCTGCAAAGAGGGTTCCCCCCAACCCCACTTTGGAATTTATCCAATTGAGAGATTTATTCCTCAATGAATCCCATGTTTCGTGGTGCGGAGACTCTATGGGTGGGACATTTGCCAAGATGACCACATAAGGTGTAACATCAGGCGGTAGGTCTAGTCGGTCCCTGGCAGAGGGGGGATATTTATGGGTTGTGCACCCCGCATAAGTATTGGGCTTGGCGGTTGGTGGTATCACCCTATTATAAGCCCTTGTCGCGTCTGTAACCGGGACGCGTTGTGTCTGGGTTACTGTAGTTGACGCTCCATAGAGGGATTGAGGTGGTTGCTGAGGCACCCAACAAAACCCCATCGCAATTTGCTGTACTGGGAGGGTTGTAAGTGTAGTAGGATCCACGCCAGCAAATTTGCCATAATCAGTTGACTCTTCCCTCCCTTTCCCAGTGCACATATTCACTGAACCCAATCTCTCTGCACATGATAATACAGCACATTCAACAGCTTTGAGACGATCCGTAAGGCTACATACAGAAGTTTTAATAAGATCTATCAGTTCTTGCACAGAAGTCGCTAATGAGGAACAGTCCGAAGAGTCAGATGATACAGAGGGCAATCTTTTACTCAGGTCTCTCTGGGCATTTGAGCTTAGTCCCGTTTTTATGGCAGATGCCCCTTTAGTTGCCTTCATTTTCCCATCGCACTATACCATATTGGCCTTAGCAGAAATAGTTTTGGTGATTTTGGGTCGTTTAGGTGGGGGAATGGGACTCGAAGTACCAAGCGAAGCAGAGGTAAAATTTTGGGCAAGCTCATTCTTTTTCTCAGTATCTGGTCTAGTAGACTGCAATTCAGGCATTTGGACCAAATCTGAGGAAAGAAGTACATTTAACTGAAGGTTCAGTGCCCCTCTCAGAGCAGGCACTTAATGTTTCCTCCACACTTAAAATGTGCTTCTCAATTGCTCCCATTGCCCCTGTTATGAAGTTCATGATAGACTGCCGTGATATAGGAGGTGATTTTGCTAAGGCAGAACTCGGTTGTTTCCTTTTCCCCATGACCAAGAATATGTTATGTTATGTTAGATGTATTTCTTAAGCGCAACGGTTACCCAAAGGTGTCCTGGCGAGCACTGCCTTCCGGATGACAGGGTGTGTGTTGATCTAAGAAGTAAAGAGCAAGGTTTTTAGTCCCTTCCTGAATGTCAACAGCTCTGTGGTGTTCCTGAGATGGAAAGGAAGCTCATTCCAGGCCCTGGCGGCGCATGTAGTGATGCTTCTCCCCCCCCCAATTGGCTTTTTTAAAAGGGGGTACAACCACATATCTTGCACCGGCTGATCGGAGTACTCTTCTTGGGGCATACCATTTAAAACACTGTATTAGATGTTCCAGGCCTCCTCCATGGAGGGCCTTAAAGACTGTGCATAAGGACTTGAATTGAATCCGCTGTTTGACTGGTAGCCAATGCAGCTGTTTTATTCCTTTTTTGATCGAGACAAATTTTGGTGTTCCAGTCAAAAGTCTTGCTGCTGCGTTTTGCACAAGTTGAAGCCTGTTTAGATGTTTCTTCTGGATATTTATTTAGGTATAGGCTATTGCAGTAGTCCACACGCGAAAGGATTAAGGATGTTATCACTACCTTGTGGCTATCAGTCGGCAAGAAGGGCATTATTTTCCTTATAGTTCTAAGAAGATAGAAACATGTTGAGGTGACCGCTTTTACCTGGTCTTCGAATGTCAGCTTGTTGTCCATTAAGACTCCTAGGTTTTTTGCTTTCCTAGTTGGCACCTGGAGCGTCCCTAGTTCTTCTGGCCACCAATCTGGTGTCCAAAAATTAGCATCACTGCCAAAAATGAGGACCTCCGTTTTGCTTGAACTAAGCTTCAAACAGTTCATGGTCATCCACAACCTGACCGCTTTCATGCAGTCATGGAACTTTTTCCCTTTCTCAGCCTCATGTCCGGGTCATAGTGACATCACTATTTGCGTGTCGTCTGCGTAGGACGTCAGATAGAATCCAAAAGATCTAATCAGTGCAGCCAAGGGTGTCACATAGACATTAAAAAGCGTGGGGCTGAGGGAGGACCCCTGTGGTACTCCACATGGCAGGGAAAAAGGTTGTGGCGGGCTTTATCTAGGTCCACGGTTTGAATCCTTTCCGTAAGGAAGGATTTTAGGAGGTTCCAGGCCTTGCCTTCTACCCCACAGTCTGCTAGACGGTCCATCAGAACATCGTGATGGACCATGTCGAAGGCCACGGAGAGGTCCAGCATAATAAGTGCTGCATTACCTCCTTGGTCCAGGGCTTCCCTTACTTCCTCTGTGGATTTTATCAAGGCTGATTCTGTGCTGTGCTCTGCCCTAAAACCATATTGAGTGGAATCTAGAGAGTTCCTTATTCTGAGATTCGTACTGAGTTGCATATTCATAGCTTTTTCAATCATTTTTGCTGGCAGGGGAAGACGAGGGATTGGCCGATAGTTGTTAGGGTCCTTATGGTCGAGATTTTGTTTTTTGAGTAGTGGAAGGATGGACGCCCTTTTCCATTTCTTAGGAAAATGCCCCGACTCAAACATAGCATTGAAAAGGGGGGTCAGTGCCACGCTGATGATCTCCGGAACTAGTTTGACCACAGAAACTGGGCAGGGGTCGTTTGGGGATCCCGATTTGATAGAAGCCAGAAGCTTAATAGTGTCCTGTATTTTCAGAGGTGAGAATTTAACCATAAAGTACACCACTATATAAAATCCAGACTTAAGCACAGTAATGATGGAACAACAGAGGAAATAAAAAGTCAAAATTTACAATTTACAATACCATTGCAGGAGAAGTCAACGCAGACTCAGAAGGCGTTGCCGGGACATACAACTAAGAGGGAGGGCCCAGCCCTGCCTCCTCCTGCTGCTGACGGGCGCAGATGGGCCCGCCCACGCGGGTCCCGCGCTGCGGGAGCCCTTCGCCGATTTTAAAGCGCCTCCTGGCGCACAAGAGTGACATTGGCGGCCGTGGGGCAGACCGGATCTTGTGGTCCTGACCCCCACCTGTGGCAGCAGAAGAGAAAACGGGCGTCCCGCGCTGGGGGAGCCATTCGACGATTTTAAAGCGCCTCCTGGCGCACAAGAGTGACGTTGGCGGCAGCAGCCGCGGGGCAGACCGGATCTCGTGGTCCTGACCCCCACCTGTGGCAGTAGAAGAGAAAACGGGCGTCGCAGATTGTCTCAAATGTATCAATATAGATGATGTCACACGTGTAAAGGGGGGAGCAAAACCCAGCATGAGTTTGATCAGCTGCACGGAATAAATGTTAATCTATGTCACCAAATGCATTATGCCACTGAACTGTGTGATTCACTTTAGATTAGTTTGCATTCTTTAATGTCTTTCTCTTTCAGAATAAAGGATCCAAGAGAAAACCAAACACAACTTTGGATGGGAATAACAGAAGGTCATTCAAACAACCCGCGTTTTGAGACTCAGACAAAAGAGGTCTCTGGCAAAGAGTGAAGCTTTTCTAGCTATTAAAAAATGAAATGTGAGGAGAAACCTGTCACATTTCACCTTATTCAAACAGCAAAAGTGAAACATGGTGACTTGGTGTCATTCAAGTGCCTGCTGCCTTCTCCTCACAGCAGAGCTCCTGCTACCTAAAAATAACATCCCACATCTGTTGATTTTGTCTGACAATATTTTTTATACTGAAAAAACAGAGGATACTTCAGGAAAATAAACGACCCGTCATTCCCCACTTAGGGGGGTTAAAAAAATTACCCGAGCTTTCTTTTTTAAATGGAGATATTTTTTCCTAAAGGCATCGTTAAGCACCAAAACAGATTACATTGGAATCCAAGTTAAGGTTTCCAAAACAGAGTCACGGAGCAGGTTATCTGAATCTCCAGAGAGGATTAACACTTTCTGGAGAAATAAACAGTCAATGCACTGGAAGAGGACAAGTAAATCATCTTTGACTCACTGGGACTCCTGAGCTGCTGCCATAAATATAACCACTGCCAAAGACAATAGGTCAGGCGCAGACAAAAGCAATAAAGGGGTTCCCTGCAGTGGAAAACAAAAAGAGGATCACTTTGTGGATGCAATGCATGGATGAAATCAAGAATTAAATGTTTGGTAACAGAGTGTCCTTTTCACATGTAAAATTGTCCCTCATGGGATCAAAAACAGCCAAACAGAAAATTGACAGAAGGTGAGATTAAAATACACATGTGGGTATATCCAAGATGTCATTGACTATGCCTCAAGCCAATGGCTGAACGGTCCTGAGCCGAAGAAGCTAACGGCTGAAGGAAAGTGAACAAAACCCCTTTAGAGTATGTATAGAATGCAATATTTTTAGAGTGAATGGTGAAAGCACAATTCCACATCAAATCTCAGAAAGTGCTCTCTTTTAATTATAAAAGCACCAAAGATGATGAAGAGATGGAGCTAATAAAGTTGCAAAATGGACATGTGCCATTGGCTTGCCAACCTAATAGCCTGGGCTTAAAGGCTCCCTTTTTTTTCCCAAAATGTATTGACGAATCCCAATAATTCAAGGCAAGTGATTTCAAACTGGGAAAAAGAAGCTTGCCAGAATGAACAGTGAAGCTAACATAAATCTTGTTTTGGGGTGTTGAGGGGAGGAAATTCAAGGCCTTTAACAAAACAGGCAACCAAATTAAAGAACTTGGAAGCAAACTTGCATTTGTTGACTCTTTAACATAAGGAGCAATTTTATGACTTGCTGGCGTCATAAAGAGGTTATTTTTATTGGGATTCAAAACCAACAAAATGGTGTTCACCAGAATCCTTGAAAACTGTAGATTTTGCTGTGCATGTCTAATACTACACTGGTGCATTTTTCTTTGCTTGTAAATTTACAATAGAAATTGGAATTCAAATGTCTTTACTTTTTTCCTGTGTTTTGAAAATTCACTTGAATGTAGAGTGCTACCTGTCTACCTCGAGAAAATCCAGTGAACCTACGGAATCTTTCATGCCCATGTTTTCTACTTTGCCCTAACTCGTTTGGTACCAAGGTTAGGTGCCCACAAATTGAGCGTTAAAGACCACTACAAAAGGTTACAGGTTACGAATACCAACAAATGTATTCATTTGTGGGTCTACACACCATGTTCACATTGGACAACCTGTTGATACAATAATGTTGCTAACCTTAAACCACATATTTATAAATGAAAAATATCTGCACTACTTGCAGAGATTTGTCGGGCTTGTAAAGTACATATGTAGGCAGAGAGGTCCCAGATCCTGTTTGTATGAATCAGTATCAGTCCCTTACACTAACATATAAGACGTCTGATGCACATAAGTGAAACGTAAGTGTGTAATATGTTTTGTAATTCGGGTCCCACTGACAAATGGTAAAGGTAGCAACCTCAATGCAGGTCTAAAACACACGCCATTTGTGAAATGGGCATTCAATGCACTCAGCATAGTACTGAGAATCATGTTTCAAAAGGGAGTTGTCTGCTGTTTTGGTAGAGGTGGTGTTTACCTCTTCCCACTAACTCCACTATCATTCAGCAGCTGGGCTCCGTCAACAATAGCACTGGGGGCCTTGCTAACGAGGGAGTCCTGACATGTGGTAGATGGAGAACCAGCAGCTTCAGAAGATATATATATCCACCAACACAACCTAAATAATTTAGGGAGGCAGCATCTTACATACAGACTTGTTATTGTTTCTGAGATTTCCTCAGGAGTCCATGCCGAGTATTCATAATATCCACCCACAATATTTTAACACTGTGTATCTAAATGGAACTCATCTAAAAAGTTAGGGGCTAGCCCAAAAATCTGACATGGATCCAACCCTTCTTGACCCACGTCGCCTTTTCGCTCCTTGCCTCCTTGTACCCGCCACCCTGCTGGATGGCTGGGCAGGTGAATTCCAATTAGTCTCCAAGGGCACTGCGTTTTCCGTCCACTGCGGACCCGTTGAAAAGCAAGAAGAAAGGGGCATGGGGGGAGGGCCCGAGCGGGAGCTCACGGGACCCCGCAAGCTTCTCCAAGTCCTAGCTGGGCCGCTTCTGCAGGAAGTCCAGGCTCGCACTCTGCGAGCGCCCACTAATGCTGCCGCGCTCGGGCTCCTCCCTTTGTACTCCAGTTGGTGCTGACTTCACCCGGGCTGCTGGGCCGGGCTGCTGGGCTGCCGAGCAGGGCTTTCGGGTCCGGGTCAGAGTCCATGCTCCGCTGGCAAGGCGCACACAGTATTGCGCAAACCACGTTGGATATTCTTGTTGTAGAAGGCTTGTTTGAAGGGTCAAAACGTATTAGAGTTTGAAGTAAGCCTTTATAATAGTTTTTCACATTGAGAATTCCTTAGGTAACCTTGAACTCAAAGGCTGATTTCTCCATAAACTTGAGCTCAATTTACCCAAGGCGTATAAAGATGTACCTATGAGGTAGATAACAACGTTTAGTATCAGAGTCACTAAATTCTGTTGCTGTGCTTCGTTAGGAGGAGAGAGCAGAGAAGTGCCATATCTACTAAGATATGACGCTGCTGCTGGCATCCCCAGCAATGGTGCACAAACATGCTGCTGAGAGCCACACACACCTGTGAACCATAGTGCAAAGGTGTCTGAATAATGTCCTCTATAGGTTTTGCAGGGAAGGGTACACCTCCAGTATAAGATAATATTCTAAGGCCTAGTTTAAAACTTTTAAAACATTCAATGTGTGCTGCGCAGTGCAGCAAACATGCAACGTTTGAAAAGATTTGAGAAAATATAAATGCATTTAAACATTAATACATTTCTACAAGTTAACTTCAGCCTCAAATAGGTATATTGTTTTGACACAAAGCCCTGTCTAGATATGTTAGTAGATAGAGCTTTGCATTAAAACCCATGGGTGGTTGCATGGGAACACCCCTGGAATACCAGCGGTATGCCCCCTTGATGCAAAGTAGCACAAAGTTTGTGTTACTTTAAGGCTACTTAATAGCAAAAAACAATTTTTCACATTTGTGACGTAAACCAGATGCAAATTGTTAGTAAATCTGTTCCCTATTATCTGACAAACAAGTGGCATTGAAAAGGAGTTTGAATTATAACACATTTTGCCACCGGCTTAAATGCCCATTTATCGATTCTAATTTCTTCTGGCCTTGCTTTATAGATTTACTTCATGACATCCTTTTTTCCTGATTCTGGAGGATTTAACAGTATTCTTTTCTGCACAAATGGGCAGTATCCCCTACTGAACCACCTACTTTCTTATCTAGCTAACTGCGGTCTGGAATCTGCTACTTCATTCTTCCAGTTTCTTAGGAAATGTGCAACAACAAAAAACCTTTGAGCATCGCCAGTTGAGTGGCATGCATGGCACACCCCCTAACACTCGGGTTGGAAGAACAAACGGACATTTGTAAGAATACAATTAATGCCACTGAATGCAGTCTCAATTCCGGAAAGCTTAAAGTGGAGGTTGTATATTAGTGGTAAATGAAGCCAATCCATGCAATAAATTACACTGGAGTTAATGAATGAGGGAAATGTGTTATCCTGAAGGAAAAATGAAACACCTACATGGTCCCTAAATAATGTGGACAATTGGAGTTAGTTAAGGAGATCAGCACAGTTGCTCTTAAGCCAAGAGCTTACTCTTTTGGTGTTAAACGTAATGTATTGGAGTGCAATGTAACAAAAGGTGATTTGCAGTACCCAGTGCTTGAAATGGAAAAATAGAAGTGCTGAGAAGTGCCGGTACTCTCCAATTAGAAGTAGCACGCCACTCTTGAGAAGTGATGGTACTCTCCCTCTCAAAATAAACAAGCATTTGCAATGCAATAGGTCTCGCATTTGTGAGAGTTTGAGCTATTGGCATTGTAAATGGCAATGCCTTTTATTTACGTGTTGGTTTTTAAAACATAAATAAAAGGCATTGTCATTTACAATGCTAATAGCTTAAACTCTCACAACTGCGAGACCTATTGCATTGCAAATGCTTGTTCCATTAGCAATCACTGAGCTGAACATTACGGTAGTGTCTGTTGGTAGTGTCTGTTCATTGGCTGAGTTCTGAGCTTGAAGTCTCGAGCCAGGCTCGAGCCAAATGCCTGGTTTGGGCTCAGCTCGAAGTCCTCTAGACCCGCGAGGCCAAAAAAAGCCAAGCCTTTAAATGACTTTTGCTGGCCCTGCCGCCCACGCTCTTCTCTCATTTGACAAACTGTCCTCCCAACCCCCTTTCCCTGACATCTTGCCTCAGAGGGTCGGGCTCCGCCCATGCCCCACAGAGAGTAATTTAAAAAGTAGAAAGCTTTTACGGGTCAGGCACTGTAATGAAAGTCTAATGGGTGGATTGCGCAGAGTGAATCCGGGAAACCTGTGATCAATCCAGGCTTCCTCGTCTCAGATGAACAAACTGTGTGATCCTAGGCAAATGTGTTATTTTATTATGTCTCCTTTTCCTTTATCAGCACATTTGACAGCCCCTTGAACTACAGCAGTTCAGGATGTACGCTGTACAAAATCGTCTCTTGTACATGAACTACATATAGGAGGCAGATGGCACCTGATTTCCCCATTGGTTCGCTACTGGCATTGTTGTCAGGGAGGTGCGGCTGGTGACATGAATGTTTCTAAATTCATCTTAAGAAATTATCACTTCTGGTTAATGACTCTCAGTTCGGCGATATAAACTAACGTACTAAAGGGAAACGCTTCCATGATACAAAAATATGGAAATGTGAAACTTCTTGGTTCTTTGTTTACATAAATTTTGTTGCAAGATTTACTTTCCAAACTGTGCTGGCCCGGCTCGTACTTGGGCTCTTAGAGCCCAGAATGACCTGTGGTTCGGTTCTCCCTGTTAATATGCTGGCTTGCCTGCATCTAGTGGTGTGTGTGTGTGTGTGTGTGCGTGTGTGTGTGCGCGCACGTGTTTGTGTGTCACTAGCAAAGGGTCAGTGTAAGTGTGTCATGCGGGCAGGATAAGTGTGCTTTAAACAGGCACATCGAAAAAGGTGGGTCGTGCAGAGCTTAGGCATGTCAAAGGGGCATTGAGGGTGTGTCTCATGTAGGGTCAGAGGTGCGTCACAGAGAAGCCGAGTGTATATGGGTCTAAAGCGGGCTCAGTGTAAGTGTATCTGGCACAGGGCAGTGAATGTGGGTATCAAGCAGGGCAGAGTAGGTGTGTCTCAGAAGGGAGTGATGTATGTGTATATCAAGCAGAGCAGGTTAGGTGACACACGGGCCGTGTAAATGTGTCTCGTGTGAGGTCAGTGTAGGTGTGTTAGCCCCTAGAGCGCCAATCAAGTTCATTACAACAACAACGAAAACTAAACCAATATATTATTTACTGTATTCATTAAAGTTGTAAGAAAAACACTCGCCCGCTTCGTCTCTTCTAGTGGGGACAAAAGCAGAAGAAACAGCGAGCTGCCAATAAAAAATACCCCCAATATAATTGTAGAAATCTAAATAAGTTAAAAACTCGTATTCAGAGCATGTCAGAGACATCACATCGGTGTGCCCAAGCAGGGCAAAAACGTGGCTGTGATTTGTGTCGATTTTTGAGATGTCTGCCATGTGCTGACAAAGTCATACTTGGAATGCTTCTGCCTTGAGGTCGGGAGATTATATCAAGGTTTCAGTTGCAGTCACGGAACCCTTGCCAAGCTCTGTGCCTGCCTGCCTGCTGCCAACCAATCACAGAGCCGACTGGTGCATGCTGCAGGCGTGAAGGCAGCGTGGTTGCAGGAAGCCCGGAGCACTGGCTTGCGTGCTTCACAGCTGTCGTTAAGACTTTTCTTATCTGCTTGTTAAATAAACAAGCAGATAAGAAAAGTCTTCACAACAGCCGTGAAGCAGGCGAGCCAGTCCGGGTGGGCTGGACCAAAAAGCCAAAGGGAGGCAACGAAAAACCCTCCTTTCCAATGGGAAGCCAGCATTTACCATAAACGCTGACGCTACCCAATGGAAATGAGGGGCGGGGCTTCAAGCCCTTTTGTAAAAGTCCTTATCAACAATAAATCTCGCCGAGCGAACTGCGCATGTGCGCAGCAACGCTAGGCGAGACCTAAAAAGTGCTGGTACTCAGTACCGGACAGTCCCGTCCCATTTAAAGCACTGGCAGCACATAATTTGTGCAGGTGATTGCAGGTGGTGGGCATGGACACTCAATTTTGAGAACCAGGACTTTTTTTTCTTCACCAGATTTACAACCAGAGCAAGAAACAGAAAGGCACAAAAAGGGAGAAAATGAAAAACGAGAGATTGCAAAATATTGAAAAGGTGAGATGTGAAAGATGAAAAAGAGCCTGCAAGAGAGAGATAAATAGCCGGTAAGAGTACAGCTGTGGAAGAAGCATGAGGTAGAAATAAAACTATTATATATGACAACCCCAAAATTCAGCAGCACCGGTGGCAGGCTCTAAAGGGAAGTTTTGATTGGGGGGCCCCTTCACTTATGTCTTTTTTTTTTCAAATTAAAGAATTAAACTTGCCTTAGAACAGTCGCGCTACCCTGCATGTTTTGCTGTTGCGTACAGCCACAAGCACGTCCCAGGTACTGATATCTTAAAATGGCGGGCACCTTTCTGAAATCCCTAATACCTACAATTATCCTACAGCTAATGAGGGGGCCGAGGGTACTGCTTTGTCCTGGGATCCATCCTCTTCACCAGCTCGTTTTTTTCACTTTTTGTAAATGCAGGAGCAGTTGTTCCGACGGTTATTATTTGGCTGAATGAGCAAGGCTCCCCAGGCAGCCGCTGACATAATGACTGATTGTGCGGCAGAGCCCGGAATGTGAATGATGTTGAATTTTAAAAGGCCCCGGAATTTGTGAATAACAAAAGTGGCTGCAGCTCCGAAAATCTCGCCGTTTGTTCCCGGCAACAAAAGGGAGACGCGAGGGCCTTTGTTTCACGGGATGATTCCAAAACAGGATACGCGACGAATTAAGGGTTATCTTCGTCGGCGCAGTGAAAGCGCGGACATGCTGTGCCCTTCGTGACAATCACGAGCGCGTTCTTGTTAACAAATTGTAAGCCGCGTCGACAAGGTACGGTGGCCCGCGAGGCCTTCCCCGCAGGTGCTCCGTGGCCTCCACAGATACCTCGGGTCTCGTGTATTTTTTCCCCTGGGTAAATGCTGCTGGGCCTGGAGCCGCTTCATCTAGTTGGAAAACGAATGGAACTGAGTCACGTGAAAGTTAATACATTAGAGCGAAATTGAAGGGGATGCTGGAGTGCACTTCACATATTTGTTACCTAGATTACCTGCCCACTCGCGGCAGCCTCCCTGCCTGGGAACCATCAACAGATAAGGCAAAGGGGTGTTTTGTACCTGCACAGTGAAGCCAACAGGCCTCATGTCAGGTGCTAATTTCCACATTTTGACCGCGTTTCTACTCATGGCTCTCTTTTCGTTTGCACCCCTCACTACTTTTTGTTTTTCTGTTTTGCAGTTTTATATAGCGCGAACTCGCCAGAGGGAATTGGAGCGCTTTATATGAGCAGCAGTTACGTTACACGGGAACACATTCATTTTTTTGGTAGGCATGTGGAGATTAAGTGATTTTCCCAGAATCACAGGATGTTGAGGCTGAGGCTCGAACCTGTTTCCCCAGCACCAAAGTTGGCAGCCCTGGCCGTTATGCCATATCCTTCACCCTACCACTCCCATTTGTTTTGAATACTCAGTTAAAGAGAATGAATGGTTTTCCCAGGACTGGAAGTAGCGCAAAGCGATGCTTTGCGTTACTTAGCGACTAGGGGGTGCTACATGCTCTTTCCTATTAAATTAAGAGCGGGGAGCTGCAAGTGAATGCTCGCTGCTTCTCTTTCTCTCCGACTTCACTTGGTTTATTTTAAAACTGTTCTTAACTATTTTAAAATTGTGTTGCTCATTGAGTTTTAATGTCACTTTGAATTTGAATTGCAATTTGAGTTTCTGATCGCATTGCCACATTTACCTTACGACATAGTGAGTCCTCGGTCGACAATCTTGGTCGCCATTTTTCACAGGACACGCTCTGTTTGTTGGGGGCATTTTCTAATAAGAATGCGCGCTGCGCAGACGCGCAGCGGGCGCGCCAAAGGCGCGCCTAAAGCAAGCCCGTCTGCGCCCGTCAGCGACCAGCGCCAGCCATGCTGCTCTTCTCCAGTTGAAAGTTCCTGACTGTCGCTCGACCTATAGTCGGGCTGACGTGATGTCTATTGGCTCATATATGGGTGAGTGTGGGAAACACTGGACGGTTTTAGATAATTTCAATAGCAGCTGTGATCAGTGCAATTTCAACTTTTGCACGGGCCCGGCAACTTCTGACCCAGTCAATCCTGTTCCGATAGCCTTTCAGAAAGGTCACTGTATTCGGGCTGCACTCATCAACACACGTTCTCTAGTAAAACATGCCCCGGATATTTATGAACTCCTTTCGGAGGAGCCGCTTGACTTACTAATTATCACCAAGAGGTGGCTCAACGAGTCATCAGCCCCTGTAATAGAATTAGCCATCCCGGCAGGGTATAAAATAGCGAGGGCTGACCGGGAAGTAGGAAGAGGGGGAGGCACTGCGGTGGTGTTTAGGGACACGTGGGCCTTTACGCGTGGGGAGACCCAGGGCATCGGGGATGGAGAGGCACTTGACTTTTCCATTGTTATATCCCCACACTTTACACTGGGAGGTACATTGGTGTACAGGCCACCAGGTCCCTCGGGAGCTTTTTTGAAAGCGCTTGATGAGGTCATCGTTCCAAAGGCTCTACGTTTTTCGAATTTTTTATTGCTCGGGGACTTTAATATTCATTTAGACTGTGCGGAGGCAAGCGATACCAGGGAATTCTGTGAGTCGCTTAGCCTGGCACAACTCACCCAATGGATCAATTCCCCGTCGCATAGTGGGGGGCACATCTTAGACCCTGTCTGCTCCAATTTTCCTCTTTGCGTTCAGGAACCTCTCCCAGTTCCTTGGTCGGATCACTTTCTGATCCACTTCTCATGGACAATTCGGCTGCCGCACTCTGATATGGGGGCTCACCATGGCAAGCCATCTCAAAGAATTGACCCTTCTGCGCTGTGCAGAGTTTTGATGGATACCCGCCCTATGGTTGCCAAGGATTTGGATGGTGCTTTGGGGAGCTTTTCTAGCTGGATTTCACAGGCAGTGGAATACCTGTCCCCACCTCTCGCAAATAAGCGAGTAAGAAATTCCCCTTCCAAACCCTGGTATTCCAGCGAGCTCAAGAAGCTAAAACAGCACTGCAAAAAATTGGAGCGTAGTTGGAGACAGGCTTATTGCCCTGCAGCTAAAAAAGCATTAAGGAAGACTCAGAGTGAGTATTATGCTGCTATTAGAGAAGCTAAAAGCAGGTTTTATACGGAGCGCATTGCCATGTCTAAAAACAATTCAAAAGAAATATTTTCTATTGTTCAGAGCTTTCTGACTCCCAGTGCGGAGCGTATTGCTTTCCCTGCCTCCGACTCCTGGTGTGAGAGGCTGTCCTGCTTCTTCATAGATAAGATCCAGATGATCCAGGACAGTTTTGGGATTAATACCGTTGGGCAGGTGGGACCTCCCATTCAGAACATCTTAGTTTCCGATTCAAGCCGTCCTTCTTTGATGGGATTCGCGCCTATCCCTTTGCAGGACTCATTGTCCATCCTTAAATCTTTGAAGTCAGGCTCTCCAGCTGACCCTTGCTTGGCAAGGTTGTTAGCGGCAGCTGCTGAGGTGGTTAACTCGGAGGTTAACAGCATCATTAACATGTCGCTTCAGACTGCCATATTTCCACTGGAGTGGAAACAGGCCAAGTTGCTCCCACTGCTAAAAAAGCCCTCTTTAGATCCCTCCATATTAGCCAGTTATCGACCGATTTCCCTTCTCCCGGCTGTGGCAAACGTGTGAGAAGGCAGTTTACAAACAACTTGCCAGCTTTGTTGAGACATCTGGAGCCCTTCACCCAGCCCAGTCGGGATTTAGGGCCACTTACAGCACAGAAACGGCCCTTGTTGAGATGACGGAGGCTATAAGAGAATGTTTGGACGCAGGTGACAGAGCGGCCTTGGTCTTGTTAAATCTCTCTGCTGCCTTTGATACGGTGCCCCATCTCCCACTTCTGGCCCGCCTCTCGAGCATCGGAGTTTCAGGTCTAGCATGGGAGTGGCTTAAATCCTTTTTGGAGGACAGATTGCAGCAGGTATGGCTGCCTCCGTTTTCCTCGGCCCCAAGAAAGGTGACTACGGGAGTTCCGCAAGGCTCTTCTTTGAGTCCCCTTCTTTTTAATCTTTATGTTACGCCCCTGGTCTACCTGGCGGAGGAGCTGGGAGCTAAAATCATAGCTTACGCAGATGATACGCAGCTCCTCTTCACGTGGAAGGAAAACGACTTGTCCCCGGATCTTGCAAAAAACTGTCTCTCTGCCATTTTTAATTGGCTGGCACAGGCTCAGCTTAAGTGCAATGAGGGCAAGTCCGAGATACTTTTGTATGGGTCCTTTCCACCACAATTTAGGGAGGATCTCTGGCCCTCTGAGTATTCTCTGCCTGATTCTGTGGGTAATCCGGTTAAGAATCTGGGGGTTTGGTTTAGCGAGGACCTCCGGTTCTCCACGCAGATTAAAAAACTGGCCGGCGCGTGCTTTGGTACGCTAAAAGCACTCAGGAAGTTCCTGCCTTTGCTACCCAGACCAGCCAGGGAAATGGTGACTCGTGCTCTTATTTTGACACGCATCGACTATGCAAATGCATTGTACATTGGCATACCGGGATACCAGCTGAAAAAATTACAAATTATTCAAAATGCGGCAGCAAGAGTGCTGCTTGGCATTTCTGGCAGATCAAGTATAAAACATCACCTGCGGGACCTTCATTGGCCTCCGGTGGTGCAACGTGTTCAGTTCAAGGCTCTCACTCTTGCCCATGGAGCCCTTTACAAATCTGGGCCGCCGTACCTTAGGAGACGCTTTAACTTCTACGTTCCCCGAAGACAATTGCGCTCAGCCACGCAGCGCCTCGCTGTGATTCCCCGGTTTCGTCTTACGCGAACGGGGGGCGGTTCTCTCTCCTTTAAGGCAGCGAAAGCTTGGAACTCCCTTCCCTACGAATTGCGTAATACCCATTACCTCCCGTCCCTCCCTCGCCTTCCTTCAGTACTAATGAGGCCCCGCCTCCCACCCAGACCCACCCCCAGCATAAAAACTCTGCCCGCCCCCACCTCCACCTGTTTTTTTCTGTCTCCCTAGTGAGACTTACCTTTAGTTCCTGCCTGTGGCGGTGCCGGGGAGTCTTCGAGTTGGTTCTCTGCGACGGCGGTGCCCTCGACAGCGTTCTCCTGGCGATGCCTCCTCTCCTCGTCTCCCTCGTGGTATGGGGGCGGAGCGGTGGCTCAGGAAGCTGCTGCGTTGTTTGGCGGTCCTCCTGTGGCTGGGGCTGTGTTTCCGGGTCGGGCTGTCTTGGCTGCCTCCTCTCGGACTGCACTCTTTCTAGGAGACCTGGTAGGACTGGTTTGTGCCCGATCTTTTATTTTGGCTGGCATTTTGTGGTTTATTTCCTGTTTTTGGCAGTTTCCTGGTCTGGGCATTCATTGGATGGTTCCTGGTGGGTTTTCTCTACATTTAGGTGTCGGGGAGTTGCTTCTCCATTCCTCTGCTGCCATGGGTCGCAAACGGGTGTTCAAGAGGAACAACCTGGTTTCTTCTTCCTCTTCTTCCTCTCCTGATGATTCTCCTGTTCCCCCAAAGCGCCCTCGGGGTCGGGGCCTTTCTGGGGGTGATGTGCCTCTCATGTCCAAGGATGAAGTGCAGGGCATGATTGAGGCTGCTGTGGCTAAGGCTCTCTTGGCTCGTCCGGTGCCTGCTGCTCCTTCGCGTCCTCGCTCGCTGGATCCTGCTGGGGCTGTTTCCCTGTCGGATGAGGAGGGTCCTTCTACCTCCTCTGGGGGTAAATATATCTCCAGGGAGGAGAGGTGGGATGTTCTGGCTCATGTGCGGGACAATTTGGGGTTCACTCCGTTCCAGCTGGGGGAGACGGATGGGAGTCTTTTTCCTCAGTATGCTTCTCCCTCCAAGTTGGGCATGCCCTTTCAGGGTCCGGTCAAGGACATGGTGTTGAGGGAGTGGCGTGAGATCGATAAGTTGCAGGTCCCTCGCTTCCTTCAGAAGCTTTACCTTTTGGAGGGGAGGATCCCTTGCCTCACAGTTTGAAACTGGACTCTATCCTGGCCACTCTGATTGGCAAAACTGCGATTCTGCCTGAGGATTGTACCCGGCGGATGCTACTGATAGGAAGGTGGACTCTGGCCTTAAACGCTCCTTTGCTGCTGGGAACCTGGCGCTGCGGGCTAGCCTTTTCTCTGCCTACTCGGCGCAGACTTTGGTGCAAGATTTCGAGAAATTGGCTGCCGCGGTTCAGGAGGGGTCTGAATGCTCTGACCTCCTGGCTGCTATGGAGCAGCAGGCTAGGCTGCTGGCGGACATTTCATCGGACGTGATAAAGTCTTCAGCTATGTCCACTGGAGCTTTGGTGGCGGCGCGTCGTTCCCTCTGGCTCCGGTCCTGGAAGGCTGATCCTGGTGAGAAGGCGGCTCTGTTGAAGTTGCCTTTTGATGGACTGGCTCTGTTTGGGGACCAATTGCCTGCCATGATTTCGAAGGCTTTCAAGGAGCGGAAGCATGCCTTGCCCTATAAGGGCGGATCGGCTCCGTCTGGCAGGCCTTGGAATAGGGCCCCTCGTTCTTCCCCTAAGCGTGATTCTCGTCAGTCTTTCCGCAGGCGGCGTTTTCAGCCCCGTTTTTCTCCCAAGCACGCTGCCTCCGCGCCTAAAGGCCCTGCCAAGAAGGGTCCCTGACAACTACTGTCTGGCCGGTTCCCTGCCGGTGGGTGGTCGTCTTCGGCGTTTTCTTCCTCGGTGGCAGCAGGACGTTTCGGATGGCTGGGTCCTGAGCACTGTGGGTCATGGGTACGTGATCGACTTTGTGCTGGTTCCGCCGGATTCGGGGGTTCGGCTGACTCCGGTGCCTGTCTCCGGTCCCCGGAGGGTGGCTCTGCTGGACGGGGTGTCCTGTTTGCTTGCCAAGAATGCCATCTGCTGGGTTCCTGTCGAGGAGATGGGGACGGGGACCTACTCCATTCTGTTTCTGGTGCGGAAGGTGACCGGCGGCTTTCGGCCTGTCCTCGATCTCAAGTGGGTCAACTCCTGGGTTCGGCCCGTTCACTTCCGCATGTTGACCCTTCAGGCCATCATTCCTCTGGTTCAACCTGGCGACTTCCTGGCCTCCGTGGATCTCGAGGACGCCTATCTCCACATCCCTGTGGCCGCTTCTTCTCAGCGTTTCCTGAGGTTCGCTGTGGGAGACGCCCATTTTCAGTTTTGCGTGCTTCCTTCGGCCTCAGGTCCGCGCCCAGGGTTTTCACAAAGGTCCTGGCGCCTCTCATGGCTCTCCTTCATGCAGAGGGGGTTTTCATTCATCCTTATCTAGACGACCTCTTGCTGCATGCTGCGGGGGAGTCTCTTTTGCTCGCTCACATCGGGAGGGCCTTGGAGGTTCTTCAGGGGCACGGGTTTTTGGTGAACTGGGGAAAGTCTTCTTTGGTCCCTTCTCAAGACATGGTGTTCATCGGGGCTCGTTTTCAGACTTTGCTCGGCCTTGTTACCTTGTCCGACAAGCGCTTGGTCTCTCTTCAGTCGCAGGTTCGGGCCTTGATGTCCCGGGAGGCTTCTCCGGCGGTCCAGTGGCTGCGGGTGCAGGGGCACATGGCTTCCGTGGTGTTTCTGGTTCCTTGGGCTCGTTTTCATCTCCTCCGCCTGGCCAACTGGATCCTGTTGGGTTGGTCTCCAGGGTCTCAGAGTCTCCTGTCCCTGCTACCCATGACGGACCGGATCCGGGGGAGCTCTCCTGGTGGCTCTGCCGGCGTCACCTTCTGGCCGGGGTTTCACTGGCTCCTCCGGCTCCGCTTGTGGTGACTACGGACGCCAGCCTGTCCGGTTGGGGTGCTTGGCTGGGGTCGGATCAGGTTCAGGGGTGCTGGTCCCTGCTGAACTCACGGAGGTCCTCCAACTGGCGGGAGTTGAGGGCGATTTGGCTTGCCCTGGTGCACTTTCAGGACTCTCTGCAAGGTCGTTGGGTGTTGATTCAGACGGACAATCTGGTGGCGAAGTCCTATGTCAACCGTCAGGGGGGGACCCGGTCCCGGTCCTTGAACTTGATTGCCAGCGTCATCTTTCAGTGGGCTCAGGTCTGGGTGCTGGGTCTGTCGGCTCTCTACATTCGGGGGGTGGACAATGTGAGGGCGGATCTGTTGAGCAGGGACATTCCGTCATCTCGGGAGTTCTCTCTCCTTCCCGGTGTGTTCGTCCAGTTGGTGGGTCGTTGGGGCCTCCCTGTGGTGGACCTGTTTGCGGATCCGGGGAATGCCAAGGTGGTCCAGTTCTGTTCTCTGGGCAGGTGTCCCGGGTCTCTGGGGGTCGACGGCTTGAACTGTCCTTGGCCTCGGGGTCTGCTGTACGCCTTCCCCCCCTTTCCGCTGCTCCGCTCCTTTCTGGTGCGGGTCCGCAGGGACTGTGCTCAGGTGTTGTTGGTGGCTCCCTGTTGGCCACGGGCGAATTGGTTTCCTCTCCTGTCCAAGCTGTGTTGCGACCGGGAGTGGGTCCTTCCACTGGTTCCGTCCCCTTTGGAGTTTCTGGCCCTTCCTCTGGATTCTCTGCGGAGGTTGCACCTGACGGCCTGGCGGTTGAACGGCAGGGCTTAGCTGGGTTGGGGGTTCCTGCCCAGTTGGCAGTTACTTTGCAGGCTTCCCGTAGATCCTCTACTCTGCTTTCCTATGCTAGGCATTGGCGGGTCTTTTCGGCCTGGTGTGCTGGCAAGGGTGTTGATCCCACGGTTGCTGACCTCTTTGTGGTGATGCAGTTCCTTCAGGATGGGGCTATTCTGGGGTTGTCGGTGGCTTCTCTGCGGGTGCAGTGGGCGGCTATTCAGGCTTTTCGGGGCTCCTGGCGTAATTTGCGGGATGAGGGGGCTCTGATGCCTCGTTTTTTCAGGGTCTGTTGAATTTGTTTCCCCGCCCTGTTCGGTCCTTCCCTTCGTGGGATTTGCATTTGGTGTTGGATGTCCTGTCTGGTCCTCCCTTTGAGCCCCTTGAGGGTCTTGAGTTGCGTCTCTTGACTTTTAAGACTTGTTTTTTGGTCGCTATCACCTTAGCGCGGCGCTTGGGGGAGTTGGGGGCCTTGTCTTATAAGTTTCCCTTCTGTAAGGTCTTTTCGGATCGGGTGGTTCTGGTTCCGGTTCCGTCCTTTGTCCCTAAAGTCAATTAGGCTTTTCACCTCAGTCAGGAGGTGATTTTGCCTGAATTCTGTCCTGCTCCTTCCTCGGCTGAGGATTGTCGCTTGCATTGTTTGGATGTCCGTCGGGCTTTGCTGTGGTACCTACAGGTTGCGGAGTCCTTCCGGGTGGGGGACTCTTTGTTTGTTAACTTCGGTCCGGCTAGGAAGGGTGTTAAGCCTTCCACGGCTACTTTGAGTCGTTGGATTCGGTCCACGGTCTTGATGGCTTACCATCTTACGGGGGTGGCTCCTCCTGTGGGGGTTCAGGGGCGTTCCACTCGCAGTATGGCGGCTACGGTGGCTGAGTTGCAGGGGGCTTCGGTGGTGGAAATCTGTAGGGCGGCAACCTGGTCTTCTCCCTCTACTTTTGTCCGTCACTATCGCATTGCGAGTCTGGAGCGTTTGGATACTGTTCTGGGCCACAGGGTTTTGTCCTCTATGCGGGACCAGGGATGTTGATCTGCTGTGTTTGGGGCACTGTATTAAATTTTGGTGTTTCTTTATCACTCAGTTGTCCGTCTCTGTTTTCTTCTGCTTGCTATGTCCTCATTAGTACTGAAGGAAGGCGAGGGAGGGACGGGAGGTAATGCTTCCATTTCTAACGATAATGGCATTACTCCTAGTCCTACTCCCTCGCCTTCCTTGGAGGACCCTCCCTCCCGGTGCGGTTCAACTGAGTGCTAGCTCGGCTTGTTTACGTACAGGTGGAGGTGGGGGCGGGCAGAGTTTTTATGCTGGGGGTGGGTCTGGGTGGGAGGCGGGGCCTCATTAGTACTGAAGGAAGGCGAGGGAGTAGGACTAGGAGTAATGCCATTATCGTTAGAAATGGAAGCAAGATCTCAGGTTGTTTAAGAAGCAGTTGAAGACCTTGCTTTTTAGTTAAATTTTCAGCTTCCCCCAGCTCCTTGCTAATTTTCAGTTGGCTTTCGCGCCGGGACACTCCAGAGTATCCGTGCGCGCTATAAGTAATAATAACATAACATCACCCACACTTTTTGAGGCAAAACAATATCTACCAAAGATGTGAGACAGTGTTTTGCATAAAAAAATAACGCCTTTAGAAACCAGGCATTAAAAGGAGAAATGTTTTCATTTCTCCTTTTTGTTTTCCAACCTTGCATGTGTGCTGCACTGTACAGCGCACATACAAAGTAGGGGAACGTTTTAAAAGTTGTCTTGGCATAGTAATTTGCACTGGAAGGGAACCTCCACAGTGCGAAACCTATGCTAGACTCTCACATACACTCTTGCACTATGGTGCAAAGGTGTGGGTGTGGCGCACAGCAGCAAAATTACTAGGGAGAGAGGAGGAGAGTGCCATGTATCTGTAGATATGGCGCTCTCATGCACCCTCCCTGTTACGCATCGTAGCATTTTTTGCCGCTGCGTTGGATTGCAGTTTAGTAAATCTGACCTAAGGTCTTCAGATACAGAACAGCGACAGTACCCTCTTGAAATCAGATGCTTTTCCCTGGTTCCATTCCCACACTTCCTTTTTTTAAACCGTGTACTTTTCAAGCTTGTCTTTGGTGCTAGTTCTCTAGCAGATCGGATGCCTCTTTTTCACATACCTACCTCCAACTTAGGTTGGTCTTTGACTCACCAAAGTTCCAGAAGCAGCAAATGTTGCCATTTTACCTTCCAATTACATCACAGGGTTGACACCCTTGCTATACCCTTACATTTTCAACAGCATCCTCTTTGCTGCTACTTAGGGGCTGGTGGATGGGTAAAGTGCAAAAACTACAGCAAAAAACTTGGTAGATTTGCCCAGGTTAGTTTCTACTGCTCTGTGCTTGGATGTATGATGGAACCAAACATGCCTTTACCATGCATGCCTTTACCACGCGTCCTTTACCACACAATGTCTTTACCTCGGAAATCTTTACCACGCATATGCCTTTACCATGCATGGCTTTACAACTAAAATGTAAGTATATATCAGGTAAGTGAAACCCCTTTATATTATATATATATATATATATATATATATAGCCACATTCACTGCTTGTGTAAGACCCGCCGCTGCTCCAAACCAGAGGGCGCGTCGTCGTGCTGGACCACCCAAGCACGGTCCAGATCAAATTGCCACTCGACCTCGTAAACCCAAGGATGACGACGCCTTGTCTTGAACCACCAAAATAATTTGACGGCTGTTGTCGGACGCGTTTCGCCTGCACAGCAGGCTTGCTCACCAACAAGTCAATAAAGTTTTCAACCGTTTTAAACACCATTTCATAGCGTGTCACGTGAGAACTACCACAACAATGAAAGTGAAGACAGACTGGTAGTTCCTTTAAGAATAATACAATTCATCATTAACACAGTGATCTAAATTCCATTAACTGTTGCTGAAACTATCTATTAATAATTATAATTATTTTACTATTACAACCATGTGCGGGTTCATGTAATTCTCTACCCCAATTATTGCATTTCATTACCGATATGAATAATATCTCTCGTTTTACCCCAAATGGACATTCTAACGCAAGTAAATCGGTTAACTTGAAATTAACACATATATATATATATATGTATTTGTGTATATCTATAATCCCTAAATGTACTCTTACCACCCAATACGCCTACCCACACCTAAACCCTAAAAACACCTTGACCACCGAATACCCTTACCCACCCCAATCCCTAAAAATACCCTAACACTCAATACCCCTACCCACCCCTAAACTCTAAAAACACCCTTACCACCCAATACCCTTACCCACCCCTCAACCCTAAAACAGCGTGACCACCCAATACCCTTACCCACCCCTAAATCCTAAAACACACTTACCACCCAAATCCCTACCCACACCTAAACCCTAAAAACACCTTTACCACCCAAAACCCTTACCCACACCTAATCCATAAAACACCTTTACCACTCAATACCCCTACCCACCCCTAAACCCTAAAAACACCTTTACCACCCAATACCCTTACACACCCCTCAACCCTAAAAACACCCTGACCACCCAATACCCTTACCCACTCCTAAACCATAAAACACTCACCACCCAATACCCTTACTCACCTCGGAACCCTAAAAACACCCTTACCACCAAATAACCTTACCCACCCCTCAACCCTAAAAACACCCACACCACCCAATACCCCTACCCTCCCTAAACCCCCAAAACACCCTCACCATCCAATACACCTACCCACCATAAACCCGAAAAATACCCAAATCCACCTTACCACCTATACCCTTACCCACCCCATAATCCTTAAAACGCCCTTACCCTAATTTCTAATAGATGTATATACATATAAAGGGGTTTTACTACACTGATGCATGCGTACTACAGGCATATCTGTGGTAAAGACTTGTGTGGTAAAGGCAATAGGTGGTAAAGGCATTGCGTGGTAAAGGCTGAGTGGTAATGCATGGTAAACGTTGTTTCCCCTCCTTACTGCCTCCCCCTCCCAATGCTCAGTCTAGCTGTCTTCTATTTAAGCTACCCAGCAGAGATGCCTTGTAAAAAAGGAGTCTGTGTTCTTTTGGAATCAAGCGACAGCTAAGGGAAGCTTCCAAATCTGGAACTTGCAGACAGATTCCATATGTTACAATGTAAGAGTTCACACACGTTGCTCACAAGCCAAGGGAAGTTCTGCGGGAAAGTTTACTGATTGTCTATCTGAGAAATAAACAGGATTTCAGACAAGCTTGGGATTCGAGAGAATCCTTGCTGGTAGAGAGTCATCAAACAATCTGTCAGTTCAGGAGTAGCAAACTCATTTACGAGAAACCAGATGCTGTGTAGAGTAACCAAGCAGAGACCAAGAGCAGGGTTCTTCCGCTCTTGGGGTGGTATGATGCTGAGTTTGAAAAAGACTTTCAGCAGCAGGCCTGAAGAGCTAGATAACTGTGTTTAGAACCGGCCCTCGCCTCTGGCATTCCTAAAATGAAAGAAAGGCTCAAAGCGAAACACAATCAGTCCAGCCGCGGCCTGTGCAGGTAAGAGCGGTGGAGCTGGGTGGGGGAGGATTCCGACTGACGACCACGAGGGAATATTAATTATTTATTTAATTTTCCCTCCTGGTCGTCAGTTGCAACCCCTAGCCCCCCACTCGGCCCCACTGCTATTACCTGCATAGGCCGCGGCTGAATCAGTCTTTAACATGGTGGATACTCAAAAGGGAGTGGCCACATGCCCAAAATAAATTGCATTGCAGTCACCACACATGTATCTGCCAACTGCTGCTCCTGGCAAGCTTAACAAGTGCTAAAAGCATACAGAATACTCCTAAAGCATGGGTGGGCAGGTTTGAAGGTGGTCCCAGTGTATGTAGTCATCTCTTGTGATTCATCTTAACAGTGGGCATTCAGCCACCATTAAATGCCCTTTTAAAGCCGTACTCTATCAGTTTTGATAGTGAAAAGTCACGCTCTCGCTGAAAGACATATGGAAACCTGCATGGAAAAATACACTTTGCGTGTCTACAGAACATAACTGTGGCGTGGAACCCTAGAGACCATCAAAATCCACCTATTCAGCGTAAGCGGAGCCTGGCGCATCCACAGAGCCCCCAGTGGTCCTTAATATATCCGCAACTGCTGAAGACTTTATCACATGCTTTGCAGTTGGGTCTGGTCTCTGCAAGCAAGAGTCACTGGCAGTGCATACTACCAAGGGCCCAGGGATCAGTCATCAGATTGCAATGAAAAATGACACAAACAGTATGTGATGGATTTCCAGACGGGGTTTAGCTCAGAAAAACACCTGTTTTTCATTCAGTGTGGCAGCTTGCCCGCACAGGCGCTCCCTCCCCCAGCCGCAGCTATAATCGCACAATATCATGGCTGATATTCTTATTAAACGATGGAAACCCGATCACATTCCTTCACCAACAGGTTTCATGACTTCTGTTATTGACATTGACTGCACACTTGAGAATCTCATTGACTGCAGCCGCAGAAAAGACTTGCGCCCTTTTCCCTTTCGCACATGTTCCTTTTAAAATTAAAAAGACACGGGTTAGTGTTTTCTTCTAAGAATCGCAGAGCAGTTTGAGCTTTTTAAAATGCCATCTCGTTTAATTTGCTGCTAGAGAAGGATCTGGTGAATGTCAAATTGTTACATTTAGAATTTTCTGTTCACATCTAACAAAAGACATATTTAAGAATAATAGTAATGTTCTTATTGGGGTTTGGCATTTCACTCTTTCTATTGAGTCACTGCACAGATGTGCAGAATCACTAACATTTAGAAGGGTGGGCTAGCCCCATTTATGTGAATCGCGCCAGCACGGTTCATACCCGTCACCCACAGGGTTCCCTGATCATATCACCGGGTATGTTGCAGGAGGGTTCGGTAATTGGGAGTGAGCAGATTCCCAACTTATTTGATGCAGTTAAATATTCTACAGAAGATGGGGAAGGCAATGAACAACAACCCGTTGCAGGCCTGTCCTCCAAATGGCAGGTCTTCCAACTGCCAATCACTCGGTTATATCACCAGGCACCCCTACTCTAATTGCCCGAATGGTATGTTCCCTTCGCTACTACCAGCACTTCCCTGGTGACTCTGAAAGATACTTTTCAAGATGAGATGCATTTGAAAGTAAAACTAGGACAGACTGTGCAAGCATTTAGCATCGGCTGACATTCACGGTGGTCCTCACTGGTGGAATTCCATTTCCAATTCTCCTTGTTTTCACTTATCTACCTAAGATGGCGCAGCCGGTAACTCCCTGTTGTTGTCTGCCTTTAACCTTGCAGTCACTGGTTGAAATCTCGACAAAGTCAACTCAGACGTTCATCCTCATCCTGACTAAGTCGATGATTACCAGAGAATTGGGCAATACAGAAATCTCTCATTTAAGCACGAAGAGACAATTCATGTTATGTGAGCTCTACACAAATTGTCTTGTTACCCATGTCATAGATTCACACCAATGTCATCTCTCCTTTAAGGAGCATTTGTCTGCTTGATAGACAAACCTATATCAGATGTAATTACATCTTTTTTTCTCTGTCACCCCGCAAATTTAAATATTTAAAAGTATTTATTTTATTTACCATAGTCAGTATCCAGAACCCTGGATATGTAACAGGCTGGACAAAAGTAATCAAAAATAGGTGTAACTATTCTTACTAACTTATTCAGTCTGCTGTGCCACTGAGAGAATGAATGAGAAAACAAAGACCCCACTACAATGTGAAGGTTGCCCTATTGAGCAAAATAGTCTCCAGCCAAAGCAGAATTTCATTTGCAACAGGGTGAATGCGTGACCCTTCTGATGCACTGTTAGATTTGTCGCACATTTGCCTGCAACGACTAACGACTTTGGCCTGATGCTATCGTGTGACTTTCCATCAACCTGGAAGACCAGCTCCGCAGACGGAGGGTCAGCCAACATTCAACTTCATTTCCTGAGTGGCTCGCTGACTCTCAGAACTGAAGGTAGCAAGACCTGCTTCCAATTATTCAGAATTACCTTCCAATGAAATACAAAAGATGCTTATCGGTGCCCGATCCCGCACACTCAACAATATGGTATCCATTAGGCATTCTAAATCACAACATTCCCTCTCCCCCCTCCGCTCATCATATTGCTCCATTCCCCAATAACACTTGCAATCACGTACCCGGTGGTGGTCTTAACCTGAACAGTCCATAAAAGAGTGTCCAAATGTAAAACACATTTAAAAACAATGGGTTATTCTGATTGGAGTGGCACAGATCTCTACGGGAGCACTATGTTGACCTTAGTGAATTGCCCTGTAAGAGATTGGAGGGATTTTACATTATTTCCCCAAAGCGTACTAAATCAGAAAGACGGCATAAGGGTTTTGAAAAATGTTTTGCCTGATTATTTAGGAAAATAATTTTGGGTGATATTTTATGAAAATGTCATGTCGACTTTTGGCTAAGTCGTGGCACATTGACACAACTATGTGTTGTGTACACCGGTTACTGTTAACTGCATTTCCATTCTGTAATATAATACAGATTAGCTTTAGGGCACTGCGATGTTATGAAGATTTTGATTTTCTTTTCAAAACATCACATGCTTTGCAAACATTACATTTTTCTTTCTAAAAAAAGCAGGCAAAAAAATACCACAATTGTAAAAGGTTGATAGCACCATATTGCCGACAGTGAGGTGCAGGGTACATATTTTACAATGAGATTGAGGGAGATCCTTGTGATCAATTCTCGAAAAGATGTATGGGACGCTTTTCACGCTTAGCGTCTTACAGTGAACGATGATGTGGATCTAACCCAGGCATTGGGCTTGTTCATTACCATAAAAGCCCATTTCACACCCATTAATTTTACTAGTGGGTGCCAGCTGCAGTATATGTTACATCATAAAATACATACATGGGATGCAATGTTGCTTGTAGCATGCTCCCGCCCATCTCAAACGTCCATGCTATTTACAAATGCTCTCCTCAGCTCTGAATATCTATCTGATGTACTACCATTGCTGCCTACTTACCGGGTGCATTATGTGGCCTTTCTAGCATACTGTGTACTTTACATCAGCAATTTAAATAAACCTATTTCGGGGCCACATGCATCAAAGGAAAAACCGGTCGCAAACGGGCAGAATCTGCCCCTTTGCAACAGGTATTTTTGCATTTGGGATGCAAAATTTGCGATGACTTAAATTGCGATTGCATTTAAGGAATCGCTAATTGCGATTCCTTAAATGCAATGCATTAAACAAAATAATTTAGCGATTTCGCTAAAAAGAAACGCAAATTACCATCAAACTAAAGTTGATGGTAATTTTCGATTTCTCTGAAAAATGCACTAAAGTGCAATTTTCAAAGTCACATGTTACACACACACACATGCCCTTGTGTGTGCAACATGTGGTTAAATTGTGAATTCAGGGGTGCAACAGGGTATCCTTTTGGAACCCTTGCACCCTTGAAATAGCATGCGCAATTTGGGAGTACCTATTGGGTACTCGCAAATTGCGCATGCAATTTCTATTGATTCCTATGGGCCTCTATGCCCATAGAAATGAATGGGTAGCAATTCCTTAATTGCGACTTGCAATTTGCGAGTCGCAATTAAGAAATCGCTATTTTTGTAAGAATTCCTACATGCATAGGCATTTGTGATTCCTTATTAGCGAATCCTTAATATTCGCTAATAAGGAATCACAAATGTCATTTTTGATGCATGTGCCCTCTGTGTATAGCGTTAGGTGGAAACCCTCTCCATTTTGGCTACTATCAAATACCAGAGCCATTTTCCACCCAGATGGATCATCTAGTGTCTGGTTGCAGTATTCCATTACAAGGACATGTAGTGTTAAACACCGCGATGCTGCCATGTTGCCCATACACAATGCATGTATGCCACAGTGTGCGGAGTAGGATTTTACTGGAGGGCTGGGGCATTTAAGGCTCCTTCCTCTACTCTGCCACCCCCATCAGCAAGTTCCACTTCGAGTCCAATGAGGTTTTTTTTCTGAGATGGGTCCTGGCTGGTTGCAAATGTAGCAAGTTAAAGGTAGCCCACCTGAACTTTGTCCTATACTATGTCCAGACTCAGCGGCCCTTTGGGGGAAACAAAGATAGGCAATGTGAGCCACTTCACAGGGTACTAAAGAGATAAACCAAGATGTGGAAGTGTTACTTTCTAAAGAGGCCTACGTATGTAAGGTAGGTCTAAGTTTGCTCTGCATGCAAGGCGTGTAGGTCTATGTGTGTGTTTTTCTGTGTGTGTGTAATTATACTAAAAACACTCATTTATTTAGGACATATTGAAACTGAATTGGTTTTAGCAGCTGGGTTAATAATTACCCATCTCAATGCAATGCATTTTAGCAACCTTAGAAACATGAAATATTAAATTAAACCCTGCAATGATTTTAATTGTGTGACCCAGTGAAATATTTTACCCCAGGACTGGAACAAGTGACCTGCAGGTTAGAGAAAGATCTCTGCAACAAATGTATGAACATAGTTAGCTGTCTTACTTGATACAAAACTGGGACCAGAGACTTACTTCCATATAATGCTCTACTATAGGCACATTAATCTTCTAAGCTTTTTAATGGTGATCCACAACTGTGACCAGCTTGTTACTTCTATCATCAGCAGCAAGTGAATTGATTAAGGTGTCTCACCTTACTTCCTGACACTTGCTGAATACACCAGATCTCTGCAATAAGTACCTTATCACTGTATGAAATTGTAAAATCTAGTCTATCTATGATAAATAAAGTGTGCCATAATGATTATTTTTCCCAATTCCGGGACTCAGCAATTTTTAAACGCCAAAATATTTGAAGCCATCTTCGGTTAAAATAGATTGCTATCTCCAGTTAGAAAGAAGCCGTCTGATTTACTTCCCATTGAACTATCAAAGTCTACTTTTAGTAATGCGGTGACTTTAACCACTCTCAGTTCTACAGACAGCAACAACCTGCAGTCCTAACTTAATATTGACTGTGAAAAAAAACACACACACACAAGAACCAGATATGCTTAACCCCTCCAGATGGGTCTCTGGTAGCCAGTGCGTGAGAACGTGAGTATTTTTGAGACACACACATTTAGAACTCAATAATCTCTAGTCGCTCCCAGTTTATGGGAACTGATGCTTGGGGTCACACAATTAGGTCAGGGGGTGAATATAGGATTAGCACCCTGGTCTCATTGTCCCACAGACTACAAATGAAGCCACTAAACCTCCCCCTTTCTCCTAATCAGAGTAAATTAATCCTTATGGATTTTTTATTCAAGTGATTTGAAAATCTCTGTTTCTTTGCTTCCCTTGGGAGAGAGGCATTTCTCTGTGAACAATGCGAAAATGTGTTCTACCAGGACAGGGACACAGGGCTGCGCCAGAAACCTTTAGGCGGCAGCAAACAATTGATGGAGAATAACACGATTTTCGGGCAGAGGTTTAAAAACATCAAGGCAGGTTTGTTTTGAAGCATGTGGTGTGCCTGACCTTCTGTCAATTTCAACAGACAATGCAAGAAGCACAAAGCATGGTTAAACATATTTGTTTTTTTTCCCAGGCTTTACTGAAATAAAACGACCCTGTGGTTTTTTCGTGCTTGAAAGTTGCCTGACAAAATGATACCTCTATTGGAATACGCAGGCTCACAGGGTCATACGATTACTGCTAATGTGAAGATCGCGGTACATGTGCACAAGCGATGGACTACCTATTTTCAGGTCTGCTTTATTCCCCCAATAAATTCACTCATGAAAAGCTCTTATTACCAGCCGCGGACCGTGCAGGTAAGAGCGGTGGGGCCGGGTGGGGGGGAATTTGGACAGACGAGCATGAGGGAAAATTAATTATTTATTTTATTTTCCCTCGTGGTCGTCTGTCAAAATCCCCCCCACCCAGCCCTACCGCCCCACCACTCTTACCTGCACGGGCCACGGCTGCTTATTACAGCTATATTAGATAAGCAGTTGGATATGTGAAATGAATCGATGTAAAATTAAATTTTAAAATTTTCCTTTTGATTAGTGGTTTTGAAAAATGAAGGTTGTTTTGGACATAACCAAGGGACAAATGTGGGAAAAGACTGGTCTTAAAAAATGGTCGCAAGTGTGCCCCAACGTTTTGCAACCTGTCTTTAATTTTGCAAAGCAATATCTGAACCTAAAGGCCACAAAGCAACATCTCTAGTCATTGGGGTCCTCAGAACAACCATCCTAATTAATATTATTTAGGTAGGTCACTTTTTGTAACCCCCTGTGATTGGCTGTAAACACAGGGATGCGGTCTCCAAAGAACAGCAGACCACCTCCCCTGTGTTTACATTCCCAAAGAGGAAAGAGGAGCCCAAGTTGCTTAAAGGAACACAATAAGACCCCTTTGACCACTGCCTATTCCCCCTGAGGTTGCCTAACACGGTTCTAAAAGAAGCTGTCGAATCAGTATTGACACATACCATTCCGAAGTGCAATTAGGAGGGGATACCCATCTAACCCCCCCTTCCTAACCGCAATTTGCAATTGGTTAGTAAACCCATTTTATGAGCAGGAATGCATTTCTGACTCACAAAATGGACATAGTGCATAGTAAAAAGCCATTTTTTTAATAACAAGCCCTCTGATTTTGCACCTACAATATTGCTTTGTACATCCGGTCCAAATCTCTAATACCCTCAAATAAACACATATCATCGTCTTGCCAATAATTCTCATATTACCTGAAAAATGCATGGTGCATGAATATATGTTGAAACATAAATGTCTGATCGGTCAATGAGGCAGGGCCGGACTGGGAACCAAAACCGGCCCTGGCACACTGCTCGGCCGGCCCCCCTAGGGAGGAGGAAGGGGGGTGCGGCCGAGCTGTTCGCAAGTGCCGGTTTTGTTACAGGGGGGCGATATTGTCAGCCCCCGGTAACAAAAACGGCCCCCCAGGGGCCCAAAAACGGCCCCCATCCTGGCGGCCCACCGGGAAAACGCCCAGTGCCCGCTGCGGCCAGTCCGGCCCTGCAGTGAGGTCATGTAGCCCTTATTCTTCAAAATTCCTTGACATGCTTTCATATATGAGGCTAAAATCTTTGGCTATCTTTTTCCGTATTAAGACGCTAGTTGAGTTGATCTTTTTAAACCTTCCACAAACCATAACATTTGACCAGAAAAACAAGCAGTCGCAAATCCAAAAGGCAGGGCCATTGGAATTATGCAGCAGTAGAGGGCCATATTGTGCGGCAGGGTAGAGAAATTAAGCAGCAAGAAAAGGCAAATTATGCAACGAACTACAGCACATTTTTAATAGTACTACTTAATTATTTTGTACTTTTTGCACTTGTTAACATTGTCTGGGCATTGGGTGCACCTCATTAGTACCAGTTTAATACCCAAATAGAGCAATAAGCAACAGAAAGGTGACCAGTCAACCTTTGCAAAAGGCCCTCCACTGCACGGCAACACGTTCCGCTGCATTGTTCGTAACTTTTGAACCATTTGAGCTAGAAACCCAATTATATTTTTGTTAAAATCTGTAGATTATGCAGCAGATGATGGATTATGTGGCAAGTCTATAACTAAGCAAAAATCGCAGCGACCGCACAATCGCATAATTCCAGTGACCCTGCCAATAGGTCTGGTTTGCATTTTAAGTCCTGATTAAAACATTTTAAAAAGTCTGCTGCAGTAAAAAGAAAACAAAAACAGTTATTTTCTGAATACAATGCATCTATGAGATAAAGAATGTAATTTGTGATGATTCATTTGACTTTTGAGATGTATAATAATCCCTCATGCATTGCAATGCTAGTGCCTAATAGGAAACAAAACTATACCCCAAACTTCCAATAGCTAGAGGTAAGTGTGCTATACTCTTCAGGACAGAGCCAAAATTTCATGTATTTAGTAACATTTCTAGGGCTTGTCTCCACAAGAAGTTCACCTATGCAGGAGTGTTTCAGTGAGATCCATGTAGTGAAATTCTTGTCTGTGACCATTGTTTTTGGTTGCAGTGAAATCAGCTAATCAGCAATGCTTATATTTACCTTTCTCTATTCCTAGCAACACGTTTTATATTCCTTTCCCCTCCTTTCCCTGGTGCTCTTCTGTTAGCTCAAGGAAGAGCAGAAGACGACAAATAGTTTAATGGGGGAGGCCAGGCTGTCATGGAGACAGGCCTCAAAAAGAAAACCAAGCATTGGTTGGCTTCTGTGGCCTTTTTGCATGTGGTAGCCCTCTCATTTTTCCTGTCATTTAAAAAAATATGATGGGCATTTTCAAGCCCCCGTCTAGTCTTTTTATAAACTTTATTTTTAAATGTGATACATGGCCAATGCCCCCAATAATCCTGACACACTGTCTATGCAAGGCAGAGATGCCACCACTGGCAGTGATGTGTAGGCTGTGAAATCTCACAAAGCTACAAGTGATAGCATCCATGTTCCTCAAAAATATCCTGTGATCTGGGGAGATTTTCAAACTTTAATTTAACCCTCTTTTTCACCACCAGCACTACTGTCTTTCATCTCTATTCCATAGGATTAGCTTTTCGTCTCATATTTGTATTTTTTTGCAGACGTCTGTTCCTCCTGATCAAAGACAGAAGGTAGGCACAATGACTAGCCACTTTATTAAACATCTCCCAAAAACTACATGGCTGCCAACTGTCTCCGCATTAATGACAATGTCTTAAAATTAAACAAAATTCCAAAAATTCCCTTTTCTGTAACTGCCACAGGCAAAATCCCTGTTGGTTCTTATTGTTTTTCGGTTTTTACTGATTTTTACAATTACATTTAGACAGAAAAGCACACATCTGTAGGTCTATATTTTTCAGTTCTAAAAAAAAATCAGATAGTAGATATTCCTTTGAGGAATTTGCAATGCTATTAAACGAGATTGCCAAGGCCAATAGTGTTGCATATTGCCCGACAAGGGAGTTTAAAAAATGGTTGAAGTTTCCTAACAAAGCTTAAACAGCTGCCGATGTTCATCTGTCTGTACTACAATCAAAGGCTTTGTATGCATGTATTAATGTAGTATCTGAGCTATTTACAGTACTAATCCCCTCAGGCATCCAAGCACAAGTATACTTTAATTGCCTAAATAAATATGCAATTGCACTCGTTGGGGCCTCATTTTTTCACATACACAAAATAAATATAAATGGATACAGATAAAATGAGCAAAAAATAAAAATGGACAAATACAGACAGACCTAATACAATAAATACCATAAAACAAGAACACTAATTAAAATGCTGAGATTTAATATGATTCTGGTCTCTTACTGCCCTAAATTAAGACGTCCAAATATTTAGATTGGGCTCAGTGGCTTGCTGTGAAATCTGGCCCCATCTATTAATATACAAGAGGGGACCACTGAAGCTAATCAAAGCAGGGATAATTATCGATTTGTATAGTTGATATCTGCTTTTAATGTGCAACAATTAGGTACCAAAGACCACTGCCCTAACAAGTCCTATAGCATAATAGGGAAAATCGTTTTTATATTTTAAACAGTACATAGCCCAGCAGCTTTGTGCTGGTTGCTTTTGATGGTCAGCTTCACGGGGATTTATAAAGGGGTTTGGTGAAATGAGGAGCAAATTGGTACTACAATCATCAGTGCCTAGGTTGCAACCTCTAAGACGCTGCAGTAGCCTGTTACATAGCTGCGTATTAACCCGTCTTCATCCTGACTAAGGGGATCTGGGATAGAGGATGAGGTCGTCATGTACAAAACCTGTGTTTTGGAAGTGATGGATTTGCTTGTGTCCGTAACACAACATCTGAGGTGATGGTAGGAGCCATAATGACCTTGCAAAGCAAGTCCCAGATACTTAAATTAATGGCACTTGCAAATTGCTCCATGGTTTTCCACACTCTCCTCTGAACCTCTCCCAGAAAGCTGAAGACTGGGCCGGGTTGGAGGTATGACGAGTACACACATAGGTGCAGGGCTTTAAGTGGGCCGGGTCCTGCCGGTGCTCAGCACCAGCAGTTCTTAAAAGCAGGTGACGAGATGGGTCACTACAGGGCTCTACAGTTTTACCTTCAGGGTGGGGTAAAAAAAAAAGCTTAACTCTGCAATAGTACCACCCCTCACTGCTTTTCATGTAACTTCAAAGAGACTCATTTTTCAGTTTTATGTAGCGCAAACTTGGAGCAAATATGAGCACCAGTTACATTACACAAGGACATAGTCATGTTTTGAATCACAGGACGCGAGGCGCGAACCTGCTTTCTAAGCTTGAAAGGCGGTAGCTCTAGCCTTTGCCACAACCTCACCCACAAGAACGGAAGCATTTTCAATATTATATACAACGAAGTCATACTTGTTGCTTATTTATCATATGCAATTTACAACCATTGACAAAACCAATAGTCCTTCCTTGTTGTAGATGCAATGTTACTTGTTTGATATATCTGGATGAATGGACAGAAGCAGCAAAATACCAGTGGGTCAGCACACTATACTAAGTGCAGATTTTTACCTTGTTTTTTAAGCCACGCCCTTAATTACATTGGCCACGCCCCTATGGGAGACCCCCCCCAGTTTTTTAATCCCACTTAAAGCCCTGCATAGGTGGCACAAAGAAGAGGGCGAGCCCACAAATACTGAACTATTTCTCAGTGATGTGGATGAATTATATAACGCCAGTTCACTTAAGGAGCAAAGAGTCACTGCATAGGCCTGGCTGCAGGTAGAGTTGGACCTGTCATTAGTGCAGCAGGTGCAGTGACACCGGGTTCAGCAGTGTGAAATTCATTCCAATTATAACTGCGTTTTGATGCTCAGCAATGGGTGGGAGGGCATTTTCCTCAGGCTCATGTGGGCTGAGACAGTCTTGCTGCCCAACAGGCGGCACGGGTAGGCAGGAAGAGGAAAATGTCTACAGAGCTCCTTCGAATGCACGATAACGTTGCATTGTCAATAAATGTATTTTTGGGTTGTTTACTGAGGGAGGCTCTGGGCGAGCTGTGCTGCTAATTTCACAGGGGCACACTGACCTCACCTACAAATGTTCTTTCAATAATTTATTTTCGTTCCAGACGCTGCTGCCTGTTCTTTATCTCCATGCTCCGCATAATTGACGTTGCTCCCTTCCAAGTAGCTCCTTATATTTATAGCGCTTAGATGACATAAAGAGAGCAGAGGGAACAAAGATGAGGAAGGGCAAAACATTAGGTCCGCCCAGGGCGCTTTCTTAGCAGGCGACACTGAATGACATCTTACATAGTGCAGCAGCAAGCCAGAGGGTTAAGGTATTGCACAAGCTTGAAACCCTCGAGGGGGGGGGTTATCTTTAGCTTCAGTTTACCATCAGAGAATTGTGTTTTCTTCAAACTGCAGTTGTCAGACGCTACTGCGTAGAGTTAGCTCTTATCGACGATGCACAAAAGCACAGCGGGCAATGGCCAGTGTATTTTCGGGTGTCCACCGCAATTCCCTATGCTTGTGGGTCTGTCAATGTTATTTTTCTATCGAACAAAATGGAAGCGGCGCGAAACTTAACAGCCCGATACGTGAGCAGTTGTTTTCTACCAGCCGTTCTCACCAAGGCGCATTGCGCCGTGTGCGCGCGTGCCGGTCCCCAGTGCCGTCTGTGGAGAAAAATGCAGCGCGCTCGCTCTTCAGGCACGCCGAGGGAGAATGCTTGTTTTTTTTCATCCACCATATCTCTTGCTGCTCAGAAGCAAATGCCAAAGCCGTGGAGGAAGCCTAGCATAAGAGCTCTGGAATAAGATACTGCGAATTATATTGCATATAAGTGTTGCGCGCCAATTTCACTTTCTAAAATGCAGTTGTCGAATCTTTAAAGTCATGTCGAGAAAATAAGTGAGAACAAAATAGGCCAATGTACGGTGAAGTGGAAACATTCGACGGTATTTTTCACATATTTTTGCATTGCAGTCATCACATGCATCCGTCATCAAATCTATTCAGCGCCTCATCAGCGGTATGCAGCGCTACATAAATGCGATTACATTGCAAAAAAAACAATAATTAGCCTTTACCCCAAGCAAGGCAAAAGCAGTTCGCGTGGAGCTCGTTTTCAATGAGGAATATATACAAATAATTAATTGCAAGGCACTTTATAGCCACCTCTGGTTGAGGAGCTCCTAAAAAGAAATCGACATTTTCGTTTGAATTTATTGGCAGACAACGTTTGTCTATGTTAGGGTCAAGGTTTCAAGGCAGATTAACAAGGTAATACTATATGCTAAAGTGGAATTATCTAGTCACATCTTGCAAGGCATGGTTCTATTTTGCTGAAAAGCGGTGCTGCCAGAAGTGATCGGTTGACCGTTTGCCCCAGAGAATTACCTCTCCTCAACGGATGTCACTGAGCGGTACTTGTTATTTAATCAATCTGAAAACTGATCGTTTATAAAGGAACCGCCTGTGTCTACTGCAAGGTTTAGTTGCTGGTTGCTGGGGCCTGCTGTCAGCCACTGTTTATTAACAAGACCGATAAAAACAGGTCTTGGCCTACATTTGTTTTCAATGGTTGCATCATGTCACTTTTTTAGAGGCCTTATGGGTTTGGCCAGCCTTTAGCATAACTTCCTCCGCTACCGCCTCTCATTCCACGTACCCACCAGACACCTTCGCTCTGCCAAACTGGCCCTGGGCACCGTCCCACGGATCCACAAGGCCAAAACCGGAGGAAGATCCTTCTCCCAACTCGCAGCCAGACCTGGCAATGCCCGTCGCTGACACAATTCAGGTAGGATCTCAAGACCTGGCTCGTCGACTGAACCCCTGCACCCAGACAGGTCAGCAGCCCCCTCAGCACCTTGAGACCCTTACGGGTGAGCAGTCGCGCTATATAAACTCCTGATTGATTGGCTGACTTCCTATATACACGTTTTGGGCAAAATCATACTAATAGTCATATGCATACCCATTGCAGCTCTTGAGATCACAAACAGCCAGAAGGAACTATCAAGCAGAAGGGACCCCAGCAAAACGCTGGCACTGTGCAATGTTATTATTTGACACTTATATGGTGCATTGCATAGCATTTGGTAGTCGCCTTCTTTACAAACACTTGCTTTATTCCCAACCTCTAACATAGAGCATGAGCTGCAGATAATACAGCTCGGAATCTGTGGGCAATGGTTGCATCTCTCTGTCTCTGAGCTGAGTTGTCTAAGGCTCATCCACTCACTTGGAGAAATTCTGACGTAAATGTGTGCACTTTAGAGGAAATGTCATAAACACTGGTGCATGGCTGTGTCTGTGCATCTGTACACGTAAATCATAAGGCCTCTAGTGTCTAAATGTGAGGCATCTACACTAACAGAAAGAAAATAATCAGAGACAGAGAAGCACAGGGGCTAACTTAGGCCAAACCACATTAGAAGTGTGAATGTGGGCCATCAGATTTATTGACAAGCTGTTTACTGTATTTCTCTTTTTATTAACCCATACTGAGGTAAACCCCTTCACCTTCAGCAAACTGGTCCGAGGCAGATGAAACACAACATTTTTTTTTGCTGTTTTTGCATAGTGTGAACACAATTCAAAGTGCATTGGAGCATTTTACGTGAGCACCGGTTACATTACACTAGTCACATTTATTTTTTTAGGCACAGGGAGAGCAAGTGATGAGCCCAGAATCACAAGATGTTGAGCAGACACCAAGAGTCGAATCTCGTTCCCCAGTTCCAAAGTTGGTAGCCATGGCCATAAGGCCACATCCTCTCCTGCACTTTTTAGCACCCCAAGAAACAACAATGTATATTCCAAGTGTCAGGCAAATTTCCAAAGAAGTCTTTGCACCCGAAGGACATAAGCCAGGTGGGACATCACTTGGCCCTAAGGTTTAATTTATTACTCTCAGATTTGGCCGACACGCCATTGGTTTGCGAGGGATGCTAAAAGAAAGGTGGTCCAGCCCAGGTGATGCACCTTGTAGAGCATGAGGACATCCGCAGCAGTTTCACCTACCAGAATCTCATAGTGGGGCATCTCAAATGAACAAAATCTTCACTTATAGTGCCGGTCAGGATGCCTCCACAAGCACAATAATGTGCGCTTTATGATACACAATGTTTAGCCATAAACAGATTGGGTAACATAAGCTCTGGTTTTAACAAAGCGGGACACCTCCTATCTCAACAGCTGGCAAAGAAACTCATATTCTGAGCATAAACACACGAGAAAGACACCAACTAGCCAATTAAAGGTTTGCCTGCTGCTTTCGCTTGTCCCCACCTACCCTGTGAAACATATATCTCAGGCACGTGGGACAAAAGATTGACAGCCAGATCAGGTACGGCAATAAGATGGAACAGGCAGAAAGATAGAGAGAAGCAGGTGTAGAGGTGGTGAGAGGGTAAGGCAGAGCATAGTTAATCATGTAGACAAGACAGATGTCATGAGGGAAAAGGAGCTGTCGAAGAGAAATGGTTGGAAAGGTGAAAAGGGAGGTGCAGAATAAGATACTGATAGACGAAGAAAGTGACAGAGAAAGAGGAATGAAGAGAAAAGTATAGAGAAAATCAACAAACACGAAAGTAAGAAGACAGGAATGGACCAGGGAGGTTCCATTAAAGAACACAGGTGCAAGTTGGTTACCACCACTGACAATGTAAGACTTCATGCAAACATAGCTTTTTCTCATGGGGGGGAATGTAGTTCTCCCCTCCCTTTGAATTAAAGTAGCTAGAGTTATATAGCTTACAACCGTGCAACTCCTGCGTGTAAGATGGGCCAGCTGTTGTATACCCTAAATTGTGAACATAAATAGTTTATGACACACCTGTAGAACTTGTACTCGAATTCAGTCAGTTTCCAAGAATTGACTAAATTCAGGGCTACCACTGCCTTGTTTACCATGTGCAAAACCTAATCATTATCTTGACAAATTATTTCACCTTTTGACTCTGTTTCAATCTTTCATTTGCTTATCAGCCTCTCATTGGTAACTGCCTTCTTAATCACTCATCATACTTCAGGCACTGATAAGCCAAGGGTGAGCACCTCCTGATCACTCATATCAATGCAGGTGACTGCCCGGAAAGAGGTGCTTGAATTTAAGGGGGAGGAAGTGTGTAGGGAGAGGATTCACTTCTTAAACATTAACAGTCAAGTCCCAAAAGCCACAGAAGAACTGCTTCCGGTTCACACCAAACTCTATAGAGATTGAAATATCCAGATCTGTTAGACTTATAAACACCCTTCGTTTCAAGTTACCTGATTTAGAGAACAAAGTTTACAATTTGATTTGTATCGCGTTTTTCGTTAGAATGGTGTTTTTCTTGGGTACAAAAAATCTGGTGAAAAATTGCTTTAGAAAAGAGGCAACCTGAAAGTCCTCTGCAAAACGACACTTTTTACGCGTAATATGAGCTCCCGCCATGATTGTTTCCATGCGCTCTACATCAGCTGCGTTATTGCTCCGTGATGAAGAACAGTTACAAAAAAAGGTAGACGTGTTACCAAATCTCAGTCTTTTACACACTGCCCTGCACTTTACGCCACATGTACAGCCACACCATATTTTTAGAAATTTTGCTTTCTCTAATAAAAAAGAAAATGTCTGCTAGCAAAGTTGGTTTGACGTATTATTAAGGAAATCACCCATGGAACCATCACATGGTAAGTACTTTGATATATGTAGAGCAACTCGTTTTCCTGGCAAGCCCACCATTTGTGCTCACTTGTCTATCCTAATCACATTTGAAATGGTGGCTGTTTCGCTCCCAAGACAATCTACAACACCACAGTACTGTCCTTTACGGCCCCAACACCTGCCCCTTATCACTCTTCTTTATTATGAGACATAAAAATCTGATTCATTCACCCTGCAGGCCTCTGGTTCCTGTAAATGTCTTCCATACACAGCTCTTTGAGGCCACCAGGGGCCTTTCCATGGTGACCAGGAGGGATTCGGGAGCCACCAGGAAGGCTGCATCACCTCCCAGTGCTTGCTTACTCTGTTCACTGTTACTATCTGGAGACTGCTTTATTTGCACTTTTCTCTAGGGTTAATCTGAGCACTCAGAAGTGACCATGATTTTGCCTGTTAGTACTATATAAAACACTTAGGAGTCCCACAGTATGCACTTCTCTTTAGTCCCAACGGCCCCCCCAGAAAATAGAGACAACACAAGCTTTGGTATTTACCTTGTGCTCAATTTGCACGTGACTGTGATTTCCAGACCTCATAATGGTACATGATTCGCTAACAGTGAGTGTGTGGTACCCTCATTAAACAAACACCACAAATACATGAAGTATAACCAAGTGGTTTTAATGTACACAGCCACAACCAAGGCAGCGACAGGAGCAACTGCCAAATATACAACCTTTAACAATCAACCACCTACAACATTCTATATTCTATTATATAAACATTCCACAATACCATGGAGCTGTGTGGAGAGCCATGTTGAAGTACAGATCATAGAGACATGTGATTATACATGTTAATGATAACCACCACAGAGTGTTACTCACCATTCCAATGTGCATACATCCAGAATGAGCATTATTTGCCTGCACAATTGGCGCCAGATGTTACCTTGCAAACATCAGGCAAGCAAACCCCCTCAACCGTGTGCCTGGGTAGTAATCCCGATTCATGTGCAAGAGAGAGTTTGTGCACACAACAGGATTTCCACCTGACTTAAAAAGTGGCTTCACCCCACACCCCGTATTGGAGAGTCTAGCGTGAATTTGATGTAGCAAATCTTTGCTAATCCACAGTTAGCCCTTGTGGCACTTTCACTGTGGCAAATTATTATTTAATCGAAACAAGGACCACTTTTTTTCAAAATTTCAAACTGTTTCGGGATTTGCTTACATCTAGGTACTCAAACCTTATGCAGTGTCAGTCACATTTTTTCAACATTTTACCATATTATCTTTTACCAGACTTACTTTTGTACAGAATCTTTTTAACATATGTTGTTCTGTGTTGTATTTTTACTGAAGAAGAATTTTTTTGTTTATAATAAGAAAAACTTCAGTGACACTGACTGAGCATCCTTTAGCATTGAGGGGAAACCTGCTCTTTATCAAAGGTGACCTAAAATTAGTCTTGTGGAATAAGATAACTGTTGGGAGCAAGAAAGAGGTTTTTGAGAAAGTTGGAGGACACAACATGGACTAATTGAAAGAGAAGGAAGAAGTGTTATGCAGGGTTGAGCATGACACAATTTCACTCCAAGTCCAACTAGACTTGTCGACAGCTGCCGACACACTATACTCTGACACATGCACTCCTAGGAAAATCAAGTGACCACGGTGTTAAATTAGTTCTACTTGGCCTTGTGTCCTTCTTCACCAACCGGATAACCTGGGTTGCAATTTAATATTTTAGCTGAAGTTATACTCAGATGTCTTGTAAGGCTGCACTCAGGTCTTCTCTGTCACTGATACTGTTTAATATGTATGTTGGACCACTCCATGACCCCACCACTTAACTGAGTGCAGGTTCACATTCCTACACTGATGATGTTTAACTTATTTTCCAATTTCTCAGGCAATGGCTATGCTGATAACAACTTAAAAACAGTTATTCAGAGAGAAAACTATGAGTGCACTCTATTTGTTGTAAGCTAGATAGGAGAAAAAGAAAGATTCGTATAATGTGCTATCACCATTACCATGTAATAAAACCATCATTCTGTCAACCGTTTCATAATGGAAAACAATGTAATTTTCACAAAATGTTGAGTAAAGCCTCTTCATTGTACTTTTGGCTGCACTTCTTTTTATTACAAATAGGAATTACCATACAGATGTATTTAAGCATCTTTACCCGGTTCTCATTCATCAGCTTCAGCCCAACCGGACCGAGCTCTAATCAACACTCTGAAATTGGTTATTGCAGCAAAGACTCATGGAGTTTTACGAGATTCATCATAGTATGTTCAAAACACCATTGCTGGCCCTGAGCCTCTAACAAACCACAGATACCGCACACTGGAGCTTAGAAAGATCATCTGGTCCGTAACCTGCTAAACCGCACCAGCTTTGCTAATTTTTTTCATGCTAATTAATCTATCCTGCTGATATTAACTTCCTACTGTTGCTCAAATAGTGTACTGGTGCTGACCGCAAATGTAAATGACATGTCAGTTGCAACACCAGGCGTTGCCGGTACAGGTAACAACGGTGGGGCAGGGAGCAGGTGGGGCGGGATCGACATACGAAGGGATAGGGAAAATAAATAAATTAAACCACTTACTTTGCGCTCGCCGCATCCCCGAGTTGGGGATGCGACGAGCGTAAGGTAAGTGGTTTTATTTATTTATTTTATTTTCCCTATCCCTTCATATGTCAACTTCCCCCTCCGCCCCGCCCCCACCCCACCGCTCTTACCTGTACCGGCCGCGCCTGTGCATCACTACAAGGCACATTATGCAGCGTTCTTACCACCACTAAAAAGTGCAACCTAAGTCCAATTCTTCTCCAGGTACGAAATAAAGCCTCATCTATGCTTCCATAGAGTCTGTTTACTACAAATCTGTATCCCTTACATGCTTTGGGAATGTTCAGTGGCTGCTGATGTCAAATACATATACCTTTTAAATGTCCCACTGTTGTAGTGATTCAGACCACAAATGTATACAGCTCTCCACTGCCTCACTTTTGAACATTTTATGATATATTGTCTTCAGCAGCTCATGGTGTGCAAGTCTGTATGCTCTTTAATAAATCATTCCTATAAAGTGCTTTGCCACTCTTCGGGGTCCAGCGGTGCTATATCAAAACCTCCACAAATAAAGAAAATAAAAATAAAATAACAACCTCTTATACCATACACTGGAACTGGTTTACTATGATCCATACAAATCTGCACCATCCCCTAAGTTAGTGGTTAAGAACCTGGGTGTTCTAATAGATAGCAAACTCAACCTGGATGAGCATATAGTCGCAACCAAACGGGCATGCTTCCATGCACTCAGCCTCCTCCGCAAAGTCTTTCACTTCCTCCCCTCTTCCACACGTAAAACTCTGGTACATGCTCTGGTTCTTAGTCGACTAGATTACAGCAATGCCCTGCTGATCTCTGCCAAGGCAACCTCCCTGTGCAGTCTACAAGTGGTCCAGAACACGGCGGCTCGCCTAGTAACCAGTGCACCCCACCGAACACCCTCACTCCCCCTGCTCCATAACTACACTGGTTGCCCATACGCAAAAGAATTGAATTCAAAATTTGCTGTTTGGTGTTCAAAGGCCTTAATAAAATGGGACCGAGATATCTAGCGGACAAATTGGTCAGATATACACCCTCGCGTACCCTTCGATCAAAAGATAAGGGTCTTCTCACCGTTCCGCGTATAAAACAAACCAGATTAGGAGGCAAAGCGTTCTCCTACCTAGCCCCTCAAATCTGGAACCAACTACCTTTGGACATCCGCCAATGCACTAACTACCTGACCTTTAGAAAAAAACTTAAAACATCACTTTTCTAGCTCCTATGTCACTAACATTACACGTCCTCAGCGCGGAGATACCCCAACCGGGGTGATTCATGCGCTCTACAAATGACATAAATAAATAAAAATAAATAAATTATGTTAAAATAAACATATCTTGTGGAATATTAAACAACGCAAATTTGACGATCTTACACTACCAATAAACTTTGCTGTTCTCAGTGTTGAGCTGTTATTCTTGAGGGAAAAAGTACACTATACTGAAAAACCTTCTTTCAGAATTTACATGTAAAACAACTCTAAGGTCCAGATTTACTACATCTTTGCGTTGTCCTTCCATCACACAAGGCAACACAAAGCCGCAAAAGGGTCATTTGAGCTGCCTTGTGTGACTTTGAAAAGAAATTTAACAGCGGCTTGTGCTGCATTGCATTACGTTTCATAGTGGTAGGCGTTCCATGGGTGGAGCATGGGTATCCACCTATGGACTCTGATGCAATCCTGGATTTACGGAAGTCAGTAAACCTGGGATTGTGGCAAAATGGTAAGCCACCCGTACCATGGCGTAACGAGGAGAAATATGTTTATTTCTCCTCGTTACTTTCTCTTTCTATGTGTGATGCATTTTGCATCACACACAGAAAGAGGAAATTGCCTCTCAGGATTGTTTTTGTGCACGAAGTTAAAAAAGGGAGAAGCGAGGGATGAAAAAGAACCTGCAACACTGAGATATAGAAAAAGGATGTATAGTGTGATAGAAGAAAAGGGCATGATCTGGATTCTGAAATCAACACTAGGCAGTCTTGGTTTTCGATGACAACAGCCTTCAGCAGTACCACAGGTGAAATCTTATGAAAACACTCAGCCGTTGAACTTATTTATTTATTTATTCATTCATTCATTTATTTATTTCAATGATGCTCTATACATGAACCGAATAATGAATAAACAGCAGAATGGTGGGCATTTGATAATTAACCCGCAATAGTCATCATATCCTCATGAAACTTAAAGATGTACTGCAGCTCACATTTTTATATGTTCTGAAATGAACCACACCACCATCTGTACTTAAGCTTGAAACTGTTTCATTTGAAGAAAAAAAATAGTGCTCAAACGCTAACAGGGTCCCTGCTTTCTGAACCATTATGGAAAAATACTTCAGAAACTTGGGTTTTAAATAATAATGCAGCTGCGGCAGGCATTCATGTATTATTGACCAGGTTAAGGCAGGACAGTGCTTGCTGCTGTTTTTAACTGTAAAAGGCCCAGAAGTGCTACTGTTTACAAAGATTTCCAACTTAGATTTTCCATTAAAATTAGCACATTAGCACAATGTGACAGCGGGTAAAGTAGGTTGCTATTTTCATACAGAAAATATTTTCATTCTTTCAACCACTTAAGGAAGAAAAAAAACAAAAGAGCCTGCTTGGTACCTTACATGCCACAAACTGAGGCAGCATTCAGAAAAGGCTGTCTGTTGAGAACAGATAAAACACTTTCCTATACTACACAATCAAAACACTGTCCTGGGTACAGTACCTTCGTTATCACAACTCTAAGTGATAATTTGCGGCTTTTCATTCAGCACCTTGACAGATCACTTAAACAAACATGGAAGAGAGAAGGGATTTAACAATAAAGTCAATAAAAGCAATGGATTTGTGTAAGAAACCACCCACGCAAAAGTGTTTGTGCTTTTAAACCTAATATGCGAATTACACGAATCAAGCTGACAGAAAAACAATGTCTTTCAATAAAATTGTCTGAAAAAATATGATTTGGAATTTCACTTGCGAAAAATGCAATTTTAGCTTAAGATACCAATTAGAATCCTAGCTAGGGAATGTAAAAACAATAATCCAAGGTCACAATTCATAAGAACCCAAGCCACCTAAGACAATAAATACAAAAAATGGCCCAATTTGCAAAGGATTTTGAGCATGTGTGCCAAAAACTCACCTCTGGGTGGAAAATGTCAGCCCCTGATGCATAGATTTACTATCAGTGAACATTTATGTTCACAGATTGGATTTACAAATTTGTACAAACTCTCAGTGTGGTTGAATATTTGCAATGATAACCTTAGAGTTAGGGGTGCAAATGTGGGTGTTCTAGTTGGGTAGACAGAGAAAATATGGTCAACACCTTCAAAATAGTACGTTTTTGAGTATTAACAAAACTTTAGCAAGCAGTTGAAAGCACATAGGATTCGTCCCTATATTCAGGGCCCTTGGAATTATGTGGCAGGGGAGCACTATATTATGTGGGAGGGTTGACTAAACCTGGGTGATTAACTTTTGTTACAATTGAAGATTTTCAATTCACTATAGGACATTGTCATACTTGTTCTTTAATTGCAGCCTATTATTCTCAATTCTATATCAGTCCATTTGATTGTACCATAATTCCTTGATTCGATGCAATAATGTTTGTCTCTTTGTTTCCATTGTTTGTAATTTCTCATGAGATGAGTATTTTGTGTACTTAAAAACTATTTTTTTGTAATTTGTTGTAGTGTGTTTTCAGATATTTTGCAAGGGAATACATTTTAAATATATGGACATTCTTGGGTTTACCTTAATTGTTTCTACAATTTTGATTCTCCTGAGTGAACCAAAGTCTTTTCATACACTATACTTTACTATAGCGCAGTTATGAAAATATTTACATGACTGGAAAATATTTGACATTTCTGTCAATTGGGTATTATAGGGGAATGTGCAAATACCTGCACTCACGATGGTGTGCGATTTGTAGGGTTGTCAATTTCATGTCTGTGCATCTGAGCACTTTGTTCAAAACCTTACAAAAAGTAACACGTGGGCTTTGATATTGATGATGCAGGTGGGCTTGACAGTTAGATGGCATACTTCCAGAGTCTCCGTTTCAGGAAGGTAAATTATATAGGTCTATTTAATCTGAATTGAGGTCCAGAGATTTACTCCACCCTTTAGCCTGAGTACTATTCTTAATTGAAATTTCACTTCCCTTTTGCCTTTGTTTCTTTGACTTCCCTTTTCCCATCTTAGAATTTTAAAATTAACATTAAGTTTTGAATTGTATTAATCTATTACTGAAAAGCAAATGCAGCTACAAGTTTTAAATAAACTTGACACTTGAGTTCAGGCATCAAATTCAAGTAAATTTGGATTGTTCTTTCCTGTATGTGTGTTGGAGCATTGCTATGTGCTGTCCTGTGCATTAAAATAAGAACTTTATTTTGATTTCACTCTTATTGGTTGAATAGTGATAATATGTGCTCCTTCTTGGTTAATAATGATTGTCCTGGCTGCTGCATTTTGAATACATTTGCCAGTGATGAACTAATAACTACATGATGCTGCTAAATGGACACATACCACAGTCAAATCCAAAGGCAACCATGGATATTTCAATGATAGTCACAGCATGTTCCACAAGTGTCCAATGGAGAAGGTTGTGGCAGTATTGACTTAATATGTTTGCATATTTACACTATTTCTTAAAATATATAATAGTCGGTAAATGCTGTGTGTCTCTAATAGGCCTATCATCTTGACCTCTTCCCATTAGAACCCACCATTCATTTGGGGTATGTCTCTGTATTTCACAAGGCACTAGGAAAAATTAGATACAGCTATGGATTGTAAACTTTTCTAAACAAGGACATGCTGCACTGCTAATCTTGTTCATATTATGCATTCCTCGTAGCCCAGGTTTCATAGTAAAATAAAATCTTACAGTTTTATCATTAGATTATTAAAGTGTTCTCGCTGTGTAGCAGAACAGACAGATTTTATTTCTCTTCATCAACATTCTGCTGAATGTTGGAACTCTAATAGCCAATCAAATTATTAATTTCCTCCAAATTTATTTAATATATCACTGAAACAGTACATTTTAGTGCAAATGAATTTTTCAGGTTATGCATTTTTCAAATGGTTTCGCTGTAAACCAAAATTCTAATGGAATTGTAGCTTTTAATGGAACTGCAGCTTTTTAATAAGATTAAATCTATCTTAGGTCAAAAAGTATAATGAATAAAAAATGTCTAGGCAATCCAGGCCATTAAAACATAGTTGGTTATAGAAAGCTTTGCCATGTGTAAAAATTGATTGAGTTTTATTGAGTACTGCGCAACTGTATGTGTAATTAATAACATTGAATTTCATATTGAACAGTTAGGTTCAGTATTACTGTATGATCAACAAAGCAGAAACCTTCATCACTCACAAGATTACATTAAATCAAATGTAACATTAAGTAATGTCAATATGATCAGTCAAGCCAGTAGAATGGGAAGGACTCTGGAAGGATTTCATGTAAAAAAATATTCAATTTTCTATTTTTCATCTGAAAATTAGTCACAGGACACATCTATATGTACACAGTATTTTAATCTACTGATATATTAACACTGAATTTTAGGATTTCTAAACTTACGAGTAGTTTTGTTTACACTTCAGTATGTTCTGGTAACATTTACTTTTGTGAGTACTCTTCTTCCACGGTTAGTACAAGCACCACTTTCTAAATGTGGAAATCCAAAAACAAGTGCAGTAGAAACAACCGCTCAAGAGCAAGACAGGGGCTCTAATAAACTTTCTAGATGCTGTATTGTCCTTGTAGGAAAACCAAGCTGGTGCAAATTGAGTTTTCTTCGTTAATGAGCATTCAATTCCGAACACCTGTGCTGACAAGCAAACAATTGTAATATATCCCTGTACCACCTGACTCCTTGTCATCTTTTACAGCTCTGGGAGCTCCTTATGCAGATCATTGGTTTCAACTGTATATGTCCCATTAGTTCAATTGGAGTGAACCAAAGCTCCAGCTCCCAGAATGCAGAGATTAAGTAAATTAAAGCATTGAACTTGATACTAGGCACCCCAGTGACACACAGTAATTTAGTAACCCTAGAAATATCTATATACAAAGCCAGCGACTCTATTGTAAGATATCAAAGCACTACAAATTATGTCTTTATAGCACCCTTACTCTATTGGCGTCAAATCAATGTTTTTATATGGTCTTACAAAAACATATTTTTTCTCTTTCTTATTTTAAAAATATATTGTTTCTTCCCAGAGAACATTACTCTAGCGACAAAAGTGAGGAAACTAACAAACCAATCACTGTGCAGCTTCGGAATGGCATTTTTTTTTGCTCAACGCTGCACTTATTTTCTCTATTACTAAGAAGTGCACATCAATGTACCCCTGCCCTAAGATGTCTGAAATGTTTGCCAACCTATACAAGCTCTGGAAGAGGGGAGTAGCATAGCTTAGTGAGTGACATGGCTTGGCACTTCTTAAAATAGTCATCCATTGATTCTATACTACCTAGCATAGAGAGTTGTGCTTTGGAATACTGACTTGAGCTGCAATATGTCCACTATGTGGACAACAGAACATAACATGTTCAGTGAGAATCATTTTCATGAAAAGTTGGCTTGTGTGAAGAGATTTTTATCCTGTAGAATGTGTGTGCCAAGCGGACTTCAGGTAATCAGAAACACAACAATAAATAAAATAGCACAGAGCCCTGAGCCTGGGCACACAGATTGTCAACTAATGAATGCTATGTGTCCTTCAAGTTTAACAGAATATGAAAAATAGGTCTTATCCGAGTGAGTCTGTAGACTGTTTCTCGTGCTGACCGGGCAAATTAGCTGTGTAGGTTGACAGGTAGGGGAATTTTAAAAAAGAGTGACGGTTTCCTAATACAGTTTAAACTGCTGAATCTGTGATCATCTGTTTGTACTACAAGGGACATAGTTTCATATGAACATATTGATGTTCTAATGTATTGACACGTATGACATTAAAACCCACAGGAATTCACCAATGAGTGTATATTTATCATTTAATTTATTGGGAAAATATATTAGTTGAAGCTTCATTTGTTCTCAAATTCCAAAATAAATATGGGTAAATATAGTTAAATGAGCCAAAATATAGATAAAGACTGATAGAAATGTAAACAAATACCATACCATTGAGAACCCTAATTGTAATACACCTGCTCATAATTTACCACAGAAGGCAATTGGACGAGTATTGTGATTTTATTAAGAGTTATACTTGTGGGTAATCGTTGGCATTCTACACTAAAATACACCTTTGATTGTTTCCAAGATATATCTATTTAACTAAATATCCAAAACCAAATGATTCTTCACGCTTTGACTTGATCTGTCAGAGCTGTGGTTAGCACTTCATCTTCTTCAATGAATAGTACAGTCATTGTCATAAAAACATTTGCCTACATGTCACCACATCACATCTCAGGTGTTCTCAGGCAGGTCTGAACTTGGTATAATTTGACGCAGAGACCACAGATGAGTTAAACATATGGCAACAAAGCATTGCTCTGAGCACCAATTAGGACAATGTTGCCTGTGTAGTTCTTGTTCTTGCAGACAGATGTAGCCAAATGGAAGGGGATACAGGAATTGTTGTGGAAATTCAGCAAGTTTGCATCAGACGAATGCACTCATTTCATGGCCACATTTTTTCAATACAGAAGGCCGAGTAATCCATGAAACACCTATTTGGAATAAAACTTCTATCTCATATATTATTTGACATAGCGCTAGTACTTTTAGTAGCCCTACTAACTTGAAATTCTCACTGTGGCCATACCTATACACACATGCGTACACATGCAGACGCACACATTCATACACTATCTTCCCAATAGCTCTCCTAAAAATGTATTGTTCCCGAAACATTCACTTTATGTTCATCCACTGTACATCAGATTTTACTTATGGCAGCCAATATTACTATCCTACAAATAAAACAAGCTTTGGCAAACGCAATTAGTCTGGCCTTTTGACTTTGTCGATGCTTGTTTTGTTTTGCCAAGGTTTTTCCAAAACTTTATTGTATAAACCACTGGGCACCCATCAATGTTACCAAAAATCATTTTTTTGGTCCCAAGAAGCAAACATTGTGTAGTAGGCCCTGCACTGAAAGAACTACTTAGTGTGCAGAAGTTATCCTTGTGAAAGAGCAGAAACTCATGACTCACAGTGAAGCTAGCCAATGACTTAGGTGGGCTGACCCATTGCGCCATGCTGTTTGCTGTAGTGGAGTGAAGAAAAATGCGAATGACACATTAACAGACCAATGAATGAAAAAGGCCAGCTGAAAGCCCCTATTGCGTTTATAATATATATAAATAATTTGGCTGAAATCATAAGTTCTTTGCTAATGCCCCACCTAAAAATGCTTTCAAAAGCTTTCTTTTGGTCACCAAGGTTTTTTGAAAGTTGCATATTTGCGAGGAACGTCTTGCTTTCAGCACATGATCATTTTCAAAAGAATAGCAGATAAGCCTGCATTTACTTCTAGGGAATTTGACAACACAGACGCGTCTTAGATTTTTTTAGGAAAAAAGCAGTCACATTCAATAGAAAAATAAACGGTACTGCACAGGGGCCAAATACAGTGCCAACTAAAAACACTTCTAAAAATAGTGCCAGATTTTAGTTAAGGGTGTTGCTAACAAACAGTTGAGCTTTAAAGACAGCTGGAGAGGCAGTTAACACACCAAACTTCGATGACAATGTAATGCTGGTCGTGAGAATTTTACTGGCCTGTGGTTTTGGCAAAGCGTGTCCGTAATGTACTTACTTGCATAATTACAGAGTGGACTACGGGCATGTTTTGCCTGCCAAGCAAATCAACTGCACAAGTACAAGAAAACCCCTGCACTTGAACCAACCTCACTCTAAACAAACAAGACAATTGCCTTTTAACCTTGATAATTGATTTCTCATTAATAAAATAAATTAGCCTTTAACCACAGCCAAGGAATTCATTTTGAAAGTTTAACAATCAATTTTCTCTGGGAATGGAAATACAATTCCAATGCATTCCAAATTAGGCACATTAAAACGGAATAGCCGGGGAGTACGTACTTCTCTAACACGCACAAATTAGATTTGCGCCATGACTTATGGTCTAAATCTGCAAGGACATCCCCGGGTACATGTGGAGATGAAAATGCAAGACTGCAACGCTGTGTTGACTGACTACAACAGAGAACAATGAGAGGCAAGTGCCTGCCTGCTGCAGGAGTGTGTGCATAGAGATGGGCAAAGTGCATGGCTTAACTATTTCTGGCTTCCAGAGTCAGTTTTCCTTGAAAAGAGAAGTGGAACTTTTTATCTGGATCTGTATGCATTCTGAGCACTGCTGTAGGCCCTAAGCAGCCTCTTTCCTGAGATTGGGGCTGGCGCAGGGCCTGCACTTGATACCTGTTACTTCGGTCGGAATGCACTCATGGCCACTGCTCAAACACTTTTTGAAGGATCAGTCTAAGGGAGCTTTATTACGACTACAGAGGCCCATAGGACCGCCGTAGTCGTAGTGGCGGTCTGTGGACCACCAGACTGGAGGTCTACCCGCCCTATTATGACTTGAACAGTTGGACCACCACAGGACCACTGCAACCGCCAGGGATCAGTGATCCCGGGATCAGTGATCCCGGGACGGTCTTGCAGCAGTCTGAGGCTGCAATATGCTGGCGGTGCCGCTGCGGCACTGCCAAGCACGTTACAAGTTTCCTCACCTCCACAGTTTTCAAGGCGGTGAGCACACCATGAAAACTGTGGAGGTGAGGAAACTCTTTGCCTCTGGGGTGCATGCAGGGGATCACAGTGTGCCCCCCTGTTCCTGCACGGCATGGACTGCACAGTCCATTCCGTGCAGGAACGTGCTTTGACGCACCCATTGCGGTGCCTTTGTAAGGCTCAGATATGGATTACACTCCTAATCTGGTGGGCACAGTGTGGACAGATTTGGCGTTCTCGCAGCGGAGCGGCCACTAAAGTCATAATAAGGCTCTAAGAGTTTTTACTCTCTCACTCCTTCTACTAGTACTGCCATATGTGCAAGCTATGGTGTAGACCCGGAGTAGCATTTAATATCAGTGCCCAACGTATAGGGTAAATCCAACTAATTGAGGCAAATCTTCTAGGCTTTCAAAACACAAATCTTAGATTCTGTTATTAGCATCTCACTAAAGCGAGTTAAGGTTTTTTCATGGCATCCCAGGCCTTGAGAGTCTAATGGACAGCATTCATATACACAGCATTCAAATGCCATAACTATGTGCACCAGACACCTCTAATCGTTTTCTAAGAATGCAAGATGGTCCCTTGTCTGTTGCAAAACAACATTTTATGTACAGTATTACAGTAGCAGTGAATAAAGTCTTTATACAGAAATACTTTATTCACTGCTACTGTAATAGCGAGGGCCTGAACCGTAGTCCGATTTGCATGCATAATGACATTCACAAGGGATTACCAGTGTGATTATTTTTGCATAATATTTCAGTTTCGATAAAGCTGTGAAAATGTTTCTCAGCACTGAAATAAATGCCATTTGTGTGCAGTTGGCACAACAATCGCAAGCACAAGATTATGCTGCCAGCTCTGTACCATGCCCTGGCTAAATTAGATTCCTAAACGTGGTTAAGCCTGTAATCACGATAATCATTGTTCAGAACCAAACCAATTAACTGTTCTTAGCTGCTCTCAAAAGCCGTCTCTATGCACTGAGAAACTGATGACTTCCTAAAATGCCACCCATTTTCATTCTGTCTTACACAAGTTGTGTTTTACACATATGTTTTCTTAAATGTACTGCACAACTGAAAAAACTATCTAAGAAAATACAATGGATCGATTTGTTGCTTGAGAGAAATTATGGGGTCTATTCACTGATGCATTTCAGAGTACTTAAGTTAGTACTTCTGTAGTACTCCTTCATGTGCACTTGCATGCCTTTCTGAATTATCTCCCATTCATCTGAAATTGGAATATTCAGGGTATATTCATATATAGTTAGGTCAAATAGAAAGGGCTGTGCTCTATTTGCTCTTTTACCAGTAGCGAATTGGACGATATAGGGCTGATTCACAAAGGCATTCAAGAGTACATAAAAGGGTACTTGTGTTGTAGTATTCATAATACTTATAAATACTCGGTCATGAAAGATTATTGAACCATCTTAAGTATAAGTACTTTCTAACTGTAGTCACACAACAGAGGCATATCCTGATAAAACCATAATACAAGGAAAGCCTTGTATCTCCTTTCAATACATATCAACAGCTCTTTTCTATGGAGGTACCCATCTCCCTACCGCCTATGTATTTAAGGAAGTTCGCAATGGCGACAATAAAATAACTTACACTTAGTTATGTTACATGTGCAGGGAACTTACATCTCCCTTGACTGTATACTGCTGCTTCTGTTATGATGTCAAGGCGAAATGTTAGTAGGGCGTCCTTCCTGGGCTTTCTTCGATTGTTGTCGTATAGCATTTCACCTCCAGAATTAGAAAGAAGAAAAGTGGGCAAACAGATGGGTGGGAGACATTGCTTGGACACCTTATCCATTTTGCAGACATATTATCCAAATAATATGTATTCTAATGCTAAAGAATCTGAACTTTACCAGTAGTTCTTTGTTCTATTTTTTATACTATTGTTGTTAACTCTTGCCATAAAATGATATTACAAAATATTGCATGTCTAAATGAACTTTAAAAAGTTCAAGATCTGATAAAGTGCTGGTTATTCTCAAATATCCAATCCTTAATAATTTGATCTCATTTTAAAGCTTTTATTCTTACAATAAAGGTCTTATCACCCCCTCTTAGCGCATCGCTAAGCCACTCCCATTTATGGTTTGAAAGGGGGCTATCACACAGCAAGTTAGAGCAATGTGTCAAAGAGCACACACTATGGTCAAAATGTGAAGCTGAAACAGGAAGCTATGCCTTGTTTTTCCAAAGTCGACAACTTACTCTACATATGCCATCGTCTCCTCGTGATGCTATATATAAATGTTTCCTTTTTTTTATTTTGGAAGATTGATTTTAATCAAAGCATTAAAATGATAGCATAATCAAACAGCTTCAAACCAAAATCCCATCGATAAGCAGATGCAGGCTTCGTTATACGTTTAATGTCCTTCATTTCTTCGTGTTCTTCAAATCTTGGATCAAGGGAACAATTGTTCGGCACTGCAGACTCCACATTCAGGAGCACCCATACAAAGATCACTTTAATGTCTCAATTTTTTTTTCAGATAATAGCTATATTCTCTCCTGCCTAGGCAGTTCTTTCCATAGCTCCAGTGTGAAAATCTCAAGAACATGCAACTTCTTATCTGTTTGATGGCTATACAACAGGTTCCAAAGTATGTTTGACATAAAACAGGTTCTCAGTAAAAGACTTAAAGTCTTCAGTCCAGAAGCTCTTCAAGTTACTCACATATTCCATTTTAGCTATATATTACCTCCTGGGGCCAGTACCTCATCCCATTCCACACAGAGTAAGCAATGGGTAGAGAAAGATGGCCCCAAGAGTAATGAAGTTTTCCAGTAAATAATTGTGCCATTAAATATTTGGGTGCCTTTATCACACAAAATGCAGTGATAAAAAAACATATTTCACAGAGAACTGTTTCATGGTTTTTTATGAGATGTGGATTTCATCATCATCATGCCTCAAAATCCTCTCCAGAGCTTTACTACTGTTGGGACTTCTATAGGCATATATGTCACAGAAGACCAAAGTCTGCAACAAGGGTACCTAAATGTAGCATAGGCCCTTGGGGGGAGGTAGATGGGTGTATGGGGGTGCCCGAAGGAGGTATCCTAATGGGCAGATGGACCCCCTGCACAGGCACACCTGGTATGGGAGATCGGTGGGTGGAGTCCTCCAAAAAGGAGGGACCCATCCATGTCCAATGTGGTATTGGACAAGGGGTTCTAAGAGAAAGTGCCCCGGAACCAGTCATGATCTCACTCGGGGAAGTTGTATGCTATGGATGCACAGGAACAATCTTAGTTACAGTTAGGTTACTTCCATGTATTAGCGAATCTGTTAAGGCTAGGACGTAACTGTGTAAGAAAATGTAACGTTCTGGGTTACTGTGCATAAAAATGCTGAAATGTGTTTTTCCCTGTCTATATGTTTTAATAAATACGGCCGGGGGTTTACAACCCCTAACCCAAAGAACTTGATTTTGTATTCATGGTCTCCTATAAGGGGTGTGGAGGCAGGGGGGGAGGGGGGCGGTTAGGGCAGGGTTTTTCACAAGGGACATCGACGTCTACCCGCCCATATGCAAAATATGCAGTAAATTCTCTGACAGTCATATTATCGTTCATCTTAAATAGGAACAGCACTATTCTGTGAAATCTGCAACGTGTCTGTAGTTATGTGGCAAATCCGTAAGTATGTGGCAAACATTGCAAGCACAGACTCACATAAATACACTGGCTCTCACTACTGACCACTGTTTTATCAATATTTTAATCATGAAAGATAAAATCTAAGCATACTGATTTCTGTCACTGTCCATTATCTGCACTTTGAAGAAAACAACTTTTTATAAATAACTACCCCAAAATAAACATGCAATATAAAACATATAAAGCACATACTATTTGTTATATGGTTATATATATCCATTTCAGGGGGGGTCTTGTGACATTTGCAAATCACTCTGACTTTTGCCACGTGGTTTATGATGTCATCAGAACCCCTTGATAGCAATAATGTATCATTTTGCACGGTTTCCTGTTATGTACGTCCTATCTCTCTTTCTCTCACTCTATTGCACTCTCACCATTCTTAAAATAGTAATTTGTAACATGATTCAAATATTAACACATTTATTTATCGTTAGAGGTTTGAGCCTTCAGGACTTTCCACACTGCAGCCAGCATTGTATCTTAGCGGAGATTGTGCATTTATCAGAGCCAACTTAAGGTTGCAGCTAGAGCTTAGACCCTGAGAGATTTAGAGCTAATTCCAATGTGATCACTTCCAAAGGCATCAAAACATGTATTCCTGATATCCTGCTACATAATTACAAATTAAGAACCAATGTAGTAGCTAAAAACATACTGTCCAAGTCCCAAAGATTTTGCAGTGGCTGATTACGTGTTTGGCGGTCCATGATCCGCCAGACTGGCGGTCGGCCCACCGTATTCTGAGTTTGGTGGTTGGACTGCCACTGGACAGCTCTGACCACTGGGGATCCTGGATCCTGCGGAGGTAGCTCAGCGATCAGGCTGAATAATAAGCTGGTGGTGCCACTGTGGCACCGCCGAGCATATTACGAGTTGCCTCACTGGCAGCCTTTCCATGGCGGTGAGCCCGCCATGGACAGGCTGGTGGTGAGGCAACAAAGGAGGCCCTAACAGGGCCCCCTTGTGCCTCTGGGTGTGCATGCAGGGGGGGCACATGTTGTGCCCCCCTGTAGATTTGCACCCCAGTTCCTGCATGATGCGGCATGCACCACATGGTGAATGCCACACCATGCAGGAACATGCTGCGGCGGTGTCACAGTGGTGCCTGTCTGAGGCTCACCTCTGGGCCCGCCCGCCATGGATTACAATCGTAATCCAGCGGGCGATGCGAGTATGGCTTTGGCGGTCCTACCAAGGCACACTGGCGTGGTGGGCCATAGGAGGACTGCCAAAGTGGTAATCAGGCCCATAATCTTTGACATATTGCTCAAATAAAAAAAAACGAGACGAGTAGTACATGAGTAAATCACACATTGGCATACCAAAACCTACATCATTTGGGCCCATTATTTATTTACCAACATCTGCAATGTAAGTACACATGCTTATATAGACATGGGTAACTCATGGAAGCAAATCTTTCTTACATTTGAAATAAGTATTTATGTTCATTTAATGATCATCATTTGGATGTATTTTCGCTGAGCCATTGATACATTACAGGGCTAAGTGTAAGCCGACTCTGACTGAAACATGATGGGTGTTCCACAGCTAGTCAGGAGCAAAAGCAGCCAAGTCGAAAAAAACATGGAAGATTAATGTGCATAACTGTAGAAATATGACCTCAAGAAACAGATGACAGCTGCAGGGATGGACTGGGATATACGGCAACCAGGTTGGGTTTTTTTGCTGTTTGTGGTCCTGTTTTATGTTCTGCTGGGACAGTTTTTACTATTGATTTCTGTATTAAAACAAACATTGCTCTGAGCATACTGGAATCTTATCAGTCTTCCACATCTTGCAGAACACTTATACAGTGTGTCCTTACAAGTTCAAAAATGTCCAAATTTGCAAACATGAACATTTTTAGGTATCTGATTCACTAATGGGGGCCACTTTTATTTTGGTGCCTGGGCCTACAGCTGCAGTCTGCAATCCATGCAGACCTGAAACATGTAGTCAAGTAAACATGGTCATGAAAGGTTCCCTGCAAAATGGCTATTTCATGCCATATTTTCATTAGCCTTTCTGCATAAATCCTTTCTAACGTGGACACAGCAACAATGTATTCACAAAGCAAACATTACATCTAAGCTCTATTCTCATATAATTGTTATCTTCAGCAGACATCACCAAAAAGGCTGAACGGTTTCCTTTTTCAAACAGTGATAGCTTCTTTACAAATTCCAAGACAAACGCTCGATTATTGGGCATTCCTTAAAGGTTTGCTTAGCATCTTGTGGCGATATGTATCCCAGGGACAGCTGACCTTCACAGCCCCAAAATGGTTCTGTTTTCTAATACTGCTACAGGAAATTAAGGTCTGTACCCATGCTTCCCCTGATGTGAGAGATGCAAATCTATATCAAATATGCAGTGCCGTGGGATCATTTGTGTAATGCTAATGTACACACAGCACAAAACTATATCTATGCCATACTCAGATGTTTCATTTATGACACATTTCACAATCTTTGATGCCAGCATCATGCATCATTCTCACTGTTATTTAGAATGAAAGACAATATCATTATTTTTAAGTCATAAAATGTATTATTAAATGTAGAGGCACAATGTTAAGAGCTCATCTTGGTATGCAACAAAAGAGATGGATACCTTTTTGATAACAACAGTTTGATAGAGTGGTACATGTAACTTTTTAAGATAATATTATCAATTTTTTTATTCTTTAGGTAATAGAATTACCATAGGGCCAGATGTGCAAAAGCATCTCAACGGGTGCAAACACTATAATTCAGCATTTGTGACAGATATAATGCTTTATCTTATCTACCAGTCCCATTTTAGGAGACAGATTTTTTTTCCCAGGGGATCACTGCCAACTCTTAAAGAAAAAAAGGTAAACTTTTTTTTAAAAATGAAGTCCTGTTTCCTTTAACGGAATTGGGTAGCATTTTAAAGAAAACAAAGTTTGCTTTATTAAAAAGCAATCGCACACATGGTGATCTGCTGACCACTGTAGGCCACCATCGCTGTGATTTCCTCCAAGCGCAGTGAGTTGTAATTTGCAAGCTGGTACCTAATATTCATGGAGTAGGCCGCATTCCGACCCACTGAGATTTGGAATTTTTTTAAATGGCCTATTAGTAAATAGGTCAGTTCTTAAAAAACGTTGCTGGTTGCAAAAATACTGATCGCAGTTTGTGACCAGCATCTTGCAACCATATATTCATACATCTCTCCCAGAGTTATCACAAAATAAATAAATAAATAACCACCATAGAGGTTTGAGCCATCAGGATTCAACTTATCGCCCAACCAGGGAACTTAGCTGAGCAGATAAAATATTGCTTTCGTTTTTCCAAAAGCAAACACAAAAAGTTTGAAAGCAGAGTCTTCATGAAAATTGCCTGGTCCTTCTGGAGTAATTTTCCAGAGGAAATGTGACTCATGGAACAATATTTTAGAAAGGCACTAAACAATCTTCAGTTATTCTTTCTGTCAGCTACTTTAGGGCATTATTTACCTTTTCGATATTTAGTGCTCTATAAATTCTTAATATGATTTGATTTGCCTAAGGTTTATATTATGTTATGGGGATTTATACCATGCAACTGCCCAGACCAGGGCACCTCAGCACACCTGTTGCAACTGGAACAAAATGGAAAATTGACTTCAAGAATAGCTTGGCAATGGGGAGGAACAGGTGTAGCCCAATCAGAAGCCATGAGTGCAAGTAACAGGGACTGGTACCCTGAGGTGCATCATCTGCAAAGTGCAGGAGGCGGTACTATCCATATCCGAAGATTTCAAATCTAAGAAGCAGCTTTTAATTAAAAGGACATGTGCTCTACAGAATGTGAAAACACGTTATCTGGTGCATCTAGTGGTGCTTTCATGTGAGTTGCCTTAATAAGGATGATGTCAGTCCTTTTTTAATATTTAAAAACATGTTTGAACAGGAGAGCGGGGTCCCAGAATGCTTGGAGCCTGGGGCAAAAGGCCCCAGCTACCCGGACTTTGTCATAACTCTTGGTGGCACCACATGGACACAGTCCTTGTCAGAGGCAGCAGGGAACATAAACCAAGCGCACGTGGCAGGCCGTGTGTCTCATCACAGCTACATGGTCCAGGCATGGCAGCAACAGGGGCACTCACAGAGATCTTTCAGAGAGCTGAGGATAGCCCTCAAACACAGAGCTCTGAATTCTCAACCCTCACGGTCCACACCCAGTCATACTGCTCTTTAGATTCGCTCAAACCAAAGGCACTGCTACTGTTAGTGTGGGACCTTCAGTACAGGAAACATCCCCATGCAGATGTGCTTCTGCTATCAAGGATGTCAGGGACTAGTATGCTGTTCTTGCCTGGATCATTGCAGACTTTGCTGCCTATTTACACATCAACGCCACGGAGTGGAGGTCAGTGGAACCCTCTCCCCCGATCACAGCGTGAAGGCCCACAGTGGCGCTGACAAGACGATAGTGCCTGCCCCTAAAATGGCCGCAACAAGAGTCAGCCTCGCCTCGGAAGCACATTGAGCCTCAGCACCAATCCTCATTATGGTGCGGGAGGTAGAGACTACAGGAGTACAGGACATACTGAGAGTCACCCGGTACCTGAGGAGTAAGAGAAGCAATATTACGTGCCGTGCTGAGGTGCCCCCTCCTTCCCACCCTCCCGCCTGAGCGTTAATCGCCACCAGCAGCTCCACACTCACAAGGAATCCCTCACAGTGTCCACGAAGAACATCAGCACTACGAAATAGAGGTCAGTGGAACCCTCCCCCTCGATTATTGAGTGAAAACCCACGGTGGCACTGAGTGGACGAGAGTGCCTGACCTTCGAATGGCCGCCGCCAGAGACAGCCCTGCATTAGGAGCGAGTTAAGCCTCAGCGCCAATCAACATCACAGTGCGGGAGGCGGAGGTTGCAGAAGTGAGGGGCACATTGCGAGTCACCCGACACTAGTGGGGGAAGAGAAGCATCACTATGCTGCAAATTGAGTTGCCCCCCTGCCCCACCCCCTTGCCAGAGCGTTAACTCGCTGCCAGCAGCTCCATACTCACAAGGAGCCCGACACTGAGAGGGGAATCCGCGAGGTGCACTCAGAACGCTAAGCATGGCTCTGGAGAATTCTGGCGGGAGCCGAGCAGCGCCACGAGACAGGAGTGCCCAACCCCCTTGCACCTTCTGTTTGTCCGCACGCCCCCGCACATCCTGATACTTTTAATTACCGTTCAGATGTCGTGCCTCCACGCACCATTATCTGTCCCTACAATCACCGCACTGCGATGGCATACTTTCCTCTGCCTTGTAAGCTTTAAAATGATGAGGCTTTGATTGCCGTGCCCTGTTGCTACCGTCGGCATCTTGTCCTCCGCTCTGTCCTCCTCAAAATGGCGGCCCCTCGACTGCTCCAAAATGTCTCTATCGACCCACTTCTTGGACGCCTGCGATTACCGCGCTGCGATGGACGATGCTCCCCTGCCTTGTAAGCATTAATATGACACACCAATTTTCTAATAATGGCCACCATTCCTCCAAAGCATTCCTCCCGTTGTTGGGGAGGGATCCAGCATTTATGTCCTGGAGTCTCAGAGACCCCTCTGAGAGAGTCCACAGCGACAAGGGAGTCTCACACAGCGGAGGCCTGGGTTTTTACCCCATTACCGCTGGGAGCACAGCACCGTACACCGTGACCGGCGCGCTCGATGGAACATTTTGGACTATGCCCCCCTAGGCGGAAACTATAACCTTTCTGTATGTACTGCGGTGCCCGAGCAACCTCTGGCCGATGACCGGTGGAGCTGTCCCACACAGCTATAGAGGAGTTTGGCTCTGGTTCACCCCTCTGCCGTCACCTACCCAGCCGGACGTCGGACACTGTTTTTCCTCGTCTCCCCGTTGTGCCTCCTTTACCCTCCCCCTCCTCCTCCCTCCATTATTATCCTCTACCTCCCCTATTCCTTCCCTCTCTCCCCTATTCTTCTCGCCCCTTGCCTATTTTTTTCCTCATGTTTATGCTATGCTTTTGTACTCATGTAATTCCTGTAACTACGCTCCAGTAACTGATGTAACTTTGTAACCATGTTCTGAAACAATGTTTCTTACTCATGTAAAGCGCTCTGATACCTCCGGGTCTAGCCAGCGCTATATAAAACTCAATAAATAAATAAATAAAATAAATACACAGACATTTTGGACTACGTAAAGCAGTACTCCGGTAAAACTGTTTTACATACTCATACATGACTTTCTGAATTGGTCCCAAAATATCTAAAATGACAGCAAAATAGGAATATTAAGGGAATATTCATATACAATTTGACCAAATAGAAAGGGACTGTGACCTCTGTGCACTTTTACTAATAGGTAGGTGAATATTTTGGGGATGATTCACAAATATATGTAAGGGGACTTAAAAGGGTACTTCTGTAGTACTACTTCCCAAACTTAAAAATGCTTTTGAGAATTGGCCACTGAGTGTCTTGTTGGAGGGGCATAAAAGAAAGAGAGACCAATCAATGGAGCTGGGAAAGTATCTGTGATGGGCAGGCGGTAGGGGATAGAGTGTATGTGCATATGCCTGTGCCTGCATGTCGTTGTGAATGTGTGTGTCTTTCTGAATGTGCGTATGAAGACTGGGTTGGCCTGCTCTAGACTAATGCCATATGTCCTCTTTGCAAATGAAATCGATCTCAGGCATTACTGTGACAACACCTGGCCTGTAGAGGGAGGCGGGCATGTTTGGTATTCCATATGCATCTCAGGCAAGATGGGGGCTAGCATTGGTACAATGAGGGCCATTAAAGCGGTGGCCATTCTTGGCATTGTGCTGGAATCTTTGGCATGATGAAGTCTATCTCAGGTGTGATGGTTGCCCTGTCATATTATTCATCATTCCTGGACTGTTAGGAGCCTCCTTGGATGAGGGACCAAACCTAGCAAGAAAGCAGCCCTTCTTGGAATTTTATGGAAATCCATGAAATGAAATGAATGTAGCTGGTGCTGGCATAATTCCTGCCTGGAATGACAGTGGTCTTTGCTGGCAAGATGGAACTTACCCATTGTATAACTGGTATGTCGTGGACAAGCTGGGCATGAAGGAACAGAATGAAAATGAAAATTTGATTTCTGTTAACCAAGCCTATATTTAATAAATATGAAAATAAACTTTAGGATTTTTTTCATCATCAATAATTAGAGTTAATTGATTCAAAATACCCTTTGAATTTAATAGCAAAGTTCACGTATTTTTAGAAACTGTCAAGCTGATCTATACTTTCCAAAATGTATTTAAAGTTGATTGGAATTCAGGAGACGTATTGCTAATGTGTGTTGCTTAGTGAAAGATGACATTTACTGCAATTGTTGACTCCCATGGAGGCATTTATTCATCTATATTGATAAAGATTTTTTGTTACATTATCACCAACAGTATGCAAAACATTGGCAGTGAGCCTGATGTAATGTGTCTGCTCTCTGAACCTATATGGCATTTGTTATCTGAGCAGAAGCACTGCTGTAAAACCTGTCAAGCTCTACTTTCTATGGTCTGAGATTGTAAACGTTCTGCAACTTTTGATTTTTTCACCCACCTCACTCTACGTAAATGTTCATTACTAACATATGACTGAGAAACTATCTGGAAGGACCAGAAAGGTAAAATGAAAGGAAGTGGAATATAAAAGGACTATAAACATTATATATACTTTGAAAATTACAGGCCATTTGAAACTACACAGCAACATTTTCAACAGTCTGTAATGCCTACTATGTTTTGTACAATTTTCTAGGGACACTGTGCTAAGAAATTGACTTTATTGAAAACAGTTTTGTCAATGTTTGACCTCTGGGTGCTGAGCTAGTCCACCCCAATCCCTCCTGGGGAAATTCTGTCTCGTACAATAATGCATCCTAGGAACCTCTGCCATTGAAAAAACATTAAGTGACATTTGAGCTGTAAAGACCACCATTTGGTCCCAGTACCACAGCATGAGCTGAAGTTTGGCCACCAGCTGTCAGAAGGCTTGACAGTCATGTGCATCAATTGCATTATAAGATATAGTTGCATACAAAGAAAAAAATGGGGAATCATTTACATAGCTAGTGGTTATTCTGAAACCCCGGTGAGACTGAAGCCATCGATGATATTCCTGCAGACGGCACTTTGCGAATGTGTAACTGACCTACAGTGACCAGCTGTCTGTGACTCAGTCATTATTGGAAGGATAAGATGAGTTTCAGGTATACGCTCAGTCTCGATTTTTTTCAGTGGTGAATTTAAGGAGCAAGCAGGAAATGTGCTAAAAAGATTGGAAATCAGTTCTCTACACACAGCTGTATTAGTGCACTGATCCAAGTTCTGTACAAGACTGCTTTTTATAGCGGACAGAATCAAGCGCCTTTGGATCATTCAAAATTCCAAATTTCCATTGACTCTGATCAAAACCGCGTTGCTAAGTTAGCTAGAGAAGGCACACAAGATATGCTGAAACAACCCGAATGCAATGGTGTTGCTCTTGCCAAGCAGATTCCGAGCACATCATTCGGCAAGCCTGAATCCAGACAACAAACAGCTTCACATCAACAAGGCACTGTCCAACAGATCATTAATTAGAATCAAAGGACAGAGGAACGGAAACCCTGCTTTACCCAATGGATCCAGTTTAATTTACAGTGTATCCTCCCACTGTCCATTTCTGCAGCAGTTAATAGGCTATACAATGAATGATTGCAATGTCACCCACACAGTCAGGCTTCATCGCTAGTGTTAGCAAAGAAAAAATACATGGCGTATCACTCTGCAAATTAATCTGCAGATCAAAAATATGTTTCGTAGCTTGCCCATAAAAGGAAATTTCTTACATCATAATACTTCTATAAAAATTTTATTTTTGTATTCCTGTCCTTTAGTAAATACGAATTTCTCTCCAAAAACCCCACATTTTGTCTTGGCAGGCGATTATAATTGTGCTCTGTTCTTGCAATTTGTATGACTTGAGCTTTCTAAAGAAGAGAAGAATTATTCACGTGAATTGGGCTCTTTTGAAACAGTGAAGCCATCTACTGTTTGGAAATCTCTTAGCACTATTAAAAGTGAATGACATATTTAACAAGAAAATGGAGGAAGAGTATGTTTGTCCCATAGTGACTAGATTAAACAGAAGTAGAGTGACACAGAAGAATGTCCAAATGCATAAGATTTCCATTTGTGAGAAGAAAGACCTCATGTTGAGGCTAGGTGCAGAAGAAAAATGTTTCTAAGTGCTAAAAGCGTAAAGATGTTGGATTAGACAGGATACTAAGATATAAAATATGTATCACAAATTGAACAGTATTAAAAAAATAATCCCCGGAAGTCGTAGAAGGTTTAGTGAGAAGCTCTTATCCTCTACACTTACCACAACAGATTGTCCACAGTGCAGCAATCCAAAACGTTAACTATAGCGGATTTTCCTTTAAATGTTTTCCCTCTTTTCTCACTCAACTACATATATAGCTTAGTGAAGGAACCTCCTCCCGGTACCGCATGTGGTGTTTGCAGGGCAGAATAAAAAAAAAACTATTTACCAAAGTGGCTTTGCAAGCTGTAAATGTTTTTGCAACTTGTATGATATTGCTCAGGAAAGCATGCATTAATGCTGCTTTTAAAACAATAAAATTTGATTAAAAACATTGAGATTCTTGGTAAACACAAGAAGAAAGGGGCGACAAAGGGATTTATGAGGAAATATATCAATTCATTTGATCTATCATGTTAAGGTGAAACTTTCAACGGCTCTTGTTGGTAATCCTTTACACAAGGCAAGCTGTATGAGAGCCACACATCAAAGCACACTACCCCTACAAACCAGGGTATAGAACATGGCATTAGAAGTATGGGAGTGGAGCACAATCCGAAGTCATACATATTCATGAAGTGGAATACTGTCCAGATCTTCACTGGAACGTTAATCCCACACTGTTCGGGTCTTGCTTGGGAATGCAAGACCTAAGTACCAGACCCTCAATGCACAAACCAATGCAGCGCAGATCTGTTAGCACCACTGTTAATGACTTATGCACTTGGATCCTTTTATATAGATTGTTCTAAGAACTATATTTATGCAGTGGTATATAGCACTGTATCATAGTTGCATTACCACCACTTCAAATCACTAGGGATATACAAGCCAAAGAGTTAGAACAGATCAAGAACTGCACGATCATGGGTAGATCTGGCTTTCCCCCTTGGTTGCATATGGGAGAAAGTACCCCCCTGCCGTACATTATAAGGATAGTGCAAGTCACCGAGGAGTTCCATAACCTTATAGAGGAACGAGGCCGAAGGCCAAGTTCCTTTATAAGGTTATGGAACTCCATGATGACTTGCAATGTCCTTATCATGTATGCCTGGGGTACTTTATCCCATATAATACATGGTCAGACCATCACCTTTTCCTCAAACCACTTAAAACCTTGGTGCATAGCTCTTTCATATGAAAGAGAAAACATGTTTGCAAACATGAAGAATACAAATAAAACCTTTAGTGCAAAATTAAACACATCAAAAACCTGTGAGATATTTGTTGGAAACAGATATTAGAAACAGTCCAATACAAGTCAGTTTAAAAAAAATGCAGTAACTCAGAATGAGTAGAAACATGCAGAAAGATTCTAGCTTTTCTCTATTTAAGGAGCTCAAAAAATAAACATATTCTCTCTGCTTGTCATTGTAAGCTAATAAAATAGAGCAGAAGCAAGAAAAACAATGTTGCGTGTGTTGCTTTAAACAGCTGCTTCATTTATGCTCTGTGGCCTGCCCTGCCTTTCACCCTAGCTGTTGGCTCTGGCAGCAGGCATTGTGACATCAGAACTCAACTGTAATCAGTGGCGTAACACAGGCCCCCGCAGTGCGGGGGGTCCCAACTCCAGGGGGCCACCTCAGCACAGTACTCTGGCAGGAGAGCTCCCGATTTAGTCCGGAGGGGGTCCCTCCACGTACCTTGCAGGGGGGCCCCTCAAGTTTTATTATGCCAGTGACTGTAATAACCTTATAATTGTCGAGTTCTGAGGTCTTTTCTCTATGATCGGTGAATTGGCGAGTCACAAGTCGCTGATTATAAAGAAATTAGGGACTGCCGTTTAAACTGGGAATGCAGGATCACATGTATTATAAAAGGGGGACAGGGCTTGTTGGGTTAAGGGGCCAGATCACTTCTATAGGGGTGGGCCAAACAGGTACCGGTGTGCTGTAGGCTCAGGGTGAGAGAGGTATATTGGTCATTATTACTCGTCTCAGTAACACAATGTTCAACTGTACTAATAAAAGCCAAAGCTAAGCAAAGGACATCCATCACCCTGTTAAATGTGTTTATGCATCCCATAGCGCTTTATCGAACATTCATATTTAATTTCAATTAAAGGAAAGCAGTTGCCCTGGGCATAAAGGTTGAGGCAAGGAACAGAGCTACTCTTAAAGACAAGCACTTACTGCTCCAGTGCTGACTTATCATTCACTGGCTCCACATTGTCAAGCTTGCCTCTGCATTAGAAACAGTAAATGGAGAGTCTTTCAGAGACTGCTTCTTAAATTGACATGGTAATGGGGTGATAATCTCACCAGGTTTAATGGCTCCTCTTTGCAGATGATTGGTGGCACGTCAAACACCACGAGAGGCCCTTTTTGGCAAGCCATCACAGAAATGCATTACTACAGCACCTATAATGCAATGTCCCTTGAAAAACTGTTTGCTTATCAGGCACCAAATCAAAAGGCAAGTTTCCGCAGTGGGGCTCAGAGCACAGAGCTGCTCTTACACTTTGATTTTAGAACAAAGTGTTAAGAAATCTATACAGGAACAATATTTGCGCCCACAATTATTAAATAGCACAAATACCATGATATTCCTACTATGCAGTCCAGTGTTTAATTTGTAAAAAAATAAGTGCCAGGGCTCTAGTCAGCAGACCACTTCCACTTCACTTCCATTGCCGCTGTCAATTACAGTAACAGCATAACTAATAAGTCACATTCATACAAGTGTGACAATTCTGACAATTTCAGGACCCCAAAGTTAAAAGAATGGCTTTGGCAGCAGGTATTAGTCATTCTTAATGTATATTAAATTAATAAACAGTTGTTGTGCTCATCTCTGAATTAAAAAAACAGCGTCACCATGTGGCAGATTGTCATAGGGACCGATGCTGATAACTAAGTGCCAGTGTCAAGCACCGGAAAGCACTGGCTCAAATTAAGCACTGATGCAGTCTGTTGTTCAACATATTTCCAATTGTTTAGTCAATGCACCTAAAAACCAAATACAACCATGACATATGCTAACAATATTAAGAAAGCTGAACAGCAGAATATAGGTAGACGACCTGGTAACTCAAAAGCAAACCATCAACCTAGTACATCTGACACATTACCCTAAGTCACATTCCTTCCCCCTACTGACATCACATCTTCACAAACCTAATCAGACTTTATTCTGCAACGGAAACTTCATAACCATTTAGATGGCCACCTGCGGACTACCGAAAGAGTATGCCATACTAAAAGCCACCTGTACACTAGATAAGCGTCCAATAACAACAGCATCATGTCATCGTGTACAGGCCACAGGTCAAATAACATGTTTTATTGGGACACATTTATTTTCACTGGCCTGACATAAACAGATATATAAGCCATGACTTATGTCCAAGAGCTATAAATGTTCACTTTTTTTCTGTGAAGGCAAGGACCACTCACCCTTCCATCTCTCTGTGCTGTCTTTCCCTCTGATTCAAAAACATAACCCAGAGATGCCACTTTCATTTTGATGGTAAAGCTTAATAAACACATTCAGGGGTCTATATGTGAAACATCCAGTGCCCATTAAAAAAACCAAAACACCCAGTGCCTAATGAAAAACCAAAGAGAAAGAAGTCTTGCTAGTCACAGGGACAGTGTATGAGGGTGCAGGATGGGAACTAACCTGCAGAAGAGAACCTGAGAACAAATGGTTAAATTCTTGATGCATGCTAGTATCTCATTACCCAACTAGTCCTGCTTACACCTGATAATAAATGGAGAATTCTCTTGTCACCCAGCAAGTTTCAATGCTAATTGTTAGGCAGTTTTTCAAAGATGGCATCAAGGTTCACAGGTGCATAGGATCAACAACTGAAACCTGTGGCCTAAAACCGGCCCCTTATGCATGGCACCACTAATCCATACATTGAACTGCCCGATATTCACTTCACTGACACACATTAACCCCATCCCACCATGACTTGGGCCAATGGGAAACATCAAAATAATGTCATTTGGCTGTCCATTTTCCAAAGAGCTAGAAGACCATACAGAAAGTAGAAGAGAGCTACACACATGCTGAGAGGATAACATAGCTTGAATGTGCATCATGCTTTTTATGTAGGTTTGAAGAGAGGGCTCTTCTCTGCTATATGAGTTTGTTTTTATACCCTTTTTGCACTAAATCCTCGTTCTAAAATTGTAAATGCTTCTTGCACTATCCAGATTCTCCCGAGGATCCCTCTTTAATTTCTAGTTTGCATCCTGTGTGGGACAAAGAAGCCAAAGTGGTTAAATTAGGGCGTTAAATACCCCTGATATTCGTCAGTACATCTTTTTGGCCCTTTGGAAAATATTTAAGGCAAAAGGTGCAGAGATGGAGCACTGCATATGTGGCCCTCACGCAGTACTGAATCCTCCTTTTGGTACTTATTCCTTAAAACTAGGTCTTTCAACAAAATCGCTCACCTAATATCGCAGATCTAACAAAACACAATTTAAATTAAGAGCAGCATTGCTGGAACAGTGTGACTGAAGACAGTAACACTGACTTGCTAGAGGGGCATTTTTTTCTCTCTTCCCATAAAAATACTCATTTTATATGTGTTTTGTGATCCAGACACCAATTAGGGCCAGCAGAACTCAGCCATAAAGACAGCACTTGAAGGCCTATGGCTTCATCAGTGGTATCAAGCCTCGCTGGACAGCGTGCCCACGCTCCTTTCTGGTTACTGATCTTATTGCAGGATGAGTCTTTTGGCTGCATTAATTAGGATGGTGCATGATTTAAAAAGGACTCTGTGTGCCTTTAGCAACACGCAAATTGGACTAACGGAGAATGTTACAGAAGGCAAACCATGAAATAAAGGTTGCACAATTACAGGAAAAGAGCAGGAGCAAATGGGGGCTTGGGGCGTCCATTGCTTCATCAAGCAAAGTGAACTTTATTAGAAATAGAATGGAATGATAACGTGATATCCAAGTATGCGTGGCTTCCCAGAGGTCAACCTTGTACGTAAGACATTCTATTAATCACAACTAGTCCAAAGCCTGCATGATTACTTCTTCCAGGTGCAGCTCTGACTTATATTTGCAAATATTACTGGAATTGGACCCTTATTTTTCAATACACAGGTAAGCACTAGATATCCAGGGCCCAGCCCGCTTCTGCATTACAAAAGGGCTACCTAAGGTTCAATTTCCTGTGTGTCACAGATATCTGCTGCATTCCTGGGGATATTTCAAAAGAGGAAATATCCCTCTTGACTAATCCTAGACATCACCAGTCAGACTGGGATAAGTTGAGCATATATTTTATATTTATTTAGGAATATTGTAATGTATGGTAACTCACCCGACAAATTCAGAGTGCTCAAAAAGGAAGGGAAAGCCCCCAGAATGAAACATAATGAGAACAGGGGTGTTATAGGTGAGTCAATTTATCTATAGCTGCTGATTACAAGTTCTCGGATTGGGGATCAAGATTTCATTCACCCCCTAAAATCTGATGCCCAGGGGTTTGGAATTTAAGGAGTGCAGTAAATAGCACAATTTACAACTTTACCCTATAAATTGGGAACTTACATTTAGGTGCGGTCCACTGTGTATTTTTGCCCTGGTAATTTGCAACATGTTTGACCTACTTAAATTACCTGGGAACAATTGAAGGGGGGGGTGCTAATTATTGGAAAAACTTGAAATTCCAATCTCTGCACAAACAGGAGTTTGCGGGAAATCGGAAAATAGCGGGCTATTTGTATTGAAGGCCATACTATTTACAATACATAGGGATTCAGTACAAGAAACACCTAAAAAAAACAACACCATGCATGCACAAAGCAAAAACAGGATTGCTAGTGATATAAATATTGAACATGCGGACAAGTGTCTTATATTTTGAGGTATAGGGATAATAAGATAATAATAAAATGGGACCGAGATATCTAGCGGACAAATTGGTCAGATATACACCCTCGCGTACCCTTCGATCAAAAGATAAGGGTCTTCTCACCGTTCCGCGTATAAAACAAACCAGATTAGGAGGCAAAGCGTTCTCCTACCTTGCCCCTCAAATCTGGAACCAACTACCTTTGGACATCCGCCAATGCACTAACTACCTGACCTTTAGAAAAAAACTTAAAACATCACTTTTCTAGCTCCTATGTCACTAACTCACACGTTCTCAGCGCGGAGATACCCCAACCGGGGTGATTCATGCGCTCTACAAATGACATAAATAAATAAATAAATAAAATAAGAGCTATAGCATAACTGAGTAGCGTGTGAAAAGAATGCAAAAGATGACCTGCAAAAAAGACCGAACTGAGAAAAAAACTCATGCAGACAAGACAGAAAGGAGAGAAAACTTTGTAATAAATGTATTTTAGAATGTAAATGGACATTGCAGGTGATGAGGAACAACACCTTTAAGCATTATATTTTGTAAATCAATGAAATATGGGTTCTAAGGCTCTTCCGCCCTGGATCAATAGTTTGGGCCGCCATCACCTTAATTAGATCTTGTGAGTATGATTATGTGGCACACATCCATGTTGGCGTAACTTTTCTACTACATATCGGTGGCCACTGACTAAAAATAAATATTTGATATAGTCCTGTACTTTCCTTGTGGAAGCTAAGTTCTCAATGTGGACATTCTTATGGCCTCTAACCTTGATGCCTCTATTTGAATGCACATATATGCCTATGTAATAATAATGAAGCGCCACACTGGATCTAAACTTTCGGCTCTTTATTATATCGCTGTTGTGTTTATTGCGTATGCTGAAATACCAATAAAATTGTTTCTATAGAAATTCAACAAAAAACAAAAAAAACTTGATGCCTAATACCACAGAGCTAATTGGCTGCTCGACAGTTATCATATTTACCTCTACTTCCCTACGCTCTACATCCTAGTTCTCCATAGCTATTTATTCATCTCTCAAGGCCATCTTGCAGAGATCACATCAACCACAGCTCTCTTTCTAACTGGGATCTTTTCACATGGGAACACATAACCTGCGCTTCTCTAACATAAATATGGCAAATGACACAGACAGTAACGGTACCTGTAACTATCGCTCTGTTGATTCCCAGATATGTTTGCAATATTAATGCATAAACACATACAAACCGTGTCGGTACATCAGACTATGTCCCAAACAGAAAAAAAACCTTCACATAATGAGGAGCTGCCTGTGTTCCTGGAAATTCAGTCTTGTAATTGCAGCTCTGCAGAAGACACTTGTGGGAGATTAAACAAACCTACCATTTTTCATAACTATAGACCACGAATAATAGTTTAGAGAAAAATATGAGCTACATCTGCGTCATCCCTTACAATCATTCTTTTATAACTTCAATCTAGGCATTTTTCATTTTTTTTTTTTTACCTCACAGCTCAGCAAGTACAGGACCCATCACTTCTTAAAGATATTACCTGCCAAAATCTGACGTTGTCAGTGCCAATTACATTTGCATGTTGGTGCATTAATGTCTGGGCGTTCTGCTCTAATAGGAAACCTATTTGGGACGCCTGAGTGAGCATGCCTTCAAAATAGGGGCTGATTGCACAGCTTTTGAATTTACGTCAGTGAAACAAAAGGTTTGTGTTTGTGGTTGTGCAGCAGTTTTCCTTGATTTTTAAACAAGGGACACTCTATGAACGAGCCCTTTGAATGACCCGTAGAGATCATTCAATTTCCATGTTGTTTCGCATGCACGCGGCAAGGATCCGAATTCGGATCATTTCATTGGCAGAGTGACTCCCTGCATACAAATTGCAGTTTATTGTGGCTTTTTTTCTCCCTGAAACCCTTAACAATGACTAGCAAAGAAAACAAGAATAAACCTGCTTGTGCCTGTCAGTCTCTGTAAAGCATCTACAATGCACCACTAGCAATTCAAAGAATACTGTGAAATTCATTTATGAGAAATCACTTTTGCAAAGCCAAATAATCAGGCTCAGTGGACTAGCGTACCCTTCTGCTGCAAGGATTTGTGTCTAACCCCATGGTCACAGGTCCATCAGTGTATAATCCTTATAAGGTCCTTGAGATGAGTACCATTGAGTTGGGTATCATTAAATATTAATGATATGCCAAGAGAACCCCAGCTTCTGGAGGCGAACATGCATACTATGAATATTTGGGTTATGTTAACTCTGTGGCAACATTTTATTTTATTGTTCTTTTTAATTAGAAATCCACCCAACTGACTCTGTAATAACAAATGAGATCCGGTTCTAAAATGTCTGTGCTTCCGGAATTAACACTTTCTTTACTTTTTTTTTAACTTTTAAATTACTTTATTAAGACATTCAAGTCCATTAAAGTGCCAAGTGGAAAAGACGAAGAAGTGTACAAGCTTAAACGTTTTTTTAATGTAGAATTTGCTCTAATAGACAACAACACGTTGTGCAGAGCAGTTAATCCGTATATGACATAAGGTAAAGTGAGTTCACAACATAATATCATTCAAATTCAACAAGCTGGTGCCATACTTTAGCATTTAGATCGCAACAAAAGCTAGTAACAGGCTTTACGCCTTAATTGTATGTATATATGCATCACAGATTTTAACTGGCTCATAGAAATTGTATGTCTAAAATGGTCTAATCTGTTTACAATATTTCTCTTGGTGGCAATTTACAAAGATTTAGAGCTTCTTGAGTAAAACTTAATGGCCTAGCATTACTATTGATAGATCTACATAGTTGACATCCAAGTATATCCGAGGGTACGAGCTAAAGTGTTAAGAAATGTTAAAATGCCAAATGCAATAAATATTTGAATACGAATTGATTCCTAAAAGTACTGTGCAGATTATGTCTTAGATTAAGTATCAAAATTGGGAGGATATGTAATGGTTCTTGCAGATCCAAGTCATTATCTCATGTTGACCCAAATTAAAATATCTGCGATTATCTAGCAGCCTCCCATTTATCCCTGCAAATTATTCAAGTTTTTGCTATACAGTGAACGAGGAGGTAACCTAACAGTGTCTATTCAACTTTGTGGAAGCCCCAAGGCGCAATCGCAATTCGTTACTAACACTACTCAGAAGACCAAAAGTTAAAATACCAAGCAATGGAGAGTCTCTAACAGTTACGTTCCTTTGATCTATCAGACAGTTTATATAGCTGTTTTGAGTATAAAGGCTGATCAGGAATTTACACGGGATCTGCTTTGTCCAGAGATGTTTTGGTTGCTAGGGAGTTGGATGAACAACAAAGATGGCCTCCGTATTCTTTGGAACAATCTGCAGTGTGTGATTGTTTGGTAGCAGCAGTGGCATTGTTTCTGTAGGCAGAAAAGAGGGATAAAATCTGCCATTGAACATAGGATATATCTTTAGACGCCCATTTATTTAAAAAGGTAAAGACAAGGAAGGCCACTGTTAGGCCTGGCATCTTTTGGTGTGGTTTCCCCTGTCTTTTTGCTTCTGACCTCCTGTTTTTAACTATGTGCTGAATTTGCTGGCTTTAGGACTCTGGGCACTTTACCACTGCTGACCAGTGCTAAAAGTGCAAGTGCTGTATATCTAAACTGTAATGGTATTTGGTTTCTCCATGATTGGCATATTTGATTTACTAGTAAGTCCCTAGTACAGTGCAGCAGGTGTGCCCAGGGCCTGTAAATAGAATGCTACTATTGGCCCTGCAGCACTGATTGTGCCACTCAAATGAGTAGCCCTGCAAACATGTCTCAGGCCTGCCACTGCATAGTCTATGTGTGCAGCTTTAAAATGCTATTACGACCTGACAAATGCACCCACTTGCCAGGCCCAAACCTTTCCTTTTATTACATGTATGGCACCCCTAGATTAGGCCCTAGGTAGCCCCATGGGCAGGGTGCAGTGTATTTAAAAGGTAGGACATGTAATTGGGATTTTTACGTGCCCTAGTAGTGAAAAACTGCTAAATTCATTTTTCACTACAGAAAGGCCTATCATTAGCATAGGAGCTGTCTTGTAACATCTTACAAGTGTATCTTCCAATTCGGAGCAGATAGAAAATTGGAGTTTGGTTTCTATAGACTCACAATTTAGAAACACATCTTTTTGTGAAGTTGGTTTTTAAATTGCAAGTCTGAAAATGCCACTTTTTGAAAGTTGGTATTTTCTTACTTAACCATTCTGTGCCTCTCCCTGTCCCTAGAATACACATCTGGGTTGGATGACAGTTGGGCTTTGTTAATTCAGTCTACACACCAAGGGAGCTGAGGTGTGCCCGGCATATCCTGATGGCCCATCACCAAGCTGATGGGTCTTCCTGAGCTAAAGTGGTGGGAGGAGCTGACACTTGCACCTGAATAGGGCTGTGCCTGTCCCCACGCAAAGACATCTCCGCCCCCTTGTAGTGTGTCTGGAGCCAGGACCAGGAAGGGTATGGTGTTGTGCACTACAAAGACCTTTCTTTGAAGTCTCCTTACTTCAAAGGCTAAAATGGGTATAAGTACTGGACCTTTGACACCATATACTCTGAACACTTCTCGACTGAGGACATTCTGCCAGGAAGAAGAGCTGTTGTGATGCCAGGAGGGACTGCCACTCTGCTGTTTGCTTTGCTGTGTTGGCCTGCTGCCTGCTGCTTCTGTCCTGGGAGTGAGAGGACTGGACTTTGCTCTCTACATCCTGCTTCCTAAAGTTTCTCCAAGGGCTTGAGTTGAGCTTCACTGTTGGAAGTCTCAGGTCCATCAAAGACTTCACCTGTAGTACTTGGACTCCTCTGCTAAGAGTCCTACTGCCAAGTGGTGCAAAATCCAGTTCCTGGGCCCTTGGAAGTGAGAATCAGTGCTACAAGAAGAAACTGACACTGCACGACTTCAAAACCTGCACCTATCAGCAACTTTGATGCCTTGCCGCTGCCTGCATCGGAGCTGTGGTCCCCGATCGATGCAGCGACTGCCCCTTACAACACAGGCCCTGACAATGCCGCAGCACCTCCGAAGAACCGGACCACGCCAATCAATCAAGCATTTGTATAGCGCGCTACTCACCCGGAGGGTCTCAAGGCGCTAGGGGGAGGGGGGTCCGCTACTGTTCGAACAGCCAGGTCTTGAGTTGCTTCCTGAAGGAGAGGTGGTCTTGGGTCAGGCGGAGGTGGATGGGTAGGGAGTTCCACGTCTTGGCAGCCAGGTAGGAGAAGGATCTTCCTCCCGTTGTGGCTCTTCGGATGCGGGGGACGGCGGAGAGGGCGTGGTTGGTCGATCGTAGCTGGCGGGTGGGAGTGTAGAAGGTCAGACGGTCGTTGAGGTATCTGGGGCCTTGGTTGTGGAGAGCTTTGTGTGCGTGGGTGAGGAGTCGGAACGTGATTCTCTTGCTGACGGGGAGCCAGTGCAGGTCTCTCAGGTGTCCGGCGATGTGGCTGTGTCGGGGGATGTCCAGGATGAGTCGAGCTGAGGCGTTCTGGATGCGTTGGAGTCTTTTCTGAAGTTTGGCTGTGGTTCCGGCGTAGAGGGAGTTGCCGTAGTCCAGTCGGCTGGTGACGAGGGCCTGGGTGACCGTCTTCCTGGTTTCGGTGGGGATCCACCGGAAGATCTTCCGCAGCATGCGTAGGATGTTGAAGCAGGACGAGGAGACGGCGTTGACTTGTCTGGTCATTGAGAGGGAGGAGTCCAGGATGAAGCCCAGGTTGCGTGCGTGGTCCGTTGGTTTGGGTGCGTTGCCCAGGGCAGGGGGCCACCAGGAGTCGTCCCAGGCGGAGGGTGATGATCCTAGGATGAGGACTTCCGTCTTATCTGAGTTCAGTTTCAGGCGGCTGTTCCTCATCCACTCGGCTACGTCCTTCATCCCTTCATGTAGGTTGGTTTTGGCGGTTGTGGGGTCGTTGGTGAGGGAGAGGATCAGCTGGGTGTCGTCGGCGTAGGAGATGATGTTGAGGTTGTGTTGGCGTGCGATGGCTGCGAGGGGGCTCATGTAGACGTTGAAGAGGGTGGGGCTGAGTGATGATCCTTGTGGTACGCCGCAGATGACTTCGGTGGCCTCGGAACTGAACGGGGGAGGCGGACTCTCTGGGTTCTTCCGGCGAGGAAGGAGATGATCCACTCCAGTGCCTTCTCTTGGATTCCGACGTTGTTCAGGCGTTGCACTAGGGTGCGGTGGCAGACTGTGTCGAACGCTGCGGAGAGGTCCAGGAGGATGAGGGCCGCTGTTTCCCCGTTGTCGAGCAGGGCTCGGATGTCGTCGGTGGCTGCGATGAGGGCGGTCTCGGTGCTGTGGTTGGCCCGGAAGCCGGACTGTGAGTGGTCGAGGGATCCATTTCTCTCGATGAAGGCGGCCAGTTGTCTGTTGACGGTCTTCTCGATGACTTTGGCAGGAAAAGGAAGGAGCGAGATGGGGCGGTAGTTTTTGAGGTCGGTGGGGTCCGCTGACGGTTTCTTCAGTAGGGCGCAGAGTTCGGCGTGCTTCCAGCTCTCTGGGAAGGTGGCGGTGTCGAAGGAGGTGTTGATGATGTCCCGGAGGTGGGGTGCGATGACGGCGTCGGCCTTGTTGAAGATGTGGTGAGGGCAGGGGTCGGTTGGTGATCCGGAGTGGATGGAGTTCATCGTGCGGATAGTGTCTTCGGTGTTGATCGGGGTCCAGGCTCGGAGGGTGGAGGTGGGGGACGTTGGAGCGGTTGTAGGGTACGTCGGCTGTGTGCTGAAACTGTTGTGTATGTCTGCGATCTTTCTGTGGAAGAACGAGGCAAGCGAGTTGCAGAGGTCTTGCGAGGGGGTGATGTCGTTGTTTCCGGCGCTGGGGTTCGAGAGCTCTTTGACGATGATGAAGAGTTCCTTGCTGTTGTGGGCGTTGTTGTCCAGTCGTTCCTTGAATGCGGTTTTCTTGGTGGTGTGGATCAGCTGGTGGTGTTTTCGGGTGGCGTGTTTGAGGGTGGTCATGTTGTCTGCAGTCGGGTCTCTGCGCCATGCTTTCTCGAGGGCCCGGCAGTTCTTCTTGGATTTCTTGAGTTCGTCGGTGAACCAGGGTGCTTTCTTGTTGCCGGGTCTGATTGGGGGGTCTTCAATGGGGCGAGGATGTCAGCGCAGTTGGTGATCCATCTTGTGAGGTTGCTGGCGGCTTGGTTGGGGTTCGTTGAGCTGGCGGGAGGGTTCTGGCTCAGGGATGTGGTGAGTTGGTCGGTGGTGATCTTGTTCCAGCTTCTGCGCGGGAGCTGTTGCGGGTGGTGGTGCGTGGTGGTCCTGCTGAAGCTGAAGTGGACGCAGCTGTGGTCTGTCCAGTGGAGTCCGGTGGTGTGGCTGAAGGAGATGTCCTTGCTGGAGGAGAAGACGGGGTCAAGCGTGTGGCCGGCGTGGTGTGTGGGGGTGGTCACCAGTTGCTTGAGTCCGAGGTTTGCGAGGTTGTCCAGCAGGGTGGTGGTGTTGCGATCGTTGTTGTTCTCTAGGTGGAAGTTGAGGTCCCCAAGGAGGATGTAGTCGGCCGAGAGGAGGGCGTGCGGGCAGATGAGGTTGGCGATGTCTTCGCTGAATTGTGTGCGTGGTCCTGGGGGTCTGTAGATGAGGGTGCCTCTGAGGGTGGTCTTGGGGTCGGTGTGTATCTGGAAGTGCAGGTGTTCGCCGGCTGTGAGGGTGTCGTCGGAGTTGGTCGTAATGCGGATGGTGTTCTTGTGGACGATGGCGATGCCTCCTCCGGTCTGGTTGGCGCGGTCCTTTTGGGTGATCTTGTATCCGTCCGGGATGGCGATGGCGATGTCGGGCGCTGAGGAGGCGTTCATCCATGTTTCCGTGAGGAAAGCGACGTCTGGTGATGTGGAGTCGAGCAGGTTCCAAAGTTCCACGGCGTGTCTGTGGACGGAGCGGGTGTTGAGCAGGATGCACTTCAGGTGGTTGCTGCTGGTGCTCGGCGTGGCGGGTGCGGTGCAGGTCCGGAGGCAGGAGAACTTGCAAGATTGGCAGGCGAAGGGTCCGTGGGTGCGTCCTGGGGTGGCACGGTGGCAGCCGGGATTCGGCCGGTGTTGAGTGCGTTGAGGGTGGCGGTGTCGTAGGTCCGGTGGGTGGGTTGGCTGCTGCGGGGGCCAGGGGTTCTGGCGCTGGGCGCGGTCCAGTCGCGGACGGGCGCAGACGGGCTTGCCTTAGGCGCGCCTTTGGCGCGCCAGCGCGCGGCCGCGCAGCGGCCGCCATTTATGGGGAGGTGGGAGGGAGGAGCAGCTGGGAGGCGGGAGGCAGGGGCAGCGAATGGGCAGTCAGGGGCGGGGCCGCAGGGACGCAGCGGCGGGAATGGCGAGAGGCAACGGGGTACAGAAGGAAAAAAGGGGCGAGAAAACAGACAAATGCGGGCACAGTACAAATGGGGCAACGGGGGTACAGAAGGAAAAAAAGGGGCGAGAAAACAGACAAATGCGGGCACAGTACAAATGGGGCAACGGGGTACAGGAGGAAAAAAAGGGGCGAGAAAACAGACAAATGCGGGCACAGTACAAATGGGGCAACGGGGGTACAGAAGGAAAAAAGGGCGAGAAAACAGACAAATGCGGGCACAGTACAAATGGGGCAACGGGGGTACAGAAGGAAAAAAAGGGCGAGAAAACAGACAAATGCGGGCACAGTACAAATGGGGCAACGGGGGTACAGAAGGAAAAAAAGGGGCGAGAAAACAGACAAATGCGGGCACAGTACAAATGGGCCAACGACGTCCATGACGCACCGCTCCGACTCCAATGCTGCAACTGTGGTCCCACCCAGTGGTTCCACCTCGACATGACGAAACCGAAGCCTTGTGGCTTGACCGCCGACTTCATCATTGATACTGCACAGCAATAAGGAACCGAGGTATTGCACCTGCAACCGACTCATCACATCCCCTGTGCCCCACATCGTCCCCGGGCGTTAGCGGCTCAATGACCCTGCACCGCCGCCAGGAATCTACGCATCACTTGCTACAGTGAAGCCTCACCTTCTTTGCGCAATGCACCATCCCCGAATGTCAAAGTGCCAACGACCCTGCCCTGCAGTAAGGAACCGACGCATCACCTGCTTTCACTACGCCGTGCCTCACATCATCGTTGATGTTTTTACAACTCCAAGGTACTATGCCGGGGTATGTGTGACTCCTGTATCTGGCCCGCGTTCCCTTGCTGTTGGACTGGACTTGTAGAGTTGCCCAGCGCAACCCAATAGCCCCAATTGGAGCTATTGTTTTCTAAGAACTAGAACTTTATTTAATATTGCAAACTTCGTAACTGGATTTGTGTATGTTGGATTTTTGTCGTTTTGGTCTTGTTTAACTCAGATAAATATTGCCTATTTTTCCAAACTGGTGTGGAATACTTTTGGGTGTTTTCACTCTGTTACTGTGTGTGTGCGTACAAATACTTTACACATTGCCTCTGGGGATTAGCCTGACTGCTATTACCAAGCTACCAAGGGGGGCGGGGGGCCAAAGGTTATTCTTAGTGTGTACCTTGCTTACCCTGACTAGAGTGAGCATCCCTACTTGGACAGGGTGCAAACCACTGCCATCTAGAGACCCCATTTCTAACAGCCAATATACAAACATGTTTGTTTCTCACATGCCTACAATATAGGTTTGTGCTTATTTCAACATTTAAGAATCAAATAATAATAAACATGTTGCCTTCTGTAACAGATCGGATGGAGAATGTTTTGATCTTTACTAATTCGTTTGTGGATTCAAGTGAGGCATGCAAAGTATTTCTAAGGAGACATTATTTGTGTTGTGGGATGAGAAGGGGGCAGTTCTCCAATACAGTAGTGGTGTTGTGCCTGGTGCTTTGGCTCTGCAGACTACTATAGCACTACCATGTCTAGTTGGACTAATATTGATTCTGTGTGTGTAATATCATAGATTTTTATATTCCTAAAAAAAGGCTTTTTAAAATCGGGTAAACAGTTGCTTGTTAAAACTCACCACCTTTTTGAGGTCTGATGCAGCTTTAGCTGTCTGGCGCGACCCTGATATCACCACAACACGCACTATAAAACATACTGTACAAGATACAATCAACAAAAATCAGCTCTAGGGCATTCCTCTTCAGACAATGGCTGATGCACAACATATCACTGCCGGTTACATTTTGTCAGCAGCTGGGGCTTGAAGAAGTGAGGGGGAAACGTAGTACCTGTTTGTATGTGCCTTTTGTTTGTAGCATGACGTATTTTACATTTTTTATTCTTTGTATGTAGGCTGCTTTCTAGCATCGGAGGCATGACATAATTTTGAAGGAGTTTGAAGTGAAGTTCTCGCAGAGTCAGGCACAGAAGAGAGCAGGTGCACATTACAGCAGCGGCCCGTGCAGGTAAGAGTGGTGGGGTTGGGGGGGGGGGGGATTTCGACAAACGAAGACGAGGGTAAATTATTTTTTTAATTTTCCCTCATGGTCACCGGCCTAATCCCCCTCCTCCCCCCCCCCCCCGCCCCCAACCGCTCTTACCTGCACAGGCCACTCCTGCACATTTAGGCATGCTTGTGTTTCATGATTTAGCACTTTAAAGCCAGACCTATTGGCATTAGCAATGCTGTCTGTATTCGTGTTGCAAAAGTTCACATTTGCGTTTGATAGTTTTATTATATGGAAAATAGTCATAAGCAACACATCAGGGTTGATGTGAAAATACATAGCCAGACATAATAATCCACACATATATATACATTTGTAAATGTGCAGCTGTTACAGCAGATGAAGTGAAAATTTTCAGGAAAATGTGGTCGCCTATCGCATGTTCGACAGTATTAATTGCTTGCTTAACTGGGAGTTTGTTTCGGTTAATGGGGAAGCACAACCAGACAGGAAATCCGCAATTAATTTAATATTAAAGAACAGTTATTGCTTCTCCTAAATACTTCACGATCCTTGAAGGCGAAAAGAAAGGCTCTCTCTGTTCCAACCGAGGCGCAAATAAATCAGTTTTAAAGGGAAGAAAAAAAGGCACTAACTAGCTGAGAAAATTATTCCTCCTCGACTGGCTCGCAGTACAAGAATATAATCCGCGAGTCGGTGCTAGGAGGACAGTGTGCTAGTAACAACGGATGGATGGTTTCTAAATCCTCTCTGGGAGAATGCTTGTTTGGCGGCTACACCTGGGTTTCCTTTATTTGTCATTAAATAAATAATACTCAGAAGTCCTTGGATGGCTGTAAACTACGCGCATAGAATAGTGTCCGTGTTACGTGTACTCAAACAATCTACAGCAGCGGATTCTACTTTTAATGGCATTAGCGTTCTAGCAAGATGAACGCGCGTGTGCGGATGCGTGCATGCGTGCTTTACGTACATGCGTGCGTGTGAGAATGTTTAACAAAGCCTGTGTGGTCCTCACAATGTAGTTAATTCCTGAGAAACCCGGACAAATGCTATATCTCTGTGAGGACCAGATCTCTACGGAGACCGGTCCCTGTAGAGCGCTAAAAGTACTTTCGAGCAAGTGCATCAAAAATCTAAAAGAGCTTCCGTCACCTTTCTTACCTACCCCAATATTAAGGTTCAGGATGGCTGGATGGACATGTGTGCGCATAGGGAAGCATCTATCTCTCATCCTTCTGGGATCAAAATGTGCAAAATGGCTGTTATTTATAGCACTTATAGTCTGCAGAACCTGCAGTACTAAGTACCTTAGCACCAATAAAATGAAGTTACACAGGAATAGGAGTTTTGCTAACCATCAGCTCAATGGAAATACGGCTTTTCTAAATGATGAATGCGGCAACAGTTTATGATCTTTACAAAGAAAGAATTAGAACTACACTGATAAGCTAAACATGCTGTAAAACAGCTCACAATTGAATTTTCATGTTAGGCAAAAAGAGTAACACTAAAAAAGTAGAGCTGTGTTTTGTATTCGCAAGCTTATTTTCTAAACAGAATTATGGGGCATGCGTACAGTCGTTGGCCCATAATTATCCTGATGCTGGAAAATGATGTTTGAAAGGAAGATGTGCCAATGCTGGTATCTGCAAGAGTTTTGCAGAATATTTTGCAACCTCTTTCCTCTGGCACATACATTTACTTCACATATGTATAGCACTCTGGAGATTACTGAAATGTATAGTGTCTGGAACCTACATTATCTTGATGATGAATGGGGTGGCTCATTTTTAACATGAAATGCATTAATGAACTCTAATGGTTAAGAGAGAGCATCCACCTTGGACTAGGAAGCCCTTGACCATTTTAGGATTGAGTTCAAAGTTTGGAAAATCCGGTTCACGCCAAATTGGAAAGCATGGATTAGAGGCCGAGGGGCCGATTTATTAAGGTTTCATGCAATGCAACGTAGCAAGACTAGCTGCGTTGTGTGAAAGGGACAGGGAAGGAATGTGCCATATTTAACATTATATGGCACATTCCTGTCCTCTCCTTACACTAGCACAGTGTGCTGCCTTGCGCCAACTTATGCTCCCTTGCGCCATGCTGCAAGGGGGCCTGCGTTGCAGGCAGGATTGCTTTTGTGCAGGAAGGAGCACCTGCCTGCAGAAACACAATCCTTAGAGACCTTTTCTTCTTTCTAAGTGTTCTGCAGAATGTAGTACACTTAGAAAGAGGAACCAACATAGAGAAATAAAGATATTTCCCCTCGTTGGGCCTCCCCTGGAATGCATAGCATTTTGACGCACTCCCAGGTTAACCAGTCTTTGTCCATGGGTGGACATATGGGAACACTCATGCTCCACCCACGGAACGCATTCCCATGCAGAGTAACGCAACCAGTGACTTGCACTACCTCGCATTACTCCATATTTACCTAGCCACAAAGGGCCATGCAAGATGAGCTTGCGTGGCTTGGTAATCTCATTCTGGGTTTTGTGTCACCCTGTGTTGTTTTGCGTAGCGCAAGGGCCACGGAAAACTTTGATAAATTTGCCCCTCACTTTGGAAAAAAGGAGTTGTTGTAGAATCCTGGGAGGAGATGAAGATTGGTAAAACCACAATTTCAAAGAGCTTTGTTACAAGTCTGTACAGCTTGCCTCTAGAACTCCAAAAGAACCACAGACAAACTAATCTGTATTAAATCGACTACCCCTACGATTAATGCAGAAAGGAGAAAACTTTATGTAAGGTGACTCTGACACTGACTGATAAAATTGAACATTCTTCATTAAGGCATTCTATGCAATCGATTGGGTAAAACGGTGGAAAATAGAATATATGTATGGCCCAATTCATGTAGAATTTACAAAGTATGTGAAGTATTAAGTACAACTTTATGTGATCATAGTCTGAATAGGCCCCAAAAGTTTTAAACTAACCCTAAATTAATGTTTCAGTTTGGTGGCTTCTTTTTTTATTGATCACTGTTTTTGCATAAATTAAAACCATTGCTCACTCTTGCCTTTATTCCAAACTATAAGGCCAATTGCGAAAGGCATATATGAGGTCTTGAAGTAGAACTACATGAATACTACATCAAGTACTTATAATTGCCTTTGTTAGTTGTTCCCATTGCTTGCAGGCCGAGTCAACCTTTGTCTCATGGTCATACCTTAAAAACATGATTTATGGTTTGTAAATTGCAAAATAGCATGGAAAGCCAGGATAGTTCCCTCATTGCCCATACAGGGAGAGACATTCTTCGGTGAGCAGCAAACGCTTCTTCTCAACTTTTTTCACAACAAAAAAATCAAGAAAATAAAAGTAAACGTGTATGAGTGTAATGTTTCTTGAGGGCATATCTAGCTGGTAAGCAAAAGGCTCTGTAGAAGGTAATGGTAGCAGGAGGGAGAGAATAATTCAATATTGTTCACTAAGTAAGGAGAGGAAGTAGGGAAGGGCCAGTTACTTCCATGAGACACAAAGGTCCTTATCAACAATTGATCACATACCCCTAAAAGAGACTTTTTTCGCTCTGTTCTGTACTGCAGGAGAGATGGCGCGAGACTCTGGCAGAATGCGGTTTAGATCCTTGGCACAGTTTGAGAATTCTCTTTCCTCTTTTTCTTTCATGTTTTGTTTTTGAGACCTACAATGGCAAGGATCACTGTCCCATGATGACTTCCTGAGGTGATTAATTTTGCAGATAGGTACCCTAGGGTACCTTAACTGCCTTGTATACTTTGCAGATTGAAATGACAAGACTGATTGTGGCACACAGGATTGATTTCAAGGAGGCTGCGTGCCATACATTCAAGTAGGACTGGGCCTGAGCTCAGACAATAGTTTTTATGATTTGTTTGAAGAGGAATCAATTTATCCTCGGATGAGAGACAATTGGCCCCAAGTGGTTAGATGTTCTGGTAATGACAGGCTTGAAAAAGGTTTGGATGGTGCCTCCAAAGAAGTTAGATTATGAGAAAATGTATGGAATGTAGCTGTATAGTTTCATGTATATGAACCACTCTTCAAACTCATCTCCCTGCAATTCTTGACATTGAGGAGGAATTCAGTTTTCATAGAGTTTGCGCCAGGTAGACGTCGGACATCAAGGATGACTAAAGGGACAATCCTTGTTAGCATCGATGAATGGATGAATGACTTTGTGTATTAGGCTAAAAACAGAAGCTTGGAAAAATGTCCAGTACAGACAGCATTGGGCTGAAAAGTTATTAAATTAAGATACACAATATGTTAATGTTTACCATAAAAGTATGCATGTCTCTGCTTCTGTGTTGTCTACCACTTGTAACACATTTTAGCTGAGGTTTTCAGTTCAAAAGTGTTGAGTGCTTTCCTTTGAGGACTGGCTTAGGGAGCATTTCGACTGACAACTACAGTGTTGTAGAAAATGGACAGCTTGGTGTGATTTTTCAGGTTTGTTAAGATACACAAAGGAAATATTATGTAAATTGACATATGCAATGTGACAATTTTTGCATGAATTTAGGCTTAGTAGTACTGTTGTGCCAAATAAGGCTTTGGTATGTTTATTAAGATATACACCTTTTGCTCAACTTTACCCAATCTTGACAAAAGAGGTTTGGGTAGATCTTGTCAATATACACACAACGATGCACCGTTCCTTCAATTTTTGAGCTATTCAAATAAAAATGTTGCCAGGGATCCATATATTTTTAGACACTCAAAAGAAATGTATTTGATGTTCAACATATTTAATTCATGAAGGGCGACATTGCCCCTGTGTATATCAGACACATAAAAGCCTATTAACATTATTGACCAATAATATGTGTCTAACACGAAAATCAGTACAAGTGGGTCCCTTCCGCTTCTCTTGAAAGGTCACCCTTAGTGAAAGGATCTGACATTTTATTCTTTAAATACAGCTGAATCACCTCAGGAATTTTAAAATTCACCTTAATGCCATTCCGTTGTAAATTATTAAAATATGGACGAAGACATTGTGTCGTATGTCAAATCCTTAGTGATTGAACAGAAGGCGCAGAAAGGGCCCACTTGTGAAACATGCACATCCTCAGCATACATATGAAAATGTTTCCAATTAAGCAGAAATGTTTGTATTTGTAATTTTGCTGAATAGGATTGGTAACTTTTAGGAAGCAGGTTTAGGACATTTTGTGCATCACAGTAGTGCAAACACCTTGAACTTTCAACGCAAGTTGCAAAATGTAATTGTGCTTAATGGAAATAATATGACTTACTGTATAGAAGTTGCCTCTAGTCATCTTCTGATACAAGTAAAAAGTGTTGAAAAAATGCTGACAGATTCACTGGAGTAGTAGTGAGTAAGGAAGTATTGTTGTAACTATCAATAGTGCAGCAGGTGCAGTGGCACCAAGACCCACAGACCTCTGATTAATGATGTAATTTACTGCACAAAGAGCAGTGAGGGTCCTGTTTACTTTGCTTGCGCTAGGACCCATGGAACTCAAGCGACATCACTGTAAAGCAATCTAAAACTGGGCACAAGAACATGTCTCTGCTGTTACCAGAAGGGGGAAATACACTGACTAGATATGAGTTGCTTTCTCCATAGGAAATGTATATCTGTTTCTGTTCATATGTAATGTATGGAGCAATGTATGAACGCATTAATCCACATGTTATTATTTGCAATTACTGAGCACCTCATTTTCATAAAGTGAATCGGTTCTTTCTTTACAATAGCGTACCGCCACTACGTCCACCTAATGTGACTGCAAAATAAACAAACCTTGGACAAAATACTGACACCTGTGCATATTATTGTTTTACACTTCCACTGGGTCTAGGGTGAATAACCAAAATTTTGCTTTAAAAATACCTTTGTGCAACAATATTGTGTCAAAAATATCATCATGTTCAAAATATCAAGGGACAGAACATAGAAAGTAAGAATGATGTTCTTTTAGGTATATATTTTTAAACTTTAATATAGTTGTATTAAATATCATGTGTCATGAATTTAATGTATATTGGTTATAATATAATTTTTAGGTATTAGTATGATTATAATTTGTTTTATATGTTTAGCATAGTTTGTAAGCTTAATGTGTAATTAATATGCGTTTACATTTAATTAGTAAATTATAATTTAGTTTTGTATGGGAATTGGGAGGGAAGTTATTTAAATACTAATTTACTATTATTTTTTAATTAATTTTTATGTTAATTAAATATTTAATTGTTAATTATGTAAATCATGTAATTGATTAATTGTTATTTTAGCTATTTAAGTGCATGTTTAATTTTTCTGTAGTTTGAATACTAATTTGTATTTAGTAGCATGTTGTTGGGTTTGTAGGGTAATAGGGTGGGAACTTTTTAAATGATAAAACATTGTTTTTTATCTTACCTTAATTATGTTAATTAATTAATTTATATTAATTACAATGTTATTTAAATATTTAATAGCAAATTAATTATCTAAAGTATTTAACAGTTTATTGTTTATGTCAACTATTTGTTTTGTTTTAATTGGTTGTTAATTTGATGATATGTGTTTTTAGCAATGTTTCTAAAATGAATTGTATACTTATTATTTTTTTAAATTTAATTATTTTTTAAATTTTAATAATGCTTTTTCTTTTTTTTATAATCTTTGGAGTTTTTTGGGTAGTAAGGATGGAAGTTTACTTATTTTAGATGTATTTATTTTACTTTCTATTAAAGTATTCTTGCATTAATTTCTATGTGATTGAATTTTATTTATTTTAATAATGCATTTCTTTATAACTATGTTTTCACATTTGCATGTTGTTAGGTATTTCAGTGTTTTTTATTAAAAAGGACTGGGAATTGGAATGGTATATCTAACCCTTCCAAAGTCCAAAACCTTCCCTGCTTTTGCTTATTTTGGAGTGGGAATATTAAATCTAACCCCTGCAAAGTCCCACCCCTTTCACTACTGTTGCTCGAGTGGAGTTGAAATTGTAAATCTAACCACTTCATAGTCGAACACTTTCCCTGATTTCATGTATGTTGGTGTGGGAATAGTAAATCTAACCCCTCCAAAGTGCAACACTTTCCATACTACTGTTAGATTGGAGTGGGAATAGTAAATGTAACCCTCCAAAATCCAACACTTTCCCTGCTATTGCTTAAATTGGAGTGGGAGTAGTAAATATAACCCCTCCAAAGCCCTACTATTGTTTAGATTGGAGTTTGAATAGTAAAGCTAACTTGTCCAAAGTCTAAAACTTTCCCTTATTTTGCTTATGGTGGAGTGTGAGCAGTAAATCTAACCCCTCAAAAGACCAGCATTTTCCCTACTTTTGCCTAAATTGAAGTTAGAATAGTAATTGTGACTCTTTTGAAGTTCAACAATTTTGCTATTGTTGTTTATTTTTGTTATTTTTCACTGATTTTTATTTAATGTTCATTTTATTTAATAAATGTTTTGTTTATATGTGTGTTATACTGTTTTTTTTAAATATGTTTGTTCATTTTAACTTTTAAGTGATTATTAGTATTTTTATTTTTTAAATATATGAATGAATGAATGAATGAATGACAGGAGTTTATAAAGCGCTCAGCTACTCCAAAAGGAGTGTCCCGGCGCTGCCGAATCACACAATACAGTCATGGAGATGGTTTAACTCCCAGAGAGCCAAGTTTTCAACAGTTTTTTAAAATTCGTCAGGTCCGTAGAAAGTCTAAGGGGCAGCGGGAGTTTGTTCCATGCCTGTGCCCCCAGGAGGCTGAAGGATTTACCGCCCCTACGTGCCAGGCGCACCTTAGGGACACATGCATACGCCACCGAAGTTGATCTAAGTGCTCTTGTCGGAGTGTACTAACCGACACGTCTTCTGAGGTAGCTGGCCCCCCTGCCATGAAGAGCCTTAAAGAAAGTTACTATGGTCTTAAACTTTATCCGCTCCCTCACCGGGAGCCAATGAAGGGCTTTAAGATGAGGTGCCATGTGGGACCTAGGTTTTGGACGGAGAATAGCCCTGGCTGAAGCGTTCTGCACCACCTGAAGGCGTTGTAGGAGAAAATCCGGCAAGCCCAGGTAGAGGATATTCCCATAGTCTAGTCTGGATGTGATCAGTGCCTGGATCACAATCCTCCTAGAGTCCAACGGGAGAGGTGGAAGGAACTTTCTCACCATCCGAAGTAGTCCAAAACAGGTCGCCACCAGGGCCTGAACTTGGGAACGCATAGAAAGAGCATTATCAATATGGATTTCCAGATTCCTAACTGTGGATTGAGCCATACTGGGTGTGGGGGGGAAGAATTCTTCTGGCCACCATTGACTCCAGTCCTGCACTAGGGGCAGACCGAAGAAAATAATTTCTGACTTGTCAGAGTTGCACTTAAGCTGGTTCTCCTCCAGCCACCCGAAGACCTCTGTGAGGCAAGATCTAATCACGCCCCCATCAAACTCATTGCCTCTGTTGCAAGAGAAAATCAGCTGAGTGTCGTCAGCATATGAAATTATCTTTGCACCATAGGTCTCCACCAGTGTTGCTAGGGGGGACATATACAGGTTAAAGAGCGTTGGGCTGAGGCAGGAGCCCTGAGGTACTCCCACCTGTAAACTGGGCATGGAAGAGGAAAAAGGGGGAGTCCAAATAACCTGTTCTCTGTCCTCCAGGTAGGAAGCTAGCCAGGCTAGAGCCCTGCCTCCAAAACCCATTTTTTCCAATCTATCGAAGAGCCTCCTATGTGGCAACATGTCGAACACCGCTGACAGGTCCAACAATATGAGGATCGCTCTGCTCCCCTGATCCAGCTTCTCCTTTAGATGTTCTGTCACCTCCAACAGAGCCGTTTCAGTGCTATAATTTGCCCTGAAGCCTGACTGAGTGGGGTGCAAAAGATTATGATTTTCAGCAAACTCCATAATTGTTTTATTTATGTGGAGGGAGATAGGCCTGTAATTTGTGGGTATATGAGGGTTAGCGCACGGTTTCTTTAGGAGGGGCAGGATTTTCGCCTGTTTCCAAAGAGGCGGCATAATACCAGCTGCCAAAGAGGAATTCAAAACCTTATTGATTTGTTGATTTATGGTGGGAGCAAGGGCCGGTAATAGCTTCGCGGGGCATGCATCCACTGGTGAACCAGATTTTAGGCTCATCAGATAGGAGAGTGAATCCCCAATTTCAATGGCCGGAAAGTGTAATAACTGAGGACCTTGTGGGGGCTCCAAAGATGGAAGGGGGCCTAATTGAATCCCCGTACTCAGCACGGACATGTTATCTTTGGATGACCCCGAGAAGGACTGCTGGATTGTCACTATTTTGGCATGAAAGGACTGGGCCACCAGGTGCGTCCAGTCCGCTGACAGTGGGGCTGCTTTACTGCTTGCCTTTGGAGCCGTAAAAGACTTCACGATCCCAAAGATCTTTTTGCTCTTATTTTTTGAAGCCGTGATTTTACCCTGCCAGTAGTTCATCTTGGCCTCTCTCACCATTTTATAGTGTACTTTTAAGGCTACCCTATAGGTATTCCTATCTTCCAGAAGATAGAGGTTACGCCACTTCCTTTCAAGCTTTTTACATTTACTTTTACAATATATATATATATTTTGTTTATATATTAAGTTCAAATTAATCATTTCAACTGTTATATTTATTTAAAATTTAAAATTAAGATTCATTTATGTTTTGATATATGCTTGTTAATTTTTACTTATTTTATTGTTAATTTTGTTAATGTGATGTTTTTAAAAATTGTTTATGTATTGTTTCAATATATATATACATGCACACACTAGCAATTTAAACTATTTAACTATTTATTTTTCATTATATTATATTTTGTATTTGCATTTTAATATTTTTAATAAATTAGATTTAATTGTATGAATCTAATCCAATTTTCCCCATAAACAGATCAGACTTTAAAGAAGTGCATTATTCAACACAAATCAAAAATGAGGTGCAAAACAAAGCAACTTTGATGGACCACTTTCTTATGTATAACCGTACAAAACAGAGATTTCAAATCAACTGTACTTCGACCGTTCAAACCCACGGAAGAGGAGGAGAAACTCAAAGAAGTCTCCTACAACAAGTAGGTAGGCTCATAGTGGACTTCAAATCAAGGGACCACGGGCTAATCAATGCTAGTGAAGTACAATCTGCTTTTCTAAATGTTATTAATTAATGGCTGAGATTTTTTTTTACAGCAGGGTCCTCGACACACCCATGGTTTTCCAGTTTGAAATAATTCAGAGATTCATAGCACTAATGCACTTTCTTTTCTAAATATATTTCCCATAAATAGACAACATTACCACTTCAAAGACTAGTTCTTCATTTAACATTGTCATAAAATGATTTGAAAACAACATACTGAATCTACTGCATTTATGGAGAATGTTTATGTCTTGGAAGAAGTGCAACTAACATGCATGTTCTTACAGGCAGATACTCTCATGTTTGAGTATAAGGCTCGTTTAAGCTAGGTTCAAACTGTATATTTAGCTCCAGAATGGACTTTGTTCAAATAGGTTGGCGCAATGAGATGTTTTTTCCCCTCGCTGATGATACTGGCAAAGAGTCCGAATCTACTTTGTCCAGGCCCCCAGTGTGGTGCAACTGGCTCACAATGACCTTCAAGGAGAAGGTCTTATGGTAATTTACAATGAACACGAGTACAATATTCTAAAGTATTACATTTTTCAGTATCTACAAATAAGAGATTTCGTCATTCACCTTAGCGAAGGGATTATGAACTGAGTTTGATACGCACTGCTAAGAGAGAATGATCTATGAGGGGCAAGGCACAGAAATTAGATGTCTTTTTTATACTGTTCTCCAGCCAACAGCGAGAGAGCTTAAGCAGTCGGGCAGAGCAGTGGTCCGAAGTGATGGTCACAAAGATAAATAATGGCATGATATCGGAGAGTACTGTAAAAAGAAAAATACACTGATGAACACTGCACACCTCAAAATCTAACATTTTAAAGTTACCCATGATCTCTAATATACTCCAAAGAAACCTTTCAAGGACAGTGGAGGCCAAATCCTTCCTCTAAGTTAGAAAACTCAGACATTATCTACCCGTCTGCCCAACTATGACTTTTGGTAAGGGTTAAGGGGAGCAAAACTTTGAATGGGATACAAACAATCTTATATCGTGAACTGATTATCTTCAGGAAATCAGAAGAGGTCCCTGAAGAATGGAAGCTGGTAGTGTTGTTTGCAATTGTCACTGCCAGAATCCATTTAGCTAATCATTGGCTAATTTAAGTGCCAAACAATGTAAGCCATTGGTGGCATGCATTCATGGATTACTGTTTAATGAAGTCGGCAATGTTGGAAGCCTGTGAATCGGCGATGGAATCTATAAAATACAAGACACTGGGTCACATTAGCACATGGTTAGGGAGGAAGGTTGGGACTGATGGGGACAGGACGTACTGGGCGAGATTCTACTGTATAGTGTATTAGCTTATAAGATTAGGACTTGGATAGCTCTGTTCAATTTCTTTAAGTTTATAGTTATAATGTTTGCTGTTCCTTCCCATTCATTACTTGAGTGAAGTTGTGGAATTTCCAGCTCCATGAGGTCACCGTGCTGGAATTTGTTGTGCCTTAGAAACTCGAAAATGTAGTTTAATTGACATTTTAAATGGAACTAACTATTTCGAGACTAGGGGCTGACAAACAAAATGCATGTGGGTGTAGGCGCACTAGCATTCGAGTTACACAAATAATTAGTATTAGATATGTAATATTGAGAAAATCTTGCTGTTTGCAAAAATAATGCATGCTGCTTTCTGCTAATATCTTTCTTATCAAGGAACTACAGGGCAAATGCACTAAAATGTGATGCTGAGCAATCTATAGCTGCTGGTGCAAACCCCTTGTCAAGCCCTATTATACCTGTTTCGCAAATCCCTGCTCCTGACAGGGAAACAGGGAAAGATGTTGGCGCCAATACCCAGAACTTGGCTACAACTCCAGGAGTAGCTCCCAATTTGATAACTCAGGGGGGCGAGGCTCGGGCTACTTCAACATGCCCTGATAGCCGGCCGAGCTGCCAGTAACGGCACAAGATCGGATTTTCTTCCTGTGATTGATCTTCCCCCTGCTTACTGCCCCAACGGAATTGTTTTACCTAACATACCTAGTTTGTCTGACGGCTCTGCCGAACCAAAATTGGCCCTTAAGAATAAAATGATTTATTGGCTGAATCATATGGTGACGGCCAGTGAGACTTGCATAATGAGATCCTATTTGTGTGTCGCGTGGGGGTATTGGGCCCCTGGAGAGGCAAAACCTGGGTGACACTATAATCATAAATGTTCGCAATCCCACAGTCGCTGGCAATGTCCTGGCACAAGCAAGAGCTGGCATGGTAAAACCACGTTCTATAAAGATCCTGCCATTGGGTTTCTTTTACAATCAACTAGCACCAGTCGCCTCAAAGAGCAATTGGGTTCAAGCCCGTGATCAAACTCTTAACAGACTGCAACCCACTTTTCATCCTTCCCGTTAAAACAGGTTTATGGCCTTCTCCGGCTTAGAAGACAGTAATTGACTTTGCGCAGGGGAGAGTGAATCTGCTGCTGTCGCGGCAGACCTTGATGCAGTTTTTATCGTGGAACATTGTGGGGATTCGCCAGAAACTTCACAATGAGGACTGGTTGACATTCATTCAGAATTTTGATATAATATGTGACCAGGAGACCTGGTCTTTTGTCTCTGTTGCTATAAAGGGATTCAAATCTTATTGTTTTCATGCAACACGGTCAGCTGCTGGAGGAGGAAAGGGGGGTTTGGCCATTTTCATGTTATGTACTATTAGAAACCTGAAGATCAAAGTCCTTGTATCTAGACCCTGTTATCAAATTTGAAACCTCCGATTGCCAAAAATGTTTAATATAGTATTAATAAATGTTTTTTTATTTTTTTCTATGCACAACCTGTATTAATCATTCAAGAACTGGGGAAGTCAGTTTCAGAATTCACAGTTGCTTCCACCCATCACAGCATGCAACAGGGAGGAAAGGTTCAGCCCACTTTTCCCACTGGTTCCCTGTACTGGGAGTCACTGCACAACGTCTGTACACATTGTTCAAATTCACCTGAAAAGAGTTCCTTTCCGTTCAGATACACATCTGGTAGTGTTTTTTTGTTTTGTTTTTTTATATTAACTTTAAATATTGGCTATTATTTAGCTTGCACTTTGGGTGGCAGGTTAGATGGTGAATTTTTTCCAGGTGCCTTTTACAGTTTCTGTTCTAAAGTTTTTGAATGACATAGTAACGTTGTAGTCCCCTGCGATCTGAGTGATGATGTTGTGTGTTCAAATCTTTTCTCCTTCACAAATAGTACTAAAATGCATGGCACAACTGAGGGCTTGAAATTTAAAAAAACACCACTAGTAAAATGATCACATTAGAGAATGCTTTACAATGTTTTCAATTGTATTGCACGTACATAGCGGCCTCGTTTTGGTGGCTGTATCTTTACTTTTTATGTCATATGATTTCAATTAAAAGTAACCCTTTCATCTTGCTTGTTTTATATATGGAAAGGAGCTGCGACCAAACCATATGGAGAAGTTCATGCTTTCGTCATTCAATAAATTACTGTGTGATCCAAAAGAAAATATTATGTGTTGTGAGGAAATCCTGAATTGGCTGCTAGAAAAAGTTCGCAACAGAATTGTGATTCTGAATTTTGTGAGAAAAAAACCCTCCCGTCCAAGTTTTTTTCCTCAAGCATGTTTCACCCATGAAAATCAAAAGGAATATATATATATCCGGGGAAAAAGTGCGCAAAAAAAAGGCCCAAAAAATGATCCGCAAGTTTACTTTTCACAATGGCTAAGTAACACTGCACCCTGGCCAACATCTAATGAGGCATTTCTTTTTGGCTGCCTTCATCACACCTGGCAGTCAAACCACACACAGGGTTTCAGCCTTTGAATCCTGAACTGCCATTTACGAATTTGAACATCGTTAACATCTACTCCAAACCAGAGAGCCATCACCATCATGCCATGTTGCATGTCACTTCACGCTATGGGCTGTGGAACTGCGCATTCTCTCGGATCTTGCTTTACAAGTATCAGCGCTAATTACAACTCAACACTGGAGCTAATCCCGACATCTCCTAATTAAAAGATCACATCTTCTGCCGAGTCAGCATCACTATTCAAATGAAAACATTAATCAGTTTGAAGAACTCAAATTCAATCAGCTGAAAGCAGAATTTCTTTATCTTAGCCCTTCAGTCCACTTTATATCAAAGAGCTAAATTATGGTTGCTAAAGAGCAAATGTTTGTTTCAATATTAGTCTCTCAAGTATCTCCTGAGCAATTTAATGAAGCTGAAAGCCGTTATTTGTTATGCATGTTGTTGCTTACAGGGACAAGAAAAAGCTTTTTATTTGTTAATAATTAATTTTTCTCTCCATTTACTAAGGGCTGTTTTAAATTGCAATATATATTTCCTGACTTGTTTCTGAAAAATGACTACACTTTTGACATGTCAGGATACCTTGAGTTAGATGGAAGCCATGCAGCAACATGAAACACTTCCCTGCTAATGTCTGAGAAAGCCAATCATTGGTGTACAATATGCAGGGAGTGTGCTTTGGTTCAGCTCCTTTCAGACATTGGTTGCTTTGGCCCAGGCCTCTTCTGCCATTGGTTGATTTGTGTCCTCCCCTCTTCAGCCATTGCTTTAAGGTTGTGTTACTCACATCTTGTTAAACAATGTGATGTCTGTTGTGACAGTTACGCCAGAATTGTCTTGCTTTCAGGAATAGTCTCCTGGTACTGAGCATTAATTTGTAGCTAAGATGTGTTCTAGTTAGCAACTGCTATTTACTACTAGTGTCCCAAAGTCTTGCAATGTTTATTTAGTACAAAGCAGTGCTTAATTTGTGCCAGTGGTTTTAGGCGTGTGCACCAATACTCCTTTTTAGGTATCAGGACATATTTTGTACAACTGTACTTTGATAAAGAGTTAGAAAGGCAGGAAAGCGAGTAGGAAGGAGCAGAAGAAAGAGATTAAAACAGTGACATATGGAGAAAGCAGGAGTGAAATTGAGTATGATGATGAGACAGAAAGTGAGAACAAAGAAAAAAGAGAGAAGGGATCGTTCAAGAGTAGACAGGTTTGGAATTTAGTAACCCCAGATTTCGGCACTGTCAACAGCAAAAAAAACTTTGGAGCCCTGCACTTACATTTTTTTAAATTAAGCACTGGTGCCTAGTACTGCCATGTCTAGGCTCCCCAGTGGTTAGAGGCTAGCTAAGGTTTATGGTGGTAGATGATGACGATTATGAACTTAAATAGTATGTGATGCTAGATAATAACACTTAACATAGGTTATTGTCCAGTCAGAGTTACATCTTAAAAACAATAAAGGTTTATATTTATGACTGAAAAATGTAGACTTGAGATACAAAAGAAAACACAAAAATAGAAAACCCAAGCACCTTCTTAGGCCATGATTTGATGTCAAATAACGTGATAGCTGTTCCTGCTCATTAAGCAACAAATCACCATCCACATTCAATGTATGAGCAGCGAAGCCATGTATGGGGAGGTAATACTAATAACTAAGGTTTATTCCTTCTTCCACTGATGAATTAAGAAACCTTCTTTCCATATGTAAATCTGACCCTCCCCTGAATCCCCTTCCCCTCCAGATTTTTTGAGTAGTAGGGAACAACCTCGCCCCCATTTATCAGGAACTCTTCTCAAACTCCCTGCACTAAGGGATTGTTCCCTCGTCCTGGAAGAGGGCCAGTGTCATCCCCTTGCTGCAAAAACCCAATGCTGATCCAAAGACACTCTCAAATTTCAGGTCCATCTCCTGTTACCTGGGATCTCCAAAATAATACAGACATTTGTTAATACCCAGCTAACATCTTTTTTGGAAACATCAAAACTTCTCCACCCCTCTCAGTCCAGCGTCAGGGCGCTATATATCACCAAGTCAGCACTCATGGAAATTACTGACTCCATCAAACTTACACTGGACATAGGCCAAAACGCTGCTCTGATCCTGTTGGACCTCTCTGCGGCATTTGACATGATCTCACATGAGATCTTGTTGGGCCATCTTGGTGACATTGGAATTGAAGGGAAGGCACTGCCCTGGCTTAGCTCTTTTCTGGAACACAGGGAACAAACAGTTTGGCTCAAGCCTTTCCTTTCAGAGGCCAAACGATTAAAATATGGTGTACATCAGGGCTTTGCCCTGAGCCCTACACTCTTTAATATATACCTGATCCTTTTGGACTACCTCATCAAATCTTTTGACATCCAGGTGGTCTCCTATGCAGATGACATAGTAACGTTGATACCTACAACAACAATGATCCTGAGGCCTAGATAAAATTTGTAGCATGCTTGACTGCGGTTATGGACTGGCTTAAAAACAACTCTCTACAATGTAAACCGGGAAAAAAGAAGATCCTACTATTCGACCCTCTTCCGAGTTGGGCAGGGGCCTGGTCTGCCTGCTGTCCCAACCCGCCCACTCCCCGCCACAAATGTGGCTAGGAACCTAGGAGTGCTTATTGATACACGTCTTTCCTTCCATCACCAGATTGCAACTGTGGTCAAGTCCGCCTGATGGATACTAAGAATGCTTAGGAAATTCCTTAAACTCCTGCCTTGGGAAGCCCAGAAATCGGCAGCACAGGCTTTAAAACTTGTCCGGATTGGACTACGCTAACGTTATCTACATTGGTCTCCCCGAATACCTTCTGCATAGACTACAAAAGATTCAAAACATGGCAGTTTGTTTGTTATTTTAACTCCCTAAGTCTGCCTCTGTCTCTCAAAACCGCATCCAGCTACACTGGCCCCCGTGAAAAATAGGGTTATCTTCAAAGCCCTGAAGGTGGCGCATGCAATGCAGCCTCCTGCAAAACAGGTCCCACCTGCCTGCAGAAAAGACTATTCAGGTCCGCCCTCAACAACGCCTCTGTTTTCAGACAGCTCATCTCTTGTCCATACCCCGTACCAAAAGGAAGAAATGGGGTGGCTCGGCCTGTTCAGTCCTTGCCGCCAAACACTGGCATGCTCTTCCTCTCCACATTAGATGCACCTAAGATAAAAAGTTGTTCCGTAAACAATTAAAAACCCATCTGTTTAAAGAATAATCTCTGCCTACTTTCTTCTTGGACTGTGCTGCCTAGCTCCGGGACACTCTAGTAGTAGCCATGCGCTTTACTAGTTACGCCATTCATTCATTCATTCATTCACTTTACATCCTCCCACACTATCAGCTAGCTAAGAAGAGCCTTACACAACTATTGTCACTCACTAGTTGGAGGGCATATGCTTTGGGAGTGGATCCATTTTCCATTCATATTTGCCTCTCTACATCTGCATCTCCACTTCAGACTGGAATATGTGAAATTCAGAATTGCATTGAAAACTCTACATTTTGATGGATCCTAGACTCCAGCCCTTTCTTGTACATACCCTGCATCGTTTGTATAGCTACCACACTATAGCACCTTCAGTGTTTTGGAGCAGAATCCAGCAGCATGAGTGCTATACAAGAGTTCTTAACATAAAAGATAAAATAAAAAATAAAATGGTATAAATGGAAGACAGGTACGTTGTCCCTAAATATTTGTATATTTCCCTTAATATGCTGTTTCAGCTATTCTATTTTTGTAACCACATCAATTTTACAGAAAGCACTGTGAGAAATGAGCATATATTGACAATTAAAGGAGCCTTTGACGATAGTGCCAACTTTCAATGCAAACCCAGCAATCGTATGTGGACTAAAATGACCTGGTACAGCAGAATTACAAATATTTATTCTGAATACTGTATTTGTTATTCAAAATGAAATGCAAATAACTGTCTTGCATATTTTTGGGCCTACAGTACCTCGAGTATATGTTCTACATATAAACACACCTTGCTGCAGACCTTGGTACATACGAGCATTAAAAAACTGAAAATGCGATTTTATATGTCACTATATCAAAAAATAATTTAACAGACGTTAAACATTGCCAGGAGTGACCAAGCTTCCTATTTTGATAATAGTGACAATCTTATGGAATAGATACGATCTGTTAAGGTATGCCCCCTGAATATCGATCCCACAATATCGTTAGGACAGGATATTGAGGACAAAATATTGAAAATAAAATATTGACAGGTAAGTAAATTTCCCATACCTAAATCCATATAGCTGTACCTACACTGTACATATGTCTTCAAGGTAAGTAGATGTGGAGTTAGGAATAGTAAATCCATACTTCTCTATATGCACATCCCTTTTGATATTTTATCCCTTTATATTGTGTGATCGACATTTTATGCCACAATATTGTTTGTGTTGATATTCAGTAGTAGTCATCCTCTGTGGCTGTTCAGTGCCCTTTCATGAGTCCTGTATCCTTTCATTTAACTACATGTGAGGATACATTTTCTGAAATAATTGGCTACCATCCTAGACTCTTCCTTAAAAAAGTGCAAGATTTGTAATATTAAGAAGTACCTTTCACATTTCCTACACTGTAACTCCAAAGAGTGTATATTGACTCGCCGGTCACACCAATTGCCACAGTATTTACACTTGTGAGAAGTCAATCCGCGCAAGTAGAACTCTTGATTTGTTTTACAGGATTTTGGCCAAAGTCAGGTATCCTTCAAAAATTGCCACAAACTATATTCAACCATGTATAACGTCTCCCTAAGATCTGAAAAGCTGGATGACATTGCAGAAGCCGTAGCTATAGTGTTTATGTTTTTTTGTGGTCAATGTCTTCAGCCCCAGTGCAGTTTCTGTAATTACCTTTCTTCCTTGGGTAAAAGGACAAGAACACCGAAGTCTCAATGGGATTGTTAAACTACTGTAGGGGAAAGACTCAGTTTCCTTTGACGCTTCCTGGATTTTTTTTAAATCCCAAATCACAGTGCAAATTTTTAGTTTGGAAAATCAATCTATTCATATCTGATACTTCTTATACGAGGTTATGGTGAGGGTGTGAAAGGGCATCATGACCCACTTGATCTTAACCTTTCAGATCACAGTGAATCAATGCCCCATCACACACTCAACATATAAGCAACTATATGTTACTACTAAGTATGGAGAGGGGTACCAACTCTTGAGAGGTGAAGCTACAAGTGGGTCCAGAAGCCCCTCACTCACTCAGAGGCACCCTTGACTAACCTGGCTTAATAAAAAATACGCCTCTTGAGCTTACATCTTGCAGGTTGAAACTCGCAACTGCTGGATCTAAGAAATTGGTTCCAGGAGTGGCTGGAGATGAAGCATGCCTCCTTCTAGGTAGGTGAGAGCTTTTTGTCCTGTTGACAGGAAGTTCCATGAAACTAAACCCAACATGTGGACATTGAGGGTCTACGTCTGGAATATCAGATGTTTGATTTGTTTTGGCAACATATCCCTGGACCTTCTCTTGTCCCATTTCTTCCCCCTTTTCTGTGTAAATTGTTTCAGCCACAGGCACTTTCATGGCAGTGAGAGAGCGAGATGGATATTTACTTTAAAATGTAAAATTCTGAATTTGATGACGTTCATCTTTATTAGCGTTACCCACGTTATCCAACCACAACTTTGAAAAACTAATTGGCAAAGAAATGGGCTTGAGAGTCTAAGTGGTACTAACTACACAGCACCCCAATACATGTCGACGATCTTTGATCTGATTGGTAAGTAAAGAACCCATCAGGTTAAGCATTCAGAAGAAAAGTGTCTGCCACTCTTTGGCTCTTTTGTCATGTGGGCTATAGAATTTGAAACTGTTGTGCCATCACTTTAACAACAGAGGGGGTAGTTGTAAACTGCAGATGCCTTGTTTCCTCACTCTACTTCCAAGTTTTAGGGATGCATGCACAATAGCCATTATTTCAAAATCATCTGCTAAATTTTCAGTTTAGAATTATTCGTATACCCACGATCAAGTTCCAGTATTAACATAATAAAAACAAATTCAACCTTATAGTGTGAAAGACACAATCTCACAATATGAAATGTACTTAATCAAATGCAAATTGTACTTTAGGGGATTTTTTCACAAGTTAGCATTTACAATTTGGTGCCCATTGGATTTCTGCTGTTCCTCTCTTAAAGATTAAGTGGTTGAAATATTTATGACTTATTGAGAAAGCCAATGGTGAGCCACTCGACCGATGAAACCAAATTACACTTTCCCAATACAGTCAAGAATGCATCAAGTGGTAAGTTTGAACTCTATATATATTTAATGATCTTCCATCATCAAAGATGTTGAGTGCCGAGAAATAGCATGCCAACCGATATTTAAAAGCCTAGTAAGCAGCAGCGAATTTTACACAGACTCTCGAGATATTAAGTCAACTCCTATGAACATTTCTTACAGATTACATAAAAATGGGCAGCTGCGCTAGGGTTAGAAGCATTAGATAAATAATTCAGTTTAAGAACTTATCATCTTGAAGCAGAACTTTCACACTTACGGCGTAATTGTAAACTTAAGTCTGCTGCTAACCCTTCTAGCCACATAGTTGCATTATAACCCTGAGAGGTCCAGAAGTAGAAAACCAAAATCTTTGGGGTCAAATCTATGCACAGAGAAGGGAAAAGTAGATAGATCCCATTAGCACACATCCAGGTGAAAATGTGCTCTTAAACCCATTTACTACAGCCAGCTGAGATGATAACGTAATGAGTAGAGACAAACAATCCAAGACAGTCTATCATTTTAATTTGTAGGTTTAGACATTGTTGCTAGAGACTATTTGCCATTAAACTTGTTCATTTTTTAAATCAGTTCAATTAATCGACTTGAAATTAAGCTCTTTAAATACCACTGCCAAATTGATCCTATGGATGTAGAACACAGAACAGGTTGAACATTAAGCAACAGCCTTAGAGAACCCTTCTTTTTTATTACAGGTAATATTACCAGGCACCAGCCTGAACATTAAATTTATCACTGAAACCAGAAAAGATAATTATAACACAGACCATATTAACAGTCATTAACAGAAAATAGCCTATTCTTTGTTGATCTCAGAGTGATTTCATGCCCTGGGAGCCAAAACCCGTGCATAGCCTCACATGAAACAAATTCTACTCCAGTGGAAATTTCTCCAGCTAAGCCAAATATTACAGTGAGTGAAATATTAACACTGAGAGCAATAAAGCTTTTGAGGAAGTTGAAACTTTTTACAAAACATGTACCACCTAATAATATGGAAAAGCCCTTAAACGTCAACATAGAAATGCATAATAAAGTAGACGTTAGAAAATGTGCCTTTTTAAACGTGCAAAAGTGAAAAATGCTTCAGAAAGCTCTAATTTCTATTGTTCTCAAACTGCTAGGCTGCACTATTCTTTTGTTCTTCTCTATCCCTTTAAGAAATGAATGCCCTTCATAAATAGTGATTCAACGTTATAACTGAACTATAGTCTGACCATTTTGTGAAATGTGCTGTTTCCTGCAAAATGTATTTCTCTTTTCCTCACACCATATGACTTCACTGCATTTAGACTGTTTCCTTGCCACATACTCATAATGAGAAGCGTATTAATGAAAAGAAAATGCTTGCTTCAGCTTACATTTCTTGATCTAACCAGGACATACCAGAATTTAGATGTTTCATTCCATAGAGCAGCTCATTGTTACACAATGGGATACTAAGCAGCTAGTAGAATAGGCTTACAAAAGGTTCTCATGAGAATCTTTGAAGGTGTAACTTTTTGTAATTCGTTGTAGCCACCTCCGAATGATTAAATGCTGACATGGACGTTTACTGTGGGAATCGAGGACGAAGACGACAGACCATCAGATGATCTTTCCCCATTGAATGATGATGACATATTCATCTGTTTTTGCAACATGTTTAGTGACTTTTCTATATAGTAAGTTTTCCTAGCTAGAGAATCAAGGCATTCTATGTAATCCTACCCTGCCATGCCCCATTGCAGTTCATTGTGCTAGCTCGAATTGCCATAAGCTATTGCTGACTGTAATTTCCTTGATTCATCCTTGCGCAAAGTGAGGAGAATCTCTCTCTGTATGCTGATCAGAGCTACTGCTGTGGTTCTCTCTCTCTTTTGCCCGTTTAGACAGTTGCTGCTGTAACTGTCTGGAGCTCGGCTGAGGCTCCAGAACTACCCTTTATGGGATGTTTGATCTTTTTCTTAGTCATCTGACTGAGGAACTCTTTATGGGTTCTAGTTAGAATAGGATAGGTCCTTTAGCTTATAATAGGGACTATATTCTGAATGGAACACACTGTTATTTTCTATGCTTGTTCTAACCAGTCTTATTTTGATTATTTCTGTAACTGATTTGACTATTCCAAATAAAAAGGAACAAAATATTGACTAATCTCTTAAAGAGAAAATAAACTTTAGAAACTTTATCAAACACTCTCTTTATTGGCTCAACATCAAATGCAAATAATGATGACTTTGTTGTGAAATGCTACATTCTAAAATGGTGGCAAAGATTCATCGACTAAGAAGGCACGGAACTTCCAGGATCGCTAAGGAAATTTAAAGTTATGTCATTTGTGTAACTTTTTATAAGATTTCTTTGCTCGTAAATCATTCACTCCCATCGCATGAGGAGTGGAAACAGACAGCAAAATATGGCCAGAGCCAAAAAAATATCTGCATTAAAGCAACAGAAACATCTTTTCAATGTAACCTTGTCAAATAAAACATCTGTTACAATGGGTCTAGGTGTCTCAAGCTGCACAACTAACCGATTATGAGCAGCTCGTTTCTGGTGCAACACAATCCTAAATCACTCTGTGTCTATTTTGTTGCGTGAGTCATTAGTGCTTTACACCCCCAGGCACTGTATGTGTTTCTTCCAGGTGTTAGCGTGAAACAAGTGTACATTCTTAGTAACTGCTTCCTAAAAAATCTCACAGAGCTTAGTTAAGAAACTATGATTCTTTACAGGCCTCATTAGTGGTAGAAGCAATGATTGTGCTTGTTAGTCAAAATATCTGTGAAAAAATCTATAGAACAGAAATATATAAAATGTATGGCCCTTGTTTTTCTTTTTTGACTTCCTAAAGAGTAAATATTTTGAAGGTAGGCAGGAAAAATCTGAGGTTTTATCATGGTTTTTGTCTTTTACATGTCAAACTACCTAGAGGAGGGGTGGAGGCAGGCAAAAATAGCACTGGAAGCCATGTGCAGGAAGCACATAGGTTGGAAAATACATGCTAGAATTATGGTTGAGGATTGACAGGAGGAGTTGGAAGGGAATCACAAACGGACTTCGGTACTTAAAAATGAAAACTTCCTCCAAAAATGTAAAAATCATAAATATTATTTCATCAACATGTTGCCATTTTAAATTGACATATTGATGTTTTCACATAGATTGTGTTATTTCATGAAATATGTATCAAAGCAGACAGTGTTAATGTTTCCATTAAATAAAAAGATATTTGTTACGATATACCAGACTGTAACTGATATTTTGGATACTTAATGGCCGTTGAATTTAATGGACAGTGAGGTCAGTTTTGCTTGGTAGGCTATTGCAACATTGTGGTTAGCAGTACTTCAGGTATCGGTCTGCTGTACTCAATATTATTCATTTCAGGACTTGCATGTATTGAGGTCTAAGGCTGGAACCAGGGTTTCAGAAAGTTCTAGAACACAGCAATGTAAAACAGCACGCATTGCAGTGCAAACACTCTTACACCGAACAGGACCCCTGTGTACATACACATCAATCATTCATCTATGTGTAAAAACAGGCGAAATACCCACACAAAGCATGGAGTCACCCATACAGAGGTGGGTGAGCCAACAAATTAACATGGAGAGCCAAGCCAGGGCCCAGCCAAGAATCTGGTTTGGCTCTTAGAGCCGGTGCGTGAGCAATCCCTGAAAATGTTTGCTATGTAAATCATACAACAAAGATCACTTAAAAATATAAAGTTTCTTCAAAATACAAAACAGTGTATTTCTTTAACATCTGGAAGTTTCAACATTAATATGTCACATTATAGCACTCCACTGAGAAGTACATATTAAAAGTGATAGTTTTTAAACATGAACCATTAGTGAACTAAGAGGCAAGACAGTTGTCATGTAAACCCTATACGTGGTTCAGATTATCATAGAGCAACATTAGAGTCTATTAAATTAAATACAATAGATTTGTGTACAACTGGTATTCTGAACTCGCATGTTTGAAAGTGTTTTCATATGTAATAGTGAAGAAAAAGTAGTTTTGGTGGAATAAAATATTTTCCTAGAACCACACAATTTAAGTAAGGAAGCCGTGATTTATTCAGTTTTCTGGTTTCACTTTGCACACATCAGCCACTGTACGGGTATCAATTTGTTTTTCATTTTTTATGTTAACCCTTTGTTTTTACCACTTTGTGCATTTTTCTAAAGTTTTAAATAGCACGAACCTCATGCAAAGTTATTGAAGTGCATTATATGAGCACCATTTACATTACAAAAGGGCAAATTCATTTTTGAGGCACGGGGAAATAAAGTGATGTGCTTAAAATCACAGGATGTTGAGCCAACGCCAAGACTCAAACCTGGTTCCCCAGGTCCAAAGTCATCGGGGGGGGCGGGGGGTGACAGGCAAAAGCCACATGAAAGCTTTGCTCATTATGGTTATGGGCTGAGGTTCAAACAGAACCTCGAGCTGAGCCAGAGCCAGGCCTCAGGATCGAGCCTAGATGGAACTGTCAGTGACACATTTACACCCATTGTGTGTGTATGGGGTTTTACAGTGTGTCACTCTAGTGAGGTATCAACATCGACCAACCAGTTTCCACATAACTGTGCCCCAACTTGGGTGCAAAAATAGTATTAGAGCAGGATCCTCTTTAATGAGCTGGTCATTGGAGAATATGGTGGTACTCTTCAAAGTATGGGAGGTTTAAGGTTATTGGCAAGTGTAGCATCCAAACCCATGACAGAGCCCGGGCTGTTATTTAGACCACAGTGGAACCATGCCACACACTGCTAGGCAGACAAGGCAGACAAGGCACCCAACTCAAGCCGACAGCCTTCTATACTGCAGCTTGCCCCACTACGGTCAGTCCTTAACATGGCGGCTCGACTCATAACTGGTGGAAAAAGATTTGAACACATCACACCTTCCCTCAACTCACTCAACTGGCTTCCCATGGAAGGCAGATGTATCTACAAACTGGCCTGCATTACACACAAGGCCCTCCACGCCCAATCCCCAAATTACCTGAACAGCAAACTGGTAAATGCAGGAAAATCAAGAACTCTGAGAAGCACCAACTCACTTCTTCTCATCCCCCCGAAATTGAAAAGGAAAGCGACCCAATGCCGATCCTTCTCTGGTAATGTTCCCAGGATATGGAACACACTCCCGACTGACCTCAGATGCAACCCCTCCTTCCCTTGCTTCAAAAAGGACCTGAAACTCCTGCTCCTCAACCAATATTTCTCTGACCAAGCCAACCAACCTAGGCATCAATAGACTAATGGACTCCCCTCTCACTCTGACTCTCAAGGATGGGGGTTATATGACTGTTTCAACTACCTGCGTTTTCCACTCCTTCACTGTATAATTAAGGGTGATGTTTTTGCTTATATATTTATGCATCCTCATGTCCTGCGATGTAGTGCAACTTTTGTCTTTTCCTTTGTGTATGTAAAGCGCTCTGATACCCACGGGTCTAGCTAGCACTATATAAAACTTTATAAATAAATAAATAAATAAGTGAGACTCCGAAGCAACAGCGACAGCGCCTATGAAAAATTCCCATTCTTCAACAAGCATGTTTCATTTTCCTCTCTGCATAGTGTAGGATAACGTTTTAAGTGAACAGAGGGAGCCAGTTTTAAGCTGTTCTCTGTCGACAGGGTGTGTACATCCGTCATGATGCTACCCCTTACAAGAGTTCTTTGTACTTCTCTGGTAAGAGGGAACATGCTTAATGACCCCTAGCGATTGTTTTAACATTCCACCCTTGGGCCCAATAAAATTAAGCACCCTATTTGTAACACTTTACGTGGATTGTCTGTGGTCAAAGACATGACCTCACTTCCGGCATGCTGCCTGCCATATAAGAAAGGCATTCATGCCTCAATTTGGGGGCTCTGAACCATTTTAGCACTTCGTCCTTCACTACAAACCTTTACTCAACTGCTTGGGAAAAGAGTAACTTATGCAATGTACTCATGTATTTTTCTTTTGTGTATGCCTTCTGTCAAAGCATTGGCAAAAATACAACTAAGAACAGGGCTCAGACCCAGTGAAAGAGAACATTTCATTGCAGTAGAGCTACAATCTCCCTTCAAAAAGTATCCTGGATTGTGAGGAAAAGCCTTGTATGAAAACAAAAAAGAGATGCAAAGAAACAGAAGAATGGGAAACCTTGCAAAACATTACATATTTCATTAGTATGCATGCACAATTATGTACAAACTCTTTCTTTTAGCATATTGAGTTGTTTCCATCAGGTGTTAGGGTTCATTTATTAGCATGAAGTATTTAGTGAATGGCATAATAGAGCTATGTGCTTGTGGACAGGTAGCTTTGCAGTAGCGTTTGTTATGTAAAATAATATGTAGGCCCTGTGAAAGAGGAGGGGATCAAATAAATTTGCCCAGTGGATTACTTGCTTCCTCCCTTTTTCTCTTTCGTTGTCAACAGGCGGGGTAGGTTTGGCCGGTTAACGAAGGACATGCGTTAAGGCAAGTGCGTTTGGTCCTCAATGTTGATAATTTGTTTTAGTAAGTCATCTCTGAAATTGATGCTTTGCAGAGCAGACCAAATCAATGACCTAAACTTCATGATCTATAAGCCACGGCAATGCATCTACTTGTTATCACAGCTGTCAACTTTGACCAAAATGTCACTCATTTATCTGATCAGATCAGTAAGAAAACTGCACATCAAACTACGGCTTGTATTCGCTCAAATGCGCCCCACACTTCCTCTCTACTTTTCAGCAGCCACTTGCATTGAAAATTAGCTTCAACTCAAGCTGTGGTCAAGAGCCTAGGTCACAGATGTAGTGGTTTTAGTACATTGCATATGTAGATTGTCAAACTCAGGGGTCTGGATCCTGGTATGGTCAGAAGAAGGTGTGATTGGTTTTCTTTGGCAGGGACAGCCATCTTAGTAACACTGAAGATAGAAGTTGTGGGGTCACCACTGAATAGAGTTTGGTTTAGTACAGGAAAATAGAGTAATGGAATTGAAGTGAGAGAAACTCTGACTTAAGTGGGTCCGCAGTTGAAAATTGGGAGTTCTTGAAGTCGTGATGCAGGCAATCTCAAGTGTCGTCCATAGGCTTAAATGCAACCTTCTTTTAAGGTTGCGTCCAAAGAACTTAAGGAAGGCCGAAACATAAAGAGATCACTATGAAAGAACTTTAGAAATACTGAAACATAATGAGATCACTATGAATTCATTACATTACTACTCAATAGTGCTTAGCTTGCAGATGGTGGCACCAGCACTCATTTTGGCGACCAGGGCTTGTTTTTCATCATCAAACATTGTTCCAGAGTTACGAGATAGATAGGTATTGGCATTGCCCCCTTAAGAAAACCTTTGGGCCTTTGCACATTTTATTTTACAAATACTGCTATGCACACTTTAATTAGCAGTGATTGCAACGGAAAATAATCTACAATTATTCAAATAACACAAAATGCACTTCTGAGTGGTAGCAGGTAAACAACAATATGCTAGATGAAGCGCACAATGAAACTATCTGCCACTGATTGCCTACAAAGTTTAACTTTAATAACAAATCCTAAAAAACATGTGGTAACTTGTGCACGTATGCAGGTTGGTTTCAAAACAGACCAGGTAGGCACATATTTTTACTTTTAGTTATATAATGAACAACAATCATGCTGTGTTCTAATGTGGCGAATTCCCATTGGGATTGAGACCTCTACTTACTTGTTTAAGCTTCTAAACATATACTTCTGGTCTCTAAATCTGATTTATGACAAAGCATCCCTCTTTCATGAAACGCTCATCTGAAACCTCCACGGAACGTGACGACAGCACAGCAAAATCTTCTTAAAGCGTTGGCAGTTCTCAGGGCCTTAATTGTGCTATTGTTCACAGAGCCAGCAAAATGTTCTCCTCATAGCACTCGAACAGAACAAAGCGGTACTCATTCAATCATCAAATCTCTATTCCTACGCAGAACCAAATCTCTAACTCCCTGCGCTCCCCAGAACCACTGATATACCTGGATATCACTGTCCCCATCACTCAATAGCTCTGGCCCCATGCTATGGCCCTCATTTGGAGTGGACTGATACATACATTCTGAGGTGTGGTAACTTCTGTCAGAAGTAGGAGTCTTGTGATAAACAGAGAGGTCAAACCTGCTGGTTTTTATCAGGGGAAAAATGACCCTTATTCTTAAAGTTAGTCTCCAAAAACTTGTACTAGGTGACTAATATTGCAAAAGATAAAAAACGAACACCGTTATTTTTTCGGATGTGATTATTAATGAACTCATAGTGTCTAACTCGTAATGAGGTCCTAGGTATTCCTCAGCTCAACATTTAATAATTGGGGAGAGGATGTAGCCTTACGGCTCTGGCTAGAGCGGTGGACCTCGAAGCTGGGGACCCGGGTTCGAGTCTCGGCAACGACGCTCAACATCCTGTGATTCTGAGCAAATCACTTAATCTCCCCGTGCCTAAAAATGAATGTGTCCATCTGTAACGAAACTGGAGCTCATGTAAAGGCTCTGATACCCGATGTCTCGGGTCTAGTTCGTGCTATATAAAACTCTAAAAATAGAAAAAAAAATCAAAACTTTTCCGTCCCATCCCAGTGGATATCACCAGTTCTAAAACACCAACACTCTCACCCTCCACTATTTAAATGTTAAAAGTCTTACAGCACTAAGCTGGTTTCTTCACCGCATAATTTATGAGCCTCATTAAATCAAACCTTCCACAGGCCCATGAAGTTCCCTCTTAGGGAGAAGCCACACACTTTCTGCACTCTAAAACCCTTTCTCAAAACCAGGACACGTGTTACAGCACACAGTGTGCCTACACCCTCTGAATAGTTAACCCTCTTCAAGGACTAAACAACTATGTCCTAGCACAAAGCTTCCCACATAAAAAACTAATGTGTCATAACCCACAAAATAACTTCCCAGCATGGCAGATTGATTTTTTCCATTCATGGTCATTAAGTCCCTCTGCTGACCACATTGATACTTAAATTCCTCAGTACCTGTTCTCGCACACCAAAACTGACCTGCATATGACTCAATACCAAACCTCTGCCCACATCTAAAAATCTCCATAATACTAACATAGTTTCAATTAAGGAAAATGTAGAACGGTGCCCTCCCCTGGGTCGCCGCTCTCACATAGAGATTGAGAAAACAAACATCAAAATAAGCCCAGAAAGAAGCTAATTTTGTTGTGGACGTGTCTGTGTGTCGA